>JAYEVE010000871.1:0-665651 GCA_036346375.1 Guadua angustifolia
ATATCATTCACATCGTAACTAAGGCAGTCACTCTTTCCATCACTGTTTCTCCCCATAGCAAGGCGTATACCGTTGTATTGGTATGCATTTACTTACACCTTGGTGTGGAAGCCCCTACCAGCAAACCTAACCGGAGAGCCCGTATTACTTCAGCCTTCCAATGCACAAAACCAAATCTAAGTAACTTAATAGGTTAAGATTGTCCATACTAGCACTTGTGGTTGTACTTATTTCTTGGATCGATAGTATCCATAGTTCAGTCTTTAATTCGATCTAGGTGATAATTTCCCCTTACACTATGTGCAAACCACATGCACAACTAGCTATTACCAATATAATCGTCCACGTCTAAATCATAGTTTTATTTCTATTTTTAGCCAAAATACCAACGACCTTAACAAAAGTCATATCCAACTTTTTAAAATTATAAAGAATAGAAAGGTTATTTACTAAGCATAACTAAGCATGATTACTAACCGATCGTATATACCCAAGTTGACATTATATATTGTCTACCCTATACTATGGTTATCAAGGTTTTCATTTTCACATTTAGTAAAGAAGTTCCATGAGTCTTCAGGTATAACCACCAATATTCTAATATAGCAATTTTACAGAAAAGTATGCGCATGCATAATAGTTTGACAAAAGCAATATAGGGTAATTGAAATAATAGGTTCAATATGGTCAAGGGGTGCTTGCTTTGCTGTTCATCGTCAGGTATGCAGTATGGGTCATCGGCGACGTCATTGTCAACAAACCCCAGAAACATCGGAATCTACTTGCCGTCCAACTAGAAGTATGCGACAAATAGAAAACTTTAATATGAGCAAAAAGAAGAATGACAGAAATCAAATAAAAACTTGTTATAGAACACATGCGTGGTTTTAAGGTTAGGGTTCATGATTTTATGTACTCGTGTTTTGGTTGATAATATACACATACATATATACACATATATATACATATGTATGGATGTATGTATGTATGTATTACTACCAGCTTTTAGGTTAAGCTAGGATACAGTTCCTTCTATAGATTATCTATTTTTGTTTTACTTAATTTAAGAAGCTAAAATTATGTATTTTTATATTTATAATTTCAAATTCAAAATGCTATAATTATTTGGATGAATATTAAGTTATTAAACTACCATATGGTATATCATAGATATACTCAATAGTTTACCTAAGTATTTTTGTATATCTGAGTAGTTATCTATCTTAACGATATGTAGTAATTAATTACACTTAATTGGGAGCATGTTTGAGTAAGTTATGTTCATTTGGATATTCAACATATTGATTGTAATCTACATTAGAAAATGATCTAAAACAAGTTAAAATTTAAATATTTTTGCATATTTGGGTTGCTGAGGTCTCAGGGATTCTAGGAAAATTGGTTTCATTCAATTCGGAGCTCATTTGTAAAAATATTGTGAATAGCCTATTTTGAACCATTTATTTAAATTTGAAATTCAAATTTACACAGTGCGCATTTTCAAAATATTTGTGCACATTATAAAACTAAAGGATTTTAGATGAATTTAAAAATTGTTTCATCTCATTTGGGCTTAAAATGCAAAAGTTATAATTGTTTCAGCATTTTCGGTTTTGAAAATCACTAGAAAATCTGAAAAATACATTTTCGCAAAGCCGAAAGCGTATTCTAAGCTTTACGCAGCTAGTTTTGAATCCAGCTTCAGCCACTAACTGGTGGGGCTTGTAGTCAGTGAGTGAGTGAGCCAGAGAGTGAGCTCGACTGACAGTCCGGCCCCACACGACAGTGACCGAAAGCAGAGCCGACGCTAGGGCTCGCCTCCGGTGAGGCTACAGGCTAAGGTTTGCTCAGCTGAGGGCATGAATAGAACCAGGGTAGCAAGACGCTCTTGATGGTGGGCTTCACTGCTGACGACGATGACCGGAACGCCCTGCCACCGTGGGCTGTACGGCGGCGCCATAGCCAAACAGTGGCGAGCTTCCTAATCAACACATTTTCACTGAGCAAGTGTTTATTAAGCGTCAGTGCATCCTAAAGGTTTCATTTTACCTGAAGATGAGGTCGGAGACTAGTCAGGTTGCGCTACCACCGCTCGCCTGAGCCAAGGAAGAAGAAGGGGGTTGCGGTGGTGCTACGATGGTTCAAGGCTGAAAATGAAGGTTAACCAGAGCTTAAGGGTGTGCTAGGGTACTATGGGAGCGATCAATTTGAGAAGTGGCACACCAATTTAGCTTGATTGCTTTCTCCCCCTTTTCTGCGCTCTGGGCAATAATGACAGAGGAAGGAGAGTCGTGCTCGGTTTTGGGCTTTAGGGAGATGAGCACAGTGGCAAACTGGCAATGAGTTGCTAGCAAGCCTTTTGTCGGCTTAAATAGGCAGCCAAGGTAGTTTGCACAGTGGCTTTGCTTCGTTCTTGCAGCCGGTCAAGCGTTCAGGCAAAATATGAGCCGTGGCAGTCCGCAGTGAATCTGGGCCAAGATGCAGCGCAAAACACTGCCATGGCAGGAAACGGGCAGGCCTTGACTGTGTTTGACTCGATTCAGCTTAGGGTGATGCACGGGCGTTGCCGTGGCAACATTTTACGAAGTGGCTCCTTGTCGCGGTGACAATTGGCGTTAGGCTACCACGGGCAAGCGAGCTAGCAGTGAGAACGCAAAGAGGAAATTTGTAGTGTGTCAAGGGCTCAGGGCATTGAATGAGTGCTCAGGTGGCAGGGCATGGGGTGAGATTCCCGAGGTTCGGCGTGGAAGCAGTGAGCTAGATGATGCGACCGGGAGATAACTTAGGAAGGAGCAGAGCACTGGCTCGGGCTGGAGGAAGACGGAAGCGGGAGGAGAGGAGACTCTGACGAGTGGGGCTGGGCCCGGTTGGCTGTGACAGCAAGAAGAGCAACACCGGTTCCCTCCTGGCTAATGGGTCCCAAAGAGTGAATGGGCCCACTTGTAAGTCTGAGAGAGAGGGAGAGAGTTCATCCCCTTGCCTCGAGTTAAGGCCATTAATTAGGCTATCAAGATTAAGTCAAGAATTTTTGAAAATTTCACATGTGACGTTTGGATAATGTTTGCTATCCAAAAAAAATTTCAGGTCAATATTCTTTGTAGAAAAAATTCTATTAATTCTGACAAGGGACACTATCCATTTTTCTCATTTCTGTTCTCATTTTATTTGAGGATAAAAATGATGTCAATAATTTTTTCGAGAGTTTGGTTTGAGCTAAGAATTCTTGTATAAAAATTTCAGACTAAGATCTTGCTTATTTATTTTCTAATAATTCTGACATTGCAGATTTCATATTTTCTTATTCTCTATTTTTAATTTTAAAAAACATTAAATGTGATTTTTAATTTTTGATATGTTTACCAGAGGTTAATACTGTTTCAGGAAGACGTGTTAAAATTTTTAGCATGAGATACGCTTTTCACATTTTTACATAAATCTGACAGCTCACTATTTGCAGTCTAAATCTGTCAATTTTTACTTCTTTTCTTTAATTAATGATTTTAAATTTCTTTTGACTACTGTAAAGGAGCTCTGGAGACTTATAAAATTTTGATATAATTTTTGTAGATTTTTTCTGGTATTTTACTTTTACTTTTTTCATTTACCCTTTTATTAATTCCATTAAACGATGTTTCTTTAAAGCCAAAAATCCATGAGAAATCAATAATGCTCGGAAAATTCAAAAATAAACATATTTAAATTCAAAATTTCCATTTTTACTACATTTGAATTTTTGAGATGTTACACTGTCAAATCGGGGGTACAAGAAAGGAGTGATGAACATTTCATTATATCAAAGCTCTTAAAAAATATGAGTATCAAATGGTGTTTTGGTCTAGAGACCGATCATAGAAGGGTTGCCTGGTTTAAGAGGATGTATGAAGAGCACAAGAATTAGCCACATTTTTATTTTCTTTTTATTAATGTTAGATTGAACTTTTATATATGTATGAACTATGTTTGTCATGATATTATCATATTATTTATGTATGAACTATGTTTGTCATGATATTGTCATATTATGTATGTGTGAACTATGTTTGTCATGATATTATCATATTATGTGTGACTGATCATGGAAGGGTTGCCTAGCTTAAGAGGATGTATGAAGACCACAAGAATTAGCCATATTTTTTTATTTTATTTTATTAATGTTAGATTGAACTATTATATATGTATGAACTATGTTTGTCATGATATTATCATATTATGTATGTGTGAACTATGTTTCTCATGATATTATCACATTATGTGTGACCGATCATGAAAGGGTTGCTTGGTTTAAGAGGATGTATAAAGACCACAAGAATTAGCCACATTTTTTTATTTTCTTTTATTAATGTTAGATTGAACTATTATATATGTATGAACTATGTTTGTCATGATATTACCATATTATGTATGTGTGAACTATGTTTGTCATGATATTATCATATTATGTATGTGTGAACAATGTTTGTCATAATATTATCACATTATGTATATTTGAACCATGTTTGTCGTCTAGTTATTGTCTCTTATACTACCTTTTGGTTGTCAGTGTTTGTAGATGAGTTCATCAAGTAAGAGCGAGAACACATTAAATCACACATCAATTAAGAGTGACTCCGATGTGGCTTATGTCGATGCTAAATATGAAGAAGAGAATAAAAGGAGGAGAACCATGTAGCTCTAGGTTGCAACAATTGTTTTTCTTGTAGGTATGGACTACTATGATACATACCTAGAGAAGAAAAGGGTTATGGAGCAACTTAGTGATAACAGAGATTGCTACAAAATATTTTGACTGAATATTCCTACCTTTTATAAGTTGCATGAAACTTTGGTGCAAAAATATGGCATAAAATCAACTAGAGTGATGAATTCTATAGAAGGTTTAACCATGTTCTTGTGGACGATTGGTGCTCCTCAGTCATTTAGCTAAGTAGAGAATTGTTTTAAACATTACAATGAAACAATATTTATGAAGTTCAATGAAGTATTGAATTGCCTTCAACTCTTAGCTATAGACAATAGGAAACTAAAAGATCCCTAGTTTAGTATAGTGCACCCAAGACTTCTAGATGCTTATTGTGCACCTCACTTCAATAATTGTATTGGTGCAATAGATGGCATGCAAATACCTGTTGTTATGCCTAAGGCAGACCAATTTACCCACATCGGTTGCCATGGCTATGCTACTCAGAGTGTCATAGCTATTAATGACTTCGAAATGAGGTTCACATTCATTGTAGCTGGATGGCCTAGAGTAGTTTATGATTATCTCGCATATTCAATGATACACTGTTTAAGTATCCATATCGCTTCCCACATCCTCTTGGAGGTAATTATTTTCTCTTTCAAATGATCAAAATTTTTCCCCATTGACTCATTAAATGTTTCATAGTTTATATGTTTGTACAGGAAAACATTATCTTATCGACACAGGCTACCCTTATCGAAATGGATATCTACTCCATACAATATCCAAAAGTACCATGTTCCTAAGTGGCAATGGGGTCAAGGACCAAGAGTGGTTCAATTTCTGTCACTCTTCTCTTCGTAATGTGATTGAATGAGCCTTCGGAATATTGAAGATGAAATGGTGAATATTGTTGAAACTACTAAGTGGCATGTATGGCACTACATAACTTCATAATGGCATGTATGTCACTGCATAACTTCATTCAGGAAAGTGCCAAACATGATCGTCTATTCCAGAGGTGTGATGACAATGAGAGCTACATGCTAGCGGTTGCTCAAGAGGCATCACCTGCAATGGTCAGTGAAAATGACATGTCATTGGACGATGGGGACATGGTGTTATTCGTGATTTCATTGCTAACTCCTTGATCATTACTGTCATGGCAACGAAATCCAGGCTGCCAAATCTCAGTTATTATGTCATAAGTCATAAGAATAATACAACTAACTCTTCTATTTCTATTTCAGGAAATGGGCTATTGGAGAATAGAGAGGAAAGTAAAGCAAACATGTGGTTAGTTCAAACCAAACTACTTGTATATATATTTGGTTGTGGTACATGTCCCCCTTTCACTTATATTTGGGTCACATTTTTGTGAAGAATTTTGTTTAGGAATCTCGACCAAACTAGAAAAAAATTCTACATGTCAAGTTTATATGACTAGGTCGACGGCTCTTGGCTGGTGAATGGTGATGTTGTTGGAAACATGTAGGCTACTCTAGCGGAAAATCAAAATTTTCTATTGCGTAACTAATGAACCACTGCAAGTTATAGATCACAAAATTACCACTAGATGCGTAGACCCTAGCGAAAGTAGAGTCGATGTAGTGCAGTGGTGCAAATGTAGTCATACTAGCCGCGTGCCTCCTCCAACAGCTCTTTGTGACCATCGCAGGTTGCAGATCGTCCTAGCGTTGAAGCTTCGTAGCAATACCTCCAAGATATCCACACGTATTGAAAGTGCATCTAGACACTTATTGTCGACGATCCGGGATGGGGTCCCCCGCCGAGCTTACTTGTTGAATGAGGGATCAACTTACGACCCCTTTTCCGCAAAGGGTTTAGCGTCGAGAACTGCCGAGCAGTAAGCGGGTATCTGAGACAACCGGAGGGCACGAAGTCGTTTTAGCTAGTTCGACCTCTCACGGCGGAGATAACGACCCTCGCCCGATGGATTCACCGATATGCGTGGCGTGTTACAATGTGCTTGCTCGGGGCCTGAAGCGAACCTAAGGCACACGGCGAACTAGCTGTCGCGTGTAAATGTGCATGTGATATAGAAAGTTCAACCCCCAATCCTTCGGAGAGAGGGGTATTTATAGGGAGTTACATGAGACAAGTCATTAATTTACAGGGGGGCGCATCACTATAGCGAACGTAAGAAGAACAGTGCCGCGCCACACGCTGGGAACCACGCGACGTGGGTACAGGGGGCACAGACCAGGGCGGCGCGGACCATGGTAGCGCATATCCCGGGCGCACGATCCCCGCGCCGCCAGCTTTAAATGCCACGTCGCCTTGTTGCGGACCCCCAAGCTAGCTTGCTCGGGGCGGGGGCGTGCGAAGGTCGGGGCCCGCGCACATGGTCTGGGCAAGAGTTTGGTCGGTGCCGGGCTTCGATGGTCGTCTTGGTACAGTGCATCCAATCCCCGACAGCTAGCCCCCGAGGCTAAAGGGGGAAAAAGGCCTCGAAGGGGTCTCCGCCTTAAGCCTCCAGACTTCTCTGCAGAGGGATTGGATCGATGCGGTGAAAAGCTACCGCGGCGCCCGAGCTTCCCTAGCTCGGGGGCGGGGGATTCCGTGGCGAAAAACTGCCGTAGCATCCGAGCTTCTACGCTCGGGAACGTGAATCTTACGGCGAAAAACTGCCGTAGCATCCGAGCTTCTACGCTCGGGAATGTGAATCTTACGGCGAAAAACTGCCATAGCATCCGAGCTTCTACGCTCAGGAACGTGTGCGCCCCAACGAGCTCGGGCACACTTGGCCAAAGCCCGGGCCAAGTAATGCCTGCGAGTGGAGCGCGGGTAAAATCGCGGCGGTTCCTTCCTCCCGAAGCGTCGCAACGTGGTTCTGACAACCTTTTGGGGACTGCGCCCCGCCAGGCCTGCTTTGGGAACCGAACCGCCACACGTTGGCCATCGACTGCCTCCATTGGTTCATTCGGCTACTCCGTCTATATGTAACCGTTGGGAACGTCACCAAAGGCCTTTTATTCCTTCGTCTTCATTTCCTGCGAGAAACACTTCGCTGCAAACTGCCCAACTCCCAAACTTCCTCTCCCTGCCGCGGCGCTTCATCTCTTTGAGTTCTTCATGGCGCGATTCGGGACGAGCAAAGCCACGACGGAAAGGCTCGGGGTGCTGCAAGACTATGGGTATTTGGACCCAAACACCTGGAGGATCCCGGATGGCGAAGCGGCCCCGGAGCCGCGCGACAATGAGGTAGTTTCGTGCGAGCTCTACACCGTAAGCGGGCTCCGGATGCACGAGAGAGTTCTGGAGGGCGTGCTCGAGAAATGCCGGTGCGAGGTCACCCATCTGAACCCCAATTCCATCCTTGTCTTGAATATTTTTGCCCATCTTTGCGAAGGCTTCGTGGGCGTCCTCCCCACGCCAGACCTTTTCTTCCATTTCTACAATCTCTTTCGCACCGGCGGCTCTTCTTCCACTGGTGCCCTATACTTCCGGCTGAGGCCCAATCGACCGTACGAGTTCCCCGTCTTCACTCTCAAGGACTCCGTTGCGGGCTGGGCCGACCATTGGTTTTACCTGCGGATGCTGCCGGGGAGCTCTCTGCGCTACACCGGAGCGGCGGCGCCGAACACCGAGACACCGCGCCCGCCTGTTGGCCCCGAGGAGGAGCGGGCCTTGATGACGATCCACGAGCTCACGAACATGGGGCTCAACGGGTGGGACATCGTCCGCGACTTCCTCCAGAACCGGATCTCTCCGCTGAGGCAGAGGGAGCATCCCTTCTTCAAGGTCCGCGGGTGGGACGACTTCACCCGCGAAGGCCCGTCCGGTAAGCTCTCCCGACTTGCGGCAATTTCGATTTTACGTATACTTGCCCGGGCCCGTGCTAACTTTTTGAGCGATATGATGACAGCCCCGGGCTATGACTGGGTGGAGAAGAGGGTGGCCGAGATGTTCGGGACCCCGAAAGGCAAGGAGCTTTTGCGCGACCGCCAAGTACCGAAGAACGTTCTTGAACGGTGCCAGGTGGTAAGCCCCCTTGGTCATTTATGCTCGGGAAGGACATCCGAGCTTCGCCGAGCATTTGCGCACGGGAACAACATCCGGGCTCCTCTAACGACACCTCCGTCCTCCTTTTGGCAGGAAAAGCTTGCCCTGGAGTTGGGTGTGGACGAGCTCAAGTCTCAAGCGGGCGGCGACGGCGTGCTTCTCCCCGCGGCCAAGGCCAAGAAAGGGAAGGGCAAAAGGTCGGCACCGCCACTCGTGAGCACCCGGGCGTCGAAGAGGCACGTGGCAGCGCTAGGGGATCCCCCGAAACGGCACTTGGAATATGCCGATCGGAAGGAGAAGGTAAGCCGCCTGAGGCTTTGGCTGAGGAATTACGACTTGGGAGTCCAAATCGGACAAATCGAAGCGGAGGGGAGATTGATCGAGGGGATGGTGCAGGACGAGCAGGACACCCTGGCGAGGGAGCTCGAGGATGTGAGGGATCAGCGCGACCGAGCCGCTAATGCCCGGGAGTTCGGGGTCATTGGCCGGGCGCAGCCCCTCGCGACAGAAGCCGGCCAGCCGGGGAAGACGTTGGTGGGGGTTGACATGGAGGAGGTCGATCCCCGGCTGGCGAAGATTACCCAGGCCGCCGAGGAGAAGGCCAAGTTGGTGGTCGATGCGGCGGCCACACCTCCTGCCGGTGACGAGGAGGCCCCGACCAAAGGTGAGTCTCGTGCCTCGCCCGATTTCGTTTTTTGATCCCGGCGCACTCCTGTCCCGAGCTAGCCCCACCGAACTGACGTGGGCGCCATAGCTCGTAGGTCCCGCCCGAACTACCGGAAGGTGGCTGACGAGATAATTGGTCGTGCCTTAGCGGGAATACTCTCCGACGCCGCCGACATTGTGATGGCCGAGGGCGTGGCGGCGGTCGAGAAGCTCGTTGCCGATGAACAAGGCGGGGCCGAGCTCCTGGATCCCCCGAGCACGACGGGCGTGCAAGGGGAAGAAGTGGTCGTGCTTCAAGATCTGGGTGAAAAGACTGCCCAAGAAGACTTGGAGCCCCCGGGCGAACAACATGCCCGGGGTGACCCGTCGCTGCCGCCGGGCGAAGAGCATGCCGCGGGGGACAGCGAGGAAACTCCGAGCGTGGGATTTGCTCGGGAAGGGAGCGACGCACCCCGGGGCGAATCTCATGCCTGGGGGGACGCTTCGTCGTCCTTGGGTGACATGCCCGCGTTTGAGGATTCTGGGCTAGTCCGCGCGCCCTTGCCGAAATTAAAATATACTTAGGCAGCGACGATCTTCGAGCGATACCGGGTGAACCTGCGCAGCCACGTTGCTGAGGTAAGGGTGTTTCGGTATCGCCGTGATCCTCCTACTTTGGATCTTGCAGGGGGAACCTTACTTAGAGCTTTCTTTTTCTGCCCGCAGCTTCTTCAAAGGGTCTTGAACGACTTCGAAGAGGTGTTGCTCATCCCCGACGCCGTGAACCGCCTCTGCGAGGAGAGCGAAGCTCAGGCCGATGGGCTGGAGCAGAAGTTGGGCGAACTCAGGCTGGAGGTCGCCCTTCTTGAGCAAAAACACGCTGAGACGGAGCGCGGCGTCTCTGAGTCAAAGGAACGTGTCCTTGAGCTCCAGCGAGAGCTTGAGCAGGAAAGGTCGAGCTCTCACCAATCCAAGGAAGATGCTGCCGCCGCCGAGAAGAAGGTGCTCGCGCTCGAGCAAGAGCTGGAGCAGTTGAAGCGAGCCGCCGGCGCATCGGAGAAAGACCTTGCCCTCTGCTGGGACAAAGTCCGGAACCTCGAGCAGGAGCTCCAACAGCGGAAGGATCATGCTCGGACCCTCGAGGCCAGGGTGGCTGAGCTTGAGGCATCCAGCCAAGCCAAGGAAGAACTTGAGCGGTGGAAGCTGCATCTTTGGCCTATTTGGAGAAGGACTGGCCGCCGTCACCGAAAAGGCTCTTGGGTTCGAGCATGAGCTTGGGCAGGAAAGACAGCGTGCCCAAGGCCTCGAAACCAAGGTGGCCGAACTAGAGCGAGCGGCGCGAGCGGCCGCCGCCCTTGCCGACCAAGACAAAGAAGAGGTCGAGCAACTCCGGGAAGAAGCCCATGAAGGTCGCGAAGCCCGGCGGAAGGTGATCGACCTTCAGGCCAAGATCGTGGACTACAGGCAGAAGCTTTCCACAGCACTTAGGGGGGCCACGCCTGGCCCATAGGGTTGTATATTTTTCCTTTTTGCCTTGGAAAACTTTTGGCAATGACGATCTGGGACTTAAGTTCCTCCTTGCCCAAGCGTTGTTATTCTGTGGTGATGCCTTTTTCTTTTTCCTGCGAAAGATGACTGCGAGATAGATATAACGTAGGTCAGATCGATGCATGGGCGGCATAGGCCCGAAGTAAGTTGTAAAAGAAACGGCTTCGCGTAGGTAGACGATGCTCGAAAGGGAGCAATATTTTACGGCGAGTAGTGACTTAGCGACAAAAACACGCGAGATGAAACACGCGAGTTTGGCCGCTTGCTCCTATCCAGCCCCCGCTGCAAATAAAGCTCGTGCGCGTACGCTGCGAGCACGAGTTTGTTTGCAGGAGAGATGACAGGAAGCGCGCGGCCCCTCCGACCAAAATACCGGCCTGTGCGAGCGACGGGCGTGGCATAGGTCGGTGGGTAGAAAAACAAATTTGTTAACACTTAGGACACACACCCCTAATTTGCGAGTGTGGTTTCGGGAGGCGAACACACGGCTGAAAGACATGGTGCGCAGCGACCAACACGCGCAAGTCGAGCTAAATCTCGGACCGACCAAAAGGGTGTCTGCTTGCGACTTGTATCACACAGCGGATAGCTACTGCGAACCAAGGTCGGCTTGTTGAGACTGGAGCCTTTGGTGGCGAGTTGTAGTGGCCGGGTGTTGGCCGTGGCACCTTGTGCAAGCATGCGTGCGGAGGCCGATTTTGACCAGGCGAAAAAGACTTGGAATGGATAAAAGTTGCATTGCCCAAAAAGTAAGGTCGTGAATTTACAACATAATGCGAAAACAGAACATGAGTTTAGACATAGAACTTGCGTAGCTAGTCGATGTTCCAGGAATTGGGGAGCTCGCGGCCGTCCTCCATTGCAAGGCGGAGATGACCTTGAATGGTCCTTCCCATCTGGGGGAGAGCTTATTGACCTTCGAGATGTCCTGAATTCGGCGAAGGACGAGGTCGCCAACCTGCAAGGACCGGGGCCGCGTGCTTGCGAAGGGTTTGTTGGTAAGCTGCTGAGCGGAGCTGTGCCTTTAGGCGGGTTTCTTCTGCAAGGTCGAGGCCGAGGCGGTGCTCACGACCTTGGTGGATGTCGTCGGCCAAATGCACTCTTGGGAATCCGAGCATGATTTCTGCGGGCAGGACGGCCTCGGCACCATAGGCATTTAGAAATGGCGTTTAGCAGTAGCTCGACTTCTTGGTGCGGACGCCCAAAGGACGAGGGAGCTAGATCCACCCATGACCCGCCTTACCGGGAGAGGTCTGTGAAGACTCTTTTCTTGATCCCTTGGAGTATTTGGCCGTTTGCTCTTTCACCGCTTCCATTGCTCGTGGGTGAGCTACAGAGGCGGCAGATCTTTGTTCGATGTCTTCGTGATGGGGTAAAACTTACTTCGCTAGTGGGCGAGTGCCATTGTCCGTTATGAGGCGATTGGGTACCCCAAAGCGCGTCACGACGTTGCTGCGGAAGAATCTTTTGGCTGCTTGAGCCGAAATGGTTGAAACCGGCTCGGCCTCGATCCACTTGGAGAAAGTGTCGATGGCAACGAGCAAGAATTTGCAACCCTTTCGACCACGGGGGAAAGGTCCGAGAATGTCAGCCCCCCAGGTCGAGAACGGCCATGAGAGTGGGATGGTTTGCGCCACAGTCACTGGCCGGTGGGACTTAGGGCGTGAAATCGCACGCCGCAAGTTGCCACGATGTGCAAGGCCGTCTAGCGCCATAATAATAGTATCCCAATCGGAATGCCTTGCTCACGAGCGTCCGGAAGGACGAGTGGGCTCCGCACATGCCCTCATGGATATCTCTGAGAAGGAATTCTCCCTCTGCCCGAGATATGCACTTGGAGAGGACTCCAAGTGCCCCTTTGCGGTACAGGGCGCCATCTACTAGCTTGTAGACAGACGAGCGCCTTTGCAGCCGGGAATGCTCGGCTTCTTCCTCGGGCAATGTCCCATGGGCAAGATACTGGATGAATGGCGCCATCCAATCTGCACCTTGCTCGAGGAAGGAGACGTTACCGCACGTCTCTTGTGCCTCCTCTACAGAGGGAATGGAGGGCTTTCTCAGATGCTCGGCTAGCGCCCCGGGCGGGCATGAGGTGGTGCCTCCTCATCGAGGGAATGGAGGGCTTGTGCAGATAAGCTGACGAAGCGCCTGTGGGGGGTAATCGCGAGAACCGACCTTGAAAGTTGGTCGGCCAGGAATTGTCTCTCCGGGATGTAGAGTACTTCAAAATTTCTAAAGTACTGCTCCATCTTTCCTCACTTCAACCAAGTAAAGCGCCATTGAGTGATCGAACACCGACACTCCTTGTTTACTTGGTTGACGATCACCGTGAATCGCCCTTCACAGTTAGCCGCTTGACTCCGAAAGTGCCTTGCACGCCAGAGTCTTGCCAAGAGGCCTTCATACTCCGCCTCGTTGTTAGTTGCGGCGAAGTGTAGTTGGATGACGTACTGAAGCTGATTCCCTTGAGGGGAGACCAGTACGACGCCAGCCCCCGAGCATTCGAATGCTCGGGATCCGTCGAAGTACATGGTCCACCGACCATCTTCGGATGCAGGGGTCTCGGTGGTGGGTGGGGCCGGATTTGTCCATTCCGCCACGAAGTCTGCTAAGACTTGGGACTTGATTGCCGTGCGAGCTGAAAAGTCAATGTCGAATTCGGCGAGTTCCATAGCCCATTTTGCTGTCCGACCACCGGCGTCCGGATTTCTTAGGATCTCCCTAAGTGGGAAATTGGTTGGAACAACGATTCTGTGAGCCTGGAAGTAGTGGCGCAGCTTTCTCGATGCTACGAGCAGTGAGTATAGCAACTTCTGGACCTCAGGGTACCGCTCCTATGGCCCGTGCAGAACTTCACTAACGTAATATATTGGTCGCTGCACCGCCTCCCGCTCGACCGCCAGTACCGCGCTAACGGCTTGAGGGGTCGCCGCGAGGTATAGCAAGAGTGGCTCCCCCGACCTTGGCGTGGCCAAGATCGGAGGGCTGGACAGGTACCGCTTTAACTCCTCAAAGGAGCGATTAGCTTCCTCTGTCCAGACAAAGCCATCGTGCTTGCGAAGTGCCTTGAAGAAGGGCAGCCCGCGCTCGCCTGACCGGGAAATGAAGCGGCTAAGGACTGCCATGCGTCCGGTCAGGGCCTGGACCTCCTTTATGTTACCTGGAGGTCGCATACTTGTTGAATGAGGGATCAACCTACGGCCCCTTTTCCGCAAAGGGTTTAGCGTCTGAGGGCCTGCCGAGCAACAGAACGGGGTATACGAGACAACCGGAGGGCACAGGGGGTCGTTTTTAGCTGGTTCGGGCCTCTCACGGCGGAGATAACGACCCTACGTCCAGTGGATTCACTGATATGCGTAAGCGTGTTACAATGTGCTTGCTCGGGGGCCCTGAACGAACCTAAGGGCACCGGCGAACTAGCTGTGCGTGTAAATGTGCATGTGATATAGAAAGTTCAACCCCCAATCCTTCGGAGAGAGGGGTATTTATAGGGAGTTACATGAGACAAGTCATTAATTTACAGGGGGGCGCATCACTATAGCGAACGTAAGCAGAACAGTGCCGCGCCACACGCCGGGAACCACGCGACGGGTGCAGTGGGGCGCACCAGTATGGCGCGACCATGGCAAGGCATATCCCGGCAAGACGATCCGCGCCTCCAGCTTTAAATGCCACGTCGCCTTGTTGCGGACCCCCGAGCTAGCTTGCTCGGGGCGGGGGCGCGCGAAGGTCAGGGCCCGCGCACGTGGTCCGGGCAAGAGTTTGGTCGGTGCCGGGCTTCGATGGTCGTCTTGGTACAGTGCATCCAATCCCCGACACTTATGTTATTTTGGTGATTAATGACAAACGCATATAATGACAATCTATGTAATTGAGTAAATGCTTAACTTAGTGCTTAACAAATGACAAACCTCTAATATGATTATATTGCTATGAGACTAATATGTTATTACCTAGTTGAGTATCAGTCTCATCTATTTAGAGGAAAATCAAGTGGGATGGTTAAGCAAAGATAAGGTATGCAATTTTGGTATCTCTTCTATATTTGTTATTGCATTCCTTTAGTGCAAATGCATAGTGAACTCCAAATAACATGTTGATTATATATATGCACATTGGTTCATGTCATATTTATTTGTGCATATATATTCATTTGAGTTCATTATGTGCTTTGTTTTTAGTATGCATGTATTAACTAGAGTTAAACTTCATATTGCTATAGATTGACTTGCTATAGATTGACTTCATATTGCTATAAATGGCGAGTGCATTTGTGCAACACCGGGAGGAAAAGGGTTGAAAGAGACCCCGGCTCAAGTGTGACCAAGCCACCTCAACGGAGACGTAGGATCCCCTCAAGGATCTGAACTTCGGGTGAAAAATCATTGTCTCCAAGTTTGCTTCTTACTCTTGCTTTAGTATTTGATTTTGAATCTTGAAATTGCCCGATCTACTTTTCTAGTGAGTTTTCGGCTAGATCTATATTTGCTTCAAGTATTCTAGACTAACTAGTTTAATTCAGTGTATTTAATATCCCCCAAATAGCCTAGATCTCTTTTGCGAGCTGTGTGCTCTGAAGCATTCGGAATATCCGAATAGAACCCCGGATACTCCGAATAACTCGGACTATCCAGATATAACCTCGGACTATCCGAACTACTCGGACAGTCCGAAGTATTATTCGGACATTCCGAACTGTCTGTATTCTGCTGCAATTTCGTTTCAAATTTTTTAATTCACCTATTCACCCCCCCTCTAGGCGACATCTCTTGTCCTTTCAGTATGGAGCAGGAACACCACGTGCCGGAGTGCTAGTGCCAGCAGTGCGATTCTGGGTGGAGGAGGGGTGGCGGCTAGGGTTTCATGAATTATGAATTCCTACTGTGTCTCTTAACTCTAAAGCCAGCACCTCTTTCCTTTAAATAGATACCCACAATGTGTTCTAAATTAGAGGCCCATTATGAACTTAAAATCCATTAGAATTTGGATCACAATCCGAATTAAGTCCCAACCCTTTAAGCGTACGATCCTATAGGTTCACATATACCTAGACATGGCTCGAGTACTTTTACTTCACCATTAGTTGGTAGCGGTCTGTAGCAGAACGTGCCAACTCCCTAGTATATGTAAAGATTACATCAATCTAACTTAAACAATGCTTAGTTAGATGTATTTCCTTTTACCTCATGATATCGGTCAATTCAAGGCGAGTACATGCCATCCTTGTTGTCGTGCCCCGAATTTTACGGATTCGGACACTCTGTGTATTCTGTACTAGTCCAGGATCACGCTAGTACACACAGGAATAACAGGTTGAAGTACCACAATCATACACAGTGGAAATAGATAATAAAATACTTCAAGCATAATATAATCGAGTTACATGACCTTATGGTCACCTTACAATAACCCGCCATACAGGGCAATAAATATTCAAGTAGCACAAGTTTATCAGCGGAAGCAAAAGTAAAACAATGAACCCTTCATAACCACAGGCTACTGAGTGCGGCTCAACCCTTAATCCTCCTGGCCTTCGATGAACTCCTCCTCCCAAGCTGGTACGACTTCTTCTTCTGAGGTTTTTGTTGATGCAAGGATGAGTATACAACATGCTCAACAAGTCATGCACAATGCAGGTCTAATACTATATGCATGGCTTATCCAAAGGAAAGGCTTAATTGGTTATTTTGCTTAAAGCAGCATTTCTTTTAAACAAGTAATCCTATTAGATCAAAAGCAGTAAAACCAATATTAATAATAATTAATTTCTCAATTCTTTTCCAAGAGTTTGGCACACAGCCCTAGTCTGATTCATTAGCTTTTGGCACACAGCCACCCAATCCACATCTTTTATTTTCAAAATCTAACCCTTGACTGTAATCATTGAGCAATGTCCAATGCCGCGGACACGGCTATTCGAATAGATTCACACACACACACACTCTGCAGAGGCTATACACTTTACCCACAGGATACAGTCGCTCACCACACAGGTGATTGATTGCAACAAAGTCTTTTAGAGACTAACATTTAACCGATGAACCCCTCCATTACTTCCCTTCTAACACTTCCCTCACACAGAGCCGAAGTTTAGACAGAGCAAGTATCGTTGAATGGGTACCAAGCCGTAGCACAGGTACGCTTCCCCTACAGTTGCACTGGTGTGCACTGTCACCCCGAGGTTTCAAAGGAAAGAGGTTAGAAACCTACTAAACTAGGTCCGTCCCATACCGGACAAGTGGTTGTACAAGAAACTCAGTTCAAAGGCTCGCAAGGTGAAGTCCTTAGCTGTCTCAGGCAAGACAACCATAATTCTCGGCACACAGCCTTCATACTTCCCGTTGCCACACATGCCCGCCTGGCACGAAGCCAACCTGCCACTTGCCCCGGTCCAAATCATGTCCCACCCAGTTTGCATTATTGCAACACATGCCAATGCCCACGTCATTGTACAAGTAGAACCACACATGTTGCTACCCTCATTTCCATTTCATGACATCATCGCATTATTTCAAAATGCGTTCCATAATTGTTTAGTCAACATTTGTTTGCAATTTGAAAGACATTCAACGCATATAAGCAGGCTAAGCAGCTAATCACGGTCTAGCCTCCCGTGTTGGCGTCATATTAGCATCCAACGTATTAAACATCTTAGGGTGGACAAGGATTTCAGGGCATTTAAACATTATAATCAAGGTGGCATAAACAAGTTTGGCTTTTTAACTACCATTTCCCATTTAATCAACATCATTTTTACTTAACATAGCATGCAATAATTAAATCAAAATATATTTGAAAATCTAGGGGCAACATGGTCAAAGCATGACTTGCCTTCAAAGAGCAGTTGGTTCTGATCCGAGGTCTGCGACGGGTCTTCGAATCCTCCCTCGGCGAATTCCAGCAATTCGGAGTCTACTCGGTACAAGCAAGCACACAATAAATATGCAATACAGACAGCAAGATCATCACCAAAAATAAAATAAAAATCACCATTAAATAGCTTACATTTTTACAAATTTTTGGGCACTCGAATCACCCAAATCCGAAAGTTAAAATGCAAAAGTTATAGCATTTTCAAGTTTGTCAAATTCAAATAAATATATAACCGAATTTCTTTATTTATTTTCCTACTGAAAATCCGGATTAATTCTACGGCGAGACACGGTCGGCACCAGAGGCGTCCACGTCACTCTCGGTCACTGACAAGCGGGCCCCAGATGACGTCATGGCGTCGACGCCAAGACACCGGTCATTACATCGACATGTGGGCCCCACTTTAATGTTGCTTTGACCAACCAAAGAATGACACGCCGCGAGGAAGCATCAAGCCACGACGACGATTTTCCCGACCGCTGATTCAATCGACGGCGCAAAGACTACCCGAGCGATACACTGCTACTAAGCCTGCGTGGCCTCACCTCAAGCGTTGGATAAAGATCCGATGGTTGCTGGAGCTCGCGATGCGTCGAGGAAGAAGCGGTGGCGCTGGTCGCCGGACTTGGAGAAGACGACGAAGGTGCGGGCGATTCCGGGCGTCTCCGGTCGGAAGAAGTAACCCAGTGGATGCGCCTTGGCACGAGGAACTCGGAGATGGTCTTGGTTGCGACGGGGAACGGCGGACGGCGGCACAAAACGATGAAGAACCGAGGCGGAGGATAGAGGCTACTACGGCGAGCTATTGCGCGTGCTACGGTGGATGGCTGAGCGTGAGAGATGAGGCAAAGTGAGTGGAATGGAGTGCTAAGCACGAGGGTGTACTTCACTCGCTCGGACAGCCTCGAGGCACGCGCAAAATCCCTGACAAGATCTTCGGCACCCAACGGCGAACGGCGGTGCACAGTCGCCTCGTCCCGAAATTCAAAGTAATTATTTAGGGCACTAAAAATACCCGAAAAATTCTAGAAAAATTCCAGAAAATATTTCAGAGCATTTTGAGCCTAAATAAAATATTTTCATTTATTTTTGATAAATACTTTTTCTGATATTAATTAATCAAGAGAAGAACAATTCAATTAAATTTTATTTAAATCCAATAAATTCCCAAAAATCCATAAAAATTCAATTAAATCCAAAAATTTAGATAAATCCAATTAAATGCAAATAAAGGTTGATTAATTCATAAAAATCCAAATAACTCCAAATTTAAAATCAGGGCAAATTTCGGGACGTTACAAACATACCCCCCTTAACAGAATCTCGTCCCCGAGATTCGAAGGTTAACTAGAGAATAGGTTTGGGAATTCCTTTTTCAGATCTTCCTCTCGTTCCCAGGTGGCCTCGTTTTCTGTGTGGTTGCTCCACTGAACTCTGCAGAAACGGGTTGTCTTGTTTCTTGTTTTCCGATCCATTGTATCCAGAACTTTTATCGGTTGTTCCTTGTAAGTCAAGTCTTCCTGTAGTTCAACTTCCTCCAGTGATGTTCGTTCTTCAGGCACTCGGAGACACTTCTTGAGTTGCGATACATGAAAAACATTGTGTACTCCTGCTAATGACAGCGGTAACTCTAGTTGATATGCGACTTCGCCTTTTCGACTTATGATCTTAAATGGTCCTACATATCTTGGCGCAAGTTTACCCTTTTTGTGAAACCTCTGGACTCCCTTAAGAGGTGTAACTCTGAGATACACATAATCTTCAGGCTCAAAGCTCAAATCTCTGCGGCGATTGTCCGCATAACTCTTCTGTCTTGACTGCGCAATTTTTAACCTTTCTCTGATCAGTGCTATTTGCTCTTCAGCTTCTTGGAGTATGTCTGGTCCAAAGACACAACGCTCACCAGTCTCATTCCAATTTAACGGAGTTCTGCAGGGTCGACCATACAACGCTTCGAAAGGTGACATCTGAAGACTAGCCTGATAACTGTTATTATAACTAAACTCTGCATATGGTAAACATTTATCCCAAGTCGATGTATACGCCAATGCACAGGCTCTTAACATATCTTCTAATATCTGGTTGACTCTTTCAGTCTGTCCATCCGTCTGCGGGTGATAAGCTGTACTGAAGTTCAAGCGGGTGCCCATTGCTGAATGCAGTTTATCCCAAAATCTTGAGGTAAATTGGGTATCTCGGTCCGATACTATCTTCCTTGGCACTCCATGTAAGCAAACAATTCTTGCCATATATAGCTCTGCTAATTTATCTCCCGAATAGGTTGTCTTTACTGGTATGAAGTGCGCTACCTTTGTCAGGCGATCCACTATGACCCATATGGAGTCATAACCTCCTTGCGTCCTTGGCAATCCGGTAATGAAATCTATTCCGATTTCTTCCCATTTCCACTCCGGTACTTTTAATGGTTGCAGCAGTCCTGCCGGTCTCAGATGCATAGCTTTGACTCGCTGGTACACATCACATAATGCTATGTGTTCAGCTACTTCCCTTTTCATATTCGGCCACCAGAACCTTTCTTTCAAATCCTGATACATTTTTGCACTTCCTGGGTGTATCGAATAGTTGGAGTCGTGGGCTTCCTCCAATATTAACTGCTTCAATTCCTTTTTGTTTGGTACACAAATGCGCTCCTTCATCCATAACGTGCCATGTTCGTCCAGCTTAAATTCCTTTGCTTGGCCTTCCTCCATTTTGGACTTGATCCTCTCGATCTTTTCATCATTCTTCTTACCTTCTCAAATCTGATCTTCCAAGGTAGGCTTTACTTCTAACGCGGCTACGAATCCTTCCAGAACAACTTCCAATTTTAATCTCTGAAGGTCCTTGCACAATTCTTCCTGGCTTTCTCCCACTATCATATTTAGACCATGACTTTTCCGACTTAAGGCATCAGCCACTACATTGGCCTTGCCGGGATGATAATGGATCCCCATGTTGTAATCCTTGATCAGCTCCAACCATCTCCTTTGTCTCATGTTCAGATCAGATTGGGTGAAAATGTATTTAAGGCTCTTATGATCTGTATACACCTCACATCTATTACCGATAAGATAGTGACGTCATATCTTCAGTGCGTGCACTACTGCTGCTAGTTGCCTTGATGCATAGGCTACTACCTTTCCATTCTGCATCAGTACACACCCAAGCCCTTGACGTGATGCATCACAGTAAATGTCAAAACTCTGGTGCACATTTGGTTGAACTAACACCGGTGCTAATGTCAGACGTTTCTTCAATTCTTGAAAACTTTTCTCACAGTATGGTGTCCAAACAAATTTCTTCTCTTTCTTTAACAATTGAGTAAGTGGCCCGCAATGGTGGAAAATCCTTCTATAAACCGACGGAAATAACCAGCCATTCCAAGAAAACTTGAATCTGTAATGCTTTCTACGACTCCCAATGCAAGATCTTGTCTCAACCTTGCTTGGGTCACCGCAATTCCTTCTAAGCAATATGATGTGCCCTAAGAAATCTACCTTGCTTTATCAAAATCACATTTGCTAAATTTTATGATAATCATTGTTTCTCTTAACTTTTCCAAAGACTAATCTCAAATGTTTGGCGTGTTCTCATCCGCCTTGGAGTAAACCAAAATATCATCAATGAATACGACCACAAATTTATCTAAATACTCCATAAATACTTCATTCATTAAATTCATAAAGTATGCTGGTGCATTTGTCAACCCAAATGACATAACCGTGAACTCATAGTGTCCATATCTCGAAGAAAATGCAGTCTTGGGTATGTCCTCTGTCTTGATTTTCAATTGGTGGTATCCCGACCTAAGGTCGATCTTGGAAAATACCCCTGCTCCTCTTAATTGATCAAAAAGGTCATCTATCCGAGGTAAAGGATATTTATTCTTTATCATCACTTCATTAAGTGCGTGATAGTCTATACACATCCGGAAACTCCCATCTTTCTTCTTAACAAACAGAACCGGCGCTCCCCACGGTGACGAGCTTGGTCTAATGAATCCTTTTTCCAACAACTCTTCGATTTGCTTCTTCATCTCAACCAGTTCCTCGGTGGACATCCGGTATGGTCTCTTTGCTATTGGTGCGGTTCCTGGTACTAAGTCAATTACGAACTCTATGTCTCTGTCTGGTGCCATTCCTGGTAATTCTTCGGGAAAAACATCTGGGTATTCACTGACCACTGGTACATCTCTTATACCGACGGTTTCCAAATTGTTTACTAACATATGTCCTTCTCGAACTACCACGGCTTGAAATTCCACTTTCCTGCCATCAGGGCTCTCAACTGATACGACTCTTCGCCCACAATCTAATATAGCCTTATACTTGGATAGCCAATCCATTCCCAGGATAACGTCCAGGGTTTGGGTATCTAATATAATAAGGTTCGCTAGGAACTCTACTCCTTTTATTAGTAGCTTAACTCCAGAACATCCGACCTTAGAACGGAGTTCTGATCCAGGGGATTGAACTAGGAGTGTACTTTTAAGGTTAACAATATCCAGATCATTTGTAACAGCAAAGTCTCGGGAAACGAACGAATGCGAAGCTCCTGAGTCAAATAATACTGTAGCTGGCACTAAGTTGACTAGGAACTTACCGAGCACGATGTCCGTAGCATTCTGGACTTCGTCTGCGGAGATATGGTTGATTCGGCCTCGCGTGAATGCTTGCGGTGTAGCTCCAGCTTGTGCGGGTCCTCGGCTTCCTCCTTGGACAGGGTCTTGGCTGGCGTGTTCCCTAAATTGAAACGCATCAAGGCCACACTTCCCTTCTTGGGGCACATATTGGCTTAAATGCCCGGTCTCATTGTAATTGTAGCAGCGTCTTCCCGACATCGCCGATTTCTCCGCCTGTTAACAACCCGACGGGGTCCGAGGGTCCGTCCTACCGGTCTTGGCATTGGTGACGTGTCTTGACACTGCTTCGGATGAAATCTCGTGACTCGCCGGGGCATCATTCTGTTTTTCACGACCATGGCGTCCTCCTTGCTGAGCCATGCGACGTTTGCGATTATCGTCCAGCTCCTTGCGCTTATCCTCTAGTATAAGTGTCTTGTTTACCAGTTCTTGAAAATCGGGAAAAGTGTGGGTGATCAGACCCACCTGCAATCCAGTGTTGAGCCCTTTCATAAAGCGAGATTGCCTAGCCTTATCTGTCGCTACGTCTTCCGGAGCGTAGCGTGCTAGTTGAGTGAATTTATTCAGATAATCAGCCACTGTCTGGCTTCCCTGCTTCAGCGCTCTGAATTCCTCCTTCTTCAACACCACGATGCCCTCCGGCACATGGTATTGACGGAAAGCTAGGGCTAATTCTTCCCATGTAATGTAAGGACCCGAATTCACCAGCCTGCACTCCACTGTGTTTACCGTGACTAGTCCTGTGATCAAACGCTAGTGCATACAGCTTAACATCGGTAAGCATCACATCATACACAACGATAGCAATAATAGGACTCCATTTATTCAAATATAACTAGTGTATGATCTTATGATCACTTACATTTATTCAGCCTTATGGGCAAGTCTAAGACAAAGTAAAATGAATGCAAATAAAAATCAAGAGAAAACGAGATGTCCCATCAAGACACCACAAAGCGCATCGACAAGGATTGGCCTAGTGACTCAAGGCCCACCGAGAGTCCTCCTCGCATACCCGGCGATGACTCCTCCATCGTTGTTTGTGTTTGTAGGCAAGGGTGAGTATACAACATACTCAACAAGTTGTGCATGGAATGCAATTCTATCATAGCTATATGCAAGGCTTATTCCAAAGGAAGGGCTAAGTGGTTCATAAGCAGTAAAGCAGCATTTTCAAACATAAGCAATATGTAGATTGAAAAGACAGTAAAACAAATAATAACAAATAAATAGATTCCATTGTTTCTCAAATCAAACCCAAGTGTACATCCTAAGTCAAGTTCCATTATTCACATGGCATCCTGCTATCCTTTTCAGTTGTTCATTTTAATTAACTACCCCTTGACTGTAATCCCCGAGCTTTGCTCAATATCGTGAGCACGGCTATCCGAATAGATTGTACACTCTGCAGAGGTTATGCACTTTACCCACACGATATAACCATGCACCACACAAAGTAACGATTATAACAAAGCCTTTACAATGCATCCTCTTAACCCAGTGCTACCCGCTAAGGTTTCAACATCAAGGGCCACACCGCCACAACAGGCCCCCCTCTTGCGCCATGTGAGTTTCAGCACACCCGGACTCACACCACCATGATAGCACTTAAGTTAAGCATTTGCAAATTAGTCACCTAGGGCTGCCCCATAACAGACGTGGTCGCAAGTTTGACTCAGTCAAAGGCTCGCAAGGTTAAATCCTTAGGATTGATTAAAGCAAGACATACACATACCCTCAGCTCCACCGAGCCCACCCTGGCACACTTGCCCCTTCCACTTGCTTCAATCTAAAGTGATTATCCTCCCGGTTGGTTACCAAGCACCACGTGCTCTTCACAAATCAACATCGTTGTGTGACCTCCCCGCCACGACAACTCAATCTCTTTGTGCGACCACACATGGCCCACAAGTTATCATCATTGTTCCATATTCCCTTAGTCAAAATTAATAATCATCATTTCGTGTACATGTGATGACGTGGCATGGCTAAGCAATTCTATTCCGTGCTAATCCTCCATGTTGATTTCAATATTAACCAACTATAATGAACCAACCTAAGGTGACAAGTGGATCATGGCATACAATTTTAACAAGGTAGGGTGTAATTCAAAAGGGCACAATAGCTAATCCCAAGTTAAGTTGAAATCAGTTATACACATAAAATAATAAGTGCTTAAAGTAAATCGAAATAGCATGCAATCTAATTTATGGGTGCAACATGATCAAAGCACAACTTGCCTTCGTTGAGCTCCTGGTCCTGGTCTGAAAATAATTCTTGAGCTGCGAAATCCCCTTCCGAAGCCTCGCACAATTCAACGTCTACGCGAATCGAGAGAGAAAAGCAAATAAAAACCAAAACCAAAGAGCAAATGAACTCGAAAATTCAAATAAAATCCATCATTGGAAAGATCTCAATCTTACAAACTTTTCAGACTTTGAATCACCCAAATCGGAGTTCATATGCAAAAGCTATAGCATTTAGAAGTTTTGAAAATAAACTAAACTCTGGAATTAGAAATTCTAAATCCTTCCGAATTATTTTTATAAAGAAAATCCGAATTTTCCAGCCCCGGCTTGTACGGACAAAACGTGGTGAAATCTAGACTGATGAATTCAATCTAACGGTTACGGATAAATCTACTACGTGGCCTAATATCAATCGTCCGACCTAAATCCAACGGTTGATATTTAATCGGAGACGCTTACCGATTCCGCAGTGACATGCACTACTACAGAACAACACATCACTATCACTTTATCTGTGTCGGTTTTTAAGTTTTTCGAAAAAAACGATTGTGATAAGTAACTTCGGAGGGGTGTTAGTAATAATCACTATCGGTTCTCGAGATTATAAGTGATTGTGATGTAGATCGACACATCCGAATCCGTTCTCTACTAAAAAGTGATAGTGATGTGCACGGTCATCACTATCGGTTCTTTTCATAGAAGTGATAGTGATGTATGCGTGATCATCACTATCACTTCTATGAAAAGAACCGATAGTGATAACTCGACATCACTATCACTTTTTAGTAGAGAACCGATTCTCGATAAGATGGTCATCACTATCGGTTCTTTTTATGAAGCGATAGTGATGACTGCAAGCACATCACTATCGCTTGTTGAAAAGAACCGATTCTGATGTGCTCGTGCTTATGACTAGTGATGGCCGTGCACATCACTATCGCTTTTTGAAAAGAACCGATTCTGATGTGCCTCGCTAGGTTATATTTACCACTCGCACTGAACTCTTCTCTGTTGTTGCTCTAGAGGAGATTTCTCCGCCACCACCCGAGAAAATAGCTCATATTGTGTGGTTGGAAGCAATACTTGGGTGAGAAAATTTGAAGTTCTCATGGGTCGGTTTCTACTAAAGTGATGATAAAGCATCAGTATCGGTTTTATTAAAAAAGTGATACTGATAGATTTTATTGAGAAAACCAAGAAAGTTGAATTTTTTTGAAAATTTTATATAATGGTACTGAGGAAGTTATTAATCTTTTATAAACATTTTAGATAATTATCACACTCGAGAAAATTTAGAAAAATCTAACAAGTTTGTTGTCCCAATTATGTCCATTTTTATCACATCGTTGTCGGTTTTCCTTAAAAAGTGATACGGATATGTGATTATCGATGTCGGTTTTATTGAAAAAGTGATACGGATACTTATAATCCCTCATCAAAGTACTAGTTTTCGGTCAAAATGCACTGAGTGAAAATTGGTTCAAACGACGTCGAAAAATTTTGAAATTTTTTGTAGGTTCCTGACACACTACAGATGTTCTCATAAAAATTTTAGATGATTATCAGATCTGTGGAATTTTGAAAAATTCAAAAAGTGATACTATGTAGATGAAACGTAGATCGGTAAGTTTGAACCGGATGAAAAATAGTACAAACGATGATAGAAACTTTTTAAATTTTTTGTGAAGATTCCTGACATACTTATGATATTTCTTTAAAAATTTCAGATGATTATAAAATGTGAGGAATTTTTAAAAATTCAAAAACAGAGAGAGAGTTGAAAACTAGTACTTTGAATGTCAGAATTTTTATAAATTCCTGGAGAAATATTTTGAGATGAAAATTTTACATAAGAATACTTATCTCAAATTAATTTGAAAAACAAAATTTCAAAAAGTTATAAAAATATTTGAATTGCCTGATAAATCCTTAGCTCAAATGAATTGATTTTTGAAATATAATACAAGGAATTAAGTTCAATGTCAGAATTAAATGAAAATATTATCTTATAATTTCAATCTGAAAATTTTATATTATCTTCCTCAGCAATAAATTCATCAACATTAAAAATATCATAAATTAATAAATTAATTTAAGACATTTAAAAATTCAAAAATGGAGAGAATTGAAAACTAGTACTTTGAATGTCAGAATTTTTATAAATTCCTGGAGAAATATTTTGAGTTGAAACTTTTACATAAGAATCCTTAGCTCAAACAAATTTGAAAAACAAAATTTCAAAAAGTTATAAAAATATTTGAATTGCCTGATAAATCCTTAGCTCAAATGAATTGATTTTTGAAATATAATACAACAAATTAAGTTTAGTGCTTACTGCATTGATAGATTTTATTGAGCCAACCAAGAAAGTTGAAATTTTTTGAAAATTTTATATAATGGTACTGAGGAAGTTATTAATCTTCTATAAAAATTTTAGATAATTATCACACTCGAGAAAATTTAGAAAAATCTAACAAGTTTGTTGTCCCAATTATGTCCATTTTTATCACATCAGTGTCGGTTTTCCTTAAAAAAGTGATACGGATATGTGATTATCAGTGTCGGTTTTATTGTAAAAAGTGATACGGATACTGATAATCTCTCATCAAAGTACTAGTTTTTGGCCAAAATGCACTGAGTGAAAATTTGTTCAAACGACGTCGAAAAATTTTGAAATTTGTTTTGTAGGTTTCTGACACACTACAGATGTTCTTATAAAAATTTCAGATGATTATCAGATCTGTGGAATTTTTACAAATTCAAAAAGTGATACTATGTAGATGAAACGTAGATCGGCAAGTTTGAACCGGATGAAAAATAGTACAAAGAACGTTAGAAACTTTTTAAATTTCTTGTGGAGATTCTTGACATACTTGTGATATTTCTGTAAAAATTTTAGATGATTATAAAATGTGAGGAATTTTTAAAAATTCAAAAACAGAGAGAGAGTTGAAAACTAATACTTTGAATGTCGAATTTTTATAAATTCCTCGAGAAATATTTTGAGATGAAAATTTTACATAATAATACTTAGCTCAAATTAATTTGAAAAACAAAATTTCAAAAAGTTATAAAAATATTTGAATTGCCTGATAAATCCTTAGCTCAAATGAATTGATTTTTGAAATATAATACAACAAATTAAGTTCAATGTCAGAATTAAATGAAAATATTATCTCATAATTTCAATCTGAAAATTTTATATTGTCTTCCTCAACAATAAATTCATCAACATTAAAAATATCAGAAATTAATAAATTAATATAAGACATTTAAAAATTCAAAAATGGAGAGAATTGAAAACTAGTACTTTGAATGTCGAATTTTTATAAATTCCTCGAGAAATATTTTGAGTTGAATTTTACATAAGAATCCTTAGCTCAAAAAATTTGAAAAACAAAATTTCAAAAGTTATAAAAATATTTGAATTGTTCGATAAATCCTTAGCTCAAATGAATTGATTTTTGAAATATAATACAACAAATTAAGTTTAGTGCTTACTGCATTGATAGATATTATTGAGCAAACCAAGAAAGTTGAAATTTTTGAAAATTTTATATAATGGTATCGAGGAAGTTATTAATCTTTTATAAATTTTTAGATAATTATCACACTCGAGAAAATTTAGAAAAATCTAACAAGTTTATCGTCCCAATTATGTCCATTTTATCACATCGTTTCGGTTTTTCTTGAAAAGTGATACGGATATGTGATTATCGATGTCGATTTTATTGTAAAAAGTGATACGGATATCGATAATCCTCATCAAAGTACCGCTACCAAAATGCACCGAGTGAAAATTGGTTCAAACGACGTCGAAAAAATTTTGAAATTTTTTGTAGGTTCCTGACACACTACAGATGTTCTCATAAAAATTTCAGATGATTATCAGATATGTGGAAGTTTTAAAAATTCAAAAGTGATACTATGTAGATGAAACGTAGATTGGCAAGTTTGAACCGGATGAAAAATAGTACAGACGACGTTAGAAACTTTTGAAATTTTTTGTGGAGATTCCTGGCATACTTGTGATATTTCTGCAAACATTTCAGATGATTATAAAATGTGAGGAATTTTTAAAAATTCATAAACAGAGAGAGAGTTGAAAACTAGTACTTTGAATGTCAGAATTTTTATAAATTCCTAGAGAAATATTTTGAGATGAAAATTTTACATAAGAATACTTAGCTCAAATTAATTTGAAAAACAAAATTTCAAAAAGTTATAAAAATATTTGAATTGCCTGATAAATCCTTAGCTCAAATGAATTGATTTTTGAAATATAATACAACAAATTAAGTTCAATGTCAGAATTAAATGAAAATATTCTCTCATAATTTCAACCTGAAAATTTTATATTATCTTCCTCGGCAATAAATTCATCAACATTAAAAATATCAGAAATTAATAAATTAATTTAAGACAAATTCGGGTACTACTTTTCGTTATCTTTCAAACGAGCCAAAGAACGCCCCGATCGGAGTTACGAGTCAAAAGTTATGAACATTTTAACAAAAGTCCCTGATTTCTTATTTGCAAACTAGAATCGGTGCCCAAAAGAATATAATCGGAGAGCTCATCGTGTGATGATTCCGAAAATCTCAAGAACACCAAAATCGAAAGTACGAGTCAAAAGTTATGGTATTTTTACAAGTTTCATGAATAGTAATGGCACATATATTGCAAGCATCATTAATAGTCAAAAGTATGAAAAATAAATTTGAAAGCTTTATCGGTGTTCGTGGTGCATCACGGGTTAAAAGGTGAGGAGACATAATATGTCGATGTTATCATACCACCATTAAAATATTGGATCTTATAAGAACTCTGAAGTTAAGCGTGCTTAGACGAGAGTAGTAATAGGATGGGTGACCTTCTGGGAAGACCACACGTGTGGTGTTAAAAATGTCTAGGAAGATCACACGAGTGGTAATTAGACGAGAGTAGTATTAGTAGCTAGCTCAACAATGGCTATGGCTAACGCTCAAGCTCTTGAGTGTGTGGTGAGTTCGTGGACCTCTCTGCCTTTAAGACTGCACTCCCACGGCCTTTATAACTCCCCTGTACGCAACGGCCGGGAGAGATTCCCGGGAAGTGGCCTTCATGCACGCTGAGGGTCGGCAAGAATCGCTTCCGGACTCGCCGACGCAGGTGCTCGCCTTTCGACCGCCTCCTTGAGCAACCGCCGGTCAAACGCTTGATCCGATATCCAAGGGTGGACAACAGCACCCAGACAGGAGCCCGCTCGAGCTCGAGGTCGAGCGGGGGCGTGCTCGAGGCCAACACGCTCTAGGTCGAGCGCCCAAGACACACCCAAGTCGTGGTCAAGGCCGCCGAGCTCGGGGTCCGTTGACGTGTTCACCATCAAAGGACGCCCTCGCCAATTACATCAAGGGTTAGTGTTTGAAAATAAAATAGGAAATGACTGTGTCAAAGAAAGATGTTTAGGGACTGTGTGTCCAAACTATTGTGGAAAACAACTTGAAAAAATATGATGGTTATATGACTTTGATGCTTTCAATCTAAATAAATAGTAGTTTAAAATGTTGATGCAAAAGCAAAAATAACCAAGATAGCCTTTCTTGGTAATAAGCCATGCATGTAGTAAAATGACTCGTGATTTTGTGCATGACTTGTTGAGTACTGTGTACTCACCCTTATGACAAACCTACCAGAAGAAGAAACTACACCACTTCACGAGGAAGAGTATGTCGAGGAGCCGGAACTAGGGGCACGCCTTCGCCGGAGCGACTGTGGAGAAGATGGACATCACGACTTTTATAATTCCGCTGTTGAACTATGTTACTCTGATTATTGTAAGCCCTGCGTGGCATAACTATTGTAAGGATGACCATAAGGTCGTACACTCGCTTATATAAATGTTTGAAGTATTTTATTTAATATTCATTTGTGTATGATGTGATATTATACCTGCTTAGTCTCAGGTGCACTAGTCGACTCGACTAGTGCAGATACACTGAGTGTCCGAATTTGTAAATTCGGGCACGACAGAGGTGGTATCGAGCATACTTGCTGTAGGTCTTGACCCTAGATTGTTTGGCCGTTTTTAGAGCTTCAAAATTATTTTTTTAAAGAGAAAATTTAACTTGAAGAATAACGAGTTCTTGACTTATCTTATTCTTCCATTCCTTTCCTCTTTTGCTGAAATTTCTATCTTTCTCTGCTGATTTAAGTTGAAAATCTTACCTCAGTTTTCTTGAATAGATAACGATGTTTCACACTTTAGGAGGAAGCACTGAATGCCGTTGCTGAATCTTAAGATCGTGAAGACAGGAGTTTTCGAGCTCAAAGAAAGAGTGCTGATGAAGTATTCCAGAAGGTAGAAGAACCAGTGCTGAGGAAGTGTTCAAGAAATTCGAAGAATCAGTGCTTGAGTAGCTGTTGAGACTCATGTGTGAGAGTCGCGTCTGCTTAAGTTAGAGTGTTACCCTTTCTAGACGTTAGACTTGTGTGCTTAGGTTAATTTGATTTTCCTTGTTTGCTGAGTGTGCAGTATGCGTTGCAGAGCTTTTAGGCTTGGATAAGCGACCATACCAAGATAAGTAATTGTTTGCTTAAGTTTTTGGGTTAAACCTATTCCTCGCACTAGTTTCTTGTGTCTCCTCTATTTCCCTCTCTCCTAAATCTTTTGTTCTTTATATGGTGAACACACGTGGAGGCCGTGGAGCAGAGGAAGCGGTTCGCAAAGACGGTGGAAACCAAGAGAATGCATCAAATCCTCAACCAAGACCACCCGCTGACATGGGCAACTGGGAGCTTTTCCGACCGCCTGCACCCAACTCATGCGAGATAATGATGCAACAAATTCAACAGATGCAGAATCAGGCAGCAGTCAACAACAACAATCAGGCTGTGAATCAAGGAAATTACTCTAGACTGTCTGACTTCATGAGAACCAGGCCCCCAACATTCTCGGGAAAAGTCAACCCCATTGAAGAAGATGACTGGCTACGGACCATTGAAAGGAAGCTGCACATAACTCAATGTGTTGGCAATGAGAGAGTCCTGTACGTCTCTCATCAATTGGAAGGGACAGCTGTAGAATGGTGGGAGAATTATTGTGCTTCCCATGAGCATCCTCAGGAGATCACCTGGGATGAGTTTACTGTTGCCTTCCACCAATATCATGTACCGGAGGGTATGATGGAGCTCAAGAAGGAAGAATTTAGATCCTTGAAGCAGGGAGGCCAGTCAGTGGCCGACTACCTGTACAAATTCACTTAGCTTGAACGCTACGCTCCGGAGGACGTAGCAACGGATAAGGCGAGACAATCCCAATTTATGAAGGGACTAAATATCGGACTCCAGGTGGGATTGATCACCCATACATTTCCTGATTTCCAGGAACTGGTTAACAAGGCCTTGATCCTTGAGGACAAACGTAAAGAGTCGGAGGACAACCGTAAGCGCCGTATAGCCCAGCAAGGGAATCGACAAGGGCAGCAGAGATCGAGAGTGGTACCTCAACAGTTCACTGTGTTCTAGCCGTGGAGCGTGGCAGGAACACCACTACGCATCGCGACCCACCGGTCGAATTCTCGAGCAACGAGAGCAATTACTCAAGCCGGAGGAAACCGGTCGATGGTGGGAAGACGCCGCATAATCAAGAAGATGGGGCACTTCGCCAATGCTTGTCCCAAGAAGGAGGAGCCACTCTGCCCATTTTAACTTGGGTAATACGCCGCCTAAAACTCCTGCTCAAGGAGGAAGCCGAGGACTGTTTCAAGGCGCCGCACCCCAATCGCCAGCGAGGAAGGGTCAACCACATCACGACAGATGAGGTCCAGGACGCCTCGTACGTTGCACTAGAAACATTCGACATTGACGCCGTCGCTGATCTGCAAGAAGACGACTCTCTCTTCGCTAACCAAGATCAGGAGATCAGAGATAGCTACCCAAGAGCACAGATTCCACCACTCGACATCTGCGGTGAAGACTTTGAAGACGAGGATTAACCAGGACGCTTAGGATCATGTTTTCTCCATCCCCGCTGTGATGTTTTGGACTTTGCTTCGCCAAGTTTATTTGTCGGTTCAAAGTCTCCATCGCTATATGACCCACGGGTCCAACTTTTGTAATAATGGGCCATGTCTAATAAAGACTTTGAATTCAATTTTTAATTATCGCATGGTTATGGTCCATACCGATATGATCTCAGACTTGCTATTGACCCGCTTTATTTCATGAATATGATGAACAAAGCATTCATGGAATATCTGGACAAGATTGTCGTTGTTTTCATTAATGACATTCTTGTTTACTCCAAGTCGGAGGAAGAGCACGCTGGACATTTAAGGATAGTTTTGGAAAAGCTAAGAGAAAACCAACTGTATGTAAGATTTAGTAAATGCGACTTCTGAAAAAAAAAAGTTCGAATTCTTGGGTCATGTGACGATTTGCAAGGAGTAGTATCGATCGTAAGAAAGTAGAGGCTGTGTTGCATTGGGAGTAACCAAAGTCAGTTACTCAGATCAGAAGTTTTCTTGGTATGGTGGGGTATTACCGCCGGTTCATTGAAGGATTTTCTTCAATTGCGAGACCCCTCACACAATTGTTGAAAAAGGAGAAAAAGTTTATGTGGACGCCCGAGTGCGAAAAGAGTTTCCAAGAGTTGAAGAAGCGTTTAACTTCGGCACCTGTTTTGGTGTTGTCGAATACTAAGGACAATTTTGACATATATTGAGATGCTTCGCGTCAGGGACTGGGATGTGTCATGATGCAGAATGGTAAAGTGGTGGCGTATGCGTCAAGGCAGTTAAGGCCACATGAGCAGAATTACCCGACTCATGATTTGGAATTAGCCGCTGTAGTGCACGCTCTTAAGATATGGTGTCACTATCTCATCGAAAACCGATGTGAAATATACACCGACCGCAAAAGTCTAAAGTATATATTCACTCAATCGGATCTTAACATGAGACAAAGGAGATGGTTAGAACTAATCAAGGATTATAACATCGAATCCACTATCATCCGTAAAAAGCAAATGTAGTAGCAGATGCTTTGAGTCGAAAAGCTATAGCTTGAATTTGGCGATAGCGTAAAATCGATCGATTATGCAAGGAACTTCAAAAGTTAAGATTGGAAGTCATACCTAAGAATTTTAGCTACTTTGGAAGTCAAGCCACCCTAGAAGAGCAGATCAGTGGAAGGTCAAAAGGATGATAATAAGATAAATAGGATCAAATCCAAGATGGACGAAGACTTAGCCAAGGACTTCAGAGTAGATGAGCAGGTACCTTGTGGATGAAGAATAGAATCACAGACTCTATAATCCTCGAAGTTGAAGCGGTTGATACCGAGGAAGCACATGATTCCAAGTATTCAATTCACCCCAGAGTGCTAAAATGTATCAGATTTAAAAGAAAGATTTTGTGGCCAAACATGAAGAAAGAAGTAGCCGAGCATGTAGCATTATGTGATGTGTGTCAAGAGTCAAAGCAATGCATCGAGACCGAGAGGATTGTTACAACCGCTAAAGATACCAGAATGGAAATGGGAGGAAATCGGGATGGATTTCTTCACCGGTTTGCCAAGGACTCAAGGAGGATACGATTCCATATGCGTCATAGTGGATCGGTTAACAAAGGTTGCACATTTCATACCCGTAAAAAAACTACTCAGGAGATAAGTTAGCAGAATTGTACATGGCGAGAATTGTTTGCTTGCACGGAGTACCTAAGAAGATAAGTATCGAATAGAGGTACTCAATTCACCTCAATATTTTGGGAAAAGTTACATACGGCAATGGGCACCCGTCTGAATTTCAATACGGCATACCATCCGCAAACAGATGGTCAAACTGAAAGGGTAAAACAGATACTCGAGAATATGTTAAGATCCTGTGCACTATCATATACCACATCATGGGACAAATGTTTGCCATATGCGAATTTAGCTATAACAATAGTTATCAAGCTAGTTTGAAGATGTCTCCATTTGAAGCTTTATATGGTCGCCCATGTCGAACACTATTAAATTGAATGAGACGGAGAACGCCACGCTTTTGGACCAAACGCATTTTAGAGGCAGAGGAGAAGATTGCTCGATTAGAGAAAGGTTGAAGACCGCACAATCTAGGCGTAAGAATTACCGACAACCGATGCCGTGAGTTAAGCTTTGAGCCGAGGATTATGTTTATCTCAAGGTCACACCACTCAAAGGAGTGAAAATGTTTCATGCTAAAGGAAAACTTGCTCCGAGATATCTGGGACCATTCAAGATATTGAGCCGCAAAGGAGAAGTTGCATACCACCTAGAATCGCCGTAGCCTCTAGTAGGGTACATGACGGTTCCACGATCTCGCTTGAAGAAGTGCCTTCGAGTACCAACAGAAGCGTACACCTCTCGAAGAGATGGAGCTACAAGAAAATCTAACCTATAAGGAATATCCCATCAAGATCTTAGACACAAATGAACGGAAACAAGAAACAGATCCATTCGCTTTCGCAGAGTTCAATGGAGCAACCACACGTAAAGTTTAAGTAACTTGGGAGCGTGAAGAAGATTTGAAGAAGGAGTTTCCCAACCTTCTAGTTACCACAATCTCGAGGACGAGATTCTCATTAAGGGGAGGTTTGTAACATCCCTAAATTTGCTTTAACTCAGATTTACGTTGTTTCAATTATTTAGGAATATCTGAAATTTATTTGAAATTTTTGGAATTAATAAGAATTTAAGCTTTATCGAACTAATCATATAAAATAAAGATCATGCATTTCAAGGTATAGATAAATTCCAAATTTAGTTTAAAATAATAACATTTGAAAAATAAGGATATTTCTTTCAAATACCCTCAAAAAACTTGTTTATAGATTTAGTTTGTTGATTTAATAAATAATCGTACAAGTGTCTGATCCACTAAAAGAATTTTTGCAGGAAATCTATACATCGAAAAATCGCGAAACCAACTTCGTTAGGTTCCAAATATTCCCTAATATTTTAGAGAATTTTTCTATGATTTTTGGAGCTATTCTACTATTTTATCTCAAACGCCATTTCTTCCAAATACTATTCAAATAAACTAAACCGCCGGCCGTGGAGGTACTGTACATCTTCCACAAAATGAATTATCGTGAACATCCAGAGCAGGCTTTCTCTCTCCTCCATTAGAAGGCATGGAAACCTTTGAGATCACCTCCAATAAATCACCAAAAATTTAATAAAAATCATAAACGAGATCCACAACGCATTCTTAATCTTCCACAGCTGTTAGAAAAATTAAACACTCACTAACTTATTTATAATCATGGGAGAAACTTTTGGCGGCCATTTAAGCGTTTCCACCATGCATGCATGCACGTTTCCATTACTAGCAACGCATGAACACTCTATCCTTTCTAGCCGTTTCCTCTACTTTCTTAATTCATCACGACTTGATTTCAGCCGTTTCCTTTTCAGTTTCTAAGCAATGCATGCACGTTTCCATTTCCTTTCTAGCCGTTTCTCCTGTACGCATGAACTAGCAGTGACATTCTCCTTGGAAAAATGCCTGCTCACTTTCAACCGTTTCTCCATTTCTTTCCAGCCGTTCCCCATCATGGGCGCAAGAGCCTGTCACTAGTTCTAGTATTTTCCTTGGTTTGTCGCTGCCAGCCGAACGTCGCCTGGACATCTCCTCGCCGCCGGCGCCGCCACCGCCGCCGCCGCCCGAAAGCATCTCCTCTGCGCCGCCATGCGCCGCCGCGTCATCGTCGCCGCCTCGACGGTAGCCTCTATTCTTGCTCAAGGCTTATGTCTATCGATCGGTTGATCTTGTTATATGTATTTTGTTGGAGTCGCTATTTACACGCAGCTTGAGCGGACACGCCAGAATTTGAATCAAGAAGAACCGTGAAGTCAAGTCGCTTTCACCTCCACATGCAGATGCACCAAACACCAGCGACAACTTCCCCTCAGAGGACAGCGCCATCCGACAACAGATGAAACCTCGTGATTCGATCAAGTCTCGAATTGAACTTTCAACTCAAGCGCCTGCTATTCTCGCAGTTTATTGCTCAATTTATAGGACTTTCAATTACACCGACGCCGCTTATAATTCTTTATTCCGATTCGGGCCAAGATTCTATCCGAGTCGAGCATCGCTTCTATTCCGACACAACTTCGTGTTTTACTGGACTCTTTCCTCTACTCAACTAATTTACTCCAAACCAGAAACTAGATTACAACATTAGCTTTTTCACTAAGTCAGGATTACTACTAACATATTTGAGCATGTATACGTATATATAAGTTGGGCCGACGCTTCTATATATATACACGTTGATAGTTTGTAGGGATATTTATATATATATAATTTTTGGACGTTGCATGTAGATGTAGTACGTACGCATGTATACACATATTTTAGACTATATGCTGGCCGTCATATTGTTGTTCTTCTAATCGCTTACCTCCTCCAAACGCAGCGTCGCCGCCGCTCCGCCGATCGATCATTGCCGACCACATCTTGGCGCTGTTGCCGCCATTGCCGCCGTAACCACGTCGCTGCCGCCAATTGTCGCCGCCGCTTGCATGCCTCTACTACTTTGTCTCTCTCGCATGAAATCAGAACCGAAGCAAGCAAGAAGTATATGCATATACATGATGAACAGTACCATGCATGCGTATGGCTAGTTAAAATTTTGTACGTGAATTTGTAACCAAATTGCGGATTTTGTCTTTTTTTTCGCTACAAATTCGTTATAAGTCCAAATCGCATGCAACAAATTTTGTAAATTAGTAAATATTAATACCTAGCCACAGTAATTTTTATGAAATTTTATAAATGAATTTATACTGTTAAAATATTCGAGAAATGTCCAAACATATGAATTTTGTAGCTCTTAAACTATACGTTTAAAAATGTCAAAATAAATTTTATAAATCTTAGAAAATGCTAAACTAATTATCTGAAAGTTTTCATGAAGTTACGAATTAGTTTGATTTGTCGTATTTTTCCGAATGTGTGTTTGTACGTTGTTTTACGTGTTTATTTGGTTCTTTATCTGTTACGCGTAGACGTTGAGCTATGTGAGAACGCAGATTTCGAGGATCAAGCTCCAAACCAAGACTCGCTGCTTTATGAAGGCAAGTTGTGCTTTGACCATATTGCTCCTAAGTTTTGAAAATGTATTTTGATTCAAACTATGCATGCTAATTCAATTAAAAATGGATTTAAATAACTTGGGTGTATTAGCTAATCAACCTATTTGTTATTGCCACCTTGTTATTAATATTTGTATGACATGATTCCTTTGATAACCCTAGTTTGGTAATATTAGTTGGTTGATGATATTGTGCCAACACGGAGGCTAGACCGTGAATAGTTGCTTAGCCATGCATGTACGTGAACCATTCTATTTGGATTACAAAATCAACACGACATAAAAGAATAGTGAATGCTTTTTAATGAAATGTGGAATGATGTTGGTATTAACATTGAAATGTAGAGACCTGTGGTTCTACATAAAAGATGAATATGAGCATGTGTTGCAATCGTTAACAACTTGGGGTGGAATTGATTTAGACTGGGCAAGGACCGAGGCTTCGTGCTGTGGGCCTGTAGCAACCGTGGGATGGGTTGAGGATGTGAGGACTGTGTGCCAAAATTGAGAGAAGGATGTCTTGCCTTGGTCAGTTAAGGACCTTACCTTGCAAGCCTTTGACCCGAGTCTCTCGTGACAACCACATGTCTCAATGGGAAGTCCTAGTTTAGTAGGACTCGATATCTTACCTTGATACCTCGGTGGCAATTACACGGGATAATCAGACGGGGAGCGTGCTCGTGCTTCGCTTGGTACCCTATCCAACGGTGTTCGCTGCCCTATACTTCTGCTCAGGTGAGGGAAGTGATAGTGGAGACAACACGGAGAGGTTCTTAGGCTAAGGTAGTCTCTGAAAGACTTTGTTACGACAATCACCGTGTGGTGAGCGATCGTATCTTGTGGGTAAAGTGTACAACCTCTCGCAGAGTGTTAAAACTGTCAATAGCCGAGTCCATGGTAATCGACAATGCTCGGGATTACAAATAAGGGGTAGTGTTTGAAAATAAAATGGGGAAATGACTGTGTGTCAAAGAAAGATGTTTAGGGACTGTGTGTCCAAACTATTGTGGAAAACAACTTGAAAAAATATGATGGTTATATGACTTTGATGCTTTCAATCTAAATAAATAGTAGTTTAAAATGTTGATGCAAAAACAAAAATAACCAGTATAGCCTTTCCTTGGTAATAAGCCATGCATGTAGTAAATAGACTTGCATTTTGTGCATGACTTGTTGAGTACGGTGTGTACTCACCCTTGCGGACAAACCTACCAGAAGAAGAAACTACACCAGCCTACGAGAAATAGTATGTCGAGGAGCCGGGGAACTAGGGGCAAGCCTTCGTCGGAGCGACTGTGGAGAAGATGGACATCACGACTTTTATAATTCCGCTGTTGAACTATGTTACTCTGATTATTGTAAGCCCTGCGTGGCATAACTATTGTAAGGATGACCATAAGGTCGTACACTCGTTTATATAAATGTTTGAAGTACTTTATTTAATATTCCGCTGTGTATGATGTGATATTATACCATGTTTAGTCTGTGTGCACTAGCGCGATCCTGGACTAGTGCAGGATACACAGAGTGTCCGAATTTGTAAATTCGGGGCACGACAGCAACGCGCTCTCGGAAATCTCCTAGCGATGCTGCGACTTCCCTCGGACGACAGCGTGACACGCTCGCGACTTCTTGCTGCTTGCTTCTCTTTTTGGCGACGCCTATGCCGATCCTCGCGAGATGCCTCGAACGACTGCGCTCACGATTTGCTATCGCTCGATCGCCTGCGATTCTTTTCTGGTCGCTCGTCCCTGCCACGCCACGCACGGTGTTTATATAGCGCGCACGCACTTCTCCCGCCCGGAATGGACTCGAATTCCTTGCCGAATCGGCCACGTGCAGGTCCCACAGCCGTAGCACCTTTTTCCCGCGCGCTTGACGGAAGGTCTCCGAGCCTTGTCAAATTTGGCGCCAACGCCAGCCAATTCAACTCAGCCACGCTTCAATTTCCAATTCCCTGGCGATAACACGGCGGCAACCGTACTCTCCCACGCCACCTACGAACCGAATCCCGACCGACACGCAGCATGCCCACTCGATGGACTCGATCGAGTTCCTTCCGGACACGTCGCTCGGCTCCAGTATTCAAATCCCTATCGGAGACAAGGCGATGACACGATTCCAACCGGACTCCCTCCACGTCATCACGAGGCGAATTCATCCAGATGTCCGAAACGCAGCCATCTACGCTAGTCACGAGGCGAATTTATCCAGGCGTTGCTATTTTTTCTTTTCTTTTTTTTCTAAAGAATAATTATTAAAATTAATTCCGTTTACATATAGTAATATCGGGAAAAATCCAATAAAACTCTCCAGAATATTTACGAGACATTTTGAACCCGAATAACATATTTTCAGTCCAACTTTATACTAGTTTTATATATATATAACTTAGTTTCGCAAGAGGCCAAAATACTGATTTGAAAATGACTCCAAATAAACTGGATGAAAATCCAAGGAATCCTGAGAATCACAAGCATGGCGGATAAACACTATTAACTAAATATGAACGAAAATTTGGGATGTTACATGTAATCTCCTGCGGGTTCTCCTGCGACGCGCAGTAGTTTTCCCACCATTCAGCTGCTGTTCCTTCAAGTTGGTGAGAGGCATACAACACCCTCTCATTTCCATCACACTGTGTTATATGCAATTTCCTTTCGATGGTTCTCAACCAGTCATCTGCCTCTAGTGGGCTAGCATTGCCTGAAAAAGTAGGCGGACGTGTCCTCATGAACTCGGAGAATCTTGAATAGGGACGTGGTCCGTTGTTGTTAACTTGGTTGTTGGCTACTGCTTGAGTGTTGATTTGTTGCACGGTGGCCATCATCGTCTGCATTAATTGAGTCTGAGCCACAAGGAAGGCTCCTAAATTCTGCATATCAACTGGCGGTGCTGCCTGTGGTGGTGGTGTACCGCTCTGACTGCCTCCTAGGCGCGATCCACTGCCTCCTGCTCCGTTGTTGCGAGTGTTCACCATCTGCTGATTGCTTCGGTGTCTTAGAGATAAGGGGGGAAAGAATAGGCAAGTATTGGAACTTATACGGGGAAACAGGTGTAACTTAAAACCATTAAACATTCAAGCATAAATAATAATTAGGTATGGTTTATTACATAGTCTAGGGACTATGCAACCACACAGCAGTCACAACATCACATCAAATTGTTCATTACATCACACCGCTTAGCTATGTTTGAAATTAAAGACGCGACTCAAAACAATCGAGTCTCAACGCAAAAGCTAACCATTACGACTCGGAAAGAAATCACTCCTCCAACCACTGGCTCGCTCGCTGATCACGACACCGGCGGTGAGCTGGCATCGGGCAACCGATCCCCATGCCCTCCCACAGTGTCCGCTGGGCCTTCACGGTCGCTGGTCCTCCGGCGCTGGTGTCGCTCTCGCTCCTCCGGCCTCGCGCCGCTGCTGCCGAAGCTCCATGACGGCGTCCGGCCTCGACCGTAGAGAGCCTCCTCCAGCTCGGCGATCTCTCGAACGGCGGTTTCTAGTCTCTCGAGAGCAACATCGGTCTCTCCAGACGCAGATAGACACCCTAAAGCTCCAAGTCGGGCGCCCATGACCTCCTCTCTGTGCCGCCGCGAACCCGCCAGTGCACGACGGCGGCGTCGTCCTCTAGCTCCAAGCGCCGAAGAGGTCCTCCTGGCGGCGGTGCACACGGAAAGCGGTATCCCACAGCTCATAGCCGTGGTCCCTGCTGATCCGACGCAGCGCAACCCGGGCACACTCCTGTATGCTCGCCTCGTAGCTGGCTCGCTTCACGGTGAGGTGAAGCGGACGACTAGCACGCGCGTGCTCACGAGCGTACATGGTAAGAGTCGTTTCCCAACCGCGACTGATCCCGTTGACCACCCAGGTGCGGGACCGGTAGAGAGGACGGTCGAAGCTTCCAACACCTGGAGCATCCTCTAGAGCTCCGTTGCGTAGCCTCCGTGACGCTCGCCGAAAGAGTGAACTATCCGCATCTGCCAAAGCAACGCGTCAGAACTAAAATTTTAAAAGAATACAAAAGTAATAACAAAATACAGCATAGGTATGAAGTAAGGAAGAATGGATAAGTCAAGATTTCATTGATTATTCTTGTCAAATTTTAGCCTTTAGAAACTAGCTTTTATCCTTTCTAAAACGGCTACCTAACTAGGGTTAAGTCCCACAACAAGATGGCTCGATACCATCCCCGTCGTGCCCCTAATTTTACTTGGATTCGGACACTCAGGTATTCTCAGACTAGTCCAAGATCACGCTAGTACACATAGGAATAACAGGTTGAAGTACCACAATCATACACATCGGAAATAGATAATAAAGTACTTCAAGCATAATATAATCGAGTTACATGGACCTTATAGTCACCTTACAATAACCCGCCACACAGGGCGATAAATATTCAAGTAGCATAAGTTTATCAGCGGAAGCAAAAGTAAAACAATAAACCCTTCATAACCACGGGCTACTGAGTGCGGCTCAACCCTTAATCCTCCTGGCCTTCGATGAACTCCTCCTCCCAAGCTGGTACGACTTCTTCTTCTGAGGTTTTTGTCGATGCAAGGATGAGTATACAACATACTCAACAAGTCATGCACAATGCAGGTCTAATACTATATGCATGGCTTATCCAAAGGAAAGTCTTAATTGGTCATTTTGCTTAAAGCAGCATTTCTTTTAAACAGGTAATCCTATTAGATCAAAAGCAGTAAAACCAATATTAATAATAATTAATTTTCAATTCTTTTCCAAGAGTTTGGTACACGCCCTAGTCTAATTCATTAGCTTTGCACACACCACCCAATCCACATCTTTTATTTTTAAAATCTAACCCTTGACTGTAATCACCGAAAGCAATGTCCAATGCGCACACGGCTATTCAATAGATTCACACACACACTCGCAGAGGTCAGACACTTTACCCACAGATACACAATGCCACCACACAGGTGATTGATTGCAACAAAGTCTTTCAGAGACTAATATTTAACCGATGAACCCCTCCGTTACTTCCCTTCTAACACTTCCCTCACACAGAGCCGAAGTTTAGACAGAGCAAGTATCGTTGAATGGGTACCAAGCCGTAGCACAGGTACGCTTCCCCTACAGTTGCACTGGTGTGCACTGTCACCCCGAGATTTCAAAGGAAAGAGGTTAGAAACCTACTAAACTAGGTCCGTCCCATACCGGACAAGTGGTTGTACGAGAAACTCAGTTCAAAGGCTCGCAAGGTGAAATCCTTAGCTGTCCCGGGCAAGACAACCATAATTCTCGACACACAGCCTTATACTTCCCGTTGCCACACAGGCCCCCCTAGCATGAAGCCAACCTGCCACTTGCCCCGGTCCAAATCATGTCCCACCCAGTTTGCATTATTGCAACACATGCCAATGCCCACGTCATTGTACAAGTAGAACCACACAGGTTGCTACCCTCAATTCCATTTCATGACATCATCGCATTATTTCAAAATGTGTTCCATAATTGTTTAGTCAACATTTGTTTGCAATTTGAAAGACATTCAACGATATAAGCAAAGCTAAGCCTAATCACGGCCTAGCCTCCGTGTTGGCGCTATAATAGCATCCAACGTATTAAACATCTTAGGGTGGACAAGGATTTCAGGGCATTTAAACATTATAATCAAGGTGGCATAAACAAGTTTGGCTTTTTAACTACCATTTCCCATTTAATCAACATCATTTTTACTTAACATAGCATGCAATAATTAAATCAAAATATATTTGAAAATCTAGGGGCAACATGGTCAAAGCATGACTTGCCTTCAAATAGTAGTTGGTTCTGGTCCGAGGTCCATGACGGGTCTTCGAATCCTCCCTGCCAATTCTAATTCGAGTCTACTCGGTGACAAGCAAGCACACAATAAATATGCAATATAGATAGCAATATCATCACCAAAAATAAAATAAAATCACCATTAAATAGCTTACATTTTACAAATTTTGGGCACCGAATCACCCAAACCGAAAGTTAAAATGCAAAAGTTATAGTATTTTCAAGTTTGCTGAAATTCAAATAAATATATAACCGAATTTCTTTATTTATTTTCCTACTGAAAAATCCGGATTAATTCTACGGCGAGACACGTGTCGGCACCAGAGGCGTCCACGTCACTCTTGGTCACTAACAAGCGGGCCCCAGATGACGTCATGCTGACGTCAGCATAGCCGGGGTCATTACACTGACATGTGGGCCCCACGGAACAGTGCTTGGACCAACCAGCAGCTGACACGCGGCGAGGAAGCATCAAGCCACGCACGCACGATTTTGCCGACCATTGGATTCGAATCTGACGGCGCAAAGACTACCCGAGCGATACACTGCTACTAAGCCTACGTGGCCTCACCTCAAGCGTTGGATGAAGATCCGACGGTTGCTGGAGCTCGCGATGCGTCTAGGAAGAAGCGGTGGCGCTGGTCGCCGGACTTGGAGAAGACGACGAAGGTGCGGGCGATTCCGGGCGTCTCCGGTCGGAAGAAGTAACCCAGTGGATGCGCCTTGGCACGAGGAACTCGGAGATGGTCTTGGTTGCGACGGGAACGGCGACGACACAAGAAACGATGAAGAACCGAGGCGAGGAGAAGCGGCTATTACGGCGAAGCTATTGCGCAGGTACTGTGGATGGTCGAGCGTGAGAGATGAGGCAAAGTGAGCGGAATGGAGGCCGAGCACGGGTGTACTTCACTCGCTCGGACATGCCTCGAGGCGTGCAAAATCCTCGACAAGATCTTCTAAGACCCAATCTACGGACGGGCGGCATGCAATCGCCTCGTCTCCGAGATCTGCGATTGAACGCCAAACCGTCCGATCTTGATCGACGGCCATGAGCGTAAGCGGCAATTAGGGTTTCTTCGGCGGCACAGTGTTGGGCTCGGCCCGACACTGTAGCTAACGAATTTTCAGCTTTTTCCAATAAAAATAAATGCCGAAATTCAAAGTAATTATTTAGGGCACTAAAAATACCCGAAAAATTCTAGAAAAATTCCAGAAAATATTTCAGAGCATTTTGAGCCTAAATAAAATATTTTCATTTATTTTTGACAAATACTTTTTCTGATATTAATTAATCAAGAGAAGAACAATTCAATTAAATTTTATTTAAATCCAATAAATTCCCAAAAATCCATAAAAATTCAATTAAATCCGAAAATTCAGATAAATCCAATTAAATGCAAATAAAGGTTGATTAATTCACAAAAATCCAAATAACTCCAAATTTAAAATCAGGGCAAATTTCGGGACTTTACACTTGTTTAATTAGCTCAACCGCTTTTTCTCGATCACGTGACTTGAAATCCTCAACTAGGTTAACTCTTTAACCACGAGTAGCATAGCCATACATTTTTGGAATCTGATCACTTGAGAGGCCTAGAGATATCTTTTTAGTGAATGGAGGGGCAAATCCCATCTTGATCGATCATGCTTCGCAGCATGCTTCATGATAAACTCGAAAGGCACTTTTATAACTACCCAGTTACAAAGTAGTGCTTGGCAACCCCTAAGTAAGGATGGCAACGGGGACGTTCCCTAGCAGGGAGTAGAGGAACGTCCCCATCCCCAAGAGAGGAGAAATCTCCCATTCCCTATCCCTGACCCAGAATCGGGGGCAACTTTGCCCCATTCCCTGTCCCCGTTGGGGTATTAGATCCTCGTGGGGAGCTATACCTGAGATAACAATGTGAAGCAATTGACATTAAACCTTAACTCGGGAGCCACCGGTCCTCGACGTCGGCAATCACGAAGCTGGCCCACAGCCACCAATTCCCGTGGTCTACCTCCACCGCCATGGTGCCAGAGTACCGCTGCCTCCTCTGCCCTCCTGCTCGACTGCCATAGCACCACCACCACGAAGCTGCTTCCATCGGCACAGCACCAACACCAACGCCCACTACTACACATCCCCATGGTTCGGCTCCACCGCCACGCCCTTAGACGCCTTCGTGCCACCAACATCGGCTCGCAGAGGGGAAGGGAGGAAGACGGGGAGTCGAAGGGGGAGAGGGCGAGTCAGGGGGATAGCAAAATAGGGTGAGGGACAAGGGGAGAGTTGAAGGGGGTGAGGCAGAGGGGGAGGGGGCGAGGCGGAGTCAGAGGCGAAGGGGGGCGAGGGTGAGGGGGGGTCAGAGCCTCGGAGAAGGAGAGGGAGAAGGCGAGGTGGAGAGGGTGAGGCAAAGGAGGTGAGCGAAGGCAAGGATGGAGAGGCGGAGGTGAATCAGGGGAATGGGGTGAGCCCAAGCTGTGAGCGGAGGCGAGGATGGAGAGGCGGATGGGAATTGGGGGAATGGGGCGAGCCGCAGAAGGAGGTGAGGACGGAGAGGCAATAGGTAGTGCGGCCGTGCAGGGAGTGGATCTAGGATTCTAGGGTTAGGCAACGAGGACGGGGGAAAGGGATGGGGAGAGGGGGAATGTCTTCACACCCGATTTCCCCGATAGGGATGATTTTCCCTGTTATTAGTCCCGCAGGGGAATAAACTCCCCTATCCCCGCTCCCTAATAGGTGAATTCCCCGGTGGAACGGGAAATGGGGCCCATTGCCATCCCTACTCCTAAGTAAGTCATTAGACATCTCGAGTACATATGCCAACCTCAAGTCTAAGGATATAGCATACACATTGTATATGAGATCAGCTGATTACAAGAAGACTATAACGTTTTCGCAGTGTCTCAAGGTGGGTCAATCCAATTCTATGTTCTCCAACATGTGTCCATATTATTGGTTTGATATCTCCATATTTTTGACTTATGAAACATGGTCATCAACCGATACATATGCTAGTCTATTCATATATGTCCTCATATGCTTATCACTATGGATCACTTTAAATTAATCATCACAAAGTCATATATAGAGTTTCACAAACAAATTACATACTTGATAATAAATAATAATGACAATATTTATGGAACAAAATAATTAATCATGAACATAAGGAAATATAATTATATCTATGATTGCCTCTGGGGCATATCTCCAACAGATGTAGATTTGATGAATGTCATGTGAACCGTGGAAGAAAAGGCTAATGGAAATAAAAAAAAAGATGATTTCTACCACTGAATCACCATCATAATCATGTTCAGAATATACCATGGCGGTAAGGATATTGTTGAATCTTCTACGCTTTCAATTCCTGCCAATGAAGAGGTATTTTTTTTTCTTTTTTCTATAGCCTACTACTTATCCATGATATGACTTATGAGAAGTTGACAAAAATGCTTACCTCTCTTGCTTTTGAGATTTTTAGTTAAAGAGTCAAAGATATCAAAGTTGTATGCATTAGCTCTCTCTAAAAAAATCAATATACCTTAATATCTTACTGATCAAAGGAGAACAAAACAAAATAATATTATTCTACCAAGCCTTTTGGCTCTTTCTTCAGGTAATCGGAAATGGGGAAAGGGAAAAGGCTAAGTGGTTTGTTGGTTCAGGCTTAAGGTCTCCTTTTAGTTCTAGTGCTATATTGTTTGTGTGCTTTTTACTTGTACCTGGACCAGAACCCTTGTGCTGGTTGGGGCCTGTGAAGTGGAGTGAGACTAATTTAATGTGTAAGAACTGCTTCCTTTCTGCCAAACTGGACTTCATTTAGGCTTTGGTTGGGAGACTCATTCTCGGCCCAGATCCCTGTCGATAGGCCGGGACTTTAACCTACAATCCCAACCCATCCATAAGAATTCCGGTCGAGAATGGGCCATCCAAACAAGGCTTTAAGGCTATTATAATTATACATTTGTTTCGCATTGCTCCTCCATCTCCATGTCAAGTGTTGACTGGATATACGTGTCAGAAAGGTGATAATGCCTGCATATATATTTCCTTGATATATGTGTAACAGAATACTGGCGTTCATTGTACACACATGCTCATATGTGTGTGTGTATATATATATATATTGTGTGTGTTTTCTTCATGTGTAAAACGGAATATTGGTGTTGGTTGTACGACTTGGGTTTGTGTTTGATGCTATGTATTAGTGTAAACTCTCATGTGATCTGTTGCAACGTATGAGCATCTTACTAGTTGCACAAAAATGCAAGATCTTGCAAGAATGCGTGTAATCTGTTACTAATTTCTTGTGTTAACTGATTAAGTCAATGAAAATAAGATTATGACCTGTATGCATGTTAGCAATGTATCATTTTTCTTTTGTCGAAGGTCCTGTATAAAAGTTGGTGCGACAATAGGCTGACCTGAATGAGATTACAGAAAAGGCATCTTCTGATAAACGTGAGGTACAGAACACTTCTTAGCAGTGGCGGAGCCAGAAATTTCTAAAAGCGGGGGTCTAAGAATAAAGTAGACATCTATTAATGATTGATATTCAAAGTTTAATATATAGTAAATACAATATATAACACTACTTGTAAGGATTTAGAGAACGTATCACTTATTATTTCACAAGAGGTGATAGTTGATATTTACAAGTTCTCATGTTCTGAAAATGCTATAAAATATCTTCCATGTCTATCTTTACAAACACATCTCGCTCAATATAAAGTCATGAGATCATTCAGCCAGTCGTCACTTATCTTACTACGTAAATATGATAATCTTCATTGCCGAGAAAGCCCTTTCAACTGTAGCTGTGCCCACCGGTAAAATAAATGCTAATTCAATTAGTCGGTAAACCAACGGATAAACCACGTACTTCTTTGTTTCAACCATCTTCACAGCAAGAGTAGGGTGTCACAGCTCACAAGAGCTCCTGAAAATTCGGTGAGGGTTGATTGATTGCTCTGGCGCGTGGTCATTGCTCTCAAACACAGAAGAACTAGTTCACGTTGCTCATGTGGCCTCCTTGTCTGTGTCATTCCCTGATTCCCTCCACTGTTAATCCATGACATTGGTATGTGTCTTATGTCGAAAAAATATCCTGTGCAATCACCCCTCTCTGTGAAACCATCGTGCAACTGAACTAAAAAAAGTTTCAAAAAATTCTGAAAAAAATCATGGATATACATCTCAACTTACCCCACCTACATATAAAATTTCATGATCAAATTCATCCTATGCTAGCAGTTACAAAAAAGACAAATTCAGCATGAATAGTGATTTTTACTGTTCACCACTATTCATTTTTGCTGTTTGTTTTTTTCATATCTTTCAAATGCGATTGAGTTTGGTCTTTAAATTTTGCACGATTGTAGAAGCTCACCTCCCCTACATATGGTAATTTTTTGAGAATTTTTCAAAACTTTTTTTAGTTCAGTTGCACGATAATTTCACGGAGGAGGGATGATTACACCAGATATGTTACCTCTTATGTCGCCGTCCAGCTCCAGCCTCATTCCACTACTCTCACATGAGCATTTGGAAAGCAAGCTCTTACGGTGACATTTCAGGCCGAGCCGCGCTACAAACTCACTATATATGCAGATCGTTCTTAATGGGCTGACGGTGGGGCCTAGGCCATATCACGACCCCGACGGCTCCGCCTGTGCCTCTTAGGACGTTGTGATGTATGCCGAATTTTTTTATTTAATATTTATTTTAAGAGAGCTACTAATGCACGGTATACCGTTGGAATCAAAAACAACGGTATACCTGTGAAACATGATCTGAAACTTGTGAAACATGATCTGAAACTTGATCTGAAACTTATAAAACATGATCTGAAACTTGTGAAACTTGTAAAAAAATCAAACGGTATACCGTTGGTTAGTTTTTCTGTTATTTTAAATCTTTTTGGCAAAACTAATCAGCGGAAGAAAAAAATTCGAAAAATACTCACCTGTCGCCCCATACTGGGGCGACAGGTCAGTTGACTAACGCCCCTTGCCGGCAAAATTTCGAAATGCTACGGCAGAGCTAAAAAAAATAAAAAAATAGACCGATCGCCTCAGGTTGAGGCGATAGGTTACTGTAGCAATTTTTTTTTTGCAATTTTTTTGTAAATTGTTTTTACAATAATTGTTGTATTGAATCGGAAAAAATTACAAAAAAAACTTCTTGTGATGTAATGAACTGAAAAAATTATTTTACTTTGTTAGTGATACGCATCCCACTTAGGGATTTTCGTAGCGTCGTAGGGTCCGCCGAATATGGCCGAAAAAATACGGGAAAAATCACAGACGACCTACGCAACGTGGGATACCACTTATGTATAGGCGAGATGACCGGACGTTGCCCCAGCAGGAAGTTGCGAAAACTGGAAAAGGCACTCGCGGCCACAAAACCGTGGAAATCGTGCCCACCGAGGGGTTTTCGTAGCCCCGCAGGGCAGGCCGGATACGGCCCAAAAAATACGAGGAAAATCAAGAGCGACCTACGCAACGCGGACTACTACTTATGTACGGGCGAGATGGCCGGACATTGCCCCGGTTCAAAGTTGCGAAAACCGGAAAAGGCACTCGCAGCCACGAAACCACGGAAATCGTGGCTACTTAAGGGTTTTCAGAGTTTCATGACGTGCCGAATACAACCCAAAAAATATAGGAAAAATCAAGAGCGACCTACGCAATGCGGGCTACCAGTTATGTACGGGCAAGCTGGTCTGACGTTGGCCCAGCTTGAAGTTAAGAAAATCGGAAAAGGCACTCGCGACCACGAAACCACGGAAATCGTGGCCACTTAGGGGTTTTCGTAGCCCCGCGGGACAGGCTGGATACAGCCCAAAAAATATGGGAAAAATCAAGAGCGACCTACGCAACGCGGGCTACCACTTACATACGGGCGAGATTGCCAGATGTTGCCCTGGCAGGAAGTTACGAAAATCGAAAAAGGCACTCGAGGCCAAGAAACCACGTAAATCGTGGCCACTTAGGGTTTTCGAGCCAGTGGGACAGGCCGGATACGCCCAAAAATACGGAAAAATCAAAGGCGACCTACACAACGCGAGGTACCACTTATGGATTCGGTGAGATGGCCGACGCTGTTCCGACGTGAAGTTGCGAAAATCGGAAAAGGCACTCGCGGCCATGAAACCACGGAAATCGCGGGCTCGAAACATCTAATTTTTGACTACCAGTTTGCTTGTTTCGTATGGCGTGTCATACAAACGGCGCTTCACGGTGGAATTTTCAAATTTAACGGCGAAATTATCAAAATTAAAAAAAATCCTCAGTCGCCTGATATTGGGGAGATAGGGCCCACCATATTTGTATTTAATATTTGTTTCAAAAATTTTTTCGTATAATAAACAAGGAAAAATTAACCTGCAGTGAAAATGTCAGGAGGCACACTGGCCGAAGGTAAATATCGCTCTGAAATGGGGTGATCGCCCCAGTATCGGGCGATCACCCCATACCCAGGTGATATCTACCCTTTATAACCTTCGCTCTCGCTCGCGGCCTCGCAAAGCCAACAACGAGAGAGGAAGAAGAGGGAGGAAAAGATAAGTAGAGGTTCAATCTAAAATGCCGAGGCGTGCAAGTGGAAAGGGAAAGGGGAAGGCGAAGGAAGAGGTAGGCGTTTCGGCGTGGCCGCGCAACATCGCGTACTAGGACCTCTTTGTACTTGTTGGGGTTGTACCACCGATGTGTTTGTGCGGAGATCCTTGCAGGCTCGTCCGCTCTTGGGATATTCCAACTTGGAAGACGAGGTATTGGATGTGCCGCAACTACGAATTCGACCCGCCGGAGAAGAGCCTGAAGAATCGCCAACTGGTAACAATCATACGTGTTTCGTAATATTTGTACATGAAACTTTGCTAATTTATTTTTCATGCAGTCACCTCCGCCGCTGTGTGAATTTGAGCAGTGGTTTGATATGGAGATCGATCCGGAGGACCAAAGGCTCCTTGATCAAAGCATCCGAGACAAGGAGTTCAGACGTCAGCTTGAAGCGCAGCATGGAGGCACGTCGAAAGGAAGCGGAGGAGAAGGAGGCCGAGAGAGAGAGAGAGAGAGGAAATGAGAGAGGGCGCGTCGTGCCAGAGAAGCCCCACCGGAGGCATGGGCGAAAGGAAAGTGGCCTCGATCCACTCAGTAGACGAGAAGTTGTAACCATTATTTTCCTTGTTCATGATGTGCATCCTAGCTTTATGTCGTAATGAAGAGTATGGTCTACTATATTTTCCGCAAGAACTCGATTTGAGAAATCGTGGGCTAGCACTTATCTATGTAATCACCAAGGCGTGATCAAGTGGTAAAGGATAGAGTGGTAAAAGTAAAAGGCGTAAAAATGGTAGAAGTGAGGAGCAAGAAGATTCTTCCCTTGCTTGTGCAAGATAGAGTTAATAGCCGAGAGATGCACCTCCTTTATCCATTAGCCAAAACCAAGAAAGTTGTGGCAGTACAGCCATTCTTACACCCTTCCTTTATTCTCAGTAAAGAGCACATCAAGCAACATTAGATTCATTCTCCATTCTCAGCCGAAGCCAAGAGGAGTAGCAGTAGCCAAAATCAGAAAAGGCACTCACGTTACTAATTAGGAAAGATAAACTAAAAAATGCAAATACTGATTTCAGATAGTCATACAACACGGTGTGAAGATAAAGAAATTACAAAAGTACAACTGTACAACAACTCAGTCATGACCACGCCTCCTGATCTGGTCGGTGGGGTACGTGAGTGGCATTATTTTCCTTGTTCATAATGCACATCTTAGTTTAATGTCGTAACGAAGAGTTTGATGTTGTTAAAATCGGAAGAGTGCCCACGAAACCTACGCAACGCGGGCTACCACTTATCTATTGTCGAGCTAGCCGGGCGTTGCTCCGGCACGAAGTTGCAAAAATCAGGAAAATAAGCTATACAACATGGCTAAAAAAAGATAACTTAAAAATATGCAAGCACTTAGTTCAGATAGTTAGACAACATGGTGGTGAAGATAAATAAATTACAAAAGTACAACTGTACAATAACTCAGTCACGACCACGCCTCCTGATCTGGTCGGTGGGGTACGTGAGTGGTGACGGCGGACGGACGGCCCTGCGGCGCATGGGTAGTGTAGTCTGTCGGCGACTCGGGTGTCTGCTGGGGTGGAGCTCCCGTGAGCTGAATGGGGCCAAGGTACTCGGTCGAAAGCTGCCTCCTCCTCAATGTCGTCGTAGCCCGAGTAGCCGAAAGCACCGTGGGGTCCTGCTGCGGCGTGAGATGAAGACTGGCCCGCGTCACCCCACCGTGGCCACTGAAGCTGTGCGGGAGGACACGAGGGCTCGTAGTGGCTGACATCAGGCCGTGGGGGACGACTGGCTGGGCGAGGTGCGAGCACAGCTCCACTAGGCGGGGGAGGTGCTGGCTGACGGGGACGTGGTGCGCTGCGCACGACGTCTCAGCCCCCCTGGTAGGTGAGTAGGCGGCATATCCGCGTCATTGCGGCACGGATTCGAGTAAAAGATTCCCATTGCTGAACGGGGGTGAGCGCGATGTCCGCCTCGAGGCCCGCCAACACGGACTCCACCTCCGCGTGCACCTGCGCTGCAAGATGTGCCTGCATATAATGGCAGCTTGATATGAGGTAATTTACGTAAAAAAACATACATATAGGGGTGACGGGGGTGACACTTACCGCATAGTTCTCCCTCTGGGACATCTGTGAAGGGTACGTGTCCGACAATCGGATCAAGTCTGCGACATACGGCGGCCGGTGTGTATCCAACCTTAAAATTTGAGTCCGCGCGCCAACCACTCCTTGTAATCGCTGCTGACATGGCATGGTCGACGGGCGGTCTCGTGACCGTGTCCGCCCACGCCGCCCCACCGCAACACCCACGGTATCATGCGATGCGCGAACGGAGTGCCCAGTGCAGACCCCGCCTGGTTCATCCTGCAATGCAAAATGGCAATTTACATACAACATGCATTCCGCGGGAATGGTAAGTATTGTGCTCAGGACACCTACCTGTGTGTGCCACGTGAGACAACGTGAGTAGCCGGCAGGGGGAAGGTCTGGAAGAGGTTGAACTGCCGCAACACTCGGTGCGGCTAGTACTCCTCGACGCACAGGTCGAAGAGGAGGACCTTACGGGTGAGCCAGAGTCGATGGTCACGCCAGCAAAGCTCGGAGAGCCGTGAGGTGCTTCGGACTGGACCTCAGACGTCAGGTGACGGTGTCCACCGACGCCCTCGCCCCCGCACTGTCAAACTCCGAACAAACTCGGGATACGAGCTCCTGACCTGCAGGTGGGCGTACACCTGTTGCGGAAATAAAAAGTAGTGCATGTTATTAAAGTGTCAAAGTAAGGGGTTAGATACAAGGGGGCATACCTGCTGCTGAACCCAGTAGAGGCCCATAGTGGGCCAGTCGATCTGGTGGTGGTGGTATAGGTCCTGTGAGTATGGCGACTGGTCAACAACGGGCCTACCGATGAAGAAGCGCTCCCAGACCACAGTGCCGCAGTAGTAGAACGCAACCCGTCAACGTCGCGCTCAAAGACTACAGGAGACGTGACCTCGCATAAAGACCTCAGACGTGCACGCGAAAGCACGGCAAAGCCCCGACCCTCGCACCATCTGCTTGTAATGGCAAAGTTAGACATGTCCTGTCATAAGAGATTTTAATGTGTTACCTCCTCCGCCGGGGTGTCGGCGATCAACTGGGCGAACTCGATCAGGTGCCGATTGTAACACCCCAATTTTTGCTTTTCTTGCATTTTATTGGTATTTTGAATTTTTGGGAATTTCTGGAATTTATTTGGATTTATTTGAAATTATTTGAATTTATTTTGAATTAAGCCATTTATCAAATTAATTAAATAATAGAAAAGTTAAAATAAAATTCTGCTGGAAATATTTTATTTGAGTCACAAATGTCTTAAAATATTTTTAGGAATTTTTCCAGAATTTTTCTGATATTTTTAATGCCCCAAACAAATTATTTTATTTTAGGAATTATTTTTAATCGAAAAAGGATTAAAAATCCAAATGAACAAGATCTGGGCCGAGTCTTGTGCGGCCCGCCCGGAAAAACCCTAACGCTACTCGCTGCTCAATCTTCATCCGACGGCTCACGCGTTGCCACGTCACCCAAACCGAGTCGCCGCCGGATTCCGCCGCCGTGTGCGGGCCTCGGCTTCGCGAAGTTTCTGGACGCCGAGGGCACTATTTATTGCGCCGCCACATGTGCGTGCTCCTCACCTCGCGCCGCTCCGTCCGTACTCATCACGCTGCCGAGACGCCGCCGCTCGCCGCCGAAGCTCGCCGAAGTCCCAGGCCTTCCGCTGAAGTTCTCGCGCTGTTTGGCCGCCGGTCACTCTCCGCCGTCGTCCGTGCCACCCCCGAACTCGCCTCGTCGCGCCGCGCTGGGAGCGTCACTTCTTCACGCCGGAGGACCCCGGAAACGCCGTCGGCTACGTCGTCGTCTTCGTCTCCGGTCAAGCCAGCGCCGCCGCTCCATCACCGTCGCCCCGAGCTTCCACAGCCGTCCGATCGCGCATCAACGATCCAGATTCGGCCACGTCGCCCCCGAAACAGTAAAGCCCATCTTCTAAACCCCACCGTTAGATGCAAATCCGAGGGACGCCGTCGTACACGCCGCCATGCATCGCACGCGTGCCGACAAGGCGGACCCACACGCCGCCCATCTCGCGCATGTACATCGTTTCACCGTGTCGCCGATAAGGCGGACCCACTCGCCACCCGCACGTGCACGGTTCACCGAAGTCACCGACAAAGACGGGCCCACTCGTCACCGCATGCATCGTGCACGTGGACGTCACCACGACGCCACGGTGGGACCCAATTGCCGATGATTTGACCGAAGTCGGCCGACGTCATGCCGACGTCATCACGGAGAGCGTCCAGTACGGCGTCGGCAAGGCCACGTGTCACTCTGGTGGCGACACGTGTCACAGATGACGCAATAATTAATTTTCTGAAAAAGAAAGTATTTATTTAATTCGGTATATTGATTTTAAATATATTTTGAAACTTCAAATGCTTATAACTTTTATGCTTTAACTCCGATTTGAGTGATTCCAATTTCTATAAATTTGTAAAATTGTGATCTTTCTGTTTATGAATTTTATTTGAATTTTTGAGCACTGTATGTCTACTGTTTATTTATTTTATTGTTTTGTGTATACGTACTGTGAGACGCTGAAGTGCCCGAAGGTTTCGAGAGAGGTTCGACCAGAGCAAGCTCGGAGCCGTAATCAGACTTTTTGAAGGCAAGTTGTGTTTGATCATGTTGAACCTCTTAGAGAAAATTATTTTGATTTGATTTATTGCATGCTAATTTAGTAAAAATTCGTTTGAATGAATTTCGGGATTAGCTAAATGCCTAGTTGCTGTATGCCACTTTGTCGAATATAATTGTATGCCATGAATCATTTGTCACCCTAGGTTATGGACTAATAGTTGGACATTGGTAAATTGCCAACATGGGTTGAGTAGACCGAAGTAGTATGCTTAGCCCGGCCACGTGGACATTTTATGATTTTGGAATACCAAAGTAATAATGACCTAATGAGATATGGAACATGATTTGTGAATAAGACATGTGTTATTGAGTTGATGATGGCACGTGGTGCAATGGTAAAGAACCGGGTGGGAAAATGATTTAGACCGAGGCATGTGGCAAGATTGTTTTCGTGGGCCAAGAGTGGCAATGGCAAGGTCGATTTGGTTTTATTGGTTTTGGATGTTTAGGGTCATTTTTGGTCGACTTGCCTCGGTCAACTAAGGACTTAACCTTGCGAGCATTTGAACTGAAGTCTCTCATATGACCACAAGCTCGTGAATGGGACGGGCTTAATGAGTAAACCGGGAAATCTATTCTTTGGTACTGCGTGGTGGTGTGAGGCCCGAGAAGCGGAATGACAACTCACATGGCGCAAGAGGGGGCCCTGGTGTGGTAACCAGTCCCTCCAAATGTTGAAACCTTAGCAGGCAAGATCGGGTTTAGATGGAACTTTGGAAAGGCTTCAGCATTTTATTTGCCTTGGTGGTATTTGATCAGATCTTGTGGGTAAAGTGTATAACCTCTCGCAGAGTGTACAACCTATTCAATAGCCGTGTTTCACGGTATTGAGCATCGCTCGGTGATTACTGGCCAAGGGTTAGATTTTCATGAAAATGACTTGTTTATGGAAAATACTTGGGTTGATGATGATAAACTTGACTTAGGATGGAAAATGATTTATGATGGAAATATTTGTGAAAGCTATTATTCCTACTACTGTTTTACTGCTTTGCAATCTATTACGGTTTACTTGAAATGCTGTAATGCACATGAACCATAGCCTATCCTTTGTACTAAGCCATGCATGTAGAATATTAGAATTGCATTACATGCATGACTTCTTTGAGTGCTCAAAGTACTCACCCTCAACAACACAACTTCAGCTTGAAGAAGAAGCAACCCTCGCTTAGGAGGAGGAGTATCGAGGAGCCGATTTAACTAGGGAGCGAGCCCGACTCGAGTTACGTGGCAAATTGGTTGGCGCCACGAGTTTACTTTTAATTCCGCTGCTTTTGAATACTTCAATAAGTTCTCGCCCTGCGAGGCGTATCGTTGTAACTTGACCATAAGGTCGAGCAACCACTTTTAATATTTAAATAAAGTACTTCATTATTTGTTGGATATGCCTGTGATATATACCGATGTTGAGGCTGTGGGCACTAGCGTGATCTCGACTAGTCTTTGAAACACGAGGGTCCGGATTGCACATTCGGTCCCGACATCGATCCACCGTGTCCCCCGGCGAGGACGGGAACAGTACCAATCGAACAGAGCAGCAGTGCACGCCTGTGTGGCGTGCGGAGTCCTCCTTGTCGGCGTCCCGGTGGAGAAGCTCACCGCAAAGATTTGGTACAATATTGTCGGCAGCCACAGATCCGATTAAATTGCAATGAACGAGGAACTAACCATGAACTAGAGCAGTACGCCGCCGCTCTGGCCGCCATCCCGCCAGGGGCACGACGGGGGGCTGTGGGGTGTCGCTGCACGTGAGTGAACCGCTCCTCCAAGCTGGCCGACGCCACGCGAGGCGGCGCGCAAGACAACCGCATCGACCCGCAGGGAGTCCTAGGAGGTAAGACATGTCCTGCAGCATGGGAGCCATCTCTCTGCAGGGCAGGTGGAACGTGTGTCTCCGGTCTCCACCGGTCCACGAGCGCGGTCAACAGGGATCGGTTGTACCCGAACCGTGCGATGTGCGGGCCATCCGCAGTCGTCTGCTCCACCATCCTGCAAAACGGAAGTAAGCTGGCCGCTCGTAACCTGCACGTAGTGTGTAGCGTCGTTAAAATTCTATTAACAGGTAAGTAAAAGAGTAGGAAAAGTCGGCAGCTTACTGTGGAACCTAGCGTGGGTCGATCCGAAGAAACTCCTTCGGCACCCGAGACCGCATGTCCCCAGCTCTCGGCCCTCAACTGCGGACAACCTAGACCGGTGGGTCAAATCCACGTGCTGGTCTAGCAGCTCGGGGCAAGCGTCAACAGCACACCCAACTCCCGCCATCGTCGCCTGTGCCTGCGTGGTTACAAAGCAAATTCATGGTTAGAAAGCAAATAAAACAAACTGGACAATAAGTAAGTGTAGGAGGCAAATAAAACAAACTGGACAATAAGTAAATGTTACACGTTACAACTACCAAAAATTAAATAAAAAGTAATGAAATGTTGCATATTCAAATATATGTTCGATCGCGCACATACAACCAAAAATTACATGTCGGGGATAACAAATAACTGGTACATAGAATCAAAAATTACATGACAAGGACAACAAATAACAGATACATAGAATCAAAAATTACATGACGGGGACAACAAATAACTGGTACATAGGATCAAAAATTACATGACGAGGACAACAAATAACTGGTACATAGAATCAAAAATTACATGACGGGAACAACAAATAACTGGTACATAGATTCAAAAATTACATGACGGGGACAACAAATAACTGGGTCATATGCGGTGAAGTCAAGAAATACATTCACAGATCCACGACATAAAATTACATTATCCACAATTACGACACGCTTCAGACTCGTCCATATCGTTCCTAATACGCCGTGTCCTTCAACGCCCGACCTTCTGCTTCAACATTCGGATGTCCGGTACCCATCGATGCCCTGGAAGGGGGGCTGCCGTGAATGATCCATCGACTCGGTACCCGTACACCTCGTTATGTCACGTGTTGAGAACACTTTGCTTGTAGTAGTAGTGAGAGATGTATGGACAACATGACTGGTGTGTCTCGCCTGCTGCGGCAATCACGCGGCGAAAGCACGGCAAGTGCAAAGGCGTGGCTTCGCGAAGCACTCGCAATCAGCAGCTCGGAGTATGCACAGATGGGAAGTCCTCTCCCGGTGGGCACCTCTTCGACCCTAGTCACCGCAGTGCACGTGGTACCTCTGTTCCACGCCACTCTCCGGTGTCAAGCGATGTGTTTGTGCTTTCCGGGTCTTCTTGGCCATGTACGTAGAGACAACCGTCGAGTAGGATAGGCGATTGTCCGACATACATGCAGCGGAGTCCTTGTACCGCTCAACGAAATATCTTTGGGTGCCTAGTAACACACCTTCAACAATACCCACCAACGGAAGGCATCTCACGCCTTTCATTACCCAATTGTAAATCTCCGCCAGGTTCGTTGTCATTATTCCATAACGGGAACCGCCCTCGCCATGCATAAGGGACCACTTCTCCAACGGCTCGTGTCTTATCCACTCCGTGAAACTCTTTATGCTTGCCCCCGGTCAACGCCGAATGTTTGGTGCGTCGGTCGGGTGCGCACACAAGGCTATGGGGTCATCTCCTTGCTCGTCGTAGACCATAGGGTTCCTTGATGAACTACCGGCATCACTTGGATTCAGTGATTGCTTCTTCGTTAGTTCATCCAACGTCCTCCACAGATCGTCGAACTTTCTCTGCTGGTTCTGTTTGCACAGCCACTTGAACATGTTCATAAGCTCCTTGTTCCTGAACTGATGGAAAAAATTGGCACCCATGTGCCTCATGCACCACTTGCTCTTCAGGTCTGGCCACCTTGTTTCTCCCACGACGTCGGACCCTTGTTGCATATCCACGATCGCCCTCAGCAACCCTGCATGTCGGTCATGGATGACACATACATCAGGGCGATTCTGAACAACTGCTAGCTTGACTCTCTGAAGAAACCAGTACCAGCTCTCTGTGTTTTCGCCCTCTACGAAGGCCAATGCGACCGGTAGAACCTGGTTGTTGGCATCCACCGCGATTGCAGTTAGAATCTGGCCCTTGTATTTCCCTGTGAGGAATGTGTTGTCCATGCAAATGACCGGGCGACAGTGTTGGATAGCATTTATGCATGCGCTGAGGGCGAAGAAGGCCTGCTGTAAGACCCACTTACCCGCGCACGCACCATCCGCGGGAAACTCCGCAAGGTCGATGACTGTTCCGGGTTTCCTACTTGATATTGCCCTGAGCAAGTGTGGAATATTCTCGTAAGAAGTCTCGTATGTCCCGAACTGTATTTGCAAAGCTGTTCTTTTTGCTCTCCATGCCTTTCCATAGCTAATCTTGTACTGAAATCTCTCCTCCACGGCTCTGATAATGGATCGAGGCTGCAGGTGTGGATTGTCCACGATCTGACCATAAAACACATTTGCCACCCAAGTGGACGACAGATTGCGGTGTTCCTGCTCCGCTTCCTTCGGTTGGTAGTTATGCTCCGTCACTATAGAACATTTCCAGTAGTCCATCCACTTCCCCTTGTATGCACGCACCCGCCATGGGCATGAATCAACTACGCACTTCACGTCGTAGTCTTTTTTGCTGGACTTCACTACCCTGAATTGCCACCGAAGAGACATTGACCAGTACTTCACCGCATCCATCACAGCCTCCTTGTCTTTATATATGGCCCCCTGCGTGACCTTGTTTTCATGATACTCCCATGCATCTCTATTCCCTTCATTCATTGTTAGGTCTTCAAAATTATAATTAGTCCACACACTAGGGACAAGCACCTCAGGAGTATTGTCCTCCTCGTCCGAGCGTTCGCCATCAGGGACTTCCTCATCCGCACGGTCCTTCTCCTCCATCAAGTCAACTATGTGCTCCACCTCCTCCCCCTCGTCGGCCACCCCCGCGCCTCCATGATCGCCTCGCCTCGATCCTGCCGCCACCGCCAACCTCGTGTCCCTGTCTCAGGGTCCTCGCCACCTTCATCATCGCATTCTTGCATATCTGTCTTCCCCTCCTCCGTAATATCTACTCCAACACCGATGGAGGTACCTGGTACCACTCTACCAGCAACATGAGCGGCCAGCCCCACTCTACAGCATACCCAACATAGCTCCTCTATGACGATGTCGCGTTAATAGGAATCAGCTCTCCATAAAAAAAAGTCTTGCGCACGGCTTACTACTGCTCTAACCCGCAGCTGAACACTCTGGGGATCCAAACTGAACATCCGAAACATCCACTCCAACAAACCCCTATATGTCCTATCTCTCGGCCTAGATATGCCCCATATGACTGTTGAAAATGCTGACAAATCCACTCCATCCGGCCCCTGTGTTATCTCCCCATCTCCACAAAATATTTGAAAATACAATTTCTCCGACATGCTGCCTACATTATCGAACCGAAAAAATCATCATTTCTCCATCTAACCGCATCATGCATTACTATATAAATGTTACATTATATTGTCAAATTTTTTTACTCTACTAATTTCTAACGGTGCCTAACATTTCTAAATTTTTTTACTCTACTAATTTCTAGCGTAGCACGGTACCTGACGATATGTTGCTAGCCTACCATATTTTTAAATATACTCTAAAATACAATGTATAAAACGAATGGTGATCATACTAAGAAATCCAACTATAAATAAGTAATTTGATTACCCATTTTTCATTACGGAATTACTACTATATATTATTCATTTGTCCTAATCTTCAAAAGCGTATATATACATGATATATCGTACTTCCTTTAATTTCTACGTCCGCAATTTTGAAACATTGCACAGAACATATGGCTAACCTACCATGTTAAATTAATAATATTAAATTTCTACCACATTACATTTCTAAATATTGTCTAATATTTCTATTACATGGAATCTCAATATTTCTAAATACTACACAATTCTAATATTTCTAAACACTAAATACTACATTAATTTCTAAATATTACCTAAAAAACACCATATAAAATAAAACTAAATACTATACAATTCTACAATTACTAAATACTAGACAATCCTAAATACTACATTAAATTTCTAAATATTACATATAAAATTTCTAAATACTACATTGATTCTCAACATTTCTAAATACTACAATCCTAATATTTCTAAATACTACATTAAATCTCTAAGCATTGCCTAATATTTCTACTACCCAATCCTACTACATTAAATTTCTAAATATTACCTAATATTTCTACTACATTTCTACATTTCTAAATATTACAGAATACTAAAATTTTAAAAATATTACATATAAAATTTTGGACTTACCTTCACAAAAGCAGCGAATACTTTTTTCCTCTCTTTTTTTCATTCTCTTTTTTCCTCTCTCTTTTTTCCTCTCCTTCCTCTCCTCTTCTTTCTCACAGCGCTCGGTGCCCCCTCCCTCTCGCTCGGCCAGTAAATGAGCACAGTGCTCGAGTCTGGCGATTTAAAAGGCGCATGTCGCCCCTGGTTGAGCGATCTCCCCGCTTGGCGGCAGGCGTCACGTGGATTGTCGAAACGGCAGTTAGTGGACCAATTCTGAAAAGCGGCTATCGCCCGTCTTGGGGTGACATCGCGACTATTTTTGAATTTTTTTCCCCACGATTAGTTTTGCAAAAAAGATTTAAAATAAATATTAAACAAAAAATTGGATGTATGCCATCATTGTTGGCGAAATTTGGGCGACCCTTGGCGGTTGGCTTGGCCACGAGTCAGCAGGCTCCTAAGCTCTCGAGGCCCACGACCATGACTTGGGCGTATCTTGAGAATGCGACCTAGAGCGTATGCCCCGAAAGACAGCATCCTTACGACCTTGAGCTCTGGTCGGCTCTGGTTCGTGCGGGCGTCCCCTTGGATTCCGGAGCGTGCGTTTACTCGGCGGTTACCAAGTCGTGGGATCGTGGGGATGAAGCGGTAGCGTCAAGTCGGGCGATTCTTGCCCGACCCTCAATGCGCATGAAGACCACCACCCGGGAATATCTCCCGTCCGTTACAAGCAGGGAAGATATAAGGCTAAGGATGTGCAGCTTGAGGGGAGAGGACATCAGAGCTTGAGCACTATACATCGCCATTGTTAAGCTTGAGCTGTAAGACACCTCTGTACTGGAGAATAGCAAAGATCACCGCCGCAAGGCAACTAGAGTAGAGCTGTTACCTTCGCAGGGGCTTGAACCAGTATATAACCTCGTCTCACGCTCGTTGTCGCCAAGCTCCGACCTTCGGCACGTCGAGCCCTTTCTTTCGTTGAGCCAAGCTCTGCTCGGGTCCCAAGTCTCACTAACCCCTGTTTCATTTCTGCGGTTGGCGATCTTGATCGTCGACAGCTGGCGCCCACCGTGGGGCCCGATAGCTTTGCTAATTTGCAAGAAAAGCACCAAGATCTTGGGAGCATGGCGCATTCCATCAACGGACATTCCTCGAGCGTGGGATCGGACGCGGACTCCGACTCCGCGTCTCTGTTTTCGCCTTCGCCACCGCCACGCGAGTAGCTCGTCCTGATGGCGGACAGTCATGGCTCGGATGCAGGTGCGGATGGCGTGATCCGCGAACCCACGAGGGCGCTTCGCCGGATGGTGCATGTCGCCATCAACAAGCCATAATCGCCCTCGTGAGAGGACCAGGAAAAGGCACATCGTCTCGAGCATCCTGACTTCCTCCTTGGAGAGCGCCTCCGCGCTATCGCCGGATCATGGTTGATCCCGATAGAGCGAGATCGAAACTCTTTGGCCGAGCCACGGCCAAAGAGCTTGACTGGCTACGGCCAGGGTCATACCTCCCGCGACACGAAGTCATCACTCGGGACCCACTCCACGAGGAAGCGATGGAAACTTCGTCCGCGTCGTCGCCAATAAGACCGTCGATCGCCTCCCGGGCGGGAGGATCCTTCTCGCCAGCAGCGGTCTCGGGACGTGACTTTGACACCGCCACGTCGCCGTCCCGCGGGCACCAACCCGAGCAGGGTCAGGCGCGAACCGAGCTTCACGATCTCCGTGTCGACCAGCAATGAATCGGGGGGCCTCTCCCCAGATATTCCGCCCAGGCGCCGCAGGGTCCAGGATCGCCTGCGTTATCTCCCAGGTGACTCCCGGGCACGGCTTCATGGTTGTTCTCACCAAAGGTTGGGCCGCCGAGCCAGCCTCGACTCCGAGTCCGGCAGCAGCAAGGACCTTGTCGGCGACGACCACACCGGCGCTGTCGACCCTACGGTACGATGGCGATTCGATGACCTTCGTCGTCTTGTTGGCGGCTCGATTCAAGCCGGTGTTGATAGAGCGCTTCGATGGGACCAAGAACCCCGATGAGTTCCTGTCTATTTACTCGACCGCTATCTGGCGGCGGAGGCGACGAGCTTCGTGATGGCAAATTACCTCCCAAGTGCTAGGCGGTTGCCGCGAACTGGCTCTTCAACTAGAAGCTGGTTCCTTCGAAGTTAATGGCGCCAAATCGACGCCCTCGCTCCAACTTTCGAGTTATTCTGGCGGTGGGAGGAGAAAGACACGGATCGCGTCATCCAGGGCAGAACGAGCCGCAACCGTGACTTCGTGCGGCTATTTATCCTACGAGGAACGATCCTCGAGCATCTCCGTGAAGCCGTCATAAAAGCTTTCAAGTTCGGCGTCCGCGATCGGCGCCTTACCGAAGACCTGGAGATCGCCTCGAGGCTCAGCGTCAACAAGCTTTTTCGTATGGCGGAGTGGTATGCGGATGCGGACGATCTTGTCCCACTGGAAGCGACTCGACCAAGGTAAGCTTGGTCTAAACCCCCGTAGGCTGGCCCATCCAACTCCAAGGGCGCCGACCACAGCGCCGCTTACTAAGAAGCGGAGCGCTTGGCACAGAAACGGCGGTGGACTACCACGAGTGATCGTTTCGGCAGACGACCAGCGCGAGGTCCTTGAAGTCCGAGATCGAGCTCGGGAAGGGTCCCGATCTCACCAAGGTCGGCCTCGACCTCGTCAGGCGCAGAGCCAGCCCCAGCGGGAGGGCCGGCGTCTGGCCCCGGCAGACCGATGCTCGCCGCTGAGGCCAAGGGGCGCCTAAGATACGATGAAGCGAAGTTACACTGTTTCATAGGCGTGGCCATGACCGCAAACCTGCGGGGCTTGGCGAGAACAAGCTAGAAGCCTCTATATGGTAGGGAGATGCCTATGCTCCCGAAAGAGGACACCCAGTCGGACAGGGGAATGGCCCGCGAACCATGATGACCTCGACTTGGGTTCAGCAGGAAGCGGCCGGATCGGCGTCATCTTGGCGGTTCGTCGGCTTACCAATCGGCTGAGCTCAAGGCGCCTCGCGAACCATCTACGGATCGCCGTCGGGAAGCCCATCAAGCAAAGCCTTGCAAGTGGTTGGGAGCCACCATCACCTTTTCTCCGGAGGGCCTTTTCGAAGGTATGGCACGAGATCTGAAGACGCCTTGGTCGTGACCCGACCATCGCCAACACCGTGGTCAGACGCGTCATGGTCGATGGCGGTAGTTCCCTTAACTTCTTCGGGCAGAGGCAGCTTGACCGGATGCAGATTCGGTCGAAGGTCAAGAACATCGCTGTCGCCTTCTTCGGGATCGTCCCTGGAAGCTCGACCATCCCTTTGGGGTAGGTGGTCTTGCCCGTCATCTTCGGCGACTCGGCCAACTTCCGCATCGAGCTGATCACCTTCGAGGTGGTCGAGGGGGACCTCCCGTACAACGTCATTATCGGCCGGCCTGTCCTGATCAAGTTCATGGTGGCCAACCACTATGGCCATCGGTGTATGAAGCTGCCTGGTCCCAACGGCATCATAACCGTGCGGGGCGATCTCCAGGCAGCGCACGGATGTGAGACCAAGGCCTTGGCCCTTGCTGGCATGCTGCCCCAACGGGGCCCAGAGGCGACGGTGAAGAACGCTCGTCAGAAGGCGGCAATCCATCCCGGCGGGACGACGAAGGCCGTACCACTCGAAAAAAGCGACCCGACCAGGTGCATCCATGTTTCGGTCGAGTTGAGTTCCAAATAGGAACTCAAGTCATCACCTTCCTCCGCGCCAACAAAGTCATATTCGCCTGGGAGCCTGCGGACAAGCCCGGCGTCCCAAGGGAGGTGATCGAGCATAGATTGCAGGTGAGACCCGATTCTTGACCTGTGCGCCAGAAGCTGCGTCGTTTCTCCCCCGAGAAGGTCGCGGTCATCAAGGAAAACCATGACAAGCTCTTGAAGGCTGGCTTCATTCGCGAGATCGACTACTCCGAGTGGCTGGCCAACCCGATCATTGTCTAGAAGAAAGGCGGACAGTGGAGAATGTGCATGGACCACACGGGGTTGAACTCGGCCGCCCAGAAGGACAACTTCACTCCGCAAGATCGACCGGATCGTCGACTCCACCATAAACGCCAAGATGCTAAGCTTCTTGGACGCCTATTCGGGGTACCATTAGATTAAGCTGGCGGTTGACGATGAGAGCAAGACGTCGTTCATCACGCCGTTCGGCACCTACTGCTATACGACCATGTCGTTTAGTACGCGTAATCACGGAGCCACGTTCGGCGTCGATGACCAAGGCGTTCGACCCTCGGGATTGGTGAAACCTTGAGGTCTACGTGGATGACATCATCGTCAAGAGCCCCTTTGAAGGCGACCACGTTCGAGACCTCGAGGAAACCTTCGCCAACCTGAGCAGCACAAGATCAAGCTCAATCGAGAAGTGCGTGTTGTGCTGCGGCCGGGAAAGGTGCTCGGCTACATGATCGGGGCTCGGGGTTGGCGAACCGAAAAAAGATCGAGACGATCGAGAAGATGGCACCCCGACCTCGGTCAAGCAGGTGCAAAGCCTCACCGGCCGCATGGCCGCCCTCAACAGATTCATCTCGAGGCTCGGGAAGCTGGCTTCCGTTCTTGAGCTCTGTGCAAACAAGGGAGCTTCGAGTGGACTCGAGGCGCAGCTGTCCTTGACGAATGAAGGTATACCATCAACCCCACCTCGCCATTACGACTCCACAACCCGGCGAGAGGTTGCTGCTCTACCTTGCTGCCACCACCCAAGCCGTCCGCTGCTGTCCCGGTGGTGGCGGGGATCCAAAGACACCGATCTATTATGTCAGCGAAGTCTTGCACGGCCCGGAGGAGCGCTACCCGCAGGTACAAAAACTGATGTACGCTCTCCTCATGGCTTCACGCAAGCTTCGACATTATTTCCAGGCGCACTCTGTGGTCGTCCCGAGCAATGTTCCGCTCGGGGACATCTTGTGGAACCCAGAAGGCGGCGGACAAATCGCCAAGTGGGCTATGGGTCTGGCGGCATTCGATGTCCGTGTCGTAGCTCGAGCGGCCATCAAATCGCGGTGCTTTCGCCCGACTTCAGGTGGTCGGCGACGCGTGTAACCCGCGCCCGAGGTCGAGGAAGAAAAGCCCTAGATCATGTTCTTCGACGGCTCGAGATCCTTCAAGCGCTCGGGGGCTGCAATCCTTATTCTTACCCCGCGCGGCGACCAGTTGAGGTACGTAGTTCATTTCGGGTTTGTGGCGACCAACAATGTGGTAGAGTACGAAGCTCTCTTGGCGGGCCTCTGAGCTTGCAAAGCTCTGGGCATGCGTCGGTTGGTCGTGAAGGGCGACTCCCAGCTCGTCATCAATCAGTACAATAAGGAGTACCGGTGCTCGGAGACTTCGATGGCAAAGTACCTTGCCAAGGTGCATAAAATGGAGAAATGGTTTGAACTTGGAGCTCAAGCACATTCCCAGAGGGACAACTCCGATCCGACTTCCTCTCCAGCTTCGCCTCCTCCGACGACGAGGTCCTTGCGATGTCATCACAGACGTTGGCGGCTCCCTCGATCTCCGCCCAGGAGGTCTTGCTCGCCGTGGTCGAAGGTACCCCCTCCTGGGCTGAACCTATTCACAATTTCCTTACACAGGGCGACCTACCGCCCGACCCTGCCGAGAGGAGCAGGATCAAGCACCGGGCGAGCTTATACACGCTCGTCGAGGGGACGCTCTACAGGCAGAACGTTTTCGGAGTTCTAACACGGTGCATCACCACGGAGGAGGGTAAGTACCTGTTAAATGACATCCATTCAGGCCTTTGTGGAGCGCATTCTTCGTACAGGATGATGGTCGGCAAGGCCTTCCGTATGGGGTATTATTGGCCCACGACGCTTCAGGATGCGTGTGACATCGTCCGCGCTTGCCGAGCATGCTAGTTCCACGCCCGGAAGTCGCATCAGCCCGCCTACGCGCTTCAGACCATCCTGCTCTCTTGGCCTTTCTCGACATGGGGGTTGGACATCCTCGGCCCTTTTCCTCGGTGGTCGGGGTAAGAAATTCTGTTCGTTCTCATGACACTTTACCAAGTGGATAGAAGCCGAACCGGTCTCGACCATCTTCTTTCGAGGCGGTTGTCCGTTTCTTCCGCTTGTTCGTGGTCACCAGGTACGGGGTTCCATGCAAAATTATCACTGACAATGGTACTCAGTTTACCAGTGAGTTGTTTTAGGAATTTTGCGAGGACCTCGGCATCAAAGTATGCTTTGCTTCGGTGGCTCACCCTCGAACAGCGGAGCGGCGAGCAGAACGCGCCAATGGACAAATCATCCAGGGCATCAAGAAACGAGTTTCAGATGAGCTCGAACGCTACGGCAAGACACGGTGGGCGAACTTCCCACCGTCTTATGGTCTATTCGTACCCGCGGTCACCGAACAATGTGGTCCACTCTCTTCATTTCGTGTTCCCAGATCTTGGTATCCCGCCTCTGAGGATTCTGTTGGGCTCTGCCAGTGGTCGCCTTGGTCGACCAAGTCGACTTGAGCATGGCGGTCTCGACCTTACCCTCGCGAGAAGAAGTAAGATGCAGTGCCTTTACTACGATCAACGCACTACCGCAAGCTCTTCGCAGATATGCGTCTCGATCGAAGACGACCTAGGAGCTCCTTGTTGGGGACCTAGCCACGAGGCGATTCGGGGCTCGTCCAACACCAACAAATTATCCGCGGTGGGAGGGCCCTATAGAGTCGTTTCAACAGATCGCACGGGCTTACTCGGCTAGCGATGCCCGATGGTAGAGAGCTCTCTAGCTCGTGGAACATAGATCGACTTCAAAGTTTTATGTGTAACCTCTATACCTTAATTTCAATAAAGCTATTTTTTCATTCTCGCCCTTTATATCTTTTTTTTCACTTGTGATTACACTGTCATTGTTGCCCGAGACTTTTTCGCGACACGACCTTCAGGTACCAGCCCTCTCGCTCTTGGCTTTGGAAAGGCCTTGAGCTTGCGTTCACCCCAGTGGTCTAGCTAAGCGTAAGCCGAACCTCTTCGCAATCCAGCTCTCCCCTGTGCTCGGGCTCGAGCCAAAAGCCTCGCCGCTTTGACCATTGAGCAGTGCGCACGGTCGAGGTCGTGATTCGAAAGTTAGTCCGGGTGTGACCATCTCACTAGCTTTTATCACGTTTGCTTCCTCTCTGGATCTTTTGTCAACTCTGCAGGTTGTGGTTGTTTGCTCGCGTCTCAATCTTGTGCCCAAGGCCGGCGTTGCTCGACCTTGGACCCAACGGGGGCTGGATAAGGGCATATTATCGGCAAATGACCTAAGGGGCATGACTAAAGGCGGAGGAGACGTACGCCAAAAATCCTCGACTAACGGACTTGAAACAAAAGGGTTTGTTGTCCCCAAAAGAGATGTGGCTCTATTAGAATTTTACATGTTTAAGTGTTTTCTGTGTCGGCCATCTCGTGGCGAAGCTTCTCTGCTCGAGCTCGGCTACCTTGGCCCTCAAGGTCGATAACTTCGCTCTGCATCTTGGAGGGCTTCCTTGAGGCACCCTTGCTCGGTGCCGCTCGTCCTAGAGTTGGGCAGGCGCTCTTCGCCGCTTTCTTTGGCGCTAAGTTCTCTTTGAGCTCCAAGACCTTGGCCTCGAGCTCGAGGGACACCTTCGTCGAGGAAGACGCTTGCTCCGCAGCGGCCTTCTCCAGCGCCTCGACCTTGGCCCGCTCCGCCTCGAGCGCCTTGGCCGAGTCCTGGAGTTGGGCTAGAGCGCTCTTCGCCGCTTCGCTGGCACGCCCAAGTTTCTCTTCGAGCTCCAAGACCTTGGCCTCGAGCTCGGGAGACGCCTTCGTCGAGGAAGACGCTTGCTCCGCAGCGGCCTTCTCCAGCGCCTCGATCTTGGCCCGCTCCGCCTCGAGCGCCTTGGCCGACCGCACGCGCTCTTGCTCCACGACCTTGTAGCCGTGATCGCGCTCGGCGGCTCTGACCTGTTCGAGCTCGGCCGCATGGGCAACCTCCTGCGCCCTCATCGTCTGGCGCAGGTCGTCGAGCTCTTTGGCCCTCTGCTCGAGCTCCTCCTGTTCGACCTCTATGGTCTCGATGAACTTGGAGCGCTCGACCTCCCGTGCCTTCACCACGTTCAAGAGGCCCCTCAGCACGTCGGCGTGCTCCTGAAGGCCTTGCAGCCCTCGGGAGACGTTGCCAATCGCCTTCATGACAGGAAGGGTGGACCAAATGAGGAAAGAAACAAGGGAACTCGAGCTAACATGCTGCAAGGAGCGCGAGGGGGTCCTTACCTCACGAAGACGGTTCTCAAGGCGTGCACGGGTGAATTCTTCGCGCTCGTCAACGCGTTCGCGGGAGATCTCTTCCTGCTCGTTACCCGGCGCTCCTAAGCCGGAGCCGACCTCGACCACCACCGGCGCGCTTGGGCCAAGACCTTCAGTCTCCGCGCCTGTGGCGACCTGGTGTTCCGCCGCCTCCCTCGGTGTGTTCAACTCGCTGGCGGGGGAGGGCGCGACAGCAACATTGGTCCCAACCCCCGTGGCCTAGGGTGCCACAACCTCAGCGCCCGACGCAGCCGCGGTCGGGCAGGTCTTCGGAGCTTCTGCGGTGTGGCCATCTACGGTGGCCGGTGGCGTCATGACCTCGGCGCCCGAAGCGATCGTGGTCGGGAGAGCCTGGGGCGTCTCCGCAGCTGCGACCATGGCACTCTGGGTGCCTTCCCCCGCGTCGACCACGGGAGGGTCAGCGACAGTGACGGTGCTCACCTCGCCGGTGTTGTAGTCCTCACTGGTCGCGGGCTAGACCTCTTCCTCGTCCGGGTCGTCGACCCCTTGGTCGAACTCGCCGACCGGGACCCAGTTCGGTGGTCCCATGGGAGTCCGCGTCGGGCGTGAGGGCCGGCGCTGGGCCAGCACGAAGTCGTTCTCCTCCTCCTACTCGGACTCGGGCTCGCCCTGGACAACAGCCATCGTCAAAACGGGCAAGTTTCGAGCTCGGGCGCTCAAGGTCTGCGATCAAAAACAGACACTAAGCCAGAAAGATGGGGGGATGGCGGTGCAATCCAAGAAGCCAAAAACTTACCTGGGTTACCAGCCTCTGTCTCGCTGAGGGCCGGTGGGGGCTCTGGTGCCCCGAAGCCGATGGGGCACGCCGCTTCGTGCCCCACGACCGAGTCTTAGAGTCGCGACCGGCTCCATCGTCGTCTGGTCATGACGGGGCTCCGAGCTTGAGGTCTCGGGGCCGGTAGAGGGCTCGGGGCCGGGCAGCGGGAGCATCCTCCTGGCTGTCTCGAACAGCTCCTGATGGTCCTGCGAGCATGCGAGGTTCAAGAAGGGCCTCATGGTCACTTGAATTGAGTGCTTGGTCGGGATGGCTTACCTCGGCCTTTCGGCGGAGTACGTTCTTCGGGACGGGGTCGTCAATGACATAGTCGTGCACCAGCTTCCCGAATATCTCGTTCATCCTGGTGGCGATCCAGGACTCCTTCGGCGCTGCAAGGGAAACGACCTCAAAGAAGAACGAAGGACGGACTCGAGCAAAACCTCAAGGCAAGAAGGCTTACCAGACGTGCCCTCGCGGGTCCGGTCGATGCGCCCTCGGATCTCGTAGAACGGATGCATCCTCCTCCGCAGGGGGGACACTTGGTTCCGCAGGAAATCGTTGGCGATCGCCTGCCCGGTGAGGCCGCGTGTGGCGCAGAGGTGTATGGCGGCGATGGCCTCTTCGTCGACCTCAAGGTCCTCCACCTCCGGGGTCTCCTTCTTCCCGATGATGGGGGTCCCCTCGTATACCAGCGTGCCACGTTCCCCCTTCTTCAAGTAGAACCACCGCTCGGACCATGGGCCGAGGGAGTCCCGAGCTTGGATCTTGGGGAAGGACCACTTGAGCCATGTCCACAGCCGGAAGTAGAGGCATACAACCACAGGGTCCTTCCCAGAGCGGAAGAGGTGAAATAACTGAAGAAGAAGCGAGGGGTGGGAAGGATTCCTAGGAACCCCTCGCTGCAGTGGGAGAAGATGGAGAGAAGAAGAACGCAGTTTGGCACAGATTGACGAGTTGATCTCACGGTTTGGAGAGGACCCGCGATGAATTAAGCTCTCCGGGGTCCACAGACCAAGAAGAGCATAATGCTCGTGCGAGCGATCTCATCGTCCACTGGCGTGGCTCGGTCTCGCCGCTGGCAACCGCCATATCCTTGGTCGGCGGCCCGTGGTCTCGAAGTTCCTTCATCCTCGCCCGGCGACAATGTGCTCCTCCTAGCTTGGCCGTGGCGATCCAAATAATTTGGTCGAGGGAGAAGAGGAGTTTTGCTCGGACAAGAAGGCTGGAGGACAAAAGCGCAAAATCGGGAGTTTTCTCAACAATCGCTGCGGTCTTGGGTTTATAGGCCGCATCGCCGCTAAATCTAGTCCACGGTGCCTCAAAAGCGTGCCAGCCATGATTTGACGGGCGCCATTAAGGCTCAGGCCGCGGGCTCGGGACAGCGCCAGGTGTCCGCTGGCCGTTCGCATCCGTACCAGCATCGTGAAGTCCGAAGGTCGCCAGGTGTCGAAGCCAAAGGTCTCACTTTGTGGTCTCCGCCAGACCTCGGCCAAGGATCCAAGACCTGCGGAGGCTTCTTCCATCTATCTTCAAAATAAGGCTCGAGGTCGTCCCAGATGTTTTCTCCGACCTTGAGCCTCGGGGCTAGCCGCGAGGCTGGCGACCTGGCAGTCGGCCAAGACAGTCGCGGGCTCCCAAGCTCGGGAGGCCCCCGACCACGACCTGGGCGTATGCCGAGGCGTGCGACCAGAGCGCGTATGCCCCCGAGCACGGCATCCGCACGACCTTGAGCTCGGGTCGGCTCTGGTTCGTGCGGGCGTCCCCTTGGATTCCGGAGCGTGCGTTTACTCGGCGGTTACCAAGATGTGGGATCGTGGGGTGAAAGCGGTACAGCGTCAAGTCGAGGCGATTCTTGCCACCCTCAATGCGCATGAAGACCACCACCCGGGAATATCTCCCGTCCATTACAAGTAGGGAAGATATAAGGCTAAGGATGCGCAGCATGAGGGGAGAGGACATCAGAGCTTGAGCACTAGACATCGCCATTGTTAAGCTTGAGCTGTAACACACCTTTGTACTGGAGAATAGCAAAGATCACCGCCGCAAGACAACTGGAGTAGAGCTATTACCTTCGCAGGGGCTCGAACCAGTATAAAACCTCGTCTCACGCTCGTTGTCTCCTAGCTCCGACCTTCGGCACGTCGAGCCCTTTCCTTCGTTGAGCCAAGCTCTGCTCGGGTCCCAAGTCTCACTAACCCCTGTTTCATTTCTGCGGTTGGCGATCCCGATCGTCGACAATTGTAGTCGCTCTTACTCGATCACCGGCTTTCAGAGGATTCCCCCACATAAGTACAAGGTGGAAGCGTCAATGGTTTGCTCTAGAACTCTCAAAATTATTTCAGCCATTTTAACACCAACTACAGCTACAATAGCAAACAAACAGTCACTGTGGCAAAAGACCTTTTAACAAAAACTACAACCATTAGCTACAGCTGCTTTGCAGTCCAGCAAACCAAAATCAGTTTTTCAGCCTAGCCGTAGCTCCAAACAGGCCCTGTATATCTGCAAGCCGTTGTGCTCACAGGCCACTGTACTTGAAAATCATATGTATATATTTGTCTAAAAATGATTTTATAATATTATAATTTTTATTAGTGTTTATAATTATAGTACAATATAAAATAGAGATCAAAGTTGCATTTTAGGACCGTATTGATATGCAAAACGAAATGTATTTATGATTGGAGCGAGTACATAGCAAGTTTAAGACTAATCTTGCTGCAACCACTTATTGTCTCTGTGAAAATGATGCGCTGTGCGTATGTGGACTTTTCTTGAAGTAATTTCACATTGTTAACTGTTATAGAGTAAATTTAAAAAAAAACACACTTATTTTTACCAATTGTTTCACAGAACTACACTTTCGTCGCCGACAACCGTTTTTTGAAACTAAGGACAGGAGCTCTGTCATTCATTTCAGAAGAGAAGAAACAATAGAATTACATAGACACCGCCGACAACCGTTTTGACATGATATGCTTGCAAATCATTGAGACTTGAGCACCTAACCACGCTATGCCGACGTGGAGGGCGTTGGTTTGTGGCAAACCTGCGTGGCATGTTGCCAACTTCACTGCAACTCAACTTCCTTCTCCTGCAACAGGGCATTCTTCTTTGGCAACATATTCGGTGCAACCCCCCTCCGTGAAACCACGGTGCAACCCAACTAGGAAAAGTTTCAAAAAATTTTGAAAAAAATCATGGATGTACATCTCAACTTACCCCACCTACATATAAAATTTCATGATCAAATTCATCCTATACTAGCAGTTACAAAAAAAACAAACAGCAAAAATGAATAGTGATGAACAGTAAAAAATCACTGTTCATACTGAATTTGTCTTTTTTGTAGCTGCTAGTATAGGACGAATTTGATCATGAAATTTTATATGTAGGTGGGGCAAGTTGAGATGTACATCCATGATTTTTTTCAGAATTTTTTGAAACTTTTTCTAGTTGGGTTACACCGTGATTTCACAAAAAAGAGTGATTGCACAGGATATTTTTCCTTCTTCTTTTGCTCCATCCTATTCTTCAAAGCAAACGACACCCTCCACGTTGGTTGGCTACGTAACAGCACCCTCCGCATCGGCGTAATTGAGTTTTGTTCTCAGCCTCAATGACACGTGGGTTTACCCTATCAAAACCGTTGGTTACAGTGACAGAAGTGTAGCTCTTTAAAACAATTATTTCTTCGGTCACAAGTAGTTGTGAGTTTGAGGTATGAGCAGTCAGTCAAACTTTTAAAACTTTAACTATCGATATATTTTTAAATATTTAGATTGGATGCATAAAAATCATAAGTGTGGATTCATCTTGAAACGTACTTTCATAATATTTTAATTTTATTGAATTTTTTAAATATATTACAATAGAAATTAGTGGCCAAAGTTGAGTTTTAGGAATCGTGTTGATGTCCAAACAAGAACTATTTGTAACCAGAGGGAGTAGTAAGAATAAATGTGGTTTTATTAAACCAATTTTTCATAAAACCGCTCGAGATTCGTTGATTTTTGAGCTATTTCATTCGAATTTCGCTCCACGGTTTGACCAAATTTCAAATTCGTTAGACTTTTGAAACCATTCGGTTTTTCACTCATTTTGTTCGATTTTTCGTGACTTTCGCTACCGTCTGCTCGTCGAAAGCCGAGGTCGAAACATTATTGTTAACGCTTTCGACGTTGAGACAGTATAGTTAACCCTAATTACAGTGAGCCTAGGACAACGCTTAGAGTGAACTTTATTAGTATTTACTAATGTCGATTCGAACTTGAAACATGAAACAAACACCAACGGTAGCGAAATGTGAATTGAACTACCCCCCCAGAATGAAGCAGAAGAAGAAGAAAAAAAAGCAGTGGTTGGTTGCGAGCGAGGAGCGACGCCTTCTGACGCGAGCTGACTCTTCCTGCCTCACACAGGGACAGGAGCAGTGTCTGTCGGTGGGCCCCACCTGTATCCTGCTACCTTGGTCTCCAAGAAACCCAGCGCGCGTCCGTCGATCCCCGAATGGATGGTGCGGCAGCGCGGATCTTAAAGACGGACGTCTGCGTCGGCGAGCAGCGAGCAGCCAGCCGCCGTTACGTGGCGCTTACAGCTGGGCCCCCGCCTCGAGAAAGAAGAATTTTTTGCTCTTTTGGCAGAAATTAAAAACTTATTTACAGATTTAGCTACAGACGAAATTACAAAAATAGCCTCTGCACAGTAGAATTCCGCGGATCCACAGCGAGGAATAATTTTTTAAAATTTTTTCCGCCATTTTCCGCGGATCCAGCGCGCGGAATAATTTTTTATTATTTTTTCCCGTCGAATTCTGCGGATCCACACCGCGGAATAAATTTTTTAATTTTTTTTTAATATTCCGCGGCAGTCGTCGGCGGATTAATTTGTTTTTTAATTTTTTTTTAAATTTTTTAAATATTCCGCGCAGTGCGTCCGCGGAATATTTTGCAAAAATTTTTTTTTCACCGGTTTTTTATTTTTCCCGGTTTTTTCGACAGTTTTTTTCCTCGGACGGTTTTTTCCTCCATCGGTAAATGCGGCCGTGAGTGAATTGGCCGTCTGACACGCTGTGTCATAGCGTTTTCTTTTGTTTTTTGTTTTGTTTCCTTTTTTTCCTTCTTTTGTTTTTGTTTTGTTTCCATTTTTTTCGGTCGGATGGATTGATGGGAATTTTTGTATTTTATAAAAGAAAGGACCCGTATTTGTAGAAATATACGACACGAAAAAATACGCCCTGCTGTTGTCATATAATGAACCGGAAAAATTATTTTGTTAGTGATATGCATCTCACTTACGTATTTTCGTAGCCTCGTAGGGTCCGTCGAATATGGCCGAAAAGTTACGGGGAAAAGCACGGGCGCCCTACGCAATGTGGGATACCACTTCAGTGCAGTCGAGATGGCCAGACGTAGATCCGGTATTTTGTTACCAAAATCAGAAAAGGCACTCGCGGCCCCGAAACCACGGAAATCGTGGCCACTTAGCGGTTTCGTAGTCTCATGACGGGCCGTACACGGTAAAAAATCTGAAAAAAAATTAAGGGCGGCCTACGCAACGTGGGCTACCACTTACGTACGGGCGAGATGGCCAGACGTTGCCCCGACTTTTTTTTGTGAAAATTGGAAAAGGCACTCGCGGCCAAGTGGCCACGGAAATCGTGGCCACTTAGGGGTTTTCGTAGCCTCGCGGGACATGCCGGACATGGTCCAAAAAATACAGAAAAAATCAAGGGCGGCCCACGCGGCGTGGCCTACCACTTACGTCGGGCGAGATGGCGGACGTTGCTCGGCTTTTGTTGCGAAAATCGGAAAAGGCACTCGCGGCCACGAAACCACGGAAATTGTGGCCACTTAGGGGTTTTCGTAGCCCCGCGGGACAGGTCGGACATGGTCCAAAAAATACAGAAAAAATCAAGGGCGGCCTACGCAATGCGGGCTACCACTTACGTATGGGCGAGATGGCCATACGTTGCCCCGGCTTTTTGTTGCGAAAATCGGAAAAGGCACTCGCGGCCACGAAACCATGAAACTTTTACGACGTCAAAAAATTTTGAAACTTTTTATGGAGGTTCGTGATAAATCAGTGATATTACCATAAAAATTTTAAATGATTTTAAGATCTGAGGAATTTTTTAAAATTCGAACAATACATATAATACATCGAAAGTTCAGATGATAAAATAGGCAATAGATTAGATTATATTACAAGGGCATTACAACAGTGACGAAATAGCTTGACGAACTAACTAATGAAAGCACTGTTCATCATGGTGGAACAAATGATCGTTCACTTTATCTGGGCATGCCTTAATGATGTAAGACATTTTCTCGATATATTACGACCGTTCTAATATTGCGATCAGTCCTCGGACACCGCTCAATCCCTACTATGAAAGAACTTCATGGGGATCCGCAGGCTCCCAAATTGTCGCCGATTGGGTGGCCTATGCCGACGCGTCTCGGTGTATAAGACTTAAATTTTTTGTCTTTTTATGTGGATTTCTCGCCTCCCATATGGGCATGTCATCCAGATTCGGCGGCCCCTATGTTAATACCACCGGGTTCCCGGATGGTCTGCAAGAACGAGTCAAGGATTTGTTGCGTGTTGCGGACCTCGGCTATTGCTTCCCCTTGTCCCTTCTTCTTCGAGAGGAGGAACCTCCTGCACCTCTCTTGGTGTTGGCGTTGGCGGAGACATGCGAGACGCTCTCTGCTTCGGCTCGACTCCACTATATGGTGCAGAGCTTTGTGTTGGGCTTGTCCTTGAACAACCGAGCGTGCCTCGATCAATACAAGATGCCCGCTTTGTCGTTGAATAACACCGAGGCGTACTCGGGGTTTGGCTTTTCTGGGCGGTAGTGGCACCATGCAGAGAGTTGCTCCCCCCAGTTATCCCATGCAGGAAGCATGAGATGTGGGTGGTACGTCTCCGGGTCCACCCAGTTGAAGTACCAGCACCTTTCATCCTCGGCCAAGGGGTGCCAGTAGAATCTCCGGTCCGCTAGATCATCGTGGCAGGTATCAACCATCGCCTCCGTGCCATGTTCGCAAAGGTCGGAGCTTTCGGGTGGCCCCGAGGAGGTTTCTCCTTCGGTGGCCATGTTCGCAAGTGTCCTTTTGAACTCCTGCAGCGATGAACTGCTTAGAACTACTAATTTGTGAGTTTAACATGAGTATGACGCATGAAACTCATCGACGGTTGGCCCTTGCACACCGCCCCGAGCTCGGTCGATCTAGAAAGGGACATATCTGGCGGCCTCTCCCACCGGGTGAAGTTCAGGGGAAGCGGGTAGGCGTCGTGGCGCTTGTTTAGAAATTCATAGTCACGTCGTTCCGGCCCGTCGATTCATTGGAAGAAGCAACACCGGTCCTTGTGCTGAGAAAAGAAAGAACGATGCTGTAGAAGGAGATGGTATTACCAAATAGGTCACATTACGTGATTAATTGGAAGTATGACAACTAAATGTTCGTGTTGTACCTGCCGAGAGGAAGAAGATCGTGCGAAGCTTGTCATTCTACCAAAAAAATTCGACGTGACGGCGCGGGAGATGCCTGTGGCTGCTCATGTGCAGGTGCTAGCCTTGGGGACATCCACGTGGTCGCTTTGGGGACATCCTCGTGGTCAATCTTTGGGGACATCACGTGGCTCGGACGATCGACTTCGCCAAAGACCAGACGGGCGCATGTGCGAGATGTCGCCGCCGAGGACATCAACAGTGGCTCCGCGATGTAAATGACTTCACGATGCCCTTGGCATCGCCCACCATAGAACGCACAACCGCCAGCAGCCGCCACGGTGATGTCGCCACCACGTTGTAGTCGGCGGAACCCTCCTCGACGATGCGGTGGCACGCTCGAATCGCACGAAAACATGGTTAGTACAACAAATGTGTGCCATTAATATAACATATCTCCGCATCGCGTCATCCTGCCGTGCCGTGGCGGTGCTGTGGTGGCCGAGAGCCAACCGCTCCTCGGCGAGACCTCCACAGGGCCTTGCGGGCGGTGCTCGATAAGTCGAACGCAGCGACTGGGTGTACCACTGCAAATATGCGACGTAGGAGTGAGGGTCGTAAGGCCGATGCTCCACTACAACCTGCTGCATGGCGGACTGCTGCCATGCACTCGTCCACGGTAACTGTGTGTCGCGCCAATCATCGCTCCTTTGGCCCTTCCGAGATTGCCTGCGAGAATGTGTAAGTTCAACCTTCATTAATTATGGTTTTGGTTTTAATGACAAATCTAATATTGAGATTATCCATTTAATGTGATTTTGTTATATTAATGACAAATCTTATATCGAGACTAACTTGTTTATTTAGAATATCTTTTATTAGTCTCATCACATTGAAAAATGGAAAACCAAGGTATGTATGCATGTTCATTTTAGTATTAGTTGCATACTTTGGATTCAAGTTAAAGTATGAATATTCCCATTGAAATAACCACAAAATGTGCATCATGTTTCCCAATCCATATATTACATAGATGCACATATTTAGGGTGAGTTCACACTCTAACTTGAAGAGTCAATTTAAATGATAATTTAAATTGAGTTCATTTGTCTTGTTAATCGTTAAAGAACACTTCATCATGTGTTGATGGTGTTTTGTGATTAATTATGACAATGGATAGTTCTTAAGTATAATTAAGCATGTGTTGCATTATTATACTTAAGACACATTTACAATCATTTCAATTGATTTAGGTTGTGTTCAATTGATCTAAAGGCATCCATTATGTGTTAATAGAGTGCAAGAGATAATTGAGACAACCATACATCTTGGACTAATAAGTTTCATGAGTTATGTTTGAGTTAGGTCCAAAGATGAATGAGATGATGAAAACGGGACAAGGACGGCATCATGAGTTGATGGGCGTCAAGAGTGGATCCCGAAGAGGAGTCGAGTGATATTCCGGGGGAGCAAATATGCGAAGATTATAAAGACCCCAAAGGGGATTGCGCACGGCGGCAAAGGTATAACTAGATAGGCTAAGGACTTTTGTAGTCTTTGAGTCTAAGGTTTTACCGCCTTACTATTAAGAGGGGTTGCCTCTTTCGCTTGAGCTTCATCATGTGTTGATGATCTTAATCCCGTGTCACTCAAGCTCAAATCTTATTTGATTTGGTTTTTGCATAAGGGTTAACCATTTGGCATGTATTGCAAATGGGTTAAGCTTATGCTTGGTTGTTTGGTTTATGCTCCGATTTGCATGTGTTGCAAAGAGGAAGAGCATTTGCATTTGGTTTTCGCATAATGCTTTGATTTGCATGTGTTGCAAATAGGATAAGCCGTATGCGTTGGCTTTTGCGTGAAGTTCACTTTTGCATGTGTTGCAAATGTTGAAGCTTCATGTTTTGGTTCGCAAAACATTTTCTAAAACCCTGTGGTTGCTTGGAGCTAAGTTTTGCATGTGTTGCAAAAGGAGAGAGCTCAAGCACGATTTGGTGATTCGTGGTTGTGTTGGAGCTAGAGGCTTGCATGTGTTGCGAGTAGAGAGCTCATAAAAGTGATTTGGTTTTAGTCGAAGTTTGGTTTTGGGGTTGCATTGAACTAGAGAATTGCATGTGTTGCAATTAGAGAGTTCATGCACCTTGATTTGGTGTTGCTTGGAGCTAGACTTTTGCATGTGTTACAAAGAGTAGTGCTCAAGTATGAAATGGTTTTATTGTGTTATTTGCAAGTTCGTTGTGCGAATAAACTGAGGTTTATGAGTCCGGAATCCCGAGAGCATGTGAGTGGGGCTTGCAACGGGTGTTGACAAGTTGACCGGGTCTTGTGTTGACCTTCACATGGCTAGGGGGATTAATCTCATAAACTCGAGTTTGATTTGCTTAATACGTTTTGCAAATAGTTCTTGAGTTGTTGGCGAAATGCGTTTTCGTCATTTGGAGTTGGTTGCGGTTGTGCAAATATGTTTTGCAAATGAGCGTTGGAGTTATGCGTGTCGATCCTAGAGCATGTGTTGGCATTTGCAAATGTGTTTTGCAAAGTGTCGGGATCATGTGTTGATCCTTACATGGCTAGAGGGTTGAACGCGTAAGTTCGGTGTTTGTTTGCGAAATGTGTTTTCGCAATTCGGTTGAATTCTTTGAGCGTGAGCTAAATTGGTGCAAATGCGTTTTGCACGTGTGGTTGATCATGTGTTGATCATCTAAGTGGCTCAAAGAAGAGTATTTGGTTTCCGGAGAAAAGATCGCGAAGAAACCGCTTTCGAAGTCAGTGTGGGCGGTATGACCGGCCCCTTGTGCGGTCATACCGGCCTGCGGTGCTACCGCACCCCTATGCGGTCATACCGGCCTGCGGTGCTACCGCACCCCTGTGCGGTGTGTTTTTTCCAGAGGAGTTGTTTTTGGTTGCTGTGGTGCGGTTGTACCGGTGGGTCATGCGGTACTACCGGCGAGCGGTAGTACCGGGCATGCCTGCGGTAGCACCGACCCTCTGTGCAACGGCTAGTTTTATAGCCGTTGCTACAGTGTTGCGGTAGTACCGGCCTGGTGAGCGGTAGTACCGCATTTTCGCAGACTTTCTGGATTCTTGCCCCCAACGGCTAGTTTTTCTTGGTGGGGTATAAATTGACCCCTTGGGGGGGCTTGGGGTAGTGTCGGTGGTGTGTTTGAGGTTTTGGGAGAGGTGTTGCATGTGTTGCACACTCTCATTTGATTCTTGAGCTTAAGAGTGGACTAATTGCATGTGTTGCAATTAGGAGTGGTTTGAGTGAGCTCTTGTGCATGTGTTGCACTTGAGTGAGGCCTTGTGCATATGTTGCACTTGGTGATCGCCGGAGCGCATGTGTTGTGCTCGGTGAAGGTCAAGCGGAGGAGCGGCCTATTCTCTTGGAGGTTGCCGACTCCTAGACGGCGTAGGCGTCGTGCACGGGAGCTCTCGAGGTGTGAGAAGCCCCGGCAAGTTTGTGAAGGTTCGGGTTGAGCCTACGCGCAAGCGTGAAAAACCACGACTAGTGGAAAGAGGCGGGTGCTCGAGCGGGAGCCGGTCCAAGTGTGGGCTTGCCTCAACGTAGACTAGGAGAGATCGGCAAGTCTCCGAACACCACGGAAAAACATCGGTTGTCCCTTATCTCTTTACATTCAAGTATTTATCTTTTGCATATTATTGATTGCTTGAATTAGAATTGCTTAGTATTATTGATTTGATCAATTTAGCAATTCATACATAGAGACATAATTTAGCTAGTGCACTAGTGAGCTTAGTTGATTTAGGCTTTAAATTGTCAAAACCTTTTTATCGCTTCCGCATATATAAATTGATTAGGTTTTGACATAGGGGTGGAGTAGAGCGAATTGTTAGTGAGTGATCGAATTTTTATAATCGCCTATTCACCCCCCCCCCTCTAGGCGCATCCTCGACCCTACAAGTGGTATCAGAGCCACGGTCACTCTCATTTTAGGCTTAACCGTCTAGAGAGTAAAAAGGATGGCGCCTAGCGGTATAGTGCACTCTCACGATCCACAAATGCTAAATGGTTCTAATTATACTTCATGGAAAATATTCATGATTAATCATTTTAAATCCATGAGCCCACAAATATGGTGGATCGTAGATGTCGGCATTTCTTCTCCACTAAATGATATTGCTCCAACTAAAGGAAAGGAGAAATGTCTACATCTCGACGCTCAAGCTACTAATGTTTTATTTAGCGTTGTGAGCGTAGAAATATTTCATCTCATATGCAACCTCTCGAGCGCTCATGAAATGTGGATAAAGCTTCGAGATGAATTTGAATCATCCACATCATCAAGTGAGGATTGCATTGAGGAGGAAATGTCGGTTGACGATTCTTCAACCTCCTCATCAAGTGAAGAACCGGCAATACCATCAACCTCAACCTCCGCCTCAAGCGACGACGAATCTTCACTTATATCAAAAATTTGTTGCTTCATGGCAAAAGGTAAAAATGAGGTAAGTGATGATGAAAATGATGATGAGCCCTCTTATAATGATTTAATGGATATGTTAGAGGAGCTCAATAATTATCTTGGGAAGGAGAAAACAAAATATAAAATTCTAAAGCTTGAACATGAATCACTTCAAAGTGATTATAATATGCTTAAAGAAAATCATGAAACCCTCCTTCTCAAAGAAGTTTATAAGTCTAAGGTGGATGTAGGAATTCAATGTGATTTAATTGATGATTTGCCATGCTCAAATGTTAATTCTTGCATTTCATCAAAATTGAAATGTCCACCTCTTGCAATGACTTAATTGATACACCTTGTTGCTCTAATGAAATTGTTTCAAGTTCCTCTATGTGTTTAGATGAAAATCTTGTAGAGGAGAATAATGAGCTCAAGGCCCAAGTCATTAGATTGGAAAATGACTTGAAGAGGTGCGTAAAAGGAAAAGCCGTGCTCGACGAGATCTTGAGCAAGCCAAGGGCGCCTCAAGATAAGCGAGGACTCGGCTACAACTCCAAGAGGGAGAATAGCAAGACAAGACACAACGCACGACACTCGAAGATCATCAAGTGTTTTGCTTGCAACAAGAAGGGCCACCTCGCCTCCGTGTGCCCTAATCAAGTGGATAACAAGGCCACAACACCAACCATGAGGCAAACCGGCAAGGAGCAAGTCAAATCGGTCAAGAGAGGACCAAATAGCGTGACGTGCTTCAATTGCCGGGAAAAGGGACATTTCGGTAAGGATTGTCCCAAAGGTATCACTTCTAAGCCTATTATTATTAATGACAATTATATGCTTAGGAAGGACAAGAATGGCAATGTGTTTGCCAAGCTTGTCAAGTCCCCTATGCCCGCTAAAAATGATATACATTTGCATAGGAAGAGTATTTCTAGAAATGTAGTTGCTCAAAATGCTAAATTTCCTAAGAATAAGAAAAATCATGATGATCATATGCTTAGGAAAAATAACCATAGCAAAACATTTTCTAGAAATGCTAGATCCTCTAAGCCAATGCATAATTATAATTATCATATGCTTAGAAGAGATCAAACTAGAAATATTTTTGCAAAATATAATTGCCCTCCTAAGTCCTCTCAGTTAAATCCAAATATTTTGCTTAGGAGGAATAATAATCGCAAAACTACTCCTAGTCATGTTAGTCAATTTAATAATGTTAAAATTAGGACCATTTGGGTTCCTAAATCCATTGTGACTAACATTGTCGGACCCAACAAGGATTGGGTACCAAAATCCGCCTAAAAGATTTTTAGGCAATGTTGAGATGGATTGGACGCTTGCTCACTCAAGAGGAGAAGGATTATATTCGTCTACAAGTGGTGTCAAGCTTGAAGAAAATCAAGTCTATCATAAGCCAATGCCATCTCCGGTAACAAGCAATTTAAATTGATTACTATTTAAACTTATAGCCTTGTGTAAGTTATATTGTAATATTCATGCTAGAATCAATTTAGATTGCTTGGTATAGACACTTGCTCTTGCCTCTTACCTATTCTCTTATTGCAAATCTTGAGCAAGTTAGGTAGTGGCACATTTAGGGGGAGTGTTAATTCATATTCATGTGTACCACATCCCTACGCGTGCCCATATTAATAAAAGTGCATATATATATTTTCAAAATCAAACTATTTAGCCAAAAGTGAAAAGTTTGTATACTATTAGTAAATTTGTGAAAAACTAGTTGAAAATGTATACAAATGTTTTTAAAATATTTTTCAAAGGCTTTGGCTTCACAAAATCTATTTTGAAAAGAAAATGAGTTTTAACCCCAAAAGCTAGTTACTAGTATCTTGATTTTGATTTAAACTTATAATTTTTATAGAATTAAAAGTAAAAGGTTTTTGAAAATAATTTCAAAACAAAAATCCTAGAGTTGGTCATTCTTAATAACTTTCGTGTTCAAAAGGTTTTCAAAAGACCAACCTAGGAAAAGTTATTTGATTTTGAAACTCGCCGAAAAACTATACTTGACCCGTAATGGTCATATTATTGCACTTAGTAAGTTTCTCCATTTGAATCAATTCTTGTGTAGAATTGTGATTCAAAATGGTATTTTAGACTCATACACAAAATTCTAATATCAGGACTCTAGGGTTGCCATATGATCTCATGCTCGTGCAGGGTCTCAAATTGGTCATGAAACTTAGTGTAGACCCTGCGAGGCCTCTCCCTAGCCCATCCCAAGTAGGAAGCTGTCCACCGTAGACCCATGGTGGGAGCATCATCAAGATGTCCCTCAGAGTACATATCATCCAACGGATACGGGTGAATCTCTTCCCGGAAGTACGGGCGCCCCACAGGGAAGTGCTCCCAAGACCAGATCTGGAGCAACAGGTAGCAAACTGCAAGAACAGGCTCCCCCGCCCCTGTCTTCGTGCAAGCAGCGCACAGTCCCCTGTATGTGGAACAGAGCACCGCTGATCCAAAACTGAACTCAGGTACCTTGCCGAGGCGGGCGTCGGCCAAAGCCTCTGCTATGTGGATGTAGCCAGGGTTGACATAATCTCCCTGTGATGTAGGGAACAACACCCAGCCAAACAGAAAAAGCAGGTACGCGACAAGGTGATTCCTCACCACGTTCGCAGGAGCATCAGGGGGGCAGCTCACGAGGCAATGGGCCACGCACACGGAACCCCTGCACTATTCTCAGGGATTGGATCACCAAACCTGTATTCCAACCGTATTTTCCAGTCAGGGCTCCTCGGTGGCGGAACTATCGGCATGCCCCTGATAGGCAAGCGGTAATGTACGTAAACGCCCCTGATGTGATGGTCATCTCCCCACCGAAGTGGAATGTGTGGGTCTCCGGCCTCCAACGGTCAACAAGCGCGGAGAAGAGAGCAGCATCATAAGTGTAGGCTTGATCGATGTTCAAGATCCGTGCCGATGGCAGAGTCCTCCGAGAGAGTGGGCACGAATCGCCGTCTAGCGCTAATACTCCCTCGGTGCTCGGAGAACAAAACTCGGTGGCACGACACCTGTAGGCCAAAGCCTGCTACGATGCTTTGCATCATAGTACGGGTCAAGCAAAGTCTGCGACTGGGCAGCCATATCCTGCGAGAACGGGAAAAACAAACGAAAATTAATATAGGTAAGATAAAAAAATTAATATGACATGAAATGTGAACAAATAAAATGTGGTGACTTCACATTAGCACAGTATATGATATTACATAGCAAATTTATGAAATCACATGAACGATACATGGTATTGCATTACTTGCATAGGAAAAAATTACATCAAGGCACATTAGTGTCACGGTCACTACGGATGGGCCGACGAGCTGGCCCTATTAGGGCAGTTCTTCATCGTATGTCCCACTGTCCTACATATACGACACTTTCGTGTAGCTCGTCCGTCTCCCCGCTGACTTGCATCCATATCGTTACGGATTCGCCGGATCGCCACGAATCCACGGCCGCTCCGCTTTAAAGCATCGTTCTGACACCAAGTGACTTGCTCCGGCCACAGCTCCCTGTAATGCATGTCCAAGCCGTAGGAGTTAAACTCCGAACTCCATGTCCCAAACAGATGGTTCACGTCGAAGTACTCCGAGATGTATGCCAGGGTGGACTGACAGAGAACCGCACACGCCGCATATACATGTGAGCATGGCTTGTGCAACAGTAGTGGCTTGTTGCATGTGCATGTGGCCACATCCCTTATCGTGCACACTTGCTTACGGTAGCCTCTGCTATGGCCATCCACGAACTTCTCCCGTAGACGAACTTCAAACTTTCGCCTGACTCCATCCATGGTGCGGGCGTCGTGGGAGCGAGCTTTCTCTATTTTCTTCTCCATGTATGCATGCATACGTTCGGAGAACTGCTTTCCCTCGTCTAGATGCCTCTTTGCATTCATCCCCCTGTTCACAAAGTATCCAACGGTCTTGTTCCAGGTCTCCTCCACGATGGCACTGATTGGGAGGGACCGAACACCCTTCAGAACACCATTGTAAACCTCCGACATGTTAGTTGTCATTATGACGTACCTTGCGTCGCCGGTGTCATGCAACAGGGACCACTTCTCAAGCTCTGGAGCGTGCAACTGCACCCACTGCGAGAAGTTGTTCACCTGGCCCTCCGTGGGCTCTCGCGGTCTCCTCATCGAGCACTCTCCATATGGCCTCGAACTTCCGCCTCTGGTTTTGCATGCAGAGTCTCTTGAATGTCTTCATGATTTCCTTGCTGCGGAACCTCCTATGCAGGTTCGCGGCAAGATGTCTCATGCACCAGCGATTGACGACGTCATTCCACTGGTACGGTGGTTGTGTCCCTCCTTGCATGGTGCTGATGGTGGACATTAACCCAGCATGCCTGTCCGTGATGAGGCATACGTTCAGGCGGTCCTGCACAACAGCTTGCTTCACATTTGCTAGGAACCACAACCAGCTCTCCGTGTTCTCGCTTTCCACGATTGCATAGGCCACCGGGAGTAGCTGGTCATTGGCGTCCGCCGCGACCGCCATGAGTATGGTGCCCCTGTACCTACCGGATAGGAAAGTGCCATCCATGGTCAGCACAGGCCGGCAGTACGTGAAGCCCCGAACGGCTGGCCCGAATGCCCAAAACACCGGTCGAGGATGAAAGTGTTGGGACCCTTCGTGGGGTGTGGCCTATCCATCTTGTTGATGTACGTCCCAGGATTGGCTTCAGCAATCTGGTGAAGCATGCGAGGGACAAGGTTGTACCCTCTTCGACGCGTCGCGTACATCATCTCTATAACTTTCTTCTTCGCTCGCCACACCTTGGCGTAGCTAACAGGATATCCCACCGTGTTGACCACGTCGGCCATCAATATCTTCGGTGAAACAGTCACGTCCGCCGTGACCAAGTGAGAAATCAGGCTGGCCACATATTTGGACGTGATATTTCTGTGCTTCTGCAGCGGCTCAACAATCACACAGGTGTGGTCCTTCAGGACGGTTATCCTGAAGCCCGAACTCATGCCCTTGAACTTTTGGACACGGATCTTACCGGGACACTCAGGATCCATACACTTCACAATGTAGGTCTCTTGGTTCGACCTGTACACCCGGTAGGTGCGGCTGATGTTTACCGCATATCTAGTAATTGCCTGCTGGGAGGCACCCTTTGTAGGGAAGCGTTGCCCTACTAGGAGAGTGCCTTGATCGAAGGCCCACTCATTGCTTCGGCTTCTCGGCAAAGACGAGACGCCACCGCCGGTCGTCAATCGAGAAGACACGTACTCCACATCGATGGACACAATGCCACCGACCGAGCTGCGTGTCGTCTTCGCTGCTATCCGAGTTGACTTCCTCGTCTTCATCGGACATTGCTTCGTCCGTCATAGCTTCCAGGTGCTCATGGCAGTCAATGCGAGCGGACCAATATGGCCCGATGTCTTCACTCGCGTGAATTTCGTCCGGACCAATGTCCTCACCGATAGCCCCAGAGGAAGCTTCGACGTCGACGCCGCCTCCACCGAGGGGACTAGAGGTTTGGTCTCTGTCCAAGAAGCGCACATACACCATCGGCCGACGGTGTATTAACGCTTCGGGGTTCATCACAATTTGCATGTATTCGCGCCACATTGTGCCTCCCACGATCTTGCATAGAACCCACATGTAATTCGAGGAACCTTCCACGAATCTAGCATGTACTGCCTCGATTATGAGCTTCTTTCGAGCAGTCTCCCGATCGAATGCGCCTCGCACGCACGTGCGGAGGTCGGTGAGACTCATCTCCGTTAGACCCGGAGTCCGGATCACCTTCTTTTCGCAGTTCGAAAGGTCCACCCCACATGGACCCTCTCGAATAACGCCGTCACCATAAAACACGCACAAATCTTGAATTTCTGCCATTAAATACCTACCATAGAGAAAGACGCAAACACGCACATTAAACACTAACGTACGATTCGCCAGATCCATAATCAGTATTAATTTAGCAAGTGCGTTAACATCATTTCCATGTGGTACTGTTATAGAAATTATGCACTGTTATTTAGTCTATTAATATCATATAAATACTGCACTAAATTCCTAAAGATTTCTAACCCGACGTAATATTCCATTCATATCATACAAATACCATACTAAATATTTAACTATTCAGAATGCAATTTTTTAATTGTCCAACAAATTTTTAGCCTAACACCATAATTTTACATACAAATGATGTTAGTACTGCTGCCATATTTTGTTGTACCGAATGGTCAAGCATCATTTCATTACCTGACTACGTCAGGCCTAGGCAGCAAAAGCTGGCCATGAATAAATAGGGCTTTTCGGATACTTCAGCAATTTCATTACACCGAAATGCTACACTAAAAATTAAACCATTCATCCTGCAATTTTATTAATATCATAGAAATACTATACTAAATATTAAATTATTCGTACTGCAATATCATAGAAATACTACCGTACATCTTGAATTCATTTACTACTCAATTACTACCATCATTTCATGTACGACTTTTTGCACCGAAATTACCATTCTATGTGCTACTCCATGTACTAATCCCGAAAATGTGGCATATCTATGATATTTCCTACTGCTTCTAACTAGTTTCGTCCTAAACCAGTTAAAAATTAAAGCTATTAGGTTTCAAAACAAATGGTCTAACAAAAAGATTTCAATACTTAGTGGCTTAAGACATGTCATTACAAAAGCATCACATCCCGCGTCCATTAATAAGAGTCCTTGTAGTTTTTTTATGACATCTGATCAATCCTAAAAGGCTAACTTAATACCAAACATCGGCTAAACAACAAAAAAACTGCAAAGCAACACATACAGCTAAAAACTTCCGAGAGGTCTTAGCTATTGTGCATTACTACTACTTACTAATATAGTTCCGGTTCCATAGACTAAAAGACAACCATCTCGTTAGGAAAGAAAAGTACTACGAGTATTTCAGTAACAACTCTAAGGCTGTTCATACATACCGCGAAAGCATGTGCATCCAGTAATATGAGACAGGAAATGAATTTATTTAACGCGCCGACTAACATTATAAGAAAATAACATGGAGCCATTATCTACATGTGTTTATTTTATTTGCAGCTAATTAACTAATGTGTTCATTGCATACTGTTTTACCACATTATACTACTAATTACGCTAACATATCACCCCAAACATATAACAGTTTTTACAGATTGTATCATCTATTTGTGTGCTACACACTACACTAGTACTGTCATTTCATCTTCTACTGTTATACATTTACTACAATTATTTTTAGTGATCATGAATCACTACCGTGTTTCAATGTAGTAATATTTACACTAACCTTTCTAAAACTCAACTGATGATTGCGACAGCCGAAGTAGCTTTCGAAATAACCTTCCAGATAGTAATCACAAATAACGCTCCCTGATCAACTGCAGTAAAATATGAACCATGAATAAATCATCGAAGATATAAATTTGTACAAAATATGAATATAGCATGAATTCCTCTCGAAATACACTTGCAAATCTCCTTGTCCACCTTTTTTCCTCTCTGTTTTCCTCACTCTCCTCTCTTACAGACTCGATCTCTCTCACTCGTGAGCTGAATTTCTTCTCCCAGAACGAAACCTATCGGAACTATGTGAACAGATGAGAATTTATAGTCACACGCATGCAGTTTTTCGGCTTTCGGCGTAGACAACATGGCGTTGCTTTCGGCGAAAACAGTATGACGTTACGTATCTTTTTCCACATGTCAATTTTTTGACCGGCCTCCTTCCTACGGCCCCCTCTCTTTTTTTTCCCGAGCTGACACATCGAACCAGCCCTCTCCGGCCCCCTCTTCTTCTTTTTTTCCCAGCCGACACGTCGCCGCTTTTTCCTTTTTTTCGGCCATGACGCCGCCCGCCGCGTGCCCTTCGCCACCAATACATGACCTTGCCATGTCTTGCCATGTAAGCGTAGGCGAGCCATCAACGCCGCCCGCTGCCAAGGTAGGCGACAAGCGTGGCCATGAATTCATGATCGTGGGCTTGAATTCGGTGGGCCCGCCAGACGATCGATGGCGAGAAAAACCGAAAAAATATTTCAAAATATTCCGGACGGAGGCGCGGAATATTAAAAAATTAAAAAATTAATCCGCGGACGGGTGGCGCGAATATTAAAAATTATTCGCGGTGTGGATCCGCGAATTCGCCGAGGAAAAATAATAAAAAATTATTCCGCGCACTGGATCCGCGGAAAATCGTCGAAAAAATTTTAAAAAATTATTCCGCGCTGTGGATCCGCGGAATTCAACTGTGCAGAGGCTATTTTTGTAATTTCGTCTATACAGTAGCTAAATCTGTAAATAAGTTTTTAATTTCGGCCAAAAGAGCAAAAAATTCGAGAAAGAACCGCCCTTTGGTCACGCATGCGACGCGGGTGGCTTCAAACAGATCCAGACCATGCCCTGCTTCAAACAAACCTCCAGTCCCTGCCCTGCTTATTCTCTCATGCACCCCAAACTTGTACTTAGCACTTAGGCCATGTCCAATGTAGAAATGCTTAAGGAGAGAGAAACAATATCATATACTATGAAGCATCTACATAAAAGTCTCAACCTTCAATGCAAACAACTCTTTTATAGATGCTTGTTTAATTTAAAATGGTTAAGAGCTTATTTAAATATCAAGCTCTTACCCGAGAGTCAGAGTCTTCTGCATATGACAGTTATGCATGCAAAGCTGTCCATCGTGGCAAGGAATCACCATCAATCTCCCGGAGCGCCTGCAATAAGCGCTACAGTGAACAAGGCCTTAGTGGTTCTGAATCATCGATTTTTTTCCTTCATAACTTTAAACAGGTTGGTACATTGGTAGAAATAGATACCCTATATAACTCATCGGAGGAAATGTTTCTTTTACCTAAAAAGCAAGTGTTCTGGAAGCAAGATATATTGGCTCAGCATAATTTCTCCCTCAAAAGCCCTACATAGATTTCTCATTTGCTTCATTTGATAACATTTAATGTAATAAATATGTCCATTAGGTGTACTAGTCCTCTTCTATCTCAAGTAGTTTGCCTCTGTTAGAACAACAATGGAGCGTCTATGATTTTAAAACCAAGGAATACCAATTTTATAGAGTTATCAAGTTTTGTGGTTTTTTTAGTATTGTTATATATAAAACATATTCGCAACAAATAAAGAAACCAAAATTGCTATGCTGTTTTTAAGTTCCTGGCTCATTGCGTTTTCCAAGTAGGCAAAAGCCACCTAGGTCCAAACTTCTTATCAAACTAAGGTCTTTTTTATTTTAGCTTTTGATTTTAGATTCTGGCCTTAAAAGCAAAATAAAAAGCAAACAACCCGATTCTAGAATCCGATTCTCACAATCCAGCTCACCTATATACACTAGAATCTATCACCTACTTCATATGTGCTTTTAGATTTCAGTTTTTGGAGAATCAGCTTCTTTACAACCACAATCCAGAATCAACTTTTAAATAATCCAATGCTAAAACAAACAAGCTATAAGCCACACTCAATCTTATTCAAGCACACTGACCATGCCAAGTGAACCAAGGCTGTATATGCTCACGTGTATGTGAACCATTATGTGCCAATGTTATCAATAAACATGCATGGCATAGAATGACATATCTTTTTCACATGGTAAATAGTCAAAATTGATTAAGAGACAATACAGTCCAATTGATCGTATTAATTATTTAACACCACTCGGGAGTATAATTAACATGAATTTCTCCAAACTCGTGAAACTCCACTAGGTAGAGTTTGCAACATAGTTTGGGTTCACCAGCAGTGTACTTGAACAAATTCAGCATCCCCATTAGGTCGCACCTATAATTACTCAATATTTAGAGTAAATATTGAACGTGATTTATGAACCTACACATGTGTTTCTTAGGGGGTGTTTGGGACAGCTCCAGCTCCACCAAAATCTGTGGAGTTGGTGGAGCAGGGTATTTCTAGCTCCAGAAATTTGTGAAGCTGGAGCTGTGGATACATTAAGAGTGTTTAGGTAGATCATTTTGTTTACATTTTAAACTAAAAATATAAACTTAATTCACTTTATTTTAGCCTATAAGTTTCAGCTCTGAGCTGGAGCTGGGATCTGAAGCTCTCCCAAACAGGGCCTTAGTATTGGGCTATCGGTAATTCAGTGCACCTCAACCTACATGGTAAGACTAGGTTAAATCTGGGTTAGATTATATCAGCAAGTTTGGATGAGTCATGTTTAAACAAACTTGGCCTTGCTCAGTTAGTTCAATCAAACCGACAATATCTAATCAACTAGGATAACATATGCTCCGGTTTTCAATACAACACATGTATTATATAGGATGCCACATCAATTTTACTGAAGAACAAACGTCCCAATAGATAAATAAGAAATACAAAAATAAAAAACATTGGGACAAATAAGAAATATGGAAACAAAAACAGGGATGGCAGCAGTAGAGAATGAAATTGCATTAAAACAATTATTCCTTCGGTCACAAATAGTTGTCAGTTTGGGATACGCGATCATCAAACTTTTGAAACTTTAACTATCGATATATTTTTAAATATTTAGATTGGATGCATAAAAATCATAAGTGTAGATTCATCTTGAAACGTACGTACTTTCATAATATTTTAATTTTATTGAATTTTTAAATATATTACAATAAAAATTAGTGGTTAAAGTTGAGTTTTGGGAATCGTGTTAATATATGTCCAAACGAGAACTATTCGTGATCAGAGGGAGTAGTAAGAATAAATGTGATTTTATGAAACTAGTTTAAAAAAATATAGTTTTTAATAGTTTTGCAAGAATAGGCATTTTTTTAAAAAAAATACTCATTTTTACAAGTTAACACTAGTTGCGGGCGCTACAATCCCAGTTAATGCAAGAGTATGGTTGATGTTTTTTTTCAAGATTCTGTGCACTACAACTAGTGTTTTACTTTTCGTCGAAAACTACTTGAATTTTGTGAAATCCCCTCATATCGTTTTTGGTTCGAAAAAGGATTTTGTTTGTTTTTTCGCTCAAATTCAAATTCAAAAATTTAGGAAGTTTGAAAAAAATTATCCAAAAGTTCCCTAAAATTAGTATTAATAGCTTTATGACCTCTAATATGAATATTTTTTGAAAAAAAGAAGTTTAGAGACGTTTTTGAGTCATTCAAAATGTAGATAACAGAAAAGGAAAAGAAAAAGCTAGCCTACAATGCTTACTGTGGTTATGCCGAAAATGGTACTATTTGTTTAAGTAGCAATATTTGTTCAAGTATTTTTAATAGCAATATTTGTTCAAGTATGTCAAATAGCAATATGTACTTCAACATATTTTAGTCTCAATATTTATTCAGTTATATTTAGTAACAATATTTGTTTAAGTATATTTAGTAACAATATTTTTTAATTATATTTAGTACCAATATTTATTGAAGTATATTTAGTAGCAATGGACAACACTGATAATGGTACTATTTATTCAAGTAGCAATATTTGTATGCATAGAAATTATCTTGTTATGGTATTGTATTATATTATATTAATGTTATCCAATATTGATAAGGTTATATCTTGTTGTATGTATGCATGAACTACAAACCTTAGTTTGGAAGTTGTACTCTATACAATTAATTATATTATGTACTTATGTGTAGAAAGGACGATGAAAATATATCTATTTTACAACTTCAAATGAAAGGTATCGAAATATGAATGGTATTAATATGTGAATGCCTATCTTTTGCACTTGTTGGATTGATATGTGAATGGTATTGAAATGAAAGGTTATTTATTGACATGTTATTGCTAAATATCTATTTTACAACTTGCAATTGTTTAAAATAGAGCAAAGGTTATGCCAAAAAATTTTCATATTTAGGAAAGATTATGCCAGAATTTTTGTATTTTTTTCATATTTTATATATATATATATATCTAATATTTCCCCTTTTTCACCTTTAATGGCTTTTTACAAATATTTCAACATTTTTTTGCACCTTTAATGGCTTTTTACAAATCTTTGAACATTTTTTGCAATTTTTATCTATTTCTTTCAATTTTTCAACTTATCATCGATTTTTCAGAAAACCACTCGAAATTCGCCGATTTTCGAGCGGTTTTTAACTCTTTTAGTTCGAATTTCGCTCCACGATTTGACAAAATTTCAAATTCGTTAGACTTTTGAAACCGCTCAGTTTTTCACTCGTTTTGTTCGATTTTTCGTGACTTTCGCTACCGCCTGCTCGTCGAAAGTCGAGGTCGAAATCGTATTGGTAACTCTAACTACAACGAGCCTAGGTCAACGTCTATATTGAACTTTATTACTAAGGCTATTCACAATGAGAGTTTCATTATCATTTAATGAGGTGACACATCAATAAAAATAGTGACATAGCAAGGTAATTATGAAGAGAGAGATAGAGAGAGTTTCATGGGAGGTGAGAGAGTTTCATCTAGATGAAACTCAAATACACGGTTACTTAGACAAAAACTGATGTGGCATTCTTGAAAACTGGGAAATAAAACTATACACTGGGAATGGCCTAACGTCGATTCAAACTTGAAACATGAAACAAACACCAACTGTAGCGAAATGTGAATTGAATTACCCCCTCCAGAATGAAGCAGAAGGAAAAAAAAACGCAGTGGTTGGGTGCGAGCGACGCCTTTTGATGCGAGCTGACTCTTCCTGCCTAACACCGGGAACTGCGCGGCCCGGGACTGGAGACAGGGACAGAAGCAGTGTCTGCCGGTGGGCCCCACGTGTATCCTGCTACCTTAGTCTCCAAGAAACCCAGCGCGCGTCCGTCGACCCCCGAACGGAGTACTTCCATGGTGCGGCAGCGCGGATCTTAAAGACGGCCGTTTGCGTCGGCGAGCAGCGAGCAGCCAGCCGCCGTTACGTGGCGCTTACAGCTGGGCCCCCGCCTCGAGAAAGAACCGCCCTTCGGCCACGCATGCGATGCGGGTGGCGTCAGACAAACCTCCAGTCCCTGCTTATTCTCTCATGCACCCCAAAATTGTACTTAGGACTTAGGCCATGTGCCCATGTCCAATGTAGAAATGCTTAAAGATAGAGAAACAATATCATATACCATGAAACATCCACGTAAGAGTCTCAACCTTCAATGAAAACAACTATTTTATAGATGCTTGTTTAATTTAAAATGGTTAAGAGCTTATTTAAATATCAAGCTTTTCTTCGAGCGTCAGAGTCTTCTACATGCGACGGTTATACATGCAAAGCTATCCATCATGGCAAGGAATCACCACCAATCTCCCGAAGTGCCTACAATAAGCACTATAGTGAACATGGCCTTAGTGGTCCTGAATCATCGATTGTTTCCTTCATAGCTTTAAATGGGTTGGTACATTGGTAGAAATAGATACCCTATATAACTCATCGGTTGAAATGTTTCTTTTACCTAAAAAGCAAGTATTAGAGTCTCTGGAAGCAAAGATATATTGGCTCAGCATAATTTCTCCTTTGAAAGCCCTATGTAGATTTCTCATTTGCTTCATTTGATAACATTTAATGTAATAAAATATGTCCATAACGTGTACTAGTCCTCTTCTATCTCAAGTAGTTTGCCTATGTTAGAACAGCAATGGAGCGTCTATGATTTTAAAACCGAGGAATACCGATTTTGTAGAGTTATCAAGTTTTATGGTTTTTTTAGTATTGTTATATATAAAACATATTCGCAACAAATGAAGAAACCAAAATTGCTATGCTGTTTTTAAGTTACTGGCTCATTGGGTTTTCCAAGTAGGCAAAAGCCACCTAGGTCCAAACTTCATATCAAACTAAGGGTCTGTTTGATTTAGCTTTTGATTCTGTATTCTGGCATTAAAAGCAGAATAAAAAACAAATGACCCGATTCTAGAATTCGATTCTCACAATTCAGCCCACCCATATACACTAGAATCCACAATCCACTTCATATGTGCTTTTAGATTCTAGTTTTTGAAGAATCAGCTTCTCTACAATCACAATTTAGAATTAAATTTTAGAGAATCCAAAGCTAAAACAAATAGGTCCTAAACCACACTCAATCTTATTCAAGCATGTTGACCATGCCAAGTGAACCAAGGCTGTATATGCTTCCGTGCATGTGAACCATGATGTGCCAATGTTATCAATAAACATACATGGCATAGAATGACATATCTTTTTCACATGGTAAATAGTCAAGATTGATTAAGAGACAATACCATCCAATTGATCGTATTAATTATTTAACACCACTCGAGAGTATAATTAACATAAATTTCTCCAAATTCGTGAAACTCCATTGGGTGGAGTTTGCAACATAGTTTGGGTTCACCAGCAGTGTACTTGAACAAATTCAGCATCCCCATTAGGTCCCACCTATAATTACTCAATATTTAGAGTAAATATTGAACGTGATTTATGAACCTACGCATGTGTTTTAGTATCGGGCTGTCAGTAATTCAGTGTACCTTAACTTACGTGGTAAGAGTAGGTCAAATCAGGGTTAGATTATATCGGCAAGTTTGGATGAGTCATGTTTAAACAGACTTGGCCTTGCTTAGTTAGTTCAATCAAACCGACAATGTCTAATCAACTACGATAACATTTCCTCCGGTTTTCAATACAACACATGTATTATATAGGATGCCACATCAATTTCATTGAAGAACCAACGTTCCAATAGATAAATAAGAAATACGAAAACAAAAACATTGAGACAAATAAGAAATACGGAAACAAAACAGGGATCGCAGCAAAGAATGAAATTGCATTATAAGCGCACAATTGAAACGTGCACGACCAGCGTACCTGAATCAATTCGGCATCCCCATTTCGTTGCCTCCTATAATTAATTATTATTACTCACCCAGTTCCTCACACGTGTCGTCCCCGCCCTCCGCTCGCCTCCTCTCCTCTCCCCGCCCCTTCCAATGCGCCGGGATTCCACGCAAAAACCATCAATAAACCCACCCGTCGCCGCCTCCGCTCCCCTCCCTCCCGAAGAAAATCAAGAAATCATCTTTCCCCTCGTCTCCTCTCCACTCCACAACACCAATTCCGATTCAATAACCCCCAATCCCCTCCCATTTCATCTCCTCTCCTCTCCTCCTCTCCACTTCGCTCCTCAGCCTGAGCTCCGGAGATCGCAGTGGCACCCGCGCTCCTGTGAGTGGTAGTGCTCGGATCGCAATGGTTTCTTTCGCAAAAAGATTGAATCGCCCGTCTCAATGTGTGGTGGGATACATGGATCAATCTTTTGCCCGCCCTGTTTCTTGCTGAAAGCTTTTTCATGGATTTTTTTTTTGGTTTGGTAATTTCGTAGAAACCTCCGGGATTTTTCGCTTCTCTTTCCTTTTTTTCTTCTCCTGTCGGGTAGCAATCTAATCTATTTTTTCCATGAATTTCTCAGCAGAAAATATGGTAACTTTTCTTGTAGGTTTTGGATTCTTACTTCTATTCCCCTCTTTCGCTGGTCGATTGATACTATATAATCAATCTCGTGTTCTTTTCATGGGCTAATCTTTTCCGTACGTGTTGTTGTTGTGATGATCAGAGAGGTGGAGTAGCCGTCGCCGCCGCCGCAAGCACTCGCCTCCTGATTTATGTCGCCTGCTCCGCTGCTCCATGTTTCTGAGCTCCCATCACCATCGACTCCTTCCGGTTCTTGCTCCCTTCTCCAATCTTGGCAGAGGGGACGCCAGAACCCAAGATCACCCCTTCAAGATCTCCCGGTAAGTACGGCCGACCATCCTTGCATCAGTCCCTGGTGCGTTCTCTGTTCAGTTGCAACAACTGACGGCAAAGATTGATGCGATGGTTTCTCGTGTGAGGTGTGCCCATGGAAGAAGAGTTGGTTTACAACCCGGTTCCTGTTTTAGCTAAGTCTGAAACCAATTCAGTTAATTCCTCCTGTAAGCGTCAAAGTTTCGTCTCCTACTAGTAAAAGAGTCCTAGTTGCGTGTGTTCTTTTTTCAGACAAAGATTTATACTTGAAAGTGCAGATATTGATTATCTGTGTAATGTTAGTAGTTTCCTGCCAAAATAAACTGCAATGGTTTGTTCATCTAAGCTGTTGCCGTTCTGTTCTTAGTTTGTTCTGTTTAGCTGTCATGTCTCCTTGTTTGCTTGTTTGTGAAATGTAAGTACCAAAGATCATTTTTTTATAACTCGGAAAGAAATATTAGCCATTTTTCAGCTTCTGATTGCAAATACGGAAATGGCCATAACGCCACCGATCTGTTTCTTCATTTAATAATGGAATAAGTCTATTTTTCACCCCGAAACTATCAAAGAGGTCCAAATAACACCACCCCACCTCCCCCCACCCCACCCCCAAAAATGAAACTTCAAAACCAGTTATTTAACACCCCTATCTTCTAAAAGCGGGTTAAATCATTCCCCATGGTGGTTTTGCTTGGCAGTTTTGTTAAGTTGGACGTTTGTTTGGATTGTTTTGTTTTGTTGGTGCCCACGTGGCAAAATTGGCCACCGGGCGAGGTAAGCCCAGGGTTGGGAGTAGTTAACGCGCTTGCGCTTGCATATTCTGTGCAAGCTACTTTGTTTGATCTATCTGTAGTTGACAAATCAAGTATTCATATTTGATCTACTGGAGAAAATAAAAACAAGATGAGATGCAGATAGAACTATAAACACTTACTTCAAACTCGGATTTGGAAAATATTGTGCATACTGCTCGACGTATAAAAGATCAATCTTGATAAGAAAAACCAACAGGTGCTTGGCATGAATCCACACTGCATAAAACTTCGTCACCGTACGACGCTGGTGCTAGGTGCAACCGTGTCAGATGGGGAGCAGTGTGTATGAATCAAATATCCATGATCAGTGCCACTGGCCGAGTGCTCTGATCGAGTCTTCCCTTCTAATCACCTACATCATGCATCATCGTTTGCTATTGCTGCTTCCTGAACCAGAGGATGACAAACTCAGCAAAACAGCCAATCAAAACCACCATGGGGTGTGATTTAACCTGGTTTCAGAAGATAGGGTGTTTTTAAATTTTGAAGTTGAGGGGGTCATTTGGAATTTTTCAATATTTCGGGAGTGAAAAATAGACTTATTCCTTTAATAATTGCAATAGTTTTGTTCTTGTTATCTAGTCATCTTTAATCTTGCTCCTGTACCAAACTTGTATAGACCCCTGTTGACCTTTCCTATACAATCTTGGGGCTTTTTTCAGTGCTGAGCTGCACAAGAAATTGATGTCCTTGTTTTATTGTCATTAAAATGTTGCCTCATTAGCTTTAGAAGATACAAAGATGGAGGTGTTCATGCATTGCTATCTGTCACATATGTTGCTTGTTAATTGCATCAATTTCACATTCTAGTTTAGTGTTAGAATTTGTAGTCGTTCATACTTGGTTGCAAAATTTTCCTGTAATATTGTACAATGACGAGTAATGCTTTCTTACCTGTTGTTTTAGATTTGGATTTGGGGTCAAGTACTCTGGCTTTCTGCATTTAGACCGGTGAAGTAATGAGAATTCAAGAATCCCCCAAATCACAATAAACTTGGTAAGTATTAACTATTTAACTCTCTATAAGAAAATGTATATTGGACATACAAAAAACAGCAAATATCTGCTCTTTCCATATTATAACTTTTCTATTACCTCATAAGGGCCTCATCTCATAACCTTGTCATTTTTTTGATGCTAGCAGGTTTGGTTTGGGTGGATTAAGTATATCATTAGTCCGTTTCCATCCTGTCATTCTTGAAGTTCATAAGCATAGTCAGAATTCGGACTTCTCTGAGACGTCCTTGTAGGAAGAGAAGAACTCTTTCTCCAGTCTCAATCAGAAGTTGGAGAGAACCCCTTCTGATTTGTGAGATTCTGTGCTCAAGTTGTAGAGTACACCAGGAGTGTGTATCCCTATTGTGGCAAAACATTTCACTCAGTATGTATAGATCTTGTGTTCCACATCTTTGCTATCTCTACCTTGTATGAGAGTGTTTGACACATTAACTGGTCTTCTCTGCAGATTGCAATCAAGACGAATAATTCAATATCTCCGGGTCTTACTTGCACTCTAGAGGTGGTTGTACAACGAGATGACGCCATACTCACGGAAGGTTCGCATTTTCTGCTGTGATCCTGATGCCACCGACTCCTCTGAAGAAGAAGATGTTCAGAATGCGAATAAGGAAAAGAGAATGATAAGAGAAGTACTAGTTCCAATGAATAACTCCAGAAACTTCAAATCTCTAAAGACCCTTATGCCATGTGGCACAAAGAATTTAAACGGTCCAGAGAAGAAGGAACCTACAAGCAGGTACCGTGGTGTGCGCCAGCGGGCCTGGGGTAAGTGGGCAGCAGAGATACGTGATCCTGTCAGAAAGACTCGGGTCTGGCTCGGCACATTTCACACTGAGGAGGAGGCTGCTGCAGCCTACGAGGCAACAGCAAGCCAGTTTCGTGCAGAGATGTTGGTCATCAAAGCTCAACCGTCTGTAGCAGACGTTGCAGCTTTGTCCAGCTCAGCTGCCGTATCTTGTGTCTCATCTGTGTCATACAAGCAGAAGGCACAAGAAGAGGCACACAAGGTAGTGCCAATGCTGAGAGACCCTGAGCCTGTGGATGAAAGCTTACCGAACTTCTCCACATCTAGAGCTAATGAAATTTCAGTGGATACCTTTCTTGGCCGGATAGATGAGCTTCCAGTTGGTGACTTTGGCCCCACTGATGAACTCCCATTCGATGACTTTGCTAGAACGGCAGATGTGTTCCCGGTCAATGATTTTGTTGATGCAACAGATGAGCCGCCAGATGATGACTATATTGGGCTGGCAGATATCAGCCACCTGCCTCTGCCATTTACGGACTTGAGGTTCAACCTGGATGCAGAACTTGATTGGGATGGATTCAATTTTGCTTCGTTAGAACGTGAACTCAAGATTCTGAGGCCTTGACAGTTATGTGCTCTACGGCAACCTGCTATTCTTAACTGAATTGCTGGAATGAAAGAAATGGATTCAGGTTTCCATCTGTCTGATGGATGGCAGGGGGTGTGTGTTATCTGTGATGTCGGAAATTGTACAGTCCTACCCCTAGAGTAACTTATACGGTTGTACTAATATGTACCAAATGTATGTACATGATCTAGTTTCAAATCTGTTATGAAATGATGGTGATGGATCGTCTTAGATCATCTGTAGCAGTGTGGAAATGTCATATGTGGTCTTATATTTCAGTGCCCCATGTAAAGAAAGTAGCTAGTTTTAGGTAATGAACATTTCATAAAAACAACTTTACCTAATTAATGTTTTCAGTGCCCCATGTAAAGAAAGTAGCTAGTTTTAGGTAATGAACATTTCATAAAAACATCTTTACCTAATTAATGTTTTTCTTGTTATCTATTAAAACCTTGGAGACATGATCACAATGTCTTTACCTAGGACGGCTGTCTGAGAAATATTTAGTCTTTAGATTTGAATAGCAAATAAATCTGCAACATAATGCACTGAATGATAAGCTTCCACTATACGTGTGCTTACTATCAAGACAATTCAAATTACATCGCAGTGTGTGAAGAATGCCAATTCCCCTTTTGATGCCAGCATTGCTCTTGAAAGTACCATAGTAGAACTTGAGACACCATAGTAAAGCTTTCTAGTAGGGTTTGGCATGATTTGTTTCCAATAAAATATATAATCTTGAGAGAAAAAAACCTTTCAGAATGCAGCCTCACTACTGCTAGTAGGAAATACAAATGTCTGATACCCTAATGTAACAAGCATGGAAGGATATGATTTTTTTTTTTTCCAATTGCTGTTGTTTTCTTTACATGAAGACAACCGGGAAATGAAAATTTGCTAGGAAAACTAGTTCAGTTAATCAACTGTCACTGCTCGGGCCGGCATCAGTACGCGGCGGCACACTCGAACGACACGTCGCAGCCCTGGATCGGCGTGAGCTTGATAGCGTGCTTCACCCTGCTCATGAACACTGGGAGGAAGGACATGGCCTGGCAGATGCAGGCGTTGTCGATGCCCATCAGGCGCCGGCAGCACGCCGTGTCGTACGGGTCAACGCGGCTGCCGTGATGGTGGTGGCCGTGGCTGTGGTCATGGTCATTGCCGTGGCCGTTGCTGCCGCGGGCTGCCTGCAGCTCGTAGTCTCCGGACGTCGACTCGTTGCGCCGCATCGGCAGCGTCGGGTTCACGCCGGAGAAGGTCCTCAGGCTGCAGGCCTCGTTGGCCAGGTTGAACTGCGACCGGCAGAAGACCTGGGCGGCGGCCCGGTGGCTGGTGTCACTCGCCATGACAATGAACAGTAGCAGGAGTACCAGGGTCAGCGCATTGATAGCGAGCAACGGCGATCTCTTCTTCTCCATGGTGACTTCTTCTGAGCTGTAGGAAATGGTTGTTACCGATGCTATTCTGTGGCTTTGGAGGATGATTTTGGTGGCATTTCAGGGGGCTTAAATAGTGAGATGCTGTTAATTTAGGAGATGTACTGGTTAATTTTTCAGAAGTTTTGGTTGGAGTTAGGAACGGTTTTACTAGATTATTACGGTTTGCGGAGTGAATTTGTTGCAGTGATTTTTAGGTTGGCCATGCTTGTGCTGTGAGCCGTGACCAATTGACTTTTGACATGATTGAGTAGAGCAGGTCGGCGTGACATCTACCGTCGTTTTTGTATGAAAATACATTTGCAGTCATTGAATCCTCTACACATGCATCTTAGAAGTAATTTTGTGTAGCTTTTCCATAGGATGGGTATCAATTGTTTTTCAGGAATGCGGCTTCCCTGCTCCAGTATATGTGTTCCCATTAAATTAATCATCAGTTTAGGAGGACCGAGCTTAGAACTCCAAGCCCTCCCGTGTTCGATTCCCAGGTTTGATATCGGTGTTCACCGGTTAAAAACGGGAAAACATAGACGGACACGTTAAATGGGACAGTGTATTCCTACGTTTCAAAGGTCGTAGAGTAATTCGTTAGTGTGTATAGAAGATACGCACGCATCTGCGTACGTGCATGTGTGTGCGGTCTGCATAGATTGTTTGTGTCTAAAAAAAAATCATCGTTTTAGATTTCTTGTACAGCAGTACAGGTCCTACAGCGCCCTCGTGTCCCTAGACAGTCTAGATTGCGCACTCTCGACACGCAAGCAGGAACATGGATGAACCTATTGCACTTGTCGATGCAATCAAGGCGTATCATCTAAAAGAAACTGGAACATGTTCCAATTGGATCGACGAAGAGGAGAAACACCCTCAAACTCGTTGCTGATGCAAACAAATGCTCCCGGTATCACCATCTAATTACGGCAGCACGGTTAGCCTGGAATAATTAATTGCCTTCATTTTGTTGATGGATGCCGTTTGTAGCGATGGAGACGAAAGCAAATGATTTAATGTGAGCCCACCCGTCGCAGATGAAACCTGAGCCGTTGATTAACAGGGACCACGAATGGGCACACAAGCGGACGGGAATAGGGAAGTCGCGTCAGTTTTTAAGATATACTTCTTCCGGATACAAAAGGGTGATGTTTGTGAGTTTTCGAAGTCAGTATGATGCTCCTTTGACCACTAAATCCTCTCATCATATATTTGAAAAAAAGTTGTAAAAGTGCAACACAATGAAACGGTGTTTGATAACAAATTCATTCATATCTTTTTTATATATCTTAACTATACATTTTAAACAACATCTTCTGTTAAAATTTATAGGCTTTAACTTCACGCTGTCTAAAGCCTCACTGTTTTGTGACTTGATGGAGAGAGTCTTTCTTTTGCTTCTTTGGAGAGGCAGATCAAGCTAGATCGAATGATCAATGTAGTATTTGGTTTGGCTGGTTGATTTCTGTCTTATCTATCAGCTATTTACTAGTCCTTAGAAAGGTTCAGCAAGCCGATCTGACGCGTGAAACTCTGAAAGGTTGCTCTGGTGGTGAAGTATTTCTTCAGTCAAAATCCATTATTTCTGCCAGTCAAACTTGTTTCTTTATACATCTCTTCGTAAAACAACGTCAAATGATATAGTTAATTGTAAGGACAATTTCAAAATTCAGGCAATTATTTTTAATTCCATGTGTTTTTTTTTTCCAAGGGGAATTATTCCATTGCTTATTGACAGGAGGAAAAAAAAGAGAGCAGTAGAAACCTGGCACGCTTAAAGCTGAGGAAGACGTGGTTTCAAAAATTGGTTCTGGGAGCAAAGCATTGCCAGCTGGCACCATCACCATATCTACAGAATAAAATTCTTTGTTTTTCTTTTCTCTCTTTTTTTATAGAGGTGTAGAATACAAAATTTCTACCTCACCATTTCATTTGGTTGGTACTAAAGATGATCGTTATCTGTATCTTCCGTCTAGCAGAATAATTTGTGTCTGCGAGTGTGTCTGTCTATTGGCAAGCAACAAGCATCTTAACTAATAGTCCCTTCATCCATATTTATTATTAGCCGTATTTTTTAAATGATCTTGTCTATAAATGTAGAGTGTATTTTATATTTCAATACAAAATTAGTGTGATGTTTCTCTATACACCTAACAAATATTAATCTTTAATTTATATTCTATATATGTATGCATTTAGTAGTATAGTCTTAGTGATAATAATTAGCGATAATCTAGTCATTTTTAATATCGTCTTGATCCATGTGCCAAGAAAAAATACACACTTGGAAGGAGAGAGTGCCATGATTGCGATTTAATTTAGGCATCTTGTGTTTGTGGAGAGGTCGCCGTCAAATATGCTGGACTATGTGCTACATCATGTTGGGGTCCAGTTATGATCCGGTAGTGCGCTTTCGGTTCCCTGTAACCATCTTTATTTATGGGCAATAAAGGTTTTACCAACCGGCTTCTTTTAGGATTAACAGATTTTTTTTTAAAATAATGACTGAAAGAACTATACCCAGATCTTTCACAAAAAGAGAGTGGAAAACATAAACCTTATCCAATTGGGGTGAACCATATCCTCTTCAGGCTACATGGTTCTCTTTTCTACACGTCAAATACGTGGTTGTTCTTAGCTTTGTTTGCCAGCATGAGCCGCCTTTCTGGGCAGATTATGATCAGAGAATTATGGATGAGACTACACAATACAAACCTCCAAACGAGGAAGTTACGAAATACGTTTCTGAGGACGCTGTTGGCCGAAAACTCTCGAGCCGTGACTGCCCCTAATTAATGTGCTTCACTCGGAAAACTCAAGCAGTCTCGTTCGTTCGTCATCTTCTGAACACGACGCCTGCATGTACGCTTGCGCTAGCAATGGCGAAAGTGTTGAGAAAGCGACGCTTTCAAAAGGCCAAATTATTCGACGCGAGAAAGTGGCGGTTTGCTGGTAGGATTTGGAGTGCGACTGCCGGTCGATAAAGGTAAGAAAAAAGAGGTAAATTGGCGAGCAGAGATCAGTTTTACGGGGTGTTGAACCGTGTGGTTAATTATAAGGGCAGTCCCAACCCATCGTTTCCATAAGTAGTGTCAGAGAAATCAATAAACTAATGATAGTTTCAACCCATGGTTTCATAGCGATGTCAGAGAGAGAGAGAAGCGATAAACCGTCGATACACCACAAACACAGCTTGGTAAGCGCAGTAAATGTCCAACCCGATTTTGCTCATTTCTTGCGTCTTGGTACCAAGACCGACCTAGTTTCTTGCATGAGATACGGTTTCTTTGTTTTTCCTTCTTCCTTCCTTAATTCAGATGCCACATCGATTTTTACTTGGTTAGCAGTAATTAATTCTATAGATACCAAATTGAGATGAAGGGTTGGAACTGCCCTAAGGCAGCAGCAAGAAAGGTTTGGTCGCCGTCATTTGTCAGCATCGGCGGCGGCTAACGCGCAGTTTACAAGGCGTTTATGTGGAGATTGCAAATCACTTGTTGTGTTGGTGATAAATTAATTAGGCATTAATTGCGTGATCTGATCATTGTAGGTTTTTATACTTCTATTAAAAATATATCTATAAAAGACAGTTTATCTAATTTTTATTATATCCTTAGATGATGTGTTTTACTTTAGTCCATAGTGATGAATAATATTTGACATAGCTAAAAGTAAGAAATATAGAAGGAAAAATGGTAAAAGTCGTCTTGAAATTATGCAATAATACATATTTAGGGAAATGATAGCATACATATGTTTGGAGTGAGAATCTTTTATTGGATGCCTCACCTGTCACCTTCACTTTCCCCACCCCACCTACTTGTTTGCTTCCTTGTCGTGCTTCATCCTACTCTGTCCTATATAGAGTCACTGTTCTACCCCTTTTCTAGCTGTTGTGCATAACTCTCTCTTGCTCTCCAAGTTGAGATGGCGCACTGGAGGATCTAGGGTAGGGGAGCGTCGAATATGTGCAGACCAAAGGAAGCTGCAAGACGGTTTGGCGAATAGAGCTCGTCGTGGCCCAACCATATTTGAGCTTGTTAGTTCCAAGCTTGCCCCCCTTCTTCTCCATCTATGAGCTCGGCCATCACTACCTTGGGCATGATCTCCTTCTCTGTAGGTTTTTGTTGTAAATATTTTTGGAATTGGAACTTTGATTGAGATTTGAAAGCTTTCACCCAGAAAAGAAGGGATTGCAAAGTTCTGACTGAAATTTGAGAGGTTTCAACTTAATTTAAAAGGATACATGGGGTTTTGTTTGACAAACTGGCCCAACATGGTGGTCACCAATGGCAGCAGCAGCTGCACCATGTGGGCATGAAGGAAGCTCACCAGTGAGGCTTTGCCACGGTGTTATCCGAGTGGTAGTACATCTAGGGTTTTGGGGTGAGACATGATGAAAAGGTGGAATGAACGAGAAGTGTTTGGTAGCAACGTATCTATTATTTGGAGCGAGAGAAAGCGAAGTCATATAACTTTTGGTTTATTTCAATTTGTTGCATAAAAGTGTATTTTTTGTTGCACCAGAGATGTTGAATTATTGCAACAAGGAAATTGATGCATCACTTTGTAGATGTTACAAATGTGTTTTCGATTTTGCTACACAAAAAGTTTAAGATGTTGTACCATTTTTTGGTATTTTTTATACCTAAACTAGTTTTAAACTGTACCTCAATTTTATACATGTGGTTTTCATCCGATTTTTAGCGAGAACTTTTATAGTTTCCACAATTTTTTTTGAGGATACTGTGCTTTTTTTTTTGGCAATTTGTTGCATATGTTAATTACAATTATTGTACGTATTGTTTAGTAATGTTGCCGATGTGTGCGACATATGATCCCTAGTAGTTCACATGTATTTATGAATAAAATTTAAAAACTAGAATGACATGCATTCTAAAATAGATGGAGTACTCATTTCATTTGGGTTGCGACTTGCGAGAGTAATCAGTCCTGGAGAAACTACTGGGAAACCAGCTTCACGAGGAAAAGCCTTGACGTGTCTCAAACTGAGCGAGGAGGATTTGGTCGAGATTTAGCTGAAATTTGAACTAAAATCTGAGTTCAATCCCTCTCATCGAAAAAGATATGTGCGTCTGTTCTCCTAAATTAGGCATACCGTTTACATGTGAGACATATCAGCAAGTGAATGTTCACAACGATTAATTTCATAAACCAAATGGATATACCCCATAAGTGTAAAGCAGATTATTGCCGAGGAAAAATAAAACAGAGACGCTCAGCTGGAAAAGAGCGATGCGTTTTTATAATCTTTTCTTTCTAGTAAAGCAACTTAAAATTAATCCCTCCAGCTAATCATCACCAAACCACCGCAATAATCATCACCCCCTATTTGTCACACTGACAGGCGGGCCCGACCAGGCATCTCGACCAGACCAGATTACTTGGCCCCAAGCATATTCGCACCTCCCGTCCCGTCCCGTCCCGTCCCGTCCCCACCGGCGGTCTGGTCTCCCGTGCCGTTTTCACTTGGGGGAAGAGATGAGGGCGGGGAGGAGGCGACGCCGCCGCACGTGGTCCCGCCGCCACCCGACGACGACCGGAGCCTCCGCGGCGTCGAACTGGCCGCTGTCATTGGCGTCCCACCACGCGTCGTCGTCCCCTCCTTCCCCGCTCGCCGTGCTGGCGCCCCAGAGCGTGACGGCCGCGACCCCTCCGGACGCGAATCTCGCTCCTCCCACAGCGGTGCCGGAGAACCGCCTCGGCAGGCCCTGCCACGTCCGCACGACGGCGCCGCCCCACGGGAAGACGCCGCCGCCGTGCGCTCCCTCGTAGTACCCGATCCTCCTCTCCTCCTCCTCGCCGGAGGAGCTGGTGGCCGCGTCGTCATCGGAGCTCTCCAGCTTCTCGTCATCGTCGTCGTCGTCGTCCCCGGAGGAGTAGTAGGTGGAGATGTGCGACGATATGACCTCCTTGCCGCGGGAGCGGAGCCGGAGGATTAGGACCTGCAGCCTGCGGAGCAGGCTGGGCAGCGTGGCAAGCGCGGCGAGCGCGACGGCGAGAGGCGCCCACATCTCGGCTAGCTGTGCCGCCAGGCTCGGCCCCTGGAACCGCCCCACCCCCGCCTCCAGCATCGCCGCCGCCGCCGTCTCCATCGATCAAAACCCCCGTCAAAATAAACCGAAAAAAAGAAAAAAAATCCTCACACGTTATCCCGAGATGAGAACAGGAAGGAGGAAGAAGAGGAGAGAAGAGGAAATGGGGGAGAAGCGGCGAGGAGGCGATGCCTTCGCTTCAAAGCCACACGAGCTGGCAATTTTTTAATGCCGATTGGTCCGGGGGATACCGAGGTGGGCCTGCGTTGTCAGTGGGGCACTGCGTAGGACGCGTGGGGCTGAAAAGTAGCCGCAGCAGCGGTCGGAACGGGCGATATCGGTCGCGTGCACGCGCGGTTAAAACGTGGGTATATACGCACGAGAGGGATCTCCATGACATGTGGGTCACGCGGTTCTGACCCCACGTATCATGGACGCAGCGTAGATGCGAGCCAGGCGTGTAGGCGACCAAGATGGTGGGGTCTCGAGATGGGCGTAGCTAGTCGTCTGTAGCGGCGGATCAGGCGTGAGGGCTCTCTCGCTCGTAGCAAGGCCTAAAACAGGATTCTTATTTTAAATTTAGGTCTCGTTTGAGTGCGATTTGATTCTAGAGAAGCGGAAGCGGTTTGATTCTTGGTAAACGTTTTAGGTAGAATCGAATCCGGAGGAACGGGTTGCTAGCCGATTCGACCACGGTGTGTAAAAATCGAAACGATTCGCTTTGAAACGTTCCAGTTCTATTCCGTTTGGTTGGATTTATTTCAGATTCTAAGAGAAATAGTCCGGTTCCAAGTTGCCAAACGGGGCCTTAGAAACTCCTTCTATTTTTAGGATTTTATTTTTAGAGTATAAGTCTAGCAATATTTTCTAAATCTTAGTCCCTATTTTAACATATCCACTATGTATAATCTTCATTTGACACCACTACAATTTAATCAAAAATATTTGTAATACATAAAACATAAGCATATTAACATTTACAATTTAAAAACATGATATTTAAAATTTAAATTTAAAATTTTCAAAACATGATAAATAGATAAATAGAAACTTGAACAATGAATCAAACTACGGTTACCGTGAATTGCCCATAAATGCTCAATAAGATCATGTCAAGCTTCTCATGTATTTCCTGTCTTCAATCTCCCAATTTTAAGATTTAGGGCTGGTTTAGGGGCTCCTCGAGAATTGGGGTTGAGGAGGCAAATTTAGAGGCCTCCTAATTTTAGAAATTTGGATTAGGGTCTCTTTGGATCAGATTTTTACTAAACTCCCTATTTTAAGGTTTAGGGGCTGGTTTAGGGGCTCTGCTAGAGATGCTCTTAGACATAGGTGAAAACGGGTTGGATATGATCGGGTAGTTGGTTATTCTAAATCTTATCTTAATTATTTTTTTTAGATATAGGTACGGGTATGGATAGTAAAAAATCAGGTAAGATATGGATATGGATATCGGGTATTTACGAACGAGTAGAAAACAGATACCGGATATGATACAGACGGATACAATACGAATAACAGATACTTAGTCGAAAATTTCAGATTGATTTAGTAGTACTCACTTTTTGTCCTGATCATATATATTGAAAAAAACATGGTTCATATTAAATAAGTAACAAATATTGATTTGCATTGTCAATCAATACTAGAATATAACTTGTATTAATTGAAGCAAACAAAGTTACCCTATATGCAGGAAAGGATCACAAACGGCAGGGTGAAGTTCTTGGTTAGCTTCATTAGCATGGCCGCTAGACCCACTAGGCCCAACATCCTGGCAAAACAAATGCGGCACATTTTATCCACTAGTTTCTTGTGGGCCGTGGGCTGAAATCAAAGCGTCAATGGGCCGTGGGTTGTATTTGATACTCTCGGGTACCCGAACCCCGGGTATCCGTATCCGCCCGAGATCCTCTGGTATTTTCTAGGTAGTGCTTGCTTCGAATCCGACCGAATCCGACGCTCAACTATCCGGTACTATCCGTATCCGACCCAAGAAAAAAATACCCATATCCAAAAAAACGCGTAAAAATACTACCCGTATCCGATACCCGACGGGTAATACCCGACCCATTTTCACCCCTAGTCGTAGATTTGGTACCCAGTAGTTAGGGATGGTCAAATCAGACGTTGGTTTTATAAAATTTGATCAGACAGACAATTTGAATTAGAAAATTTGACTCGAATCCGAATACCTTATCGGGTAAAAAACTATACCTGAACCTAGCGGGTACCCGACGGTTTGTACAGTACTGTAGTATAGGGGTGGCAATAGGTCAGGTCAGGTGTGGGTTTTACAAACCTGACCCAAACAAAAAACCCGAGTTGAACCTGAACAGCCTATTAGGTAAAAAGTTGCACCGACCCTAAACCCGGGTCATGATTCGAGATCGATCGACCAAAAGAGGCATCACCTGCTGCCCCATGAGCACAAAAATAGTAAAGAGGCAGGCGTCATCCGTATATGACTGCCACCATCATCGGCGTGCGTGGCTCATACGCCTTGCTCCGGCCATACCATAGCCCCACCCCATCAACCAGCTCCACCGCCTCCTCGCCTCGCCCTGCAAGCGCCTTCCTTAATCTATTGACATCATCCACCGCGGCGAGCTCTAACAACGCCGTCAGCTTATTTCGCCGCCCACCACAGGTGACCCGCCCCCACCGCATTAACAAGATCAAGAAGGTCGTCAATTACCTTCGCTCAATGGATAAGCTCAACACATCTGCAGGAGAGGTAAGAAGCGGTGGAGTTATATAGATTCATCAACCGAAGAGATATCTATGGAATCCAGATTAAGAAATCATCAAATAAGAAAGGCAACAAAAGGAAAAGAGGTGAGAAGAGACCCAACTCTATGAATCGAAGCTCTACTTCCTTCGAAAGAGAATCAATCAATCCAATGCGAAAAGCACTGAGAGTAATCGTCGCTGATTTGAATGTCAGATCATTGGGAGAAAGGAAAGCAATAAATGAGTCATGCATATTCATTTACCTCATGTGACAGGATGATCCAATCCAATCTACCGGGGTGGCCACTGTCCGTTTCCCACTCAGCCACGCGGATGAGCACACGTGTCAAGGTGAAGATGAAGAACGAACGTACCACCGTCAACTTCTAATTAGAATTAGTAGAGATACACTGGTTATCTGTGATTTTTTTAATAATATATTTTTTAAAAAAATTACAGATATAATATGCCAAAAATAAAAATTACAGAGATACCAATTGGTCGCTATTCCAAATTGCGACACGTCTCTGTCGCAAATTGGAAATGCGACAAAGGTCTGTCGCAATTTAGAATTGCGACAGAGATGTTGTCGCAATTTCAAATTGCGACAGAGACTTAGTCGTTGTTCCCTCTGTCGCAAATTAGAATAGCGACTTAAATAAATTGATTTTTTAATAATTCATTTATTTAGAATTTGCAAAAATAAATTTAATCCTCGATAAATATTATAAGGGATTAGACGTATAATGCTTATGAGACAAGGGCAATTGGATGTATATTATTTTTCTTTTGCAAGGGATTAGATGATTAGATGTATAATAAACATTTTGATTGGATACTTGTTTTATATATAGAATGAAAAGGAATACGTCTGGTGTTAACGTAAGTAACACTAGACTGCATCAGCATTCCTATACAGAAAGCAATGTTTCTAAAAAGTACGACATGTCATAAGACAATGAAGATGCTACTGGATTGAAGATGCTGCAAACACTAATTAACTTATTTGAAAATGAATGTGTTTTCTGGCATTCAGTTAGAACCAGTGAGGTAAATACAATCAAATCATTTGCATCTTTTAAGTCTGAGGTGATTTGTTGACGCAGTTCACAGTGGCATTAAAATATTTTTAATTTACTATTTTAGTTTCATGGTCCAATGGTACTTTACCTAAATAGAAGGCTTGTGTCCAGTGATGAGGGCAATCTATCAAATATAATCTATGTACATAAGAAATGTCTGGAGTGGTAAGTTTCATTACACAATGTTTAACTCTTTATATTTATTTTACATATTTGAGATTTACCATCATACAATTTTCAATGTCGATTTAAGATGCGACAATGATGCCCTATTTGTTTAGTTCTTCTGCTTAATATTAGTCTCACAAACCACAATAGAGTTTATGTTGATACGATCTTTTTTTTCTCCCTACTAATTTTCTGTGAAGGGCCCCAAGAGTATGGTACGAGAGTGATAGGATTACAAACTTGGACTCACAAAATGTTGCCCTTGGTTGTTATTATAAGCCCTTGGTTGTTATTATGAGCATTGCAGTCAAAGTTATTATGATTGCAGTCGAAGTTATTATGACTGCAATCTAGTTAACATTATGAGCATTGCAGTTATTATGATTCCAGTTCTTATTATTGAACATTCTGAGCCCTTGGTTATTTTTATGAGCATTACAATCAAAGTTTCCATGTTCTATGTGCAGTGATGATATTTGATTACCGCTCGGATGCTGTAATATCTAGAACGGTCAACTGGATGTCACAAAATGAGGGTGGGAGATGGAGATTAGAGATAAGACGATTATCAAATCAGAAGTTACTATAGAAAATAAGGTAGGCCACACTCTTTATTACAACTTAAAACTAGAAGGAGCATAACTTCACGTCTACTGAGTGCATCGAGACCACTTCCCCTTCGCCCATGCCTCCAGTGGGGTTTCTTTGGCACGACGTGCCCTCTCTCGCTTCCTCTCTTTCTCTCGGCCTCCTTCTCCTCTGCTTCCTTCCTATGTGCCTCCTCGCGTGCGGCGTCACGTTGCTCTTGAAGCTGCCGCCTGAACTCCTCATCCCGATTGGCCTGATCGAGGAGTCTGTGGTCTTCGAGGTTGATCTCCACGTCAAACCACTGCTCAAATTCACACGGTGGTGGAGGCGACTACACAAAACATATATTAGCAAAGTTTCATGTAGAAATATTATGAAACACGTATGATTGTTACCAGCTGGCGACTACTCAAGCACTTCTCCAGTGGGTCGAAGGCATAGTTGCGGCACTTCCAATACCTCCTCTTTCAAGTTGTGATTTCCCAAGAGCGGACAAGCCTGCAAGGATCTCCGCACAAACACATCGGTGGGACAGCCCTGTGAGGTAGGAAGAGGTCCTGGTATGCGATGTTGCATGGCCAGGCCGAAGCGCCTCCCTCTTCCTTTGCTTTTCCCTTCCCCTTAGTACTTGTACGCATCGGCATTTCGGGTTGATCCTCTACTTCTTTTTATTCTTTTCTCCCTCTCTTTTTTCTCTTCTCCTTCCCTTCTCTCTTCTTTTATATCTTTTCTCGGTTCTGTGTTTTCTCTTGGTCTCGCTCGATGAGAAGGAAGGCAGGCGGGTAGTATAAAGGGCAGGTATCGCCCTTATATAGGGTTGGGCACGTTGCCTCTGTCGTCCACCAACAATCGATTTATTATCTAACGTATGTTTGTCTGAAAAAGCGGGGTGCAGCGTGTTGTCATTTCAGTCTTGAAAAGCGGTGGGTGGCAGGGTGTTGTCACTTCGCTCTAAGATCGCTAGTGTCTTGTCCGTCAGTCTGAGATGGGTAGTGCTTTGTCGCTTGATGATATGCAGAGTGTTGTCACATCGCACTGACAAAGGTGATAGCAGCGTGCTATCACATCAGTCTGACAAAGGTGATAGCAGCGTTCTATCACATCACACTGAGAAAGCTGTTGTCTGCGCTGTCCAATTGACATGACAAAGCTGATAGTATTGTTTTTGTAAGTAGCCCTGAAAAAGCGGTTGCAGAGTGTTGTCACTTCGCTCTGAGGTCTAGTCAAAATAAAAGCCAAATATCACGGGAATAGCTTTAAAACACTCATAGAGCCATCCCCAACTAATGCCTAAAGAATGGCTAAAATATCCTGCAAAGTGTAGTCGCAAACTAGAAACAAAAATAGGACACAAAACGCGTAGAATTTAAATCACTGAAGTATTTTCGGTAGTCTGTAAAATACCTCGAACAAATGCAAAAATTATAAAGAATAGCACAGTGAAAGTGCATCTAGGCCCCTTAATGATTTTGGTGATTAATGACAATAAGATTAAGTGACTAATGAGCTTTATGAGTATTGTGAACAGGTGATTACGCTCATGGGAAAGTCGCTTAAGAAAAGAGAACCCTCAAGTCGAAGGAGAAAAGGCATCGGTTAAACTCGATGGTTGTATACGCATCTTTAATTTTATTTTTATTTGAGTTTAAGGATTGCCGTACTATAAAGAGGGATATGGAAAGAAATAGCTTTAGAATGACTGATTGTGCTCAATGATGAATTCTAGTCTTAAAATGAGTCAATGTGTAAAGTCTTGGGGGCATTTTGTTCAAAACAGTTCAGAGTATCCGAACCCTGGTTCGGAATGTCCGAGTGAACCCCCTCTGTTGCTACGCAAAATTTGGGTTCGGAATGTCCGAAGTCTTCTTCGGAGTATCCGAACTAACCCTCTCTGTTGGTCAAGACTATTTTGGTTCGGAATATCCGAACATAGGTTCGGAGTATCTGAGTGGACCCCCTCGGTTAGGTTGAGTTTATTTAGGTTCGGAGTGTCCGAATATTTTTCAGAGTATCCGAACACTCGGAGTAACCGAAGTGTTCGGACTATCCGAAGAAATGTTCGGACTGTCCGAACTGAGTTGCTCGGTTGCCCTAAATGCACTCTGTTCGGACTATCCGAACATAAGTTCGGACTATCCGAACAGACTCGGGCACAACTCAAAACGGCTAGTTTTTGAGTGGCTATAAAAACCTCATACTCCCACCTACTAGCATCTAGAGCATTAACTCCACTCATACACAACCTTTGCTAGTCTCTAGAACTCAAGCCCTCACTCCCTCTCAAACTTTGATTTGTGAATCTTTTGAGGTTGAGTGAGTTAAGAGATTGTGAGACCTTGTGATATTGATTCATCTTGAGCACAAAGATCATTCTCTCGCGGATTTCTTGGCACATCTTTTACTCTTGGAGGTTGAGGACTCCTAGACGGCTAGGAGTCGTCGGTGAGCTCCTAATCTTCGTGTGGGATGCCGTCGGAAGTTTGTGAAAGTCGAATCCACCTCCGCAAGGGAAGGATTCAAGAAAAAGTAGGTGAGTGCTTTGTGCAACACCTAGAGGATTAGGGTTGAAAGAGACCCCGGCTTGGTGCTGCCTCAACGGAGACGTAGGATCCCCTCAAGGATCTGAACTTCGGGGAAAAGTTGTTGCGTCTCTTTGGTTCTTGGATTTCTTGTTTGTTCCCCTCTGTGCTTAGCTTAATCTTTTGGGGATTCAAGTGATAAATAGCTTCTTGCAGTAGATCTGGGTGGGATTTCATCTTCTGCAAGTTTTCTTAGCTAAGATATTTCACTTGGTTCTAGAATCACTCTCGAAATTAGCTAGATCTACTTTCTAGGGTTCTTGTGCTCAAAACGGTTCGGACTATCCGAAATTTGGCTCGGACTATCCAAACCACTCGGACAGTCCGAAGTAAATTTTGAAATATCCGAAATTTAAATTTTCGCTGTGATTTAAAATTTATAAACGCCTATTCACCCCCTCTAGGCGACATCTCGGTCCTTTCATCCAGTAATGCCCTCCATAATGTATACTACCATAATCTATAAAAATATATTATTTATAACTTGCTTTGCATATGAATTCAATCACAACAAAAACCCTAAATTATCACAAGTTGCACTAAATCTATATCACTCAAGCCTTTTTGGCAACTCGTACAACAACTCGTGTAAAAGCAAATTTTGAGGGAATTGATTCAGAAACATATTTTAGTATATGGACAACCAAGTTATAGAAAAATATCCAAATTACAACTTGCTTATCATGTAAAAACCGATAGCGCAAACACCCTAAACGATAATGTTGTTGGAGCCATATTATATGAATATTTGTGTTTAGAAGTCTTTAACGAAAGTACCCGCAACACAAGAATCACCATATAATCATGTAGCAGCAACCAATAACCATAGATTTGGAATGAACAAATTGGATAAACTGATATCGTAATAGAAGATAACGTAACAAAATAAAATATCATACCTGAATGTTACATAATCTAAGAAAAAAATCATGTTTAGTACATCTAGTATGAAAGGAAAAACCTAACTACGACTCCTGCGTGGTGCTACTCCTCGTGTGGTCCCAGGCCTTCTACTGCACAAGACATGCCCAGAGGGTACGCCACCGGTCAGGCCCGCCCACGAGTACTTCTAGTAGGCCGTACTGGTGCTTGAGGAGTAGCGAAGACGTCCTGTGACGGTTGGCTCGGGCCGGGCGTATCGGCGAGCTGGGAAGGGACAAGGACCGCACCCGTGGGATGTTGGTAAGGATCTACGAAGAAGTCCAAGTCGGTGTCGCCGAACGGAGAGAACTCAGCAGAGGTGCTCGCGGTCTGGTCTGGTGCTGGATAGGCCGTTGTTGATAAAGTTTTCATGTTAGTACAACACATAACATTAAGATCATAAAAGATGAAAAGAGACAGCATGGTGTACTGCGGTCATCATAGAGACGTCTGGCGGAAGGTCGCCACCTAGATCGCCCTAGGATGTCAGGAGGGGGGCGCCTGCATGCTTGGGGTGGCAGCTGTGGCCTGTGGCACGTGTCCACCCCGTACAGCTGAGTCACGTCTGTGAACCAGTACGATGTCATCGTCCCTAGGCCTCCTGCACGACGTAAGCTGGACGATGCGGGTGGCCCTCTGGCGTACACGCTGCAACGTCCCTCTCAGGTAGTCCATCGTGACCTTGAGCCTGTCCATCTGGCCTACTCGTGCCAGCAGTGTGTCCACCTCCTCCATAGTCTCCCTACCGAGGTCGCTCTACGCACGAATTGAAATGCTAGTTAGTTCATACAATTACAATAACGATACATTGAAAGGCATGTGAAAGAAGTACTAACCGATCGGTGAAACGCTGAGTCCGGCTGGGTGGGATAGGTGTCCGCTACAGAGGGCTAGTGCCTCAGAGGCGAGTCAACGACACGCACAACACGAACGCGTGTGCGTGGTGTGAACCACCGGATGTACTCGTCGTACGTGCCGGAGTTGTACGGGGTAGCCTCCTCATGAATGTCTACCAACGCTTGCACCCACTGCTGAGCATGAGGGATCATACGTGCCACCCAGCTTGTGCCACCAACGAACCCCTTGCGTGTGAGACTACATGAGAACAAGAGTAATGACGTTAGTAGCGCAAACATCACAAAAAATAATGCAACTAAAATTGACATGGAAGAGCACTTACATGTGCACGTGAGGTGGGACCACCTCACCAGTGGGGACAGGGAAGACCTGGCGGAGGCCGAACTACCTCATGGCACGGTGCACGGCGTACGTCTCAACGTACATGTCGAACACAAAGTGGCGCCGTGTCAACCAGAAGGCGGCGTCACGGGTGCACTGCAAGGAGAGGCTGTGAGGTGCTCCCGCAGCTACCAGCTCGGGTAGGTAAGGACGCCAGATGACGTGATCATCTGTCAGTTGGTCGAACATCGCTATGTACCCAGGGTATGAAGCGTGTGACGTGACATGCGTGTACATCGGCTACAAAAAAGGATTACTCTGAAGTTAGAGAAAAAATTTGAAATTATTGCATAACTCATGGTAAAGTTTATTTTACTAACCCGTCGGCAGCACCACAATGTCCCCATGGTAGGACGGTTGACGTCATCCCTGGGGGCGCCGTAGAACTCAGCTCCGTATGGTCTCAGATCCATGTGCGACCGGCCGATCTGGAACCTCTCGAAAGACCACAGCTGAAGTAGCAAAGGACATCTCGCGAGAATGGACCAGTCCCCCACGCGACGACAACCATCGCAAAGACCCCGGTACGTTGCAGCTAGCATAGCCGATCCCCACGCTAGCTGCGGGATCTCCTTGATGTCGGCGTTTGTGATCGACCTCGCGTACTGGATCATGTGCTTGTCAACGGTGTCCCCATGGGAGGAGCTAAACAGAACCCAGCCGAAGAGCCACAAGAGGTACGCCTCGAAGTGGCGACTGACAATGTACTCCCCTGCTCCGTCTGCCATCTTCTCAGGCTACAAAAAAAGTAATGGTCAGTTTCACAACTTTAAGACATAATGAACTAAAATTTAGATAAAATTAATGTCACTTACGTAAAACTGTATCACCCGCTTCTGCGTCGGACCGTGCGCAGAAGTGAAAGGTGTGTAGTCACTGTTAGCTGTTAGCACGTCTGCGAAGCGGGCTAAGAGCTCCGTCCGCCACTTCGGGCGGACGTCCTCAAGCACTACCGCGTCCTCGGTGCAAGGTAGGCCAAGAAGGTAACTCATGTCCTCCAGTATCGGCGCCATCTCACTGCACGGGAGGTGAAAGGTATGTGTCTTCAGGCGCTAGTGATCTGCCAAAGCACTAAGCAAGCTTCTGTCATACGGGAACCTCCTAGAGGCACCACGCCTGTCCTGCGCATTGGCCATTGTTGCCTCCACCATCCGTGCTATGGGCAGTAGCCCTACAGCTCTCAACCTATAGGAAAACATTTTCATAACTATTAGTTCAAATGAACAAGATATAGTAAGGAAAGTGTGGGAAAAGTGCACGAACCTAGGAACCCATCGGGGGTCGACCCGCCATGCCCTCATCGGGGTCCGCAAGTGAAGGGCACTAAGCTCGAACAGTGGCTTCCCCTCTGGAGGTGGCAAGGTGGCCAAGCGACTCTGATGAGTCGCGTCGATCACTGGATCCAGCAACTCGTACTCCCTGTCCATCGCACAATTAAACAACATTAGTACAAAATTAAATGCACAATTAAACTGATGCAGTGATTACAAATAGAATTTGAATACAAGCGACTACACATTACAATCCACAAACGCTAACAACTATAATGCGATAATAACACATCCAACGAACATACAAATTCGAACCAAATAGAATTCGGTAATAACACACCCAACATCCATACATTCATTACACATCATAGTCCATACATGTATTACATATAGGAATTCGACATATCACATTGACATGTGCGGAGCCCGTACAACAATGTCACGGCCTCTGAACTGTTGGGCAATACTTGAAAGAGTGTCCCATCTCCTTACAAATGGAGCATTTCTTCGAACGATGCCCGCTTTCTGCAGCGTCCATGTCGTTCCTTATACGTCTTCTTTGTCGTCGCCCTACGCCCTTGAGCCTGCTGACATCAGGAACCCACCGTGTATCCTCCCATTTTTGATACTCCGTGAATAAACCCACCACTCAAAAGCCGTATATTTCTCTGCTCCAAGTTGCCGTCACTGCTTCTTTACTGAAGAACTGCGACAAGAATATACCTAGATCCATTCGGATTGTCGAGCAGGCAGCCATTACATGTGAGCATGGCTTGTGTAGTAGACCAGGCTTGTTGTAGCTGCATACACATATTTGCTGATGTAGAATGCATTCGTGATCAACTTTACGCCAGTTCGTCCCATGTCCTGCTTTCTCTTTGCACAGTACCACAAAACGAAGCTCCGTCGTACCCATTTTTAATGCTCTATGCATCTTCCCCTTTTTCCCTTTCTCCTCCATGTACGTACAGATCACCTCCGAGTATTTCACATTAGGATTACTCATGCGGGCTATCGCCCTAACATGACGATCCACAAAGTACTTTGCAACACCATGAAGAACACCCTCCACTATAGCAACAAGAGGAAGGGGTCTCAGTCCTCGCATGACCCAGTTGTAAACCTCAGCCAAGTTTGTCGTCATAACCCCATACCGGGCACCATCGGTGTCATAAAGTAATGCCCATTTCTAGCTAGGCTCATACTCTATCCATTCGGAGAAGCATTTCGTGGATCTTCCATTCCTCCGGACCAAGTGCGGAGGGTCCGTGGGTAACACTTCCAATGCTACTGGGGCTTCCTCTGTGCTAGGAATCGGCCTCTTCGCTGCCTCTGCTGTACACCTCGATGTCAGCTTGTCCAACTTCTTCCACAGTACATCAAACTTTCTCTGTTGGGTCTGGTCGCACAACCTCTTAAAAAGCTTCGTAAGGTCCTTGTTCTTGAACTGCTTGTAGAAGTTAGCACCCATGTGCCGCTTGCACCACCTACTTCGATATCGTGCCATGGATGTGTTTCTTCAGACCTTTTCGCGAATCGCACGACCGCCTTCAACACTGGGGGTGCCAATCGTATAACACAAACCTGTATACCGATCCACGACCCCAGCTTTCACTTCCTCAGAAACCAGAGCCAGCTGTCTGTGTTTTCACCCTTCATGAATGTGAGCGCTACTGGAAAAACCTGATTATTGCCATCAACTGCTATGGCAGTCAATATTTGACCTTTGTACTTTCCAGTCAATAATGTCCCATCGACACATAACAATGGACGACAATGTCTGAACACGTTCACACATGCACCGAAAGCAAAGAATGCCCGCTTGAGTACCATCTTCCCAGGGAAGCGCTGCGAGGGCTACTGACAAATATCGACATAAGTTCCAGGATTTCTTTCCTTGATCATCTTAAGCATACCTGGTAGGTTCTGATACGAGTTTTCGAATGTACCAAATCTAGTTTCCAAATCCTTCTGCTTCGCTCTCCATGCTTTTACATAGCTTATAGTGTACTGAAACCTTTGCTCTATAGCAAGTATGATAGCACGTGGCTCTAAATCCAGGTTGCCCACAATCTCCCCATACATTGCATTTGCAACAAAACCTGAAGATATGTTTCTATGCGATCAAGGCACTCGAAGCACGCATGTGTGGGATGATCGAGAACACTTCCAAACGATATCCCACTTAGGCTGGTACGCATGCACACGCCATTGGCAACCCTCCATCTGGCATCTAACATCATACATCCGCTGGTCTGACTTCACAACCTTAAAGGTTCTACAAAGCGACACTGCCTATGCTGTCACTGCTTCCTGAATCTCATACTTATTCTTGTAAATAGCACATTGCCTCACCTCATTCCTATCTGACTGCCACGGGAAGTGTTCACCCTCGTCGACTACCAATCTATCGAACTGACATGCATCCTACTCCGTAGGGAAATGCTCTTCATCGTCTGTGTCATTACTCAAATTCTCATACTCCTAGCTCTCTGCCTCCATTGCATAAACCAATGATTTAATGTTTTCTCCCTCGTCTGCCACGCGCCAGTGGTTCCTGAACATCTGGATTTGGAACATCAGCTTCCTCATCTCGCACACCTTCGGTTCGGCTACTCTCTCCAACTTCCTCTAGTTCATCACCACCAACCTCCTCCTGCATCGTATGGTCAGTATTGGTTTTCTCAAATGCTTGCGCCAACAACACTAATGTCTAACCATTTTCAGTTGCAAACTTATGTACGAGCTCCAGGATTTCATCCCCTTCAGTTCTACTAACTCCTAGTATGTGTAATCCCGTCTCCGAGACCCCACTCCGTGCAGCTTCAAAACATGCAATTTCCTATCCAATGAGAACATGTAGTACAACCATCACATTAACCGTGCTCACTTAACGCCACCAAAGACGTGATAAAGCCAGCCATAACACTTGGGAAATGACTAAGTTCCACCCTTTGTGCACCCATATGCGGAACCCATTTTCCGTAGTGTATTTTAAATTCTACTGCTCGTCCATACCTGTCAAACATTTCATGGATTTTTAATGATGGCACGACAAAACGCTACCACCTTTCAACTCTTAATCTACTCATACGACGACATACTCTACACCCAGTATTATAACTCTACACCCCCTACTCCTTAGTTTACTACAATTTTTATATTTCAATATCAATTTTGTTTTGTTCTGCTACAAAAACAACAGGTAATATCGTTTTGTTCTATGATAAATATTTTTGCTATTGCGCAGGTTGGATGGCGCCGCGTCAATACTCTTAACCTACTATATGCCGGGAGAGCATGTGCGGGTTTTGGGAACACACGGCACAACCCCTTTGTACTAGCTACTAAATAATTAAAATTCTACACAATCCGATCGCTAAATCGTCAATTTAAATAAACTACTGCTAACCCTAATTAATCTCGCATACCTATATCGTTTTCGATAATAACTACTAAATTCAAAATCACTAAATCGTTTTCTATAAAACTACTAATACAACCAAATAAACTATTGCTAACCCTAATTCCTAATACAATCTTTTTCTAATTTCTAATACAGTTCAACCCTAATACAAGCAAAATTCAACTCTAATACTATATTTCAACCCTAATAAACTATTGCTAACCCTAATTCGACCACTACAACGGAAATTAAAAAAATGAAAGAAAAATTTACCTCAATCCGCGACAAAATCCTCCTCTTCCTCCCCTCCTCTCCTTGCTCCTCCTCCTCCTCCTCTTCCTCCCCTCTTCTCCTTTTCTTCCTCTCCCCTCTCCTCTTCTTTTCTCTGGCGGTGATTAATGAGAAGGCTCAGGCGTGGTGAAGAAATGAGGCTGAAGGCAAGGCATGACTTAATTCCTCTCTGTCTCAATTTAGAATTGGAACAAAGAGGCTGCGACAGAGAGCTGAACAGTCGCCACACCTCGAATTGCGACTGAGAGGTCAGTCGCAGTTCAGAATTGCGACAGACGTTTTGTTGCAATTTGGAATTACAACCAGTGGGTATTTCTGTAATTTTTTCAATATATTATTTCTGTAATTGTTTTTTAAAATATATTATTTTAAAAAAATTCGGTCATCTGCTCTGTCTCGGCAGCGGGAGGGGGGCGAGACGCGTCTGTGGGGCGCTGACGGGTGGGGCTTGCTGTCTCACTCGTGGGGCCCGGTGTGGGGCAATGGCTCGAGCTGTGGTGACTGGTGTGTCAGCTTCGCGTGTGCAGCCGGCCCTGTGCCCCCGTGGGGACGAACGGCTGCGTCGGCGATTCGTCGGATCGTGCGGCGGAGATGCTCCTGATCCGGTGGATCCTCGGCCACTAGTTCCCTGACGCGTAGGAGCACAAGCTTCTCTCCGTTTCTGTTCTGAGCCGTTCTGCAGCGTACACGTCTGCACGAACTAGGACACGGTTCAGTTTATTGGCTATACGCTGAATTGTGGTCGCGGATCTGACAATGTAAATACTAAGCAGTTACAAAAATCGATAGCTTGAATCATCTTTTTCTATTCATCTGAACAAATACTCCTGCGTAGCTGCATCTAGTGTGTTGCGAGACTTGGTTTTTCTTTGGTTCTATGGGTGCGTGGTACGTCTGCTCTAGTATTGTATAGCATGTTTCCAAAGAAATTTTTGCTTCTACAGCCCCCCGGTCATTTTTTTTACAAAACTAACCTTAATGTGATGGATTTTTTAATTTTGGCCCATGTCAAAGCACGAAAGACCTGACAGGTGACGCATATCACTTACCTAATCTGGTTGCTCGGAAGGTAAGCAAGAGCACAACAGTATGCATCGACCACGGAGAGGCGAGGCTCACATTCTTCGCCGAGCTCCCGCAATTTGGAAGGAGGTATCAAGCTCGGTGTGCTCGACAGGACGTTGAACCTTTGGAGCAACGGTAGCTTGGAAAGAATATGCCCCCTCCTGCACTACCCTATCGCGGCAGGCTGCCGCCTCTCGTGCTCCATTGGTCACTTCTGTGTTCACCCTGTTGGGGAACGGGTAGGCTACTTTAGGCGTAAATTAAAAATTTTTACGGCATAGCCAATAAACCACTGCAAGTTATAGATTACAGAATTACTATTAGACGCGCAAGCCCGTAGTGAAAGTAGAGTCAATGTAGCATGGTGGTGCAGATATAATCATATTAGCCTTGTGCCTCCTTTAACAACTCCTTGTGACCTTGCAGGTTGTGTAGCATCCTAGCGTTGAAGCTTTGCAACAACATCTCTAGGGTATCCACACGTACGGGGCGGAAACACTATGCGCTGGCGTGCTAGCGTCGACTGCGTGGTTTTGGGCAGAAGAGGGGTGGCGGCTAGGGTTTTGAAAATCCCGAATTCCTACTATTTCTCTTAACCATAAAGACAACACCCCATCTTTAAATAGAATAGATGCCCCACAACAGGCTCTACATTAGAGACCCATTAGGAACTTAAAAACCATTAGAATTCGGATCACCATCCAAATTAAATCCCAACCCTTTAAGCATGCGACTCTATAGATTCACATATACCTAGACATAGTCCGAGTACCCTTACTCGACCATTAATCGGTAACGGTCCCTATCAGGACGTGCCGACTCCCCAATATATGTAAAGATCACATTGAACGAACCTAAATAATACTTATGTATATACATTTCCCTTTGCCTCATGATATTGGTCAAACTCAAGACGAGTACATGTCATCCTTGTTTAGTTAGCTAGACTACTCTTTCTCGATCACGTGACCTAGAATCCCCAACTACGGTTAACTCTTTAACAGCGAGTAGCATGGCCATGCATTTTCGGAATCTAACCACTCAAGAGGTCTAGAAATATCTTACCCGTTGAATGGAGGGATAAATCCTATCTTGATCGACCATGCTTCGCAGCATGCTTCATGATAAAGTCGAAAGCCACCTTTATAACTATCCAGTTACGGAGTAGTGTTTAGTAACCCCTAAGTAAGTCATTACACATCTCAAGTACATACACCAACATCAAGTCTAAGGATATTGTATATACATGGAATATGAGACCAACTGATGACAAGAAGATTATAATATTCTCGCAGTATCTTAAGGTGGGTCAATCTAACTCCATATTCTATAACATATGTTGATATTATTGGTTTGATATCTCCATATCTATGACCCGTGAAATATGATCATCAATCAATACATATGCTAGTCTATTCATATGTATCCTCGTATGTTTATCGACTAGGAATCACTTTAGCATAATCATCACAAAGTTATATATAGAGTTTTACAAATAAGTCACATATTTACTAATAAATAATAATGACAATATTAAAGGAACAAAATAGTTAATCATGAATATAAGAAAATATAATTATCTTTATGATTGCCTCTGGGTGTATCTCCAACACTCGACGATCGCATTGCTGCCTTCCTTTCGAGCATTCCTAACACGACATGGGGCATATGTCACAGGTCGTGCCTTCCAAGTTCACCATGGGATTTTCACAGTTTCTACCGAGAGAAAGACCAATTTTGTCAAAAAAATAAAGTTTGGGGACTAGAAAATAGATCACTTCGTTTCCAAAAGCGTGATCTTCACGAATCCCGTGTAATTATATTCGACCCATATGCATTTTACGCGAGGTTCAAAGTCACGTTTTCTTTGTATTTCAAAAGATAGGAACTAGCTTGTTTGATCTATGGAGAGTACTTTAGCTGCAAAAAGCTATCGCCAAAAAAAAAAAAGAAAAGAAGTTAGCCGCAAAAGCAAATTGTATGGTGAAAAATTGAAGATTTAGGACTTGATCATATATTCTACTTTTATCCCAAACCAAAGTTTAAGGTGTCATCATCTTTGAAACATATGTAGCTCGTCCATGTCATCATCTTTGAAACATATGTTACTCGTCCATGTTAGGTTACTTTACATATGTGAAGTTTAAACTCTGGCACTGACCTGTTGTCTCACTGAATGCTGTCCTTTCAACTTTTCTGGTGCTGCATGCCAAGTTTGCATCTTCCGCTTATGTTTCTAAAAAGAAACATGCTTTTAATGGTTACGTACTTGACTAATCATCTCTTTATACTGCGAAAGTACCAAAAAAAAAAAAAAAGGAATCCTCAATGCTTAGAGTACGAAAGACCTGCAGGATAGTCTAAAACAGAGAACATAAAATTGAGACTTGAGAGGACTATGCCCGTCTTCTAGAGCTTGATGGCACCTACCGTTGGAGATGCACCGAAAAGTCAGATGAGCAGATGCCTTTATTAGTGCTTCGAATAAGCCATGTATCTAAAAGAGTAAATTTTATAAAACTATATATTTCTTATATAAACTATCAGAAATCTATATATTTTAATATCTATTTCAGATAATTCTAAAATTTAGAAATATTTATTTCATAAAACTATATGTTGTAGCATATATCATAATTTGGTACCACTGCCAAATAGGGCTTACATGATAGTCACACAACCCCTTCATCTCATTTAGTTTTGGTCATGTCGGATTATGTAACTGCCATATGGGCCCTATCTCCAAAGCGGTAACAACTTACGTAGATGTTACAATATATAGTTTTGTAAAATAAATGTTTCTAAAATCTAAAGTTATATAAAATAGATGCCAAAATCTGTAATTTTTTGATAATTTGTATAAAAAGTACGTAGTTTTGCGAAATTTACATAACAAAAAGCTCATGCGTACTTGTACTGATGGTTTGCCTTTATGAGCTGCATAATCCTGTATTTCATTTTATCCAAAACAGATGTTATTTTAGCTTCATGCATACGGAACACGCAGAAGAATCAAGGCGTACGTGTGAGCGCCGCACGCAACTCGGATTCCATCCCCGGTGTGGGCACGGTGCAAAACCGCAAAAGCACTCTTTTGAGAAAAAAAAAAAAGGAAAAAAGTATGCTTTAGCGACAAGTAATTAATAGAGGTATCTGGTGAGAAAATACTGTCTAAAAAAAACTAAAACGAAAGTATCTGCAAACCAACCAAACTAACTCCCTGAAACTCCTAAAACTGACATCTATTCTGTACCGAAGAAAGCATTAAATATTCGATAATAAATATATGTCCATTCATGTCACCAAAGAGACTTAACGCAACACCGACCGCAATTCATGGGCATGATATCGACTTGACTACAAGTTAAGACGCAATCAACGCTAGCTAAGCAAATCCATGCGTGATATCTAACATATACACGACATGAAAGCAACCACCTGTCATATGAACCAGTCGACGTCGTCCCACATACTCCCACCGACCATAAATAGTAGTTGGTTTGGGATATATATAGTTAAACTTTTAAAACTTTAGTTATTGATATCTTTTTAAATATTAGGATTAGATGCATAAAAATCATATGTGTAGATTCGTCTTGAAATGTACTTTCATAATATTAAAATTTTATTAGATTTTTAAATATATTATAATAGAAATTAGTGATCAAAATTGAGTTTTAGGACTATATCAATATCTAAAATGACTAATATCCAAAATAACTACTATTTATAACCAGAGTAAGTATTGTAGTTCGTGTGCTTGCCGTGACACCGAGGCCTAACCTCGCATGTGTTGCATTTGTCTGGACTCTCTGGAACCACCGGTATTTAGATACTCAGAAATCAGAATTAGGTCGCAATTCAAACAAGATAAAAGCAACACAGGTTTACCAACATTTTATTATTATTATTTTCATTGTCTAAACAAAGATGGCTTGGTATGAACAATGAACAGCATTGTTTTTTTTTTGGAATTTAGAAAAAATATATGTACCGCTCTTTCTCCATCCGTATGTTCACGCCCGGAACGTGTTTATTGCTAAGAGTAAGGTTAGTCACCTGTTGGCAGGTCATGAGGTGATTAAGACCAGTTGGATGCTTAATATACTTGGGAATGTATCCGATCACTTGCTATAGTAGATTGGGTGGCATTTAAGCGCAGTCGAGGGTTGGACGAGTTGTTACTCTCAGGATAGCAAGCACTTGCAGTTTGAGACTGATTTTTTTTTTAAAAAAAAAGTAAAGCAATTCTATTGCTTGGATGTCTATGTTAAGCTGGGATTTATTACCCGACGGCATTGCTTTAGGAACTTATGGAACTCTCATTCCATAGCAACGTTGTACCATTCTCGTATATATGATGTACCCCCCACGCTCTCTATTAAGTCCCTGTTTTCTTGTGTGGAGGACAGAGTTGCTCTCAGGTTAGTCAGGTGTTGCAACTGATAACTGAGGTAAGTACGTAATCAAGCGTTATTTTTGCCAAACAAATGATTGTGATGTAGCATAACGCGAATAGAAACTTATGTCAACAGAAATATGTGTATGTAACGAGGGATCAAGCTATATACAGTTGTAAATCGAAAGAAAAAAAAGGAGAGTATATACAGTTATACATAAATTTTGTCGAGTATCAGTGCACTGTTTATGTTGTACCATGAGTCAAATAGGACGGTGACAAAACCATAGGTATGATCAATGATCATATAATATGATCTGTTATAACTTGGGTTCGTCGAATGAATGGCAAGATCTTTCTAGTTAGTGGGAGCTTTCTCGGAGTGCCTAATTAGTATAAGTGCTAGCCACTAACCTGTGTATTCGCACTGGCTATAGATATTATAGACATTTGCATAATTTTAAATACATATTTTAATCATACGGAGGATTGAAAACTATGGTTAAAGATCTTATTGGGTTAGAAATATAATTGGTAAGAATGAAGATCGAGTCACAGAGGATAAAACAATGAGCCGTGAGATGCTAATTATATCGGATAACTAAAAAAATAAATTATTGACCGATTGATGCAAAACCTAAACTAAAAAAATAAATAGCATGAATCATAGTTAAGTTATAAATGGAAACTTTGGACTATATGAATATATAAAAATTTTCAACTAGTCCAATTAATATATTTATATTCTAGTTTGCAATTGGTATACATTTTTGGAGAATTATATTTGAAGTCCACACTTGCTAAATTTATACAGCACATTCTTTGGACCTTTTATTTTCAAATATGCATATATTTGGAACAATATTTTTCATTTTAAATCCAAATTTACATATACATGGGAATATAAATTTGTATATAGATCAATTTATATTTTATTTGGAATTATTAATTAATTTTTAATTTCTAATTTAAATTAATTATCTATCAAAATTAATTACATATGTAAATTCAGTTTGAATTGGTTTCAGTTGAGAACTATTTAAATATTTACTTCATCTTTTATAAAAAAACATATTTTTAACGTTATATTTTCATATACTTTAAGAAACGTGCTTCTCACGATCTCTCCTCAATACAAATTGCACAAATCTTGAAGAAATCGAAGGGATAAGTAATCACCTTCTACCCTTCATTCATGATTTAATATTTATATAACTTCTAAAGAAAAAAGCATCATATTGTAATTGCAAATTTATATTTTTATAAAACCATATTGTCTAGAAATATTAATCATATGCAAACATGTTTTATTTTTTTCAATTATTAATAATGAATTTATTGAATTGTTAATTCCATATTTATATATGGAGATACTTATTTATGTGCAAATCAATTTTCTATTTTCTCGATATATTAATTATGAATTAGTATAAATAGAAGTACACATATATATATATAATTCAGTTAGCGCTTTTAAAAAATTTTATTCCAAATATATATATATATATATATATATATATATATATATATATATATATATATATATATATATATATATAAAGAGAGAGAGAGAGAGAGAAATGCTAATGTGCTCTCGCGATGAGTTTGCAAAATCCGTGATAAAAATATTCAATCCGAACCATTCATCTTCTTCATCTTGTTGAAATGTAGCTATAGACCAAATTTTATATTTTTTTGAATTTGATCGCTGATTTTAGAAAATGCAAAACAAATAGTAAATAAATTCAAAAAAATGTGAAGAAATACATATTAATATACAAACAATTTGCTGGATTTTGGAATTATTAATTCCATATTTGTTTATTTGGAAATTTGTATTTGTATACAAGTCCATTTCAATTTTATGTTATTATTAATTTTGAATTTATATAGATGAAATTCATAACCACGTAAAAATTAATTTTCTATTTTACGTAATTATTAACTCCGAATTTGTATCTACAGTAAATACATATACAAATCAATTTTCAATTTTTGAAATTATTAATTCCAAATATATATATGTGGAAATGCATACGACATACAAATCAGTTTGCTATTTTTTGAAATTATTAATTCCAAGTTAGTATATATGGGATATACATATTCAAATGCAAATCAATTTGCTATTTTCTGGATTTAACAGCTTCTCCTAATGTGCATTAGATTGTGTATGCATGGACAATATACCATGCTATCTACCGCGTGCATATGCGCAAGAACAACCAAGCCTTATATCCCAAACAAGTTGGGGGTAGATTAGGAATGAAGCTCAATAAATCTCCTAAACCTTAGATCTTAGGTCATGGCTCTGATACATGGATCACTAACTTTCATACACTCCTATCTAACTCCAACTCTTTGGATACATTCCAATCCCTCAAGTCTCTTTTAATTGCTTATTTCTGTGTCAGGTTCGGTCGACCTTTGGCTCTTCTTATGTTTTCAAGATAACATAAAATTTCAATACGCATTGGTGCCTCAGGAGGTCTTCGTTGGAGATATCTAAACCATCTCAAACATTGTTGAAATTTCAATACACACCGGTGCCTTAGGAGACTTTGGTTGGAGATATCTAAACTATCTCAAACATTGTTGGACAAACTTTTCTTCAATTAGTGTTACCCTAATCCTACCACATATATCATCATATTCGAGAACTAAAAGTAACTAAAATAACTACAAAGACAAAAAAAACCTACCCATGGTTCCTCTTAAGTGCTACCCCACGAGTGGCCCCAGCCTTGGGCTGGCATTGTGTGTGACTTGATAGATAGGTCTAGTGGTCAGGTGCATGCCATGACCTAGCTTGGTGACCCAGTGGTGCAGGAGTCACAATGTCGGGCTCAACAGGTTGGCTCAGTCCCATGCTACCTGCTAACCTTCACTAGTGACGAATACTCATACCAGGGGGTACCCCACGGCAAGGTATACATCTATTTTAAGATCGTTTCTCTCTCGGTCGTACAGACATGGCGGCAAGAGCGCTGGAGGGAGTATTATCAAAGCCTCCGCCCCTCATGGATGGGGTTATCACCGAATATTGGACGGAGCACCGATCGGGCCATCTTGGGCCGCGTTCTGGTCGAAGGCCTCATCGGGTCATGAAGGATCCCCGGCCTTGATCAAGCCCACCGAGAGAACCCTGACTTGGCCTCGGGTCAGGTGCCCTTGCAAGCTCCGACCTAGACCCGGGTCCGACGCTTCAAGCAGTTCCCGACCTAGACCCAGTCCGACGCCTCAAGAGTTCTCGACTGCCTTAGGTCGGGCCCTAACGAGCTGCAACTCAGTGACCTCCGCCACGTCGATGTTCGACCATTAAGTCGGTCATCCCCCTGACAGACACGACGGCCATCTTTGACAAAGGCTCCTTCCCAAGGCTACTGGGGCCGCCAGAGTCAGCGCCGTCCTTCACGCCGCCCTGTCTCGACGGGCAAGACGGAGGGCAAAAGACCTTCCCAACGAAACGCTGTTCATTGTGTCTACTAACCAGTATGGGATAAACAGAAACTCGCTCACCATCAAGACCGAAGACTAGGACTCCCAGGCGTAGCATACCCCTACCATTTTCCCTCTAAATTCCCGTGTAACCTGCCCCCTCTGCCTATATAAAGGGAGGCAGGGCCCTCAGGGAAGGGGCATTCGACTCAATTTAGTCCGACTTGCGTTCCCATCCGCATCGGCACTCGATCCAATCCGACCCAGACAAACATTCCCGAGCCCCTCCACTCGGACGAGAGATAAGGGCCTGTCCTTAGTCCTCGCTTGTAATCCAGTGTAGCCCGCTGCACCCCGAGCAATACAAAGCCACCACCACGAACTGGACGTAGGGACATTCGGCCCGAACCAGTATACATCTTGAACTCCCGTAGTTTAACCATTCAAAGAGAGGGAGCGTGCGGCCCCTAGACTTACAAATTTACTTGCCGGTTGTACGAAACACCGACAACTAGCTACTAGATTGTCAAACTGGTATACGTTCCACTCGACTGAACGACTTGATCATGTCCACCTTGCTCATTATCATAACCTTCATCATCATACAATGCCTCATAGTCATGGCCTTCGAGCTCTATTCGTTCTACCAAGGCTTCGACCAGTTTACTTTCGTTTGCAATGTTCATGGGTTCCTGCATTTCTACCATGGGAAGGTTTACAGCCTCAGCATCAATCGAGTCATTATCATCTCCCCTTTCTTGGCTCACACAACATGGTTCATTGTGGCTCGACTGTCCAACCTCATTGGCATCGTCACCGATGGCATCTTCCTCATCACAAGAGTCACAGAGACTTTATCGAATGCTTGGGCCAACAAGACTAGCATACGAGCTTCACAAGTTTGGTCCCTTCAATTCCACTAATTCCTAGTGTGTGTTGCCAAGCACGAGTAGCAACACCATATAACTTCAGATTGTGCAACACATGATCCAGTGGGAACAACTGGTACAACCATCTCATGACGGTATCCCATGGATGATGCTTTGCATGTGACAGATTGACCGTCACATGTGGAAAGTCACATAAATCAACCCTTCTGCACCCATGTATTGAACCCCTTCTCTATAGTATATTTTAAAAGCTACTCGCTCATCCATACCTATGGTGATTTCGACACATAATCTAATGTTAATGATAGTTACTCATTCGATTAGATAACATGAAATGGACCTAATAATAAATCTGCTACTTAGATTTAAATTTGCATAAGAGGGGATTTTCCTAACATGCAACAGCCTAAAAAAAGGCAAAAAAAATTCATACATGTTCTGTACAAGTCAAAATTACCATCATGCTTCCTGACATAGCACACATAGATAATAATGGACACTACGAAATTGCAGCTATGAATTTTTAAATAATACAAATTTTAATTAATTTTACAAAAATAAATGGTAAAAAATTACAAAAATACATCAGTATGTTACTATTATGTATTAGAGGAATAAATAGAACTATGAAAAATACATTCTTTATGTTGCTAATATAAATAACTAGAAGATCTAATTTTCTAAAATTAATCGATACACTACATCTAACTACTACGAGAAAGTAATAGATCTGCAATAATGCATTATACGACATACCACTCTAACTAACTACATGTCTAAAACAAAACTATCTACCCATCCACCTATTACCCAATACAACTACGGATCTAATCGTTTTATTTACTAACCTACCATAGTTTCAAAATAAAATCTACAAAGCATCACAAAACTCAACTCTAAAAATGGAGAAATCCACTCCTTCTCCCCCTATCTTTTCCATCTCTTCCCCTTTCCTATCCTTCTCCTCTACTCTCCTTTGTTCCTCTCCTCCCCTTCTATTCATCCTGTACTACACCTCCTCTACTTTCCTTTGTTCCTCTCCTCCTCTTCTATTCATCTTGTACTACTCTCCTCTCCTATCCCCTCCTATCGTCCTTTCCTTTTATATCTGTTTTGGCCAAATGGCCCCCAAGCCAGTCGCTCGGTTGGCTTAAATGCTCTGAATTATGTTGCCATTTGAAATGATGATAGAGAGTGTGGTGCCTTTGTCGCCATTTGAAATGGCGATTGGTTCACTTTGGCAACAGGGGCTGTCGCCAAAACAAATGGCGAAAAAGGCCATGGCAGGCCGACGTGGTAGTTTGTCATTTGCTCATGTGACTATAGATGCTCTATCATCAATCTACACCTACCCTCGCACCAGCTCGGTGATATTTGACTCTTACTATGGCAGCGAAAAATATTTGTACACACAGTGCCAACGATAGTTTACACCCTATCGTTACCATTTCCACCCATAATAAGGTATGCACAATTGTATTGGCAATCGTTATTCACAACACCTCGCTAAGAGTACCCTTCGAGCAAACCTCCTGGAATGTTCATACTACTTCAGCCTTCCAATATACAAACTAGACCTAAGCAACTTAATAGGTTAAGACCACCCTATAATAACACTTGTGGTTGCATAGAATATATTTGATTATACAACACTATATTCAGTCCTTAATCAACCCAGGCGAGAACTCCCCTACACTACGTGCAAATCCATGCGCTGCACATATTATATAAATAACTCGTCCGCATTAAAACCTAGTTTTTATCTTTGATTTATACTAAAATAATAGAGACAACCTTCATGTCAAGTCAAAATTTTCCATTCCCCAACAAATAATTTAATCGATCATTTGTTCTTCCCAATTCTAAAGCATAGCTAAGCATAAGCATGTATAAGCGAATATACACAAAGTTGGCATTATTTATTTCCTAACCATTACTCTATGGTTTACAAGGTTAAATTTGCATATTTATCAAAGAAGTTCCATGCAACAATTAGGATTATCTACTGATACTCACAATATAACAATTTTAGTGAAAGTATATGCATGCATACATAAATTTGTAAAACTATATAAATTAAGTGAAATAATAGGATCAATATAACAAAAGAGGTGTTTGCCTTGCTTGTTGAGTTCTTTAGGTGGTTCGAGGTTGTCGATGTAGTTTTCGGAGTGTTGGTATCCACATGCAGTATATCGTAAAGCCATAGTAAGAGACAAACGAATTCAAACAGAGATCAAATTCAAATATTTTTGTAGATTAATAAAGATCATGATTTTAGAAAATTTAGAATCTGGTTTCACTCAATTTAGAGTTCTTTTACAAAAGTTATGAGTATATGAATTTATATCGCTTAAAAATTCTCTAAAATGAAAAGACGACGTCAAAGGCGTATTTTTAATATTTACTTTACACAAATAAGCATATTTTCATTTAACACATAAAGAAAATTAACAAATTGAAAAATCACAAATTGAAAGGACAATTGGAAGCACAAACTGTACTTGGTTGTTATCATGCTCTCTGTTTACACAAATGGTTGCCTCTTGCTTCATGATGAGATTTGTCTTTCGGAGCAAAAGAATGTGCACCAAGAATACCAAGTACATCAGTTAGGATCCCAAGAAATGATACTCTGGAAAAAGAATTCATAATCTGAATATAGGTATTTGATGAGAGGGCATCATTTGCTAAGCACGTTCTGCCGCAAATACCAGCAACCCAATACCTCTGCTTTCTTATAAGCATTTTCGTCATATGAGGTGCACACATTTCCTGAGCTATCCAAACAAGAGTAAACAATATGTTAGGGTGCTATTTTAAATCACCTGATTCTTGATTACCATCTATGATTTTACAAGTATTCCATTAAATACAAGTACACATTATCATACAGAGGGATTCATATGTGCTGCAATACTGAGAGGCATTCTGCTGAACACACTCAATTAGACCCTTAGTGCTATGGTGAAGATGGCAGCTAGCACCAGATGTTTCACAAAACGTATCCTCACAAGCATTTGCAAACTTGAGTGTGCAAATAATTAGATCATGCACTATAGATTCTTTCTTCTTTCTACTAAGGGCCCGTTCGGTAGAACTCCAACTCCCAGATTCTCGTTTGGAGGAGCCAGAGCTCTACCAAACGCCCTTAGCTCCCTTGCGTGAATTCTCGGATCCTCCCCGTTACGTCGCCAAGCCATCCCCGCCGCCTTGACCCAACTCCCCGCCTTAAGCCCGCCGTCCCTGCCTACACCGCCAAGCCATGTCGGGCCATCCCCTCATGCGCCGCCAAGGTATGGCTCCCCTCTCTTCCTTCTCTCCCAAATCCCCTCTTTCAAGAATCTAGAGCTAGCCAAACACTTTCAACAACTACTGATTCTAATTTTCTGAATCAGGAGGTGTCGGAGCAGAATTTAGGAGTAGGAGCTGAAGCCCTACCAAACGGACCCTAAATTCAGTGAAAGCCAATTCTTCCTTATCAAAATTTGTATCCATGCGAGAAGCTTTGATACTTGTAGCTAATGGTTCAACAATATCATTTGAGAGGGCTTTACAATCCTATTGTTTATAAATGAGGTAGCACTCCAACATAGCCCCTAATAAACATTAAACCAATGTAATTCAATATTCAGGCATGCAAATATGTATATTGTATTTGTCACCACACATATGCATTTGGCTGGAAATTAAGCAATTTAAGTAGCAGCAGTAGCAAGAAGGAATATGGTTTGTAAAAGCAACATGATGAATATTTTGCTTGAAACACACAATGGCAAAACTCACAATGTTCTTCCCCTAATTACAGGTACAAAATACTTCGTTTCCTATACAAACCATGAGGCCAATATTATAACATCGAGAGCTGTTAGAATCAAGCCCTAGACACTAACTTATTATTAGAACATCATGAAACTTCAGAGAATAACATCGTAGGACAAAAAGATACATTTCCTCTTGAGAATCTATCTTCATTGAGAACTGGTCCCTTTTCAGTTCTTTCTGCATTGTTGAAGCCATCATGCAGATTCCAGTAGAAATAGTTTGTCAAATGGCAGGGGTATGATACATATAAGAATATAGCTTGAATAAGCAGGATGTGTAAACTATTATATAGATACTAACATTGTAAAGTAAGCAGTATGTCTAAACTATTATATAGATAGTTCCATCTAAACATATCCATCCAAATCAACTCTATAGCAAGGGAAGAAAAAGACAGTTCTAAGAACAGCAAAGCAATGAGAGATTGTTTCTGTGAACTACTCCATGTAAAGACATAAGTTGTATATCTACTGGCCATATAGTTACACATCCGTCCATCTATGAAATGATTTAGTGTAACGATTATTCCTGCAAGTAAATGATCACAGGGAAGAGCCTAAAAATGGTAAATAAATAACATAACAAAATTAACAACAGAAGAGCTGAGAGGCACAATGGTTGAACCGCAGGCGGTTGCAAACTGCGATCTGCGCATAAGCTGTAAAATTAGGCATAAAAGTATGCACAAACAATATGAAACACCCCAAAATTTTCAAAATTTTGTTTAATTTATTTATTTGGATTTTATTTGGTTTTTCCGGATTTTCTTCGAATTTATTTGGCTTTGTTTTGAATCCTTTCCCTTTTGGGAAATATCCCATTTTTGAGTGCTTTCCCTTGTTGGCCATTTCTCTTTCTACCAAGACTTTTTCCCCTACCGCCATTTTTTCGTGGGCCCTCGCCCCTCCAACCATTTCATTTTTTTAGCCTTCTTTTTTTCTTCTTCTGCTCATTTCAGCTCGCCTCTGCCCGCCCACACGCCGTCTTCCTCCCCTGCCTTCTTCTTCCTCCCGTTGGTCCGAACCAAGCTCCGCCCATCGCTGTCTCGGTGCCAAATTCCAACGCCGTCTTCGCCTTGTCCCGTCGCCACCTACTCCACGCGAATCCCGTGCCCGTCCCGTCCCCTTCGCCCATCACCGTGACGCCATGGACGTCCACATCGTTGAAAAACCGGCACCATCTCTCTCTTCCCCCGCCGTGCCCTCACCCCTCCCCTCCGAGCTATAAATAGCGCCCCCGCCCTCCCATTTTCTTCGCCCCGAGCTCACCACAAGCTCCTCTTCCTCCCCGACCACCAATTCTTCCTCCGGCTTCCCCCTTGTGCCGCGCCGTGAGCTTCTCTCTCGGCTCCGCTCCTCCCCCACCGCCCCACCTCTCGCTTTCCCCGCCTTTTGTGCCGCCGAGTCCGCTGTGAGTCTCTCTCTTTTCCCCACTTGGTTCACTCTCCGCATTATTTTGCTGCTTTACCATCGCCTTTCTCCGGCTCGGCCACTGCGCCACGCCATTTCGTGTTTTCACTCGCCGCTATTCCGGTCCCACGCGCCACTGCTCTCCAGCCGTTGCATTATGGCCCCGGTTGTCACTGCCGCCGGCGCTCTGCTGCTCCGCCTTCTTTCTCGCTTCGTCCAAAGTCACAGGCCAGGTTTTACCGCCAATAGTCATGAGCCATTTAACCAAGGTAACAGGCAAGGCTGCGTCGTGTTGCACCTGGGTCGATCCGCAGCATCGCAGGCGGCCCATTGCACAGTGTCTCCTTTTATTTTCTTTTTCCAGATTATTTTCTTCTTTCGGATATTGATTTATTGAAAATCTTAAAAATCATTTAAAATTCCAGAAAATTCCTCAAAAATCCACAAAAATCCCAAAAATTCCCAAAAATAGCCAAAAATACATATTCTTGATCAGTTCGAGCCACTGAGTCCAAAAATGATCTCCATTTCGCCAATCCAACTCCAAAAAAATTCTAAAAATGCCCCTGGGCTCCGTTCCGGCCATTTTCTCTCCTGTTCTTTTTCGGTTTTTCTTTCTTTGATTATTTTTGTTCGTTTATTTATTGACTTCGCTTTTTCGCGCTAGATTCGACGTCAGAGCAATTTTCGAAGCAAAACCCGAAGCCAGACCAGTCGTTGGAGCTGTCGCAGGAACAAGAGCCGTTCGGGGCCAGAAACAACATCGACGGTCTCTCGTTAGGCGAATCTCTAACCCCGCAAGGCAAGCCACACTCCTTGAACATGTTTAATCCCATTATTCCGTATAATTACTGTATGTATTTAGTTATTGCATTTGTCTGTAAATAGAGTACAAATCTAAAAAGGAGCTAGTTTGGAAAGACTTGACTAGTTAAAACCCACCCCTTGTTAAGACCATATTGATTATGCCATATTTAGTTGTAACCCTAGGTTATCAATGATGAACCATCATAGGCTAGCTATAATAAATAATCATTACTTTTAATTACTACTTAAATCTTGTTTGTAAAACCTGCTACGGTTTGAGGGACAGTATTGGGTGGACCACGGAAGGTGGATGCTAGCCCAATCCCCAAACCGACGACAAGCACAGTGTGGTGTGGAAAGGGTACAGGAGGTACTGGTGGTGCGGTGTGTGTCGGGCTTGTCTTCGGCAATGAAGGATCAACCCCTGGGCAAAGTAAATAACTCAGTCCTCTCTCAACCACAAGTTGGGTTGGTCAATTTCATATTCGATCCACGAGTCTTAAGATATTGTCTTTCCCTTGAATACCTACTAGTGGATTACCATTTTCTCGCTTTGGGGAAAATGGATTATGAGTGGGTTGGGGTGAAACGGAATGGTGCGCTATTCGGCGTTTTCACAACAGTAGGTTTCCTCAGTCGGTCAGATCATGCATCCTGCTTTGGCCGGTGGGTCCTCAATGAGGATTTGCACCGGCTACTGGGTAGGAGCTAAAGAGGGGGAATTCAATGAAAGGTTATGTTCATCTCGGTCCACCAAGCATGCATAAAGTTGCATGTTACTCACGTGTGGCACCAACTAATCAGTAGATATCTTGTGGGTAAAGTTGAGTAGCTCACAGAGTGAACTAAATGGTATTCGAATATGCCGTGGCTTCCGTAAATGAAGTCAAGTTAATTTGGGTGATTCCAGAATCGAGCTTGAGTAGTTTTCATAATAAACTTGCCGTAACCTGGATTTTGTTAATAAATCAGTGGTGGTGTTGTGATAATGATGTTGATTGATTGATTTATATTTCTTTTGTACTATACTTAATCCTAGCTCATGCATCCACCAAATAATTAAACTAATGCCAATTCCTTGAAATTCCGTGCATGTAATATTCAGAATTTCTGTGTGGTTTGTTGAGTACGGTTGTGTACTCACCCTTGCTCCTAATCTCCCTTTTAGATTTCAATGAAGATGGCAAGTTCCGGAGGAACGTAGATAGCGTCGATGCTTGGTTTTGAAGGCCTTGATCTATCTGCTTAAGTCTTTCCTGTGGTTGTTTTTGGTAATGTATCTGGTGCCAACCGCACCTTTTGTAAAACTCTGGGTATTAGGCCCTTAATTTACCTATCAAATATTCGCAATTGCTTTTAGGTCTGGTAATGTGCACTTGGTTACCCACAGTTAAACTCCTGGGTAGCTGTGAGGGTATTTATATGCACCCCCTGAAAAGGGCGGTCCGTTACAAGTGGTATCAGAGCCTGACTTGACCAGTAGATCGAGACCTCAAGGTGGTTTAGGGTTTGTTTTTCAAAAAAGTTATTTAAAACTTAAACAAAACTGATTACAAAAATATATATAAGCATATTTGTTATTTCCTCCTTTTTCTCACCCCTTCTGCCTTACCTACAATTCTGTTTCAAAAAATCGTTTAAGGTTTTCTTCCTCAACTGAACTTCAAAATTTGTGTAGTAGATGGCGCTTAGAATCTCCTCATCCCTAGTAATCCTTAGTAGTCGCTTTCAGGGATGGTGGACCTGACCCAACTCGACGACAAGAAGGAATTTCTGCCGTGGTCAATCGTTAGCCTTAGATCGTACCATTTGCTGTAATAGGTCTTTTTGTAATGTAACATGGGTCGTACCGGATCTTAAGACGGTACTGGGTATGACTCCATAATATATGAAAAGCTATGTTCCCTAATTTCTGATATTTGGTGTTGTCCTAAAAATATCTGTATAGCCTTACCAAATTCAAAAAGCTCCTCCCTCTCGTCTAAGCCCCTTATCTATTCATTCTACTCTTACCCCAAACTCTAAATCTTACTTACCTTCTGCTTGCTCAAAACCTGCTGTAGCATAAAGTAAGAATCAACGAAAGCAAGATGGTTGGATCACCCCTCAACCTCAGCAAGGAAGCCGAATCAACAGGAAACCCGACCAACCTAGCTCAGATGTTGGCCATGATGGAAAGGAATAGGCATCAGGTAGAGATGCGCCAGACACAATTGATGGAAAGAATGTTAGACCAGCTCGCCGCCAGACCACATGGACATCCTCACAGTGATTACTATGCGCCAGATGGGAACATTGGAGAATCAAGATGGTCCGATTTCCAGAAGACAAGACCACCCATCTTTTCAGGGTCAGCAGAACCACTCACAGCGGATGATTGGATCAGGGATATTTAACGGAGACTCGACACAGTTCAGTGCTCTGACAGAGAGCAAGTGTTATACGCCTCGCACCAGCTACAAGGATAAGCCGCTGCCTGGTGGATGAACTTTCAAGCACAGAAATCCAGACAAGAAACCACATGGTCAGAATTTGAGGAAGCATTCAAAAAAGCACATATCCCTGCAGGCTTAATAGCAGCAAAAAGAAGAGAATTCCTGGCTCTACGCCAAGGTGGGAGGACAATTTTAGAATACCTCCACCAATTTAACCAACTAGCCCGATATGCCCCCGAAGAAGTGGATACCGAAGCCAAGAAGATGGAGAGATTCTACGAAGGTCTTCAGAAAAATTTGAAATTCCATGTTGCAGCGCTTGACTTCCAAGACTTATCAACAATAGTCAACAAGTTGATAATGACCGAGGAAACCCGGAGTGACTTAGAAGATGTTCGGAAAAGGAAGGCCCAACAAACAAGGATACAGAACCCAAGACTGCTAAGGATACTAATGCCAGATTCTACCCCCAATTTCCCTGCCAAAAGACCGGCTGTAGGAGAGCAGAGGCCGGTACCTACTATGCCTCAACTCAGGAAAGGGAAGTGCTTCAATTACAAAGGAAATCACTATGCGAAGGATTGCCCCCATAAGACCGTTCGCTGTTTTCACTGCGGACAGACAGGACATTTCTGGAATTATTGCCCTAGGAAGCATTTACCATCCAATGTGGCCAAGGCTCAGGCATCCGACTTTAGCTCGACAGACTGACAGATTGTGCCAGATCAGCCACCAAGACAACAGCAAGAGTTGCGACAAGGAAGGGCACCATTCGAGACCGAACCAGACCCCAATGCCCCGAGAAGCTTGATAGATCATCTGTCCATCGAAGAAGCTGTGGAAGCCGCAATTGTTATGATCGAAATTGATAGCAACTTAGTTCAAGTGTGAAGATCCTAGAGATTGATTATTCAAGAAGTTAAAGACATGATCAGGTTACTGATGGTATAAAGGTGGATGGTCTAAATGTCATTCTAACAATAGATTATTAACCAGACATGAGACAGTATTAGACCATCAAGAGCATTCATCGCCCTCACGAATGGCCAGGGACAATGAGTCCGCATGCAGATAAACTCAAGATTAACAGAAAGGAAATGAATCAGTATCCCCACCTCAGAAATACTCAAGGTTGATAATCACTCAAGAATAACCAGACAAATTGACATGGAAAGTGACTCAACCTATCATGAGGAACCAGTCAGAAGTAGAAGAAATATATATATATATATCTTGACCTACAAGCAGTGTCAGATCCATACACTCAGTTGGAATCCAACCAGATATTTTGGACCAAAACAAGTCAGCCTAGTAGGAAGATGGAGAAATGCAACAGGGTAGAAAGCGAATGACAGATGCCAACTCCTCAAAAGCTTTTAGAAAATGAACGAGTCATACTCCGGCACTATAACTATATATGTAATGACAAAGATATAAGAGGATTGACAAAGAAAGTAGCCGAGGATGTCCTGTGCAGTGGTGTATGTCAGAAAGGTTAAAAATTGACCATCAAAGACCGCTACCATCGCAATCGCCGACCCTGCATGTAAATAGGATAATACCAGAATGAACTTCATCATAGGAATACCTGAAGATTCAACCAAAGATTGATGCTAATTGAATGACAGTTGACAGCTTGACCAAGGTAACCCACTCCATTCCAAGCAGACAAGATGGCAGTGAAAATAAAGTGCTTAGACTATGCTTGACACAGATAGTAGGTTGCGTAAAAACCCAAGGAAAATTATGTCAGACCAAGAAACCCGGTTCACACTCAGAATTTGGAAAGTCTACATGAAGCAATAGGGATAGAATTGGCAGTTGATACCACCTACTACCCGCAGACTGACAGACAGAAAAGAGTTCACCAAATACTGGAATACATGCTAAGGGCAAAAAAAAAACCTTGACCTACCAAGCCTCTTAGGCTATATGCCTACCGGTTGCAGAGTTCTCCGATAATAACAGTTGTCAAGATAGTTGAGAATGTCACCCTTTTGAAGCTCTTTATGTGGGCCACAAGCTGTTCATGATACTGAAACCTATGTGAAAGTCATTAAAAGGGATCCAAAGGCCACCTTGGAACGACATAAAAGTTAGGCAGACCACAAGGCGGAAGAACATCCGCTACCGGATTGAAGACTTTGTCTACTTGAAAGCGACCCCCTTCGAGCCAGTGCACAGATTTCAGAATTAAGGAAAAAGTACACCCAGAGATGTTGGACCCTATATAGTTCTCAAAAAAGTCAGAGAAATTATCTACAAATTGCAGTTGAGCCGGAAATCCACTCGGATGCCCCATGTACCCCAAGAATTCCAGTTGAGGAAATACCTTCAACGACCGACAGACTAAGTGCAGTTAAGAGGAATTAACTTGCAAGAATAAGTTGCCCTATTACAAGAAGCCAACCCGGATCATCGAAACCCCTGAGAGTCAGCACAGAGACAGGGATGACAGAGCATGCCAAGAACTATGAAGGGATCACGCCATTGGAGCAACCCACTTGGAAAAGGAATCAGAGTTGCAGCAGAATTTCCCAACCTGTTTCCCCAGGTCGAGTAAATCTCGGGGACGAGATTTATTTTAAGGGGGGTAGGTTGAAACACCCCAAAATTTTCAAAATTTTTCTTAATTTATTTATTTGGATTTTATTTGGTTTTTTCGGATTTTCTTCGAATTTATTTGGCTTTGTTTTGAATCCTTTCCCTTTTGGGAAATATCCCGTTTTTGAGCGCTTTCCCTTGTTGGCCATTTCTCTTATCTACCGCTCTTTTCTCTACCGCCATTTTCGCCAGGCCCCTCGCTCCCTCCTCGCCCATTTCTTTCTCGGCGCTTTCTTTTTTTCTTCTTCCGAGGCGGCCCGCCTCGCCTCACCAGCGCCATCTTCCTCCCCTGCCTTCTTCTTCTTCCCGTTGGTCCGAACCAAGCTCCGCCTATCATTTGTCTCGGCAATTCCAACGCCTTCGCCATCCTGCCGCCAACAACTCCACGCGAATCCTGCGCCCGTCCCGTCCCCTCCGCCCATCACCGTGACGCCATGGACGTCCGCATCGTTGAAAAACCGGCACCATCTCTCTCCTCCCCCGCCGTGTCCTCACCCCTCCCCTCCAAGCTATAAATAGCGCCCCCGGCCCACCGCCATCCCATTTTCTTCGCCCCCAGCTCGCCACAAGCTCCTCTTCCTCCCCCGACCACCCATTCTTCCTCCGACATCCCCCTTGCGCCGCGCCGTGAGCTTCTCTCTTGACTCTGCTCCTCCCCCATCGCCCCACCTCTCCGCGTTCTCCCCCGCCCCTTTTCGGCCGCCCCTGAGTCCGCCGTGAGCTGCTCTCTCTTTTCCCCCACTTGGTTCACTCTCCGGCGCATTATTTCATTGTTTCACCCAACGCTTTCTAGCTCGTCGCTTCCGCCACCGCTTTCGCCTCTCGCGCCGCTTGGCCGCCATTCTCGTCCCACGCGCCACTGCCTCTCCAGCCAGACATTGCGGCTCGGTTGTCACCGCTTCGCTTTCGCTCGAGCCTGTATCGCCACACTTTTTCTGCTTTGCTCGTCACAAAGTCACAGGCCAGGCTCGTGCCAACTCCAGGAGTCTTCTTGGTAGCCCAACACGATGCGCTGGCGCAAGTAGTGTTACCTCAGGTCAACTCCGTGGTAATCAGGCGGCAAGGCAAAGTGTCTCCTTTATTTTCTTTTTTCGGATCTTGATTTATTGAAAATCCTAAAAATTGTTTAAAATTCCAGAAAATTCCTCAAAAATCCACAAAAATCCCAAAAATTCCCAAAAATCCAAAAATAGCCAAAAATACATATTCTTGATCAGTTCGAGCCACTGAGTCCAAAAATGATCTCTATTTCGCCAATCCAAGTCCAAAAAATTCCAAAAATGCACCTGGGCTCCGTTCCGACCATTTTCTCTCCTGTTCTTTTTCGGTTTTTCTTTCTTTGGTTATTTTTGTTCGTTTATTTATCGACTTCGCTTTTTCGTGCTAGATTCGACGTCGAAGCAACTTACAAAGCAAAACCCGGAGTCGGACCAGTCGTTGGAGCTGTCGCAGGAACAAGAGTCGTTCGGGCCAGACACGACATTGACCGTCTCTCGTTAGGCGAACCTCTAACCTCGCAAGGCAAGCCACACTCCTTGAACATGTTTGATCCCATTATTCTGTATAATTACTGTATGTATTTAGTTATTGCATTTGTCTGTAAATAGAGTAGAAATCTAAAAAGGAGCTAGTTTGGAAAGACTTGACTAGTTAAAACCCACCCCTTGTTAAGACCATATTATGCCATATTATCAATGATGAACCATCGTAGGCTAGCTATAATAAATAATCATTACTTTTAATTACTGCTTAAATCTTGTTTGTAAAACTTGCTATGGTTTGGGGGACAATATTGGGTGGACCACAGAAGGTGGATGCTAGTCCAATCCCCAAACCGATGACAAGCCCAGAGTGGTGTGGAAAGGGTACAGGAGGTACCAGTAGTGCGGTGTGTGTGGGCTTGTCTTCGCAATTAAGGATCAACCCTCGGCAAAGTAAATAACTCGGTCCTCTCTCAACCACAAATTGGGTCATCAATTCTGCTGGTCTGATCCACGAGCTCCTAAGATATTGTCTTTCCCTTAGAATACCTACAGGTGGATTACCATTTTCTCGGCCAGAAAATGGATCGCGAGGGTTGGGGTGAAATGGAATGGTGCGCTATTCTACGTTTTCACAACAAGAGGTTTCCTCACCGGTCGATCGCATCCCGCTTTGGCCATGGGTCATGGGGTCGAGGATTTGCAATCGCCATCGGATAGGAGCTAAAGAGGGGAATTCAATGAAAGATTATGTTCATCTCGGTTCGCCGATGCATAAAGTTGCATGTTACTCACGTGGCACCAACTAATCGAGATATCTTGTGGGTAAAGTTGAGTAGCTCAGCAGAGTGAACTAAATGGTATTCGAATACGCCGCGGCTACCGGTAAATGAAGTTGGGTTAATTTCGGGTGATTCCGGTAACTGAGCTTGAGTAGTTTTAAATAAAAACTTGCCGTAACCTGGATTTTGTTAATGAATCAGTGGTGGTGTTGTGATAATGATGTTGATTGATTGATTTATATTTCTTTTGTACTATACTTAATCCTAGCTCATGCATCCACCAAATAATTAAACTAATACCAATTCCTTGAAATTCCATGCATGTAATATTCAGAATTTCCGTGTGGTTTGTTGAGTACGGTTGTGTACTCACCCTTACTCCTAATTCCCCTTTTAGATTTCAATGAAGATGGCGAGTTCCGGAGGAACGTAGATAGCGTCGATGTTTGGTTTTGAAGGCCTTGATCTATCTGCTCAAGCCTTTCCTGTGGTTGTTTTTGGTAATGTATCTGGTGCCAACCGCACTTTTTATAAAACTCTGGCCGTTAGGCCCTTAATTTACCTATCAAATATTCGCAATTGCTTTTAGGTCTGGTAATGTGCACTTGGTTACCCACAACTAAACTCCCGGTAGTCAGGAGGGTATTTATACGCACCCCTTGAAAAAGGCGGTCCGTTACACAATACTATTGAACTAATTTTGTAGAAGCAACGGAAAATCTTCACAATAGGCTGATCCTTATGACATGTTTCCATGGAAACTTATCTCGAGCCAAAGAATATGTTGTTGTTTAACTGAAGGACATGACCAATCTGCAAAGAAAAGGTCACCACCAAATAAGGCTTTCCTCCTTAGGGAACTCCATGTTTGAACTTGCCTCACTGAAAGCCATAGCAACTGCACAAGCCATGATTGTCCCTCTTTTGCTGCTGCTAGTCCTCATCCTCCTCTTTGTACTTGCTCAGGCGGTTTGCATTTCAAAATAAAGCAGAGAATTTTAGCTCCATTCAAGTTATCCTGAGAAGAAAAAATGAAGTGGTTGTGTAATAGCAAAAATCACATAAAAAGTCACATGAACTCTGCGATGCAAAACAAGACCATCCAAAATACAGCAAAAAACCAAACCAAAAACCAACACGAGATCGATCAGGATTCCATTGTGTACGTCCTCGTGACAACCCTAAAAATCCAAACCCCTGCCTCCTCCCCCAAATTGGTCGCCGCCACGGCACCTCCCCCAAAATCCCACTCAGTCTACTCCCAAAAAAAATTCACTCTTCGCCACAACTTCTCACTTCTTCCTGAGAGTGTCCTCCCCCTGTATTCCCAACCAGATTTGTGCAAAATAGTGCCGATCCCCACTACAAAACCCTAGCTAGATCGTGAAGAGAAGGGAAAAGACTCAAGAGAGAGAGAGAGAGAGAGAGAGAGAGAGAGAAAGAGGAGAAGAGGAACTGCACTGTGGATGGGGAGATGAAGAGAGAAAGCAAGATGGCACGATCCAATCCCTGTTATTGCAATGCGACTGCCTGCCCAGGCTGGCTGCCATAGATCTCCAACATCTCCACCTCACCGAGCTCCTCCTCCAGTGCATGGAGGGCGAGCTCAAATGGCACAAATGGGGCATTAGAGAGAGATAGCACGACCACATGAGGGGAGATTGGTGGTGGTGGTCGGCTGCGTGCATACCGTGGAAGCGGTTGAGAGTGGCGTCATGGGGAGGAGTGTAAGATCGAGGATGAGCCTAGAGGGGGGGGTGAATAGGCTTTTCTAAAATTTTTACCACTAAATTCAAGTTTAATGATTACTAAGAACAAGTGATAGTTTTACCTAATTTAATTCTTAACAATTTTAGTGATCAAGATAATACCGCTATGCAAGAATATTGGTTTGCTAAGCAAGTAACACACAAGCATCAATGAGCTAGAATATCACGAGAATGAAAACAAGCAAACCACAATTAGATGCTAAGAGAATTTTTCCGTGGTCTCTGAGACTTGCCTTCTCCCCTACTCCACGCTGAGGTAGCTTGAATTCCTTCTGCCGGCTCCACTCGCTTGAGCCTTCCCGATCACTAGTGATAGCTCTTCCCCGCCGTGTAGGCGAGCCAGGCCTTCACAATCGCCTGGTCTTCACACAACCTCCTTGTAGAAGATCACCGAGCCTCACGCCTCAAGCCGCCTAGGAGGCGGCAACCTCCAAGAGTAACAAACTTGACGCTGGCTTGAATCTCAAGAGTGCAATCAATATGGCTCACTAATGCAATGCACTCAATTTTAGCTCTCCAACACTTTAAAATCAAGAATTCAATGCTCTAAAGGATGGAGAGAGTTGCTAGGGCTTAGAATGTATTCAATGAAGTGTCCAACTCGTTCTAGCACAGTGGGGGTATTTATAACCCCACCCACTCAAACTAGCCGTCGCTTGCCGATTTTACGCCATTTGCCTATTATTACCGCCTCTAGGGGCTTCAGAGTACCAAGACCGCAGCAGTAACGGCTATACTGCTAATAATCGTGACCGACACGTAGTCAGCATAAAGATTTTTTTATGCATGGTTTGCATTACCGCTCATAGGAATGTAGTACCGCACTGCCAATCAAAGAGCATACGCTCGAATAATGCTATCATTAACTAAGGTGCGGTAGTATCAAGAATGCGTACTACCGCCACCCACGCAGTAGTGCTTACCGAGAAGACCAAGGTACACCTTTTCGAATATAGCTATCATAGTTGAAATGTCGGTAGTATCAAGACTTATGTGATTACCGCCCAACCCATGCGGTAGTGCCTACCGACAATCCAAAAAGAAACAAAAAATCAGCTCATCGAATTTAGCTACCGCTAACTATCTTCCTAGTATCAAGACTTATGTACTATCACCGGATGGTTATGAGTGCCGCCACAGAATTTTTCAAGAATCGATTTTTCTCTCAAACCACCAATGCACAAATGAACTAATGAGCCATATTTTTATGCACTTTCAAAATTCAAAGACCCATATCAAGTCCTCTTAATAGTACGGCTACTATTCTAAAAATCCGATCTTTTTCCAACTCCAAGATCGGTGAAAATACTAGAAAATACTTCTAAACTTTATACCTTCACTTCTTTAGCTTCTTTTATGCCAAGACTCCTTCTATTTTTGCACTTGAAGCCATCCAACATCTTTCGAGGAATACTTTTGTCCTGCTTTCCAACTTACTTGCACAAACATCATTAGTCTTTTTTCGCGTGATTGTCATTAATTATCAAAACCACAACCATACGGGGCCTAGATGCTTTCAATCTCCCCTTTTGGTAATTGATGACAATCCACATAATCGAATTGAAGTAAAAGATTGTTTAGTGTGAGTGACCAATGGAACTCAATTACTCACACCATGTGGTTCTTATTTAGCAATATTTTGTCTTTGGAGAACAAAAGATATTTGAATGAAAATATTGCTGAATGAGAATAGCTCCCCCTACAAATGTGCCATGAATAAACAATAGATTTTGCACATTTGTATATGAGTTATATATGGCAATGAAAATGATATAATTTGGAATGAACTATTATAAAGCACACCTCCATAAGAGAAGATTTATATTTAAGCGCAAAAGAATCATAAAACGAGTCCAAGACGAGAACATATATATATTGTAAATTTAACAGACGAGATACGCAAGATAAGCAACCATAAAATCCATAAAAGGTTCAAACAAAACCACAAATATAAAACAGATAATTATAACTAGGATGATAGGCTTCAATTCTTCATTCTTCTCCCTTTGTCATCAAGGACCAAAAGGGAATGCCAACGAAGTCGCCTACTCTTCACCATCTCCGTGAGTCTGTGGCCTGGCGAGGATGAGGAGACCATGGATCCCAATGGATGACGAAGGAGGAAGATGGAAGGGGAACCACCATCGCCATCCGGACGATTTACCGGTAGGATCGATGATATGAGCGATAGTCGCCAAACGGTGTTGCTTAACTCGGCCGCTTCTTGAACATCCCGAACCATCTCGCGATTCGATATTGAAGCTCCATAACAAGAGCAACCGACCAGATATAAGATTCTTGTCGCGCAAAGCCGCCATCATATCCGCAAGCGGTGTCTCAAGACCGGCAAGGTAGGCATCGCACGAAGCAAATTTTGAGCGGCTTGAGCTTGGGCTTGGGTCGCTTGTTTCGCTTGTGTTTTGCTTGAGCAAGCTTGTTCGGCGATGTGATGCAGACTTGAGGAGGAGCAACACGAGGCTTGTACGGCTTATGAGGAGTAGGGTGGCACCATTGTACTCTAAGAACTCTCCCGGATTAGTGCCATGATGTAAGGAGCAAAATATATGGTCTTCCCCCTATCCCTAGCCGATTGAGACATCTCCCTTATTATGAAGTCCACCACATCAAACTTCTCCCTAGCCATGACCTTTGCAATGACATTCCAAGCATGACCTCTTACGGCATCGAAATTGCCACTCTTCGGATGAATAGTGACGCTAATGATCTTGTTCACCATGCTTGGTTGAAGTTGCATCACCGAAGTTTCCAATCTTGTAGCTATGAGATTGATCATAGAACTCGATGCTTGCTCCAAGGTCGAGTAGGCTCGTCATGGATTTTTGGATATCGGCTATGAAAGATGCCCAGGCATGCTCAAAGTCATCCTGGAAGCAGAGTAACGAGTAGTGTCACCATCCAAGTGATTTGCTCGAGATTTTCGACACATAGAGCGCCGCATAGAATTGCTTGATGACTTTTTCATTATAATCATTCTTGTACCAAGGAAATTGTATAGCCCAAATACCACCAAACAATTCAGAATACCAACAAACTCAGTCGCTCACTTAATGTGCTTCCAATCGACCCAACGCCTTGTTGGTAAGTCCTTCTCCGCATATATTTGCTCAAACACCTCTCGCTGAAATAAGGAATGGAATTTTGGATTTGGGGCGAGCGAGGTTGGAGATATGTGTTTTGACTTCGCGAGCATAGTAATCATCGCCTTAATTTGAGAAGGATCGCTCGACCAATCGGAGGCACCACTTCTTCTTCCTCCGAGCTTTCCTCATTTTCACTCTCGCCTCATCGTCGCCGCCAGCTTATTTGCGGCAAAAGGGACCTTCCTCTTCTTAGCCCGAAGGCTCAATGACCCTTCCTTTGGCCCTAGTGGTCCTCATGGCGACGGTGAAAGAATTGTCGCTATCTCCGCTTATCCGAGTTCGAGGTGGGAACGCCACGCCCTTGGTCGCCTTCCTTGTACCCTTGCCCTCCGTATGACCTGCCCGGCGATTTTAGTGCGAGGCATGATCTAGAGAGGAATTTTAAGGAGTTTGAGATGTGAGAATTGAATATGAATCGGGTTTGACACGGTGAAAGGACATAAGAGAAAGTCAGAAGAAACGTTGCTTCAAAATGCGCAAAATCCAAGAGTTTCAACAGCTCGCCGCAGATTATCACATCGAGGCCAGAGTACCAAGAAAGTCGGTATTATCGCTTCCCAAGGGCTCAGTAGTGCCGCCAAGCGACCATCGCCGGAATTTTGGGCAAAATCGAAGCAATGTTTAGCCAAAGATGATTTAAATTAGGATTGGGGTAAAGGAGACAGTTAAGGACTTCAATTTTATACCTAATCCTCAAGGTTTTTGTCACAATACAAGATTACACAATAAAATTCCATTTAAACCCTAGATTGCTCAAAAAGGGATGAATCAAGAGAGAGAATGAGAGGAATTGATACCTTTCGGAGGAGGAAGACTCAAAGATCGAAATCAATGGAAGAAATCCCCGCAAACAAGAAGATTATGAGGAGAAGAAAATTAGGGTTTGAGGGGAGGAGAGAGAGGCCGCACTAAAATGGAGAGGAGAGGAGGTTACAAAGTAGAGATAATGAAGAAGAGAGAGAAGGCAGGAGAAACAGCAGAAATGAAGTGGCCCCACGATTTATGACTGAGCAGATTATCAGCTCCTGAACCCTAGAGTATCAAGATTTATAGATTACTCATTAATGGCCTAGAGTGCCGGGAGAGGCCGAGAGGACGTAAATATGAGCGAAATTGATTGCTAGGAATTTTAGGAGAGGATATATCAAGAGATTGAAGATAAATAGGAGCAAATCAATCAAGATAGGCACAAAGTAAAAACTTTAAACACATCTAAAAGGAGAAATAATGAATTGACTTGTTCGAGTTGAAATACCACAAAAGAAACTAGCAATATGACAATTCTAGTTCTTTGGGCAAAACTCAAGATGTGCCTTTATTAGATCATTATAGATCAAGTTTTTGAATATTATTAAGCTTTTGAAAAGCAAAAGATTTGTTTCATAATAACCATAAAGAAGGTTATAATTATGATATAAGATCCAAAAGATAAGATTTATGTAATAATAAGTTTTAAATGAAGATTTGTGAATCCTTTGTATTTTGTAAATCCAAAATAGATTATTTTTCAAGTAACTTTGACTTATAAAGTCTAGTTTTAAGTTTTTTTTTTAAAAATATTTATCGCACAAACTTCAATTTTCCACATTTTAGGGATGTGATATATACATAAATTGCATATTACTCCCCTTGATGTGAGACTTATCTAAAGAACATATACCAAATAAAAACCAATTTAAGCAATCAAAAGAATTTCACTTAGGCCACATTTGAGATATCAATAACATTTAATTCATTCCTCGCTTTGCAAAATCTAGACTCATCTAAGGGTTTAGTGAGTATATCCGCTAATTGATTTTCCGCTCTAATGTGACTAATCTCAATATCCCTTTACATACATGATCTCTTAAGAAATGATGTCTGATATCAATGTGTTTTGTTCTTGAGTGTTGGACGGATTATTTGCAATTTTAATCGCTTTCATTATCACATAAGAGAGGCACCTTCTTAAAATTTATTCCATAATCCATTAGAGTTTGCCTCATCCATAACAATTGAGCGCAATAACTACCATGGATATATATTCGCTTCATGGTGGATAAAGCTACGGAGTTTTGTTTTTTGAGAACCATGAAACTAGGGATCTACCTAGCAATTGACAACTCTCTGAGGTGCTCTTTTCTATCCACTTTGCAACCCGCATAATCCGAATCCCAATATCCAATTAAATCAAATTTTGCACCTTTAGGATACCATAATCCTATGTTTGAGGAATGTTTTAAATATCTTAGAATTCTCTTTACGGCAACTAAATGACATTCTTTGGGAGAAGCTTGAAAGCGAGCACACATGCAAACACTAAACATAATATCGTGCCTAGATGCGTAAGATAAAGCAAACTACCAATCATAGACCTATAAAGCTTTAAATCTACCGGCTTACCTCCCTCGCTTAAGTCGAGATGCCCGCTTGATGCCATTGAGTCTTGATCGGCTTACGCCCTCCATGCCAAATCTTTTAAGAAGATCCTTTGTGTACTTGATTTGGCTTACTTAACGCCCCATCCTTGAGTTGCTTGATTTGAAGTCCAAGAAAAAGCTCAATTCACCGATCATCGACATTTCAAACTCCCTAGACATCATATCACCAAATTCTTTGCAAAAATCTTCGTTAGTAGAACCGAAAATGATATCATCAACATATATTTGACATACAAAGAATTCATCATCAATTATTTTTGTAAAGAGCGTTGTATCAACCTTCCCAATTTTGAAACCTTTAGAGAGTAGAAAATCTCTAAGTCGCCATACCATGCTCTAGGAGCTTGTTTGAGTCCATATAGCGCCTTAGAGAGTTTGTAAACATGATCGATATTTAGAATTTTCAAAACCGGAGGTTGTTCGACAAATACCAATTCGATATTTGTCCATTTAAGAACGCACTCTTTACATCCATTTGATATAACTTGATGTCAAAGCTTGAAGCAAATGCAAGCAAAATTCTAATGGCTTTAATCTAGCTACAAAAGTAAAGTTTCACCGAAATCTAATCCTTCAATTTGAGTAAAACCTTGCGCTACCAATCTAGCTTTATTTCTTACTACAATACCATTTTCATCTTGTTTATTACTTAAAGACCCATTTTGTGCCAATTACATTATGTTCTTTAGGTCTCTACTAAGGTCCATACATCATTACGAGCAAAGTTATTCAATTCGTCATGCATAGCATTTACCCAATCCGGATCAACTAATGCTTCATCTATGTGAGTTGGTTCAAATGAAGATACAAATGAGTAATGCTCACAGAAAAGAAGCAACACGGATCGAGTTTGAACACCTTACTCACGCCACCCAATATTTGATCTATTGGATGATCTTTGGAGAGACCATGATGGATCCTTTGAGGCAATGGTTGAATTTGTTGCTCGTCATTCTTGTCATCCTCATCATTTGTTCGAACTTGACTTGGTGTAGCGAAGTTGAAGGTTCAACTTGAGTAGATGAAGGTTGATCTTGCTTGTCCACTTCCCGCTTCACATCTCCAATTGCCATATTTTTCATTGCTTCTCTTAGGCCTTCCTCACCTACATCATCCAAATTTTCTTGCTCTTCTTGAGAGCCGTTAGTTTCATCAAATTCAACATCACACGCTTCTCTACAAATCCTTTGTTTTTATTAAAAACTCGATAAGCTTTGCTATTTGAAGAATATCCTAATAAAACCCTTCATCACAACGACTTTGAAACTTGGAAAGCCGAACACCCTTTTTCAAGATGTAGCATTTGCAACCAAATACCGAAGTAAGAAATGTTCGCCTTCTTCCAACAAGAAGCTCATAAGAGGTCTTTTTCAATAGTCGATGCAAATAGAGTCTATTTGTAGCATGGCAAGCGGTATTAATGGCTTCGCCCAAAAACTATCTGGACGCACTATACTCATCCAACATTGTTCTTGCCATTTCAATTAATGTACGATTTTTCCGCTCCACAACTCCATTTTGTTCCGGAGTATAGGTTATGAAAGTTCAGGTTTTATTCCGATTTCATCACAATAATCTTCAATTCTTGTATTTCTGAACTCGAACCATTATCACTACGAATTTTCTTTATTATAAAGTCAAATTCGCTTTTGAGCCCTTTTTGCAAATCTTTTGAAAATACTTGAGGTTTCGGATTTATCGCCTAAAAAGAAAACCCAAGTATATCTAGAATAATCATCAACAACAACTAAACAATAAGAATTACCTCCAATGCTCTTATAGGTTGTCGGCCAAACAAATCCATATGTAAGAGCTCTAATGGTCTAGATGTGACATGATACTTTTGACTGGATGAGAACTAGCAACTTGTTTACCGCTTGACAAGCACTACAAAGTCGATTTTTCTCAAACTTCACATCTTTCAAGCCCACAACTAAATCATTCTTAAATAGTTTTTAAGTTGAATCATACCAACATGAGCTAGTCTTCTATGCCATAACCATCCTAAAGATGTTTTTGCCATTACAAGTTTGAAGACATGAGTCATTTGAAGTGAAATCAACTAAATACAAATTTCCAAATCTAAATCCTTTAAATGCTAGCTTAATTATCATTTTCTTTTGTAATGACTACATCATTTTTAGAGAATGTGCAAATAAGATCAAGATCACAAATTTGAGCAACTGATAGCAAATTGAAATTTAATGTTTCAACTAATGATACATTTGAAATAGAAAGGTCATTTGATATAGCAATTTTACCTAATCCCAATACCTTTCCTTTGCTATTATCACCAAATGTGATCTTGTCATTTTGTCCATTTCCTAATCAAAGGTGGTGAACATCTTTCGGTCACCGGTCATGTGTTGGGTGCATCCACTATCCAACACCCAATGTCAGCCCATCGGTTTTGTAGTTCACCTACAAAAGAAAATCAAACCCTTTAGGTACCCAAATTTGTTTGGGTCCTTGGAGGTTAGTGACCAAGGTTTTGGGAACCCAAACGGCTTTTCTTTTTGGCCAATTATCGGGTCCCAACAAACTTAGCAAAAACATTACCATTTCTATCCCTTTTAGAACATAGCAAGAATCATGAACATTTTCATTAGAAGATTTACTCAAATTACAATCATTCGCTAGATGTCCTATTTCATGGCATTTATAGCAAAATTTACCATTTGATTTCACAAAACGTGGAGCCTTGTTATTTACTTTCTTGTTCTTTTAGGATATAACCTAAGCCTTCTTTATTATAGGAACATCTTTGACTACCTAAAATTTTATTTAAGGTGTCCTTACCCTTAAAGCATCTATCTAGACTTTGACTTAATTTGTTCACTTGCTTCTTAAGTTCATCATTTTCAACAATTAAATTTTCATGACATGAACTAGCACTAGAGCATGACAAATCAACTAAATCACAACATGATGTAGATATGCTTGATTTTTCAACATGAGATGAGGCGTTTGCTAGTCTAGGCAAGTCATTTATAATATCACACTCGATACCGATATCATTTGTTAATTTTGAATTGTTCTTGACAAGTAGAATTTCATGTTCTTCCTTTAGCTCATCATATGAATTTTTGAGAGTTAGAAATTCTTTCTTTAAAACCTTAAATTTTGATTTTTCTTTGCCAAGATATTCATTTAATTCTTCTAGCATGTCCATTAACTCATCATATGATGGTTCATTATCTTCATTAGAGTTTACCTTGGTTTCTCCTCTAGCCATGAGGCATAAAGGAGTGACAAAAGGCGATTTAAGCCTCCTTGATGGCAACACCGCAAAACCCTTCTTCTTTGAAGGTGCTTGCCTTCGACGAATCGAATCCGAGTATTCCTCCTCGAATCCCACTCACCAATATGGGCTTCACCCTTGCCATCCTTTTGGAATTTCTTGAATAGCTTCTTCTTGCCTTGAAAAACTTCTTCTTCTTGGGTGATTTGTCTTTGTCATCCTTCTTCTTAGGGCAATGCGAGGCTATGTGTCCCTTTTCATCACATTCATAACATCGAATATTAGCATATCTGTTAGTATTAGAATTTTGTCCTTTCTTATACCTTTATGACCGCTAAAGCTCGATCGCTTCTTCATAAATTTCTTCATTCTTCTCACGAGGAGAGCCATTTCTCCTCGGTGTCCTCATCGCTGAGTCCTCATCACTTGATTCCGCCTTAGCCTTGAAGGCGATGTTTTTCTTCTTTGATGAGCTTTGTTCTAACAATTCTTCCTTGTCTTTCTTGTATAGCTCATTTGTGATGAGATTGCCGAGAAGTCCGGTTGGTGTCATCCTTGGTAGTTCCTGAATTGAGAAACAAGGTCACCAATGTCTCGTGACTTTTCCTAAGAGCCCTAAGCATTTTCTCGACAATATCAACATCACTCAAGGTCGTATCAAGACCTTTGAGCTCGTTAACAATATTATTTAATCTAGAATACATTTCATTTATATTCTCATGAGGCAACATAATGAAACTTTCATATTTAACTCTAAGCATATGTAATTTTGCTTCCTTGACAAAGGATGTTCCTTCATGAATTTCCGATAAGGTATTCCAAATTTCATGTGCGGTTTCTAAATTACTTACACGATTAAATTCATCCGCATTTAAGGCACCAAATATAGCATTCATAGCTTGAGCATTTAAATGAATAGATCTTTCATTTTGTTCCTCATTTATAGTAGCACCGGTGGTCACAACATATCCTTCATTGACAATTCTCCATATATTGGGACTCATAGCCTTAAGATAAACCGTCATACGAATTTTCCAATACGAATAGTTTGTACCATCAAAGAAAGGAGCCTTTCCAATAGACATACCCTCGTTGGCCATCCTTACTCTCTAGGCGGTAAAGCCGAAAAAGAGAGACCAGGCTCTGATACCACTTGTAAGATCGAGGATGAGCCTAGAGGGGGGGGTGAATAGGCTTTTCTAAAATTTTTACCACTAAATTCAAGTTTAATGATTACTAAGAACAAGTGATAGTTTTACCTAATTTAATTCTTAACAATTTTAGTGATCAAGATAATACCGCTATGCAAGAATATTGGTTTGCTAAGCAAGTAACACACAAGCATCAATGAGCTAGAATATCACGAGAATGAAAACAAGCAAACCACAATTAGATGCGCAAGAGAATTTTTCCGTGGTCTCGAGACTTGCTTGCCTCCCTACTCCACGCTGAGGTAGCTTGAATTCCTTCAAGCCGGCTCCACTCGCTTGAGCCTTCCCGATCACTAGTGATAGCTCTTCCCGCCTGTAGGCGAGCCAGGCCTTCACACCCGCCTGGTCTTCACACAACCTCCTTTGTGAAGATCACCGAGCCTCACGCCTCAAGCCGCCTAGGAGGCGGCAACCTCCAAGAGTAACAAACTTGACGCTGGCTTGAATCTCAAGAGTGCAATCAATATGGCTCACTAATGCAATGCACTCAATTTTAGCTCTCCAACACTTTAAAATCAAGAATTCAATGCTCTAAAGGATGGAGAGAGTTGCTAGGGCTTAGAATGTATTCAATGAAGTGTCCAACTCGTTCTAGCACAGTGGGGGGTATTTATAACCCCACCCACTCAAACTAGCCGTTTTCGCTTTTTCGTCGATTTACGCCACGGCGGTATTACCGCCTCTAGGGCTTCAGAGTACCAAGACCAGAAGCAGTAACGGCTATACGGCGCAATAATCGTGACCGACACGTAGTCACATAAAGATTTTTTATGCATGGTTGCATTATTATCATAGGAAGTGAGTACCGCACTGCCAATCGAAAAGAGCATACGCTCGAATAATGCTACCGCTAACTAAGGTGCGGTAGTATCAAGAATGCGTACTACCGCCCACCCACGCAGTAGTGCCTACCGAGAAGACCCAAGGTACACCTTTCGAATATAGCTATCATAGTTGAAATGTCAGTAGTATCAAGACTTATGTACTACTACCAACCCATGCGGTAGTGCCTTACCGACAATCCGAAAAAGAAACAAAAAATCAGCTCATCGAATTTAGCTACCGCTAACTATCTTCCTAGTATCAAGACTTGCGTACTACTACCGATGGTTATGAGTCTTTACCACGTGAATTTTTCAAAGAACTCGATTTTTCTCTCAAACCACCAATGCACAAATGAACTAATGAGCCATATTTTTATGCACTTTCAAAATTCAAAGACCCATATCAAGTCCTCTTAATAGTACGGCTACTATTCTAAAAAATCCGATCTTTTTCCAACTCCAAGATCGGTGAAAATACTAGAAAATACTTCTAAACTTTATACCTTCACTTCTTTAGCTTCTTTTATGCCAAGACTCCTTCTATTTTTGCACTTGAAGCCATCCAACATCTTTCGAGGAATACTTTTGTCCTGCTTTCCAACTTACTTGCACAAACATCATTAGTCTTTTTCGCGTGATTGTCATTAATTATCAAAACCACAACCATACGGGGGCCTAGATGCTTTCAAGGAGGCCACGCACGGTTTTAGAAGAAAGGCCGAGGCCACGGCTGTTTTCACGAGGAGTCGTGTGGAGGCGCGGATCGCGCCGATTGGATGAAACGGATAAATTCCTCTTTTTATTAGTTGACTGGTTAAGTGTCCGTGCGTTACAACAAAAAATCATAATTGGATGCAATGTAGTGCTAAAGTGTTAAGTTTGCTGACTTATTTAAAGAACAACAAATGCATACATATTATCATGAAGGTTGTGTTCCACGCATAGCATTGCAAGTCACAGGAATTCTTCAAAAGTGTATTGAATTACATTTTGAAAGGTCTGCTGGATTACAAATAAGCAATGATACGAAGCAAATACTAATTTAAGTAGATGTGTGTTTAGTGCATAAGACCCATTACCAAACTGGTCCGAAGAGAAGTTAGGGTGTGTTTGGCAAAGATTTAGCTTCTCCAGATTCATAAATCTGGTGAAGCTAAAAATTCTAACTTCATCAGATTCGTGAAGCTGGAGCTGTGAGTAAATTAAGAGTGATTAGATAGATCATCTTGTTTGCATTTTAGGCCAAAAATATAAACTTAATTCACTTTATTTTAGCCTACAAGTTTCAGATCTCAGGTGAAGCTGGAATCTGGAGCTCTACTAAAAATAGGCCCTTAGTGAACAATGAGAACGTTAGATGACCTGTGCTTGAATGCAATGATGGTGTAAGTATTTAATTTATGTCAACCAGATGATTGCGAATAAATAATTTAATTATGTACCACAGGCATTTGGATGTTACATCGTAGCTACAACACTCATTCCTCCAGCATTTTCCAATTTTTCAAAATCCAATGCAAGGTGTGCATGGGTGATGTATATGTCCCTTTGTTCACCACTGAACAACATATTTAAAATTATTATATTTGATGCTTAGCTGGAATGATTATGTAAGAGTGCCCATGCATGTTGAGCATGACAATGGACACATGATGCATGCCACAACAGAGTTTGGCTCCGTGTGGTGGTGGAGCCAAGGGCGCAACCCAGGTGGAGCAGAGCAACAGAGTCGTGATGGTGTTGAATGTTCTCTTAGGACTGCTGAATCATGGTAAAATTATGCATGTCAAGGTTTCAGCTAACCTAATATACAATTCTTTACTACTTAAAAATGAAGTATTCTTCGAGTGCCTTCATATATTATTCGCCATAGACACTAATGTAGTAGTGAAGAAAGGAAATGACTGACATGTTCGGTTGAGCAGTTCTCTTCTAAAACCGTTCCTATAGTGCTTCCTGAAATCAAGACTTTTGTTTCATTTGTTTGGGCATTACCATCTCCTTCAGTCACTTCCGAAGTGACATGCACAATAATATACATGATCGACCACAGAAAGACAGCACCAATCTGCAGTAAATCAATGACGATAGTGACATAGTGTTCTGATTTTAACTTAACAAACATAAGCACGTTTAATATTATATTAAATACAAAGATAGAAATAGCCTTACAACCATTGAGAGTGACGAATATGCTAGTCCATAAGTCCGATAAACATCAGGTGCTCCAGATGGGCTACCCGTCTCTTGGCAATGGGCTAGAATGATGATGAGAAAAATATTGCCCAAATTGTATGCATCCATACAAGAAAGTTAACTGAAGATTTTTAATAAAATATACGCTAGAAAGATACCAAATGAGGGTTGTTCTCAAAAGTAGAGATGTTCAAATTCGATCAGTTCTCCAAGATGCTCCATTCACAGTTTGTAATCAACTGACTACTCACGGACTAAGTATCTTCACACCATTACTGAATTTTCAATTGGATAGATAATTTTAAAATCCCTTAATATGTAATACTACCAGGATTTTATTCCATGGTCACATCTTTGTTTCATGGAATGGTACAAGGTAGGTGTAGGTGGTTATCCGTATTATGGCTAGTACCATGTCACTACTGGGCAGTACCTGATCTGTACCACGTGAAAAATTATGAGAAGGACCTTAGCCGTTGGTGATCCGGTCAGAGACTAATTGTCTTGGGGTGCTTTTATTTCTAATAATATAATGCTGCCTTCAGATGTACAAAAAAATGTAAAACTCGGCTGAATTAGTACTGGGACCACCTGAGATTTTAGTTTGTCGGATGGTTACTGACAATTTTGAAAAAAAAAAGGTTGAGAAGTAGTCTAGTTACCAGCAGAACAGCAACCCAAAATGAGGTGTCTTTGCTTGGGCGGTGCTCTGGTTACCTGTATCATGACCCATCTGAAGATTAACCCAAAGGTGGAAGCGAGAGGTGAATATTCACTTGCATGAACCATCTGCATTATGAAATGTAGATAATCAATTTCTTTAGTTCTCCTTGTCTAATAGAACAGTGAAGAAACAATCTATTATATATTAAAAGCTCATGGAGAGTTGCTAAGAAAAAAGAGAAAAGAAATTCTCACAAAAAAGCAAAACATATAGCCTTTAGTTTGGTAGGCCCTAATTACAATCACCATTAGATCTTTCTAACAAAAATAGGAATATATTAGAAAGTCTTAAGTTTGGTGTACCCTAATTACAATCACCATTAGATTTTTCTAACAAAAAATAGGAATATATTAGAAATTCTAACAAAAAAGCAAAACATTTAGCACTTAATCTGGTGGACTATAATTAAGTTAAACTATAGTAGTCATTGGATATTATTATTTAAATGCGAGTCACGACGAGAACTGCTACCTCACGCCCTCAAAGCTCATGGAGAGTTGCTAAGAAAAAAGAGAAATATGCTAGAAATTCTCACAAAAAAGCAAAACATCTAGCCTTTAGTTTGGTGGGCCCTAATTACAATCACCATTAGATCTTTCTAACAAAAAATAGAAATATATTAGAAAGCTTTAAGTTTGGTGGACCCTAATTACAATCACCATTAGATCTTTCTAACAAAAAATAGGAATATATTAGAAATTCTCATAAAAAAGTAAAACATTTAGCCCTTAATCTGGTGGACCATAATTAAGTTAAGCTATAGTAGTCATTGAATATTATTATTTAAATACGAGTCACGACGAGAACGGCTGCCTCACGCCCTCATGCAGTAATCAGGTTTGTAGGCCGCTTCTCCGTGTACACCGTGATGCTCAAGCACTCGCAAGAGTTGAGCTTCGACGAGGCGACGCTGCCCAAGGCGTGTTGCAAAGCTGCCGACGGGCGGCTTTGAGGATATGCGGCGCACTGGGAACAGCGGTGTGCACGAGGCCAGAGGAGCACGTTAGCCGGGATGGCGTCCACCGACACTAGGCATATAGCGTCGTGAGCGAGTCTATCTATCACGAATTTAGCGTTGCAAGGACTAATGCATTCACACTTCTATAGCATTGCCCATGATTAATCTTGAGTTCTGGAGTTTATCATTTCCTTTAGAGACGATGGTTCCGTACTTGATGTATGAGCTTCCATGGTAGCACATAAGACTAGGGGTGCAATCGGATAGGATATTTTCCGACCGACCGATCGATCGGATATATTTGGATCGGATTCGAATATTTTTTTCGGATTCGGTTTTGAATTTGGTAGATAACTATCCGTCGGATCTGAATATTCCGAATATTTTTTCGGATATTTTCGGTTTCGATTATTCGGATATCCGACCGAATCCGAGCCGATTGCACCCCTACATAAGACATGTGATTGTGTACCTCGCAAGCCAAATCTTTTCTATTAATAAGTAAAGTAAATAATAGAGCATTTCGCTGAAATTTAGAGACTGAACTACCAAAAAGCCAAGAATCATGTTATCTACTCCCCCGTTCCTGAATACATGTCATTCTAGCTTTTAAATTTTATTCCTAAATATATGTCATGCTACAATTTCAAGACAACTTTTAACTATTTTTTTCCTTTGTATACCCCTACCATTCAGGGCAAAATGTTCATATAAATGAGGGCTAGATCTTGTAGACTCTAACTAAGTTGAATTATAGTAGACACTGATATTATCATTTAAATAAAAAATCTAATCTTTTATCTAGCATACACGAGTTACAATGGCTTATATTAAAAAAAATCCATACCAAGTACAATAAAAAATAACCAAAATTTGGAATAAAAAATTAAAATAAACTAGCCATTTGATTTTCATACGAACTCCAAATTAAAACCCGTATATGGCTAAAATTTGAAAAAATAGATAAAAAATCAGCAGTTGGGTTTGTATATGAATGCTAACCTAAAAGTAATATTCAAAATTAAATAAAAATAACTGCTTAGATTAGAAGAAGAGTCCATACCAAATACAATAAAAATAACAAAAATTAGGAATAATAATGTAAAAAGAAATCAACCATTTATCTTTCATACAAACTCCAAATTTTAACCTGTACATAGCTGAAATTAAAAATAAAAATTATAAATTGGATTTGTATACCAATTCTAACCTAAAAATGGTATGTAAAATAAAAAGTCAGAATAAAACTTAACATAAATTAGGAAAAAATAAAATAAAATTAGCCATTTAATTTTCATATGAAATCTAAATTAAATTTGTACATAGTTAAAATTTAGAATAAAAATTAGATGAAAATTTATAGTTGTTTATATACAAATTCTAACATAAAAATGAAATTATAAATTAAATAAAAAATAACATAAGAATAAAAATAAAAGGAAATTTGGGATTGTTTTTTCTATTCTATACCAAGTGAAAAATATGAATTTTGGTTTTATTTAGAATTAAAATTCCAAAAATATGATAATTCGAGGAAAGATAAAAGAAAGTAAGGAATTTGATTTGTATATAAGTGGATGATAGTTTTTTTTCATGGTCGCTAAGAAAATATTAAATATGCTAAAATTCTCAAAGATAGAAAGAAAGCATCCTAACTCTTTATTTGGTGGACCTCTATGGAATAGAGGAATTAACAAGGTGATATATCGACATGTGTTAAGTCAGCTATACCGGTATAAACAATATGATGTGCATTAAAAGAAGTACCGAAAGAAAGAGACAAGCATTGTAATAATGAAATTAAGAGATGATGATATAAATGAAAAATATTATATTATGCAATGTTTACTATTTTACTATGCAAGTATTTGGGGAAGAAAGTTTTGATTATATATAACAAGTATTGGGAAACGGAGTGAATATATTCTCTTCTATAATATATAATATTAAAATATCACAAATGGAATTATGATATAAATGGAAAATATTTTCAAAAGGCAAAATCACAAATTATTGCCAAGTTATCTAAATATGCTTTAAGAATGATACACACGCCAAGTGCGCGGGCCACCTTGCTAGTTATATAAAAGAGTCTTTTGATATGGCATCATAGCATTTAACTAAAATTGCCCAATAACAGGTAAATGAAGAAACATGTCTCACAATTTGGCCAAGCTTTCCATAATTTGTGTCAAAATATCTACTACATAAAAATGAACTATTCTATTCTCAATTGTATCGTAATTGAACATTCTTCTTCCAGAACAATACCAAAGGGACATCGTGGATACTTGAAAAGTGTATCCGATTGAATGTCGATCAAGAGTCTCTTATATTTGACCCTCTTGAGAAAAATCAGGCTGATGTTAAAAAAGACGAAGCTAACGAGCAACATGCTAAACCAGTAGTTCACTGGACAGTATGGTTCTACTCCCAGCCTGCTATATTCAGTTTGGAAATTTAGCAATTGTAGTATCTTAATTACCAAAAAATTAATGTTCAACACACAGATTGTTGCACAAGAATGGGAATTAAGTTTATCAGTGCTTTCATAGAAATTAGATGATCTGCTACACTGCAAAGTTCCAATCTTATAAGTTCTTTCGATGAATCCCGCAAGGTACATTAATCTCCTGTCAAATTTTATTTGCTGTTACCTAATATTGGACGTGTTTGGTGTTCTATTTTAATATGTTTCCATAGGGGGTACAGATTGAGTTTATTTGTTTAAAACAACACCGAAGAAAATTAAAGTAGGCTAAATGTGTAGTAATGAGTAGCTAATTGTTTAACTGCGTAGCAAACCTTTCATTAGGCACTTTCACTCGATGCATTTTATTGACTTCAGTGTTTTTTTCCTGTGTTTCAGCATAACAGTATGCAGCATAATAAAAAGGAGTAATAGAATGAATTACTGGAACCAAACTATCTAGTCACATAAGCCGTAGAACACAAGAAAATATCAGTGTCAAACCACGATAAGATCTTTTACTTATGCAATCATTTTAGTTGCTTACTCATAGGCCTGTGTGCTGCAAACACATGCTATTTTTGTTGAATCTTCGGTAAGGAATAAGGACAACTTTTGAAGCCGTTCCTCGGACATGCTTGGCAGTCTTGTCCGCCAGCTTCTATTCTAATCACCAATGCTGCTGAAACAAGGTGATATAAACAACCCTGATCGGGTATTTTTCCGAAGGAGCCAGAGGGATCAGGGCAGCGCATGGCTTATCCAAGATTAGGGCTGCGGCAGGTCAGGACTTTTGTCTAGCCGCATACTTTCCATAAGTATTTTCCTTATTTACTAGTCACCATGTTTAGGACTCCTATTCTGATTCTATTTTGTTAGCACTTTCTATCTCCTATTAGTTACCATGTTTAGGTCAAACGCTATGAATAAAAAGAGAGGACGGAGGAAGAAAACGGCACCTTTTGAGTTGCCACCAAATCAAGTCTCAGGCGTTGCCGACGATAAACGGCCATTGGCTTCGTACAGCCGTCACCATAGGTCGCCGGCGCGGGGCTGCTGCGCCGTCTTCCTTGTCGCTTCCAGGCCTCCGGCCTAGGACACGGGCGTACGAGCGGGAGTGTCCATATCACAAGGAAGGTTCGAAAGAAGCATTAGTGATCATTAAAAGGTTCCAAATTGATCAGCAAACTTAGCACTTTAGCACTACATTGCATCCAATTGTGGTTTTCCGTTGCAACGCACGGACACTTCATTAGCATATGAAAAATAGTAATGAATAGATGCTACTTCCTACTGGTACTGTATTGCAACTTATACCACTAACAACACTTCAGACTTCAAATCTGGCACAGTAAGAAGCAATTCAGATGTACAATACCATTAGGTCTTTAGGTCTTAAAGAGAATGCTCTGCCATTTCAACTCCAAAATTGCCAGGAGAAATCCTCTATATGGACGTGATTGAATAACGTGATTCCAAAATCCTCTGCTTCTTGCTCTGAAATGTACCACTACCATATACCATTTCTGGCGAAGCAACCTTGGCTAGTCCCTGCCTCACAGTCACAGCCTCCTTCAGAGGCTTCAGGCTTACACCTGCACTGCCATCATCCTTACACAATATGAACACAAGCTGCATCCTTCCTCCCAGGGAGGTCATGTCTGTTGGTAATGTCCTCAGTCTCAGGCCATGGAATGCCTGGATGATCCCGGCGAAGAGGTCCAGCCAGTCGGCGCAGTTTACTGGAGTTTGGTGGAGAGGGCTAGATGGTTTATAGCAAGTCCAGAAGTACAGATCTGCATCACTGTATGAAGAACTCTACTACAGCTAGAAAGGGAAGTCGGACCAGTTGGTAATGGTAGCACCAACTGGTAACATATATGAGTTCTGGTTCAGTACATTCGTTCGTTTTCAGCCGTCCAATACTGTGTATTCTACGGTCCTGATGATATTAACACCTCAGGCGCAAAAGACTGATGCACAAGGGAGGTGCTGGGCTAAGAGGACAAAAAGGTAATTTGCGCCTTGGATCCAGCGGCGGTCGGTGATGGTGGGAAGCTACGCGAACAGGGGTGCACGTCGCCGCCGAGATTCCGGGCTAAGACACCACGTACGCACACCGACAGACGCCTCCCGTTGTCTCGTCCTCTCTCTTCTCTTCACGGACGCCGTCGATGCCGGGGAAAAGCTATCTCCAGCAGCCGCAGAGAGCAGCGGCGCCCCTCCCTCCCTCCTCCTCTTCTTTCTCCTCTTTCCTCTCGGCTTTCGTCTTCTTTCTGACTGCTTCGGTGCGCAGGATTTACTCATCAGCTTGAAGGAGTTGGTTGCGACGCGGGCCAAGAACGCCGGCCATCCTCGCCTTGCCGACAGATTTGATCCGCGGACCCTTCGTGCTCTCGGTACCGCAGCTCTCCTCCTCTCTTTCCTCCAACCATAAAAACTGGCATGCCATGATGGGGGTTTTTGACACCTGACGCTTGAGCTGAGCAACCCAATTAATCCCTTCAATACTGAATTATTACTATTCATGCTTAACACTAATTAATTGCCAATGGCCCAATGCTAAAGCTAGTGTCGGTTTTTTTAATCAGCAATGACATGGTGGTTCATATCTAGTGCTCGAATGGATACATAAGTGCCCATCTCAGTTGGCTCTTTGCTCGTAAAACTAGTGCTTCGTTGGTGATTTATGTGCTCAGATCATAGGACATTCAGCTGTTCTGTCATTCTCAATATTCTGAATCTTTGCAACCAAGGGACAGATTTGCAGCAAATTTCTGAATTCGTATCATAGGACAATTTTTTTGCTGGTTCAGATTTGAAGCATACTTGAATGCCTTTTTTTTGGACCATCCCCCCTAATTCCTAAATTAGTAGAGCTTACGCACAAACTGATATGATAGCAATTCAGGTCTTTGGCCTGACTTTACACAAGCTATTAGAGATCTTATCATCTGCAAGCATATGAAGACTGTAGCATTTTGCCCAGAGTCTTCCATCACTTGTATGGTACAATCTCTTTGTTGATACATGCTTATGTTTATGCTTTCCAGGGATTGTTTTGCTCGAAAGTTTCAAAGAGCGTCTAAAAGAGACCTCAATTGATCCAAACATTTTCGTAGACTTGCACTATTGTTTATTCTGATGCATTTTTACCAACAGTGGGAGTGACACTGAGGTGATCAGGCCCAACAAAGATCAGCAGACACCAATTGGTACCAAGAGAAAACAAAAGCAGATGCAGGATGGGTAAGTCTTCCTCCTCTTGTTGCGTAGGAGTGAAAGATCATCACCCTAGTTCTCATTTTTCTCAAAGCATTGTGTTTGATTACAGATATATTTTACTGGAGGTCAATGTCTGATCAATTTTTTCTGAAACGATTTAGTTAAATTTAGTAAAGACTGGTTATACACAACTTTGTTTTATATTGACACTTGCTTACTTTTTCCCTAGAATTTTTGCTGCTTTTCTGGAGGTTGGTTGCTAACTTGCGATGCAGTTATGGTATATTTGTGTATGCAGGTGGCATGAAGAAGTTGCCCAGAGTGAAAACAAAAGAAAAATGAGCTGGAGGAGATAGCAGTGAGCATAGACGCTTTGGTGTTCTTCCTACTAGTGATCTAGCACAAACACCCACGGCTGTCTTTGAGAAGGTATGAGCAATATCATTGAAGCTGGCGCTGGTGTAAATTTGACAAAGCTTTTAATCTTGCTCCTTCCTCATCTCTCTCTTTTAATCTTGATCCTTGGCCCTTGGCATTAAAGGACACCATGCCATTTCAACATTTCCAAAGATACCAAGAGAGGAGAAATGTGAATGTTCTGCAAGCTTTCAGGACTTTGGAATGATGTAGGGATTTTTCACTGGACGCCTTTCAAGGGTGAAACAAGATCATTTGGTTCATGCATGGCTGTTGGATCAATCATTCACTCCCCATATTTTGACAGAGTGAATGTGACCGAGAGCGTAGTAGCGCATCGCAAACCTAGTTGGTGCTTAACAATGATAATATTTCTTTCATTTAGTCTATGTTTTATTAGAACAACATAACTGAAGTGAAAACAAAGCCAAAACGTGGTTGTGGTACTGTTGCACATCTGCTCTAGTTTTATGGAAAATAACATCAAAGTATTATTGGCTAAAAGTTTGCCCAGTGGCACAGCTGAAGTAAAAACGTGGTTATGGCACTGAAACACCCATCACTTGCAATTACGTAGCATCATTAAGTCTTGTGTCTCTTTCTTGACTTCATCCACTTCGTTTAGTTTGGAGTTGATAATTTCGGATGCTATCTTTTTTCTGAAAAGGTGTATATTCTCCTGTGGAATATTGGGAAATTATAAGTTCAAATTTGAACCAGTAACAAAAAAGAAATATAGAGAGGAAGGAGGTTGTACTTATCGTTGTAATTTTGTTTGCCAACCTTGTTCCATTCCAAAGGCTCCATGAACTTGAAGACAAATAGGCCACATGATGAATCGATAAAAAACAGTTATGAAACATAGTTTTATTGCAAAATATTGAAGTAGACAACAATTATGATAATGATCAAGACCTATCATTTTGTTGTGGAACAGCATAACACGGATGGGCCATGATGTGAGAAGCAATCTACCCCATCTAGCAATAGCTGTCCCATTTGCCAACGCCAAATTAACGTATTCTTGTACACCTTTTAGCTATTTTTCATTCAAGACCAACAAAGTTTGATAAATATATAGACATGCCATGTGATAGAATAAAGTTGAAAAGGTAAAATAGACTTACCAGATTTGTTAGTACTAACGCGCTTATTGTACTTAGAAATTGCCTTTGAATCCAAAACCCAGATTCTTCCTTCCTAGTATTAATAACAACTAAATACCAATGCACTTTCATGTGATTCATTGGGAGAAATATCTGTCATGCTTTGAAATGTGTTTGATATAATAACAGCATAAAAATGCTACCCGATTTAGTAAGCATCGCAAAAGATTTAAATATGCATACCAAGTCATGTCAGAGATATTTTTCCCCATGTTTCAAAGCTCGCCAATATTCTCACCATCGTGATCTAAGACCAAATTCACCAAATGAACTCAAGACTTGGCATTCCATTGTGGTCGAAAACATGGTCTGCAGCCATCCCTATTCATTGTAGATGTATATCGATGTTTTATCAATCTGTATGTAGCCATCCATGACTCGTCAATTTGTAGTTGCAATTGAGGGTTTGACATTGTAGAAAGTAAATGCCATTACATTACAAAATTACAGCAGTACTTACATAATCGTCCAACCATTTCTTCATTTCAGGAGCTGAGTCTGCAAGGGTCAAGCAGAGCAACGATTCACGCCGGATGTGTATTGTATTTAATATTGCCAATTTTTTCTCTTTGCATGATTTTTTAATATATTCTATAGTAGTTGTCTCCAGTAAAGATAGCCTCCCTCCTGCAAGAGTTAGTCAAAATAAACTTGTGTTTCTGAAAGCTACTTTATGACAGCATGATGGGTACCGGTAATCTTGTGTCTCGAGTAAAGATTGGTTTGTTGGTTCACCTGCACATTGGGTTGTTAAAGTCAGATCTTTTCTAGTAGTATTTGTTTTTTCTGGAGACCATAAAATACATAATGGTTTGAATCCCCATAAGTACATGTAGGCATTCTCCGTTAGGACCCCGTAATCTTGTGGCGATGGGTGGGGTAGGGTAGTTTATGTCCTCCATCGCTTGCATATCCTCCACAAGATCACTCTCATGCTCAGGTATCAGGTTGCCTTGTATGTTCGTGTCAACCTTGTTCCGCATTGTTTTTATCATCCTACAAATTGCGATTGACTAGATTAGTATTGCCACGATTGAAGTTCTTGGAATTTTATGAAAAGAGTTAATACCGAACCTCTTCTTCTAATTTGCTACTTTCTAGGTTTGCATTAGTTTTCATGGCACCTTTCATTTCGTAAACAAAAAGGTGATACATGCTCCAGAAATCTACAATTACGTTGTAAGTAAAATAAAATATTATAGTAAGTTAAGGGGTGAACCTTAATCTCTTGCAATATCTTGAATAGAGAAGGCCAGATGGCCATCTCTTTCATGCCATTAGTTTGGTCTTTAATGTGACCATGTTGTGAGGGAAAAACTATTACATGGTCAGAGATTTTTATGCTCTATCTTTATGTGCTCTCCGATTGTGCACATTATACGCCATTAAGGACAAAAAAGGTATGACATATACTTTTGTTAAGAAAATGAGATACCTTGAAAATAGCACCATCATAATTGTTAGAACTCTTGTTGCCCCAGTGCGATCTCGCTTCATTTTGTTGATTGTCTAATGGATCCAAATTGTAAAATTCAGGTTTTGACCTTCCGTCCTCATCATCCGGAGGTGGGAGCTTTTCAACAATCTGCTGCAAACGAAGAGTTCATTTTTCTTCAATAGTACGATTTTGTAGTTAAAACAAATATATAACCTTGAACTTACTTTTGATCTCGCCATAACCCGTGTTGCCCTCAATGGCATCCCTTTGTTTGCATATTCCTGTGTTCCAATTCAATATTAAAGGGTATTTCCGCTTGGTGTACAAATGTCCATCCCGATCCACATGGCAATGCTCCCAAGACTCAAACCTTCATATTGACACAAGAACTATGAATATGTAGTGTTGTTCATATATGACACTATTGACTTGAAAATCGAAATCCAATTTACCTAGAGCAAGATCGACACCCCGCAGATTTTGTTTACCATTTTGTATGTAGACAAAGCTATCGTGGCAGAACCATAAAGTTAAGTCGCCCGCTTTATTTTACCTATATCTTCCACCTTTCTAAGGAGGCCAAGGTAGCCAAGACTTACATACCTATTGGTCATGGGGCATAAAACATACCCAATTAAAAGTAACATGAATCACAGATGAAATGATCATCCGCATAGTTGGTACCCAAAATGTCTTCTTCCAAACTTTCTAGTGAAATGCAAGCTTTGCCATCCTCGCATAGAGCTTAAACATATCGTACTCTACATTATCTCGAATGTGTGTTATTTCCTCTCCTTTGTGCGGTAGGTCCATGATACATTTTACATCCCACATAGTTATGGGGAGTTTTGTCCCGCTGATATCAACAGCTTTTGTCTATAGAATCATACCGACCGCTATCCACATGCAAAGCTTGCGGTGGATATTGATATGTCTTGCATGGATAACAACCCAAAGAAATCCTAGATCCTCGATGAATAGCTTCAGGCAATACTTAATCTTTGAGCTACATCAATGAATTTCTCACTGAGCATACTATGTTCATATCTCCACTCTGCATAGATGGCAACGTCTTGCAGATTAGAGTAGCATAAAAGGAGATAAATAGATGTAGCAGGAATATAGTGGCGCATGTTTCTAGTCTGTTACACAAAATAGCTAAAAATATCTCCCATCTGTAACAGGCGGGTAATATCGCAGGGGAATATTCAATTAGTTCTGATCAATGTTTCGGCTGGAAGTTGGGTGATTCATTTCCCTGGTGTGACTTTGTTCCTGTCTGGCGAGTCGTTGGGTGAAGTTTCTTTGTAAAGAGCAGGAGGTGTCATTCTGGTCACCTGGTTGAGCCTCTGAGTGCTGGAAGTTTTCTATCTCTTGTGTTTAAAACTGTTGCTGGAGTCAGGTTGTTTGGTTTTGACCTGTCTTTGTCTATCTAGATTTTGGGTGCGAATTTTTTTTAAAATAATATTATTTTAATTCGAAATTGCGACATTAATACATGTATTTAAAAAATTACAGAAATAATATCCGTCGCCAAACCGTTTGGCGATAATAGGGTCGTCGCCAAATGGTTTGGCGATAATAGGGTAGTCGCCAAACGGTTTGGCGACTATACCATAATCCAGCACAGGTCGGCCGGTGATGACCGCTTGTCGCCAGTTAGGAGTAGTCGCCACACCGCGGCGACTACTTAGTAGTAGCTAAGCCGCTTGGCGACTACTAGTAGTCGCCGAGCGGTGTGGCGACTACTCAGGACTAGTACTGCGCACAAGAAGATCGATCAACCGAGGCCGATCGGAGAAAACACAGAGAGCGAGAGCGAGGCCAAGTAGAAAAAGAGAGGAGAGGGAGAGAGAGGAGAGAGAGGGAAGGGGAGAGAGAGAGCGCGAGAGAGAGAGGCCAAGGTAGAGAGAGAGGGAGAGAGCGAGAGAGAGAGGGAGAGAGAGAGAGGGAGAGCGCTCGGGAGGGAGAGGTGGAGAGAGAGAGAGAGAGGAGGGAGGAAGAAGAAGAAGAAAGAAGAGGGAGAAGAAGGAAGAAGAAAGAAGAATAAAAAAGAAGGTAAATTCGTCGATTTGTAATTTTTTTTAATTTGATAGTGGCTATTATAAATAATTAGATGTGTAGTTAATATTTTTGTGAATTAGCTATTCAATGTTAGCGATTTAGATTTAGAAATTCAATGTTAGCGAGAATATTAGCGATTTAGATATTCAATGTTAGCGAGAATATTAGCGATTTAGATATTCAATGTTAGTAATATTCTCGATTCACGATATTACTTGTTAATTAGTTAATATTCTTGTTAATTAGTGATAAAATTTTGTCACTGTAGTTAGATATTCTTGTTAATTAGCGTTGTTTAGTTTAGGTTAGCGATATGACATGTTACGAGTGTTATAAAAATTAATTTTGTTTAGTTAGTGATATTAAATGTTAGCGGTGATCTAGAAATTAATTTTGTTTATGTCGTCGCAAAGAATGCTCGGATGCAAATGAACTTTAGGGTATATTATGGCGACGGTGAAATAAAAATTGGGCAAAATGTTGTTGATTTGAGCGGTTTTGTAATACAATGGCGAACACTTATGTCTCGATAGAGTTAGCATCCGTGATATAAAGCTTTGGTTGACCAAATATTTTTCCCTCGATGCAAGTGTTTACTCATACTATTCAAGTCGATTCACGCGTAGTAAGGGTGACCCTCTGTGGGAGTTGAAGAAAATAGATCGGACGTACTTGTGGCGTAAATGGTTAAGGTGGTGCAAGGGATCTAGCCTTGAATGTGTAATCTCAGCAAAGCGTGTTCTAGAGAAGAGGTGATTATTAGCAAAGTGGGCTAAAGCAAGACGTCGGACACAAATGAACAAGTTCAGTAGTGGTGCCTACCGAGGTAGCAATGAGGATGATAACAGGATGCAAAGACACGCGAAGGTCGAGGCAGATGAAGGAGGAAATCGAGCAAATTGTTGATCAATTGGAGTTGGTGGACCATATGGCGAGGCAAGATGAAGCTGAAATGTTGGAGTGTGATGATGACATCGACGAAGATGAGGAAGAGGGAGGAGATGATGAAATGCATAGTAGTACTAGGGCAACGGATGTACCCATCCCTGACGAGTGGAACAGGAAAAACAAAGCTAGTATGGAAGTTTTGTGGGGGCATGAGTCGCGTTGGGAGTATGGTAGCAATGCCGTAATTTGAATCAAGTTTTCGCAAACAATTTCAATTGAAGTTGGCGGTGAGGGTCAGGCACTATCGCAGCAGAGAGAGTTCCGAGTTGTTTTGTCCATCGAGATAGATACACAGTGAAGTGCGAACCGAAGGATGTGAATTTCGAGTACATGCTTATGTCAAGTGCGAGACATTTTGGATTGCATCACGAGTAGATGGGCACACATGCGCACTAGAAAATGTTCTCGTGAAATACCGCAACTTGAATGTGGTCAGAATCGCTAGCGTGATGTTCAATGAGATCATCGAGAAGCGGACATTGAGTGTTCTTATATTCGTAAAGCAATCTTGAGAACATTTAAGTACCGGATAAGTTACTCGATGGTCCGGGCGTATGGCAAAAGGCATTAGAGAAGAGGTTTGGCACATATGAGGCTTCAGATTGTAACCTACCTCGTGTGCTTGATGTCTTGAAGGAAACCAACCAGCACGCATACCGCTTTTGAAGAAAGTGAAGCGGATGGTAACGGGTCTCGATATTTCGTCGAGCTTTTTTTCATCGAGTCCTTGCATTGCGCTATTCGTGTATCGCCGTCCATTCATTGTCAAGGCCGATGGTACTTTCTTGACCGGGAAATACAAGGGCGATTCTAACGGCAATTGCAATTGATGGGAATAACCACATACTTTCATTGGCCTTTGCATTTGTTGAGGGTGAGAACCGGATAGCCGGCCGTGGTTTTTCGACATTTGAAGTTCGGGTAGTTCGTGATCGCCCAACGTGTGCATCATCCATGACCGCCATAAAGGTATCATTTCGCAATTAAGACTCTACAGAGGACCTTGATGAGCATTTTCCATGGCGTGACATGCGTAATGTGGTGCATGAGACATTTGGGAGCAAATTTTTCAGCGGTTCAAGAGTAAGAAGTTGATGAACCTATTTAAGAGGTTATGCAAGCGTAACCGAGCACGAATTCAACGCGATATTGGCCGAGTTGGACAAGCACACTACCGCACGATTGAAGAGTCAAGAAGCAACCAAAGAACGCCGAACGATTGCCCACCCAAAAGGCTATCACCCCTGAGCGCCGATCCTCCAAATCTGAGGAGACGATCACAAGAAACATTAAGTGTTTCTCGACTTGGATAGAGGCGAGCCGTTGGAGAAGTGGGCATTGCTCCATGACACTAGAGGCGCCAAGTTAGTATACTAAATTAACATAGCCGTGACGATTGAACAATTAGAGTTATCGTGCTAATCGATATGTTTGAACAGGTTCGTGTCATGACAACGAATATAGCCGAGGTTTACAATTGGGTCATCGAGGCTGCGTCCGCTACCACTTGTGGCCATCCCGAAGGCATGCCGCACGGCATCGTTGGGTACTTCCGTAAAAGGCATGCGCGAGGTCAGATCGCATGCCACGACATTGCAAACGCCAGATCAGGCGCGGATGATGGCCTACATGGAGGAACGACCAAGAAAGCTCACCGCATATGGTGCGAGAGCCGAGTCACCGAGTACCGTCAAGTGACTCTCCGGTGTAAAGGGGATTGGGAACCGACACAATGTTATTACACAGAGGTTAACTTAGGCCAAGGGCCACCGGATGGTGTGAATGCACCGCAACAAGCCAAGACTTCTTCATATTCCCCGCCGCATGTGATCGCAGCTTGTGGGCAAATTGGGATGAACACGCGGCAACACGTGTCCACTTTCTACTTGAAGGGTCATGTGTCAATACCGGTTCGGTGAGTTCCGTGGTTTTCGAGCACATGGTGATTTCATCGCCATTAACACGATGTGCGATATGTCTACCGGATGCAAATTTGCGGAGGTGTGCACCGTAGCGGTGGCGTCCACAGTCTAGGCGCATTCGCAATGACATGGATGAATCTGAAGTGGGTGGCCCTGTTAGGAGGTGTTCTCAGTGCGGTGAGTACGGGCACAAGGCAACGCAATGCACTTAGTGTTATGTATTTAATTATGTAATGTGTATTCAATTGTGTAATATGTACCATTTTATCCTATGTTAGGTATTTGCGAGTATGTTGGACCTTCCATCATGTTTATGTAGTGAATTATGTAATTTGTATTGAATTCTGTAATATGTATCGGTTTTATCTACGATTGTACCTTTCGTCATGTTTTTGTATTGAATTGCGTAATATGTTTGTCGTTTGTTTACATTACTAATTGTACTGTTTTTCTGCTTACTTGCGAGGATGGAGCACCGAGCCCGAGTCACTCCTTGACTCTTCGTTGGACCGACGGCACTGCGGCGTTTGTCCACACCACACGGGCCTTGAGCACGTGCTCTCTGCTGGTCCGTGTGCCGCCGAGACCTTGGCGGCTCCACCCACTTTCTACGCCCGGTGAGTTGCACTACATTTACATGTTTCATTGCCGCACAATTGCATTTCTTCTAACAATTGAATTTACATGTCGATAGGTTGGCACGGCCGGGTTGCTTCCCTCGCCAAGATGATCGAGTCCTCACCGAGGACGGGCCGAGGCCGAGGCCGAGGATCTCGCGGAGGGCGACGACGGTCGAGAGCGGCCACGGCGTTTCCGCTTGACCGAGCTCATCTGTCTTGTCTAGTGGACTGCTTGGCCCCGGAGACGCACACTTTCCACCGCTGCTCGGGAGGTGACGGTCACCCCGCAGACGCCGCCATGCTTACAGGTTGCCGATCGCCGGGCACCGATCGGACCCTCGGTGGCTCTCAAGGAGTGGCAGTCGACTGCAGGAGAGGTTCACGGAGTGGCTCATACTAACCCGGCGATACCCTCGCTAGGAAGAAGCACGGCCGCTGAGGAGGTGGCTGGCCCGCCGAGGTGAGTGCTTGTACGTGTATATGTTATTCTAATTTTTGTAACATTATTAACATTATTGTCACACAAAAGACATGGCGGCGGACCCCACGCCGCACTGTGGACCGACACTTGGAGGCCTACCGCTTTGGTTGTTTGGGATGGTCATGTTCACGACCACGCCGCGGAGACGGCGTCGACCACGGTGGATAGCCTACGACGGCTATCGCGACATCGCCGACCCAAACCAGTCTACCGGTGTCCCGGGTTCGGCGGTTCTTCTTGCACGCATCACGCGCCCTTTGCGACACGTGCGTGAAGTCAACAAGACCGCCAACCCGACCGATGCCTCTACTCCTCCGGCTTTGGTCGCTCGGCGCTTCCCTGGGTCGACCCTTGGTCTTCCCATGAGTGTACACCGCCGAGATGTACGGGGCGGCGACATCGACCGGCCGACCGTGGGCTCGCTTTGGACTCGGCGACGGTAATTACTTTCTTGACTTGCATTTATCAAATTTTATTTGCAATCGCATGTGCTTGAACATATTTTTTCCTTTTGCGACCCACATGGTGGGAGTGCAGTACGTTCGGCGTACCACTCGCTCACACAGGCGTTCGAGCACTGCAGACGCGAGTGTGGTCTGGGACCCTTATAGTGAGCGCCGTGTTCAGATGAGCGGCCCACTGGGATCTCGGCGCTTGCGGTCGGGACCGTGGTTTCGGCCGATGACGAGGAAGATCGCCCTCGACGCTCACGTGGGGACTACGCGCGCCGACCGAGTCCTCGAGACAGTTCGCCTACGACAACCGGTCCTGTTCCTTGGGGGATCGTGGTACCGTGGCCAGACACACGTGAGTTATCCGAACTAAAATATGTGAAATAGTTACGTCGTATGTCTAATAATTTCGATTTCTTTTCGTGGTCGCCACCCATGGCCCTCCAAGAAACGCCCACCTTGCTACACAGATGGAGCCGTGGTCGGGCGATGGGCAGTATGCGAAGAAGACGTCGTCGATGAGGCCACACCTACGACGACTTCGCCCCACCGCCAGATACTGCTACTGGCACGCGTGCCGGACGCTGTTCATCTCCCATCGGTGGCGGAGGCTCGGCCGCGCCACGCCTCCTAGCGTGGTTGACTTGTACCCGTGCCGGCAGAGCGCCATGCACGCCATGGTAAGTATTAATTTTGTAAATTACATTACGTATTCCTAACGCTATGTCCATATGCATATCACTTTATCGTGTGTGGCGGTGGACCACTCTAGGAGCCGCACACGCACGGTCCAAAGGTCTTGTCCAGCTACGGACGGAGTTGCCATCTTGCCGACGAGATGGCGAGGCCCGGGACGCATGGTGGTCGGCTTTGGCGGCAGATCGTGGAGCGGGTTCTTGTCGCCACGCCGACGCTACCGACCGTGCCACCTCGAGAGCCGCTGCGTGCCTACACCCCCCAGCGACCCGCTCCTCGTTACACAATGGAGGCGAGTGCGGCTTCCACACTCCTTTGCCTCCGGCCCAGCGTGGTGGAGGGTCCGGCCGGCAGCACCACGCCGCACCATGGTCCCCACGCCCGTAAGTCGAGCTACTTACGTTGAGTTTTAGCATCACGTAACTTCAATTAAAGGTATTATCCGAACGCCGCAGCTACGTTGAGGGTGGAGGATGCTTCTCGGTCGACGACTCCTTGGGCCACGCCGAGCAGAGTTCTTCGCGACCGCTTCTTGGCGGTGCATAGCCAGATCTTGCCTCTGACCGACAAGAAGCGACGCAGCCCCGCAGACCGACATGAGGCACGCAGCCTCGCACCGATTACGATTCATGCAACCGAGTTCGGTACCTTCGCACACGTTGACTTCGCGACCGCCGGGCGGTGCGGCGTTCTGACCGCCGGATTACGGCAAAGCGGTGCCATCGCAGAGCGGCGGGGCCATCGCAGCGCCACCCTCGCCTCTTGACGATGCACCGCCCAAAGACGAGGCCAAAGAGGGTCGTCGAGGAGGGTGGGGCCGATTAGGGACTCGTTGATAGGATGTTGTCCTACTTTTGTATCGACTTTATACTATTCTACATTGTTTAGAGTGTTGTTCTCGCTTTGTTACTTTGTTCGTCTGCTTTACAATGTTAATAGTGATGTTCACGCTTTTTTACCTTTCCGATATCAATGCGACATGACAACGCTTAACGCTGCGGCTTTCTTGGACCGATTCGACAACACGCCGCAGCCCCACTTTTTCAGATCGATTCGACAACACGCAGACACAACAGCTTTTCGGGTGAGGCTACAAAGCCGCGCTGCTTGCGTCCTCGTTCATCTTCGCTGCGCCGCCCACGCCCCCGCCAGATCAAACGACAACACTCGACCACGCCGCCGGGCAGAGACGACAACACGCCGCACCCCGCCAGATCAAACGACAACACTGACCACGCCGCCGGGCAGAGACGACAACACGCCGCACCCGCCAGATCGAGACGACAACACGCCGCACCCGCCAGACCGAGACGACAACACACCGCACCCCGCCAGACTAAAACGACAACACGCAGCTTTGATGATGGGTGACACGTCGTCCGAGTAACCCTCACCACCACTATAAAACATGGCGAAGGGTAGACATCCAACACAGCCAAACCAAAGAATCAACGCCACCGAATCTACACAAATTAGGACACAATGTCGTTCTCTGTCGCCTCTTCAAAGAAGCGTAAGTCCTCCCGCCTGAATATCCGGATGCCGATGGCGCCGACGCCTAATTCCGCCGGAGTTGCCCCACCCAAATGCGATCGCAACCTCTGGCGAAGATGATGCAATCTACCCATGGAGACACGGCCGCCGCGCTCACTATCGCTGTGGGCCGCACGCACGAGGTAAACCCATCAAGCGCCCACACAACACAGGTAACACTACCATCTCATGCATCGTTCTTTCTTTTCTCAAAGACGAGGGCGGTGTTGCTTCTTCCAATGGATCGACGGCCGAACGACGTGACTATTTAATTTCTCAACAAGCGCCACGACAACTACCCCGCTTCGCCCGAGAACTTCACCGTGGGAGAGGCCGCCAGATATGTCCCTTTCTAGATCGACCAGAGCTTAGGGCCGTGTGCAAGGGGCCAACCGACGGTGAGTTTCATGCGACATACTCATGTTGAACTCACAAAGTAGTAGTTCTAAACCAGTTCATCGCACACAGAGTTCAAAAGGACACTTGCGAACATCAACAAGTCAAAAGAGGAACCTCCTCCGGGGCCACCAAAGCCCCGACGCTTTGCGACATGGTCCTGGAGGCGATGGTTGATACCGCCACGGTGATCTAGCGGACCGGAGATTCTACCGGTGCCCTTGGCCGAGGATGAACGGTCCGGTACTTCAACCGGTGGACCCGAGACGCACCACCCACATCTCGTGCAACTCGCATGGGATAAGCGGGGAGCAACCATCTCCGTGGTGCCACTACCGCCGTAAAAGCGGACCCGAGTACGCCACGGTGTTATGCAACCACCAAAGCGGGCATCTTGCATTGATCATGGGCACGCTCTGTTGTCCAAGCATAAGCCCAACACACACCTCCTGCACCATATAGTGGAGTGCGAGCCGAACAGAGCAGCGTCTCGCATGTCTCCGCCAACGCCAACACACCGAGAGGTGCGGGAGGTTCCTCCTCTCAAGAAGAAGGACAAGGGAAGCAAGGCCGAGGTCCGCACCACGCAACAAATCCTCGACAAGGCGCGACCACCTTGGAACCCGGGTGGTATTAACATAGGGGACGCCGAATCGGATGACATGCCCATATGGGAGGCGAAATCCACATAAACAACAACCAAAATTTAAGTCTTATACACCGAGACGCACGGCATAGGCCACCCAATAGGCGGCAATTTGGGAGAAGCTCACGGAACCCCATGGAGTTCTTTCATAGTAGGGATTGAGCGGTGTCCGATGACACGCCGCAATATTAGAACGGGTCGTAATATGCGTAAAATATCTTACATCATTCGTTGTATCTCGATAGGCGGAACGATCATTTGTTCTACCATGACGCAGTGCTTTCGTTAGTTAGTTCATCAAGCAATTTAAATCCATTGTTGTAATGCCCTTCTAATATAATCTAATCTATTGCTTATTTTCTCATCGAACTTTCTTGTATGTGCCCTTATATATGTTCAACAAATAATTTAAGTGTTCATAACATGAGTTGTTGTTAACCATAAAATTTTGAAAATTCCTGCCTATGATGTTCATAACAATAAAAATGAAATTTTCAAATGTTTGTAACAATCAAATTTTATTGTTTGAATTTAAAAATATTGTTCAGATCTTCAAATTATTTGAAATTTTATGGTAATATCACTGATTTATCAGGAACCTCCATAAAAATTTCAAAAATTTTCGACGCCGTGGTTGTCCAATTTAATTTTTATATGTGCTCGGTGATTCTACCATGAGTGCCTTTTTCGATTTTCGCAACAAATGGCCGGGCCAACGTCCGCTATCTCGCCCATACGTAAGTGGTAGCCCGCATTGCGAGGCCGCCTTGAATTTTTCCGTAATTTTTGGACCGTGGTTCCGCCTGCCCACGGGCAACGAAAACCCTTAGTGCCCACGATTTCCGTGGTTTCAGAGTCAGAAGTGCCTTTTTCCGACTTTCGCAACAAAATGCCGAGGAACGTCCGCTATCTCGCCCATACGTAAGTGGTAGCCCGCATCGCGAGGCCGCCTTCATTTATTCCGTCTTTTTTAGACCGTGTTCCGCCTATCTCGCGGGTTATGAAAATACGCAAGTGAGATCGTGATCACTAACGAACTAAAATAATTCTTCCCGCTTATTACATGACAAGAGTTTTTTAGTTTTTTCGGTTTAATATAACAATTATTGCATAAACAGTTCACAACAAAATTTACCTAAAAATTAAAAATGTATAAGATATCGCTAAGCCGTTTGGCGACTACTAGTAGTCGCCAAACGGCTATTATTACTAAGTAGTCGCCGAGGTGTGGCGACTACTCCTCGACTGGCGATAACCGGTCATCACCGGCCGACCGCGGGATACAGTATAGTCGCCAAACCGCTTGGCGACTATTTCTATTATCGCCAAACCATTTGGCGACGACCTATTATCGCCAAACGGTTTGGCTAACGGATATTATTTCGCAATTTTTAAATCGTGTATTAATGTCGCAATTTCAATTAAAATAATATTATTTAAAAAATTCTTTTGGGTCTTTGTGTGGTATTAGGAGTTTCAAGTTTCTTCTTGTGTTGGGATGTAGGTTGATCTCGAGGAGTTGTGATCGTCTTTGGTTTGGCTAGGTAGGGTTTAATTTCTGTAATGGGTGGGATTCGCACTCTGTTGTTGCGCTTTGTTCCTTCGAGGTTTTGATGTGGTGAGAGATTTTGTTGAGCTGGTTAAAGTGGAGCTAAGAGGTCAAGTTGGTGGCGATTGCTTAGTTCGGTGTTGATTTCCCAGCGCCGTGCTCGATTGTTCGATGTGGAAGTATTTCAATGAGGAGTTGCTACTCTGGGTTTGAAGAAGGGCCCTGCATATTTTGATCAAAGGAATTTCTAGAGTCTTGTCTTGTTTAGCTTTGGTTGTGCTGTTCTGCTGTTAAAGTTTAGTATGGAGTTTTTGTGGTATTTTGTTTGTGTTTTGTCTGGTTGAGGAGGATATGGTGTGAGTGTGGTTGGTTGTATGGTTGCCAGTTTTGGCTTGTGGCTGAGGGCCTGGTTGAGGTGGTATGTTTGCTTGAACATTATCTGTTGTCTTTCCAGTTTCATGAATGGAACTGGGGCATCTCTTGATGCCCTATTGATATAAAAAAAATTCAATTAGCATGCAAGGAATCCTAATCACCTCTGCATTTTTATTTTTTCTTTCCCTTTATGTAGACAACTATGTACACATCGTTGTGTAAACAAAGTCAGGATTCCTTCACAAGCATCACAGCTGATTGGGAACTCTACTTTGACTAGCTAGGTGATATGAGAAATTAAGCACAGCATGCTGGAGGGGAAAAAAAGGAATCATTAAAGAGAAAAGAAAAGGAGTACGATGTTCTGCAGAGGGAAATTGCAACAGTGAATGGAACTAATTATAAATGTGGTGCATCTTGAGGCCGAATTTCACGGCCTTGTCCAGGGCGATCTCTCCGCGTCTGCCTACTGCCACCGCCTGAAGACACTGGCCGACGCTCTCGCCGACTATGATCACCCATGCATGCAGCTGATTCGTGGGCTTAACCCTAAGTTCATGCCTTCATTTTGTTAAGACTGATGCAAAATGACGCCATTATAAGATGCAAGATGCAGCCATGTCGAGATGAACAGATTATGGTTAATTATTTCATTAATAAGTCCACATAACGAAGTAAACACAAAATTACTACTAATAAAAAATAAGCGATGATGACTATAGAAGAGTACCTTCATAGCAGTTGAAGTTGATGCCTTTGTTGTTCTCAGCTTCTGTCGACGTGGAACTGTGGAGTTTGATTCCTCTCTGTTTACATCAACACCACGTCCCATGCATGCAGAGTTAACATTTGAGTCGGCCATGATTGGGTTGCTTCTTTGAATGAATGCATTCGACTCATTTTATAAGGCTAGCTAAAGCTGCATGGTGGAGCTAACAACTTCCGCTTATCTTGGTGTTGAAACTAATCGCTATTTATAATGACCTTTGAAAACAAATTACATTTCTTATCGCATCTACAGTGATTAACCTAAAATGATGCGGTCTTTGAATAGAGCAAACGGAAGAATGTATTAGTGATCATCCCAAGAAACTATTTCTTCATCAATATTACAAAATTCCATGAAAACTGGATTCAAACAATGGTTTTTGCCACGATGATGTGCCCTAAGAAGACGGTCAAAATCTGCTTCTCACCGAACTTGTATCAGCGATCCATCGGCTGCACGGCCATCGTTCTGGGCGTCGTCCATGTCTTCAAGGGCATCAACATCCTACTGACTGACCGGAATTACAGTTAATCAATACTACTTGTTCTTTTTTCTCACAGTTAATCATATAGTTAATCAATACTACTTGTTCTTTTTTCTCACAGAAAGATGATCTTTTCCATAAGTGGTAGTACTGCAAACTTTTTTTCTTGCCCAAGTGCCATTCATGGCTAGTGTTAAAGATTCCTGTTTTTCTCCTCTTATTGAATGAAAGGAAGGCAGAAGCTTTTGTTTCTCCTCTTGAACTTGCTTGGGGAGGATGGGGTGATTGTACACAGACATCAACACGTGGCTTGAGAACATGCGAGCAATCAAAGCAAGTTGCCCTTCTCGATAGCATGCGTAGATGATCCCCATCAATATTATGCTCGACTGTGGATCCAGAGTAGTTAAATTTAACGAACAGACCGCCATTCCTTATCCTTATACAATTAACTCCATGCCATGACCCATCATAAAATGCCTCAAATGCTACAAGCAAAAGATAGATTCTAAGGTCATCTTATATCCTGATGATAGCGATGTTTATAGTCAATTGCCATGCTGGCTCATTGAATGCTTGTATTGAAATACATTGCTTACGAATTGTGCTGATGGGATGGCTACGGTGGCCAGTAGCTCCCTTGAGCATCTTGTCAGCAATACAGCTTGAACCTCATGATCTCAAATTCAAGTGCCTGCTAAGCAGAAAATAGACAAAGTTCACTTCATACCGAATAGAAATTCAACTGACAGCAGCTTTAATATCTCCATAGACAATGCTACTTTATTTACTAATGCAAGTAAAAATATATGCGAAATACAATGCCCTTCTTTTCAGAAACAAAGCGCATGGCGCATGTCACAAGATCCTATCTATCCTGTTCAAAAAAGGTCCATTTTTTTTAAATAAGGGCAGGAGCTCTGCCTTGCCTTTTCATTCAACAAGAGGAGAAAAACAGGAATCTTTAACACCAGCCATGATGGCACTTGGCCAAGAAAGAAAGAGTGAGATAGCGAATTTAGGAGACAGAATACACCCGAGCAGAATGTAAGGTAGAAAAAAGAAAAGGAAAAGGCGCTTCAAAAAAGGTCATATTTCAGCGAAAATTTCTGGAACAAGGATCTCTTGGGTACGTTAACAAACATCTAGTCATGAGAGCATGATACATTCTAGAGACATTCTACAAACAGAACTGTGACTAGTAATAGCGTCTGTCTGTCTGAAATATGTAGGGATGGCAACGGGTCCGGGTACCTCCGCATCCAACCTCTATGAACCCAGACCCGAGACCCGAAATTTAGACCCGGACCTGGACTCAAAATCAGTCACGGGTCCGAAATCAATCACGGGTCCGAACTCGGACCCGACGAGTATCCAGACCCGAACGGGTGATGTCTCAACCGAGTGCAGTGCTACGTCCCAAGTCTTCCCACGTGCGGCTTTGCCGCCTCGTTTCGGTCGGGCTCGGGCCAAGCCAAGCCAAATTTAACGTGTAAGCTGAGCAGTGCCTCTCCTTTTGTAACCCGTTTCCACCGAGTCAGTCGCTCTGACCAGCGAGGCGGTACTAATGTCTGCCGACTGCCTACACGTGAGGTACAACATTGGTCGGGGTCGGACCTTTGGATGTCGGTTGTTGGGCCGGAAATGCTGCACTTCTTGTCGGTTCCGTGATTCGTACAATCATTTTGGGCCCAACTTTGTAGCATGCACAGCACATGTGACGTGCGGCTGCACGCATGCGTAGGTGCTGGAGTCGACTTGCGGCGACTAGAAAAAAATCAAAGGGCGGCCAGAAGCGAGTCGTTCGGCGGCTGGAAGACTTTTCCGAGAAGCTATGTTCAGTGTTCACGCGGCCGAAAAGAAAAAGTGGCTGGTGAGTGGCGACTGGCTGACCGCGGTGGGAGGTAAGCCTGTAACGGGTCCGGGTCTGGGTACCTACGGGTCCAAAATGAGACCCGAATCTGGACCCGAAATAATATACCCGTGGGTCCAAATTTGGATCCGACACTGACCCATCGGATCGGCATGCCGTGGGTGCCGGACCTGGTATTTTTGCCATCCCTAGAAATATGTACCTGTGCGGCACACCAATACACAAAAAAAGTTTGCAGTACTACCACTTATGGAAAAGTTCATCTTTCTGTGAGACAAAAGAACAAGTAGTATTGATTAACTATATGATTAACTGTGAGAAAAAAGATCATCAGCAACCAATGTAGACATGATCTGAACATAGGCGAGCTCTTCACGGGAGAATTTAACAAACAAATTTGATTAACTATATGACAACGCACTTCATGTGGTCCTATCTTTGTCTACTAATTGTCCCTGCACGTAAAGACAGTACAAGATTAATATAACCTTTTATTAACACATTGTTCAAATAAGAAGCAACAACATAGTATAAACTATGTAAACATATACATGCCTTTCAAGAAGTGGGCATCTGCACTTTGTATGATTTGGTTTCCCACAATGTCCACAATGAATTATCCTCCTCTCGGTGAAATTCTTACATCTCTTGCGTGGAGCACCTCTTGGATTAATGAAATGGGATCATGAACTCTTTCTGCGGTGTGAGCTATTATTTGAACCTTGCATTGCTATAGGACCGTATTGCATCGCCTCTTTGAAGCAATTACTATTAGCATTTTCGTCTATAATGTGTTGTAGAAAATTAAACACCTCCACCAAGCTTTCTTTATTCCTCGAAGCTATTAAAAAGGCTTCCTTTCCCTTATTGCAAAGCTCACGATAACTATCTATTTGGTCAGACCAAACGTGCATACTGCCTCTTCTATTAGAAGGAAATGCAACCTTAGCACCCATTGTCCACCTCCTTGGCACACAACACCGAGGAATGCAGTTTACTCCTATGTGTTTTAAAACAACTAAAATATGCTCACATGGGATGGCTTCACATTCCATTTTGCAACAGGAGTGTAATGCTACTCACATAATTCCCTTCACAACTAGGTCTACATACACTCCATTGTGCACACCCTCTTTAGCACAACATAGAACCTTACATACTCACCTAAATAAGTGATATCTCCAATAGTCCATCTCAATGTTTTGTCAATCTGCGCTTTCACTAACTTGAAAATATTAGGCGGTACATAACTCTGACTTTTCTCAACTTGCTCAAAGATCTAATTTAGTGAATGGGATGATTGTGAAGCCCTAGAATCTAGTTCACCTCATTTCGACGCATTCGTGAAAGACAATGCTCATAGGGCTCCACCAGTCATAAAGTGTCATTTTGCAATCTAGGTGCCTATGAAGCCTTGAGTTGAGACTCTCACTTCGCTGATTACTTTTCATGCCTAAAAAATATTTTCCTTGCAAATATGCTGCAGCCCACATCTTTCTCAGCTTATACATCTTAGAGATCCATTTGTTATCATCAGGAATTCCATGCCTTTGCTTAAAAAGAGTCCAATTTTTCTCAAAGTCATCGGCACTCATTGGAGCATATATAAAAGTTCTAAACTGAGAAAGCATGGGTTGACAGAGGTGGCGAATCATGTTTTGCTCGATATGCCAAGTGCATAAACGGTGTTCTGACTGAGGCATCACTGTTCTTATTGCTTTTCGCATTGCAGAATCGCCATCTGTGATCAATGACCGCGGTTCTTTCTGGTGCATAGCTTTCAAAAATGTGTGCAGCAACCACTTGTAAGAACCAACTGATTCATCTGAAACAACACCGCACCCAAAAATAACTGTGCTTCGGTGATGATTAACACCAATGAAAGGAACAAATGGTAGGTTATAGCGATTCACACGATATGTACTATCAAACACAACAACGTCGCCAAAAGCATCATAATCAATACGCGATTGCGCATCTGACCAGAATAAATTCCTTAAGTGACCCAAATCATCTGTTGTGTATTCAAAAAAGAATTCTGAATCCTTTTCCTGTCGTGCTCTCATTTGACTAATGACAGTTTCAGCATCATGCCCTACAATAGTTCTTCTCTTGTACCTTTTGAAGAAGTTGTACAAATCAGCTGGTACAAACCCAACCTTTTCATACCCACCATGTTGTTTGTCCATAACTTCCATTATTTGATATTTGCGGATGCCACCAACATGAAATTCAATACAATCTGCTTTCTGTGCATCACTGAGCCCACGATGTGATCATAGAAATGCAACTTCACCAGGACTAGCTAGCGAGTGGTTGTGTTCATCCTTGAAATTTGTCACAAACCACAAACCGGTTTCCTCATTAAGCTTTATCTCAAAGCGTGCTTCACATCCACAACGACTAAGTGGTCTTGGCTCTTTCGTCTACTAGGCAAGTCAAAGTAATTTATTCTTCGATAGCCTTGTCTAGAGCGAGAATACCGCCTCTGAACTATCTTGCCAATGGTTGGATCACGTTTCACAATATCTTTTCTCGATCTGTGAATCCTTTCCGCTCCGCATAACTGTTGTAGAATCTAAAACCTTCTTCGTCACTTCCAAACTCCTTGAGTACAATTATATTGTACTCCAAATCCTCAATGGTGGCCTTGCTAGGTTTTTTAGCTTCCATAATATAATCCTGGAATGTACACAGCTTGAAATTACGTACAAATGAACTAAACTTAAGAAAGAGCGGTTTATTTAAAACAAGGTTTGCGAATCTCTAATGATCTGTAAAATCCTTTACAAAAGAGCAAATGTGATAACTAGCACTTCATTAAGCAAAACAACCAAATCTAATCAGTAGCGTCAAACTTGCTGTTTTGAATACAGTGGATGCAACCTATTGAATTTAGAGCAGAGGACTTGAAAAGTGCATGGTAGATAATCCACTCATCTCAAAGCTATTGCCATATTCATTATAGGGGGAATTGACTAAAGAAATAAGGCAACCAATCCATTAAGCCACTGAACTCAAATTACACGACTCGGTGATCATTCAGAGGCTAAAGCTAAAACAAAAGATCCAGATATCCATGTTTATGTTTTTCAAAGCTACAAGAAACAACACTTATATGATGCTTTCTGAGCAACATTCAGTTTGAGGCTTCATTTTATGTTTTTTCAAAGCTAAAACAAAAGATCCAGATATCTGTGTTTATGTTTTTCAAAGCTACAAGAAACAACACTTATAGGATGCTTTACTGAGCAACATTCAGTTTGAGGCTTCATTCAAATTGACAAGTGCATTCTTTGCCTTTTGACCTTGAAGCATCCTTCGCTAGTTGCTAGGTCACCTTTTCTGTAATTCATTAACCAAGTGTGTGTACTTGTGACTTTTATATTGGGATGGTGATTATCGGTATGTGAACTTTTCAGTGCTCACATCCGTGTAGAAACACAGGATAAACACCGGCTCCATTTTTATCTGGTGCTCACATACGTTCCGCAATTCAAAGATCTGTGCTTCTAAATGAGTGAGGAAGTGATAAAAGAGATTGTCACTTCCACTCCTACACCGGTAGTGAAGAGCGAAGATCACCTAATAAATTCATCAGAAATGTAGATGGCGCATAAGTGTGCCATCGATCCGAATAGAAAGAGAAACCAGCTCCACGTTACCTAAGAGCATCCTTTGGTTCTTGCCATGACAAGCTGCAAATTTGGGATCCAAGATCTCCTCGAATCCAGAAATCTGGCCTGTTTCGCAGCGTCGGGACCATGTGAACACAGGAACGGAAAACGAGGCTGGGATGAAATAGTACCACAAAGAGGAAGACCAAGAAACAAGGACAAGAAACTGGAGATTTGTCATGTAAAGATGGTACTGCTCCTGCTAAGCCTGAATTCACCAACACTTATATGATGCTTTACAGAGCAACATTCAGTTTCGAGCTTGCACCTAAGATATAGACTGCTACCTCCTGTCACTTTTTAGAGTCTGAATATTTTTCATGTAACTAATAAATACCCAGCATATGGAAAACATATGCAAAAATCCAAATTGTGGTAACACAAAACTAAATAGTACATGCTTCCATGGAAATATTAAACAGCTAATACTAGTGCAAATCATACTGTTGTTTGAATCCAAATATCTTAACAGCAAATTCCTTGTTACTAACCACACTATTTTAAATCCAAAGTCTGGACACTCCCACTCGCAACAAATGCTACATATAAATGTAGATGGGAATCAAATTTGCAAATATAAACATAGTTGCTAAAATTTGGGTGAAATACCTAACCTGGTGAGGACTTTTCTATCTGGTAATTTGTTGTTGTCTTCGCCTGGGATTCACCGAAGGTAAAGTTCCAGCCGTGGTCATACACGGCCAAGCCGATGGGCACGGAATCGCGGGGGCTAAGCCGATGGGCACGGAATCGCGGGGGCTAGAGGAGCGTTCTCCAGCTGTTCTCCAGCGCAATCCTCCAGCCAATGCCGGATCGGTCATATCCTGGGGATGCAAAAACCTAGGAGAGGAGGACGAGGAGAAGGAGGTTAGCCACCACCGTCGCTCGAGTCATGGAGGAGGAGCCACAGGAGTTGGGGAGAGGGCGCCAGATGACGAACCTTACGAGGCCGAGCCCTACCTTCTCCGTTATGCGCACGCCGCCGTCATTGGCCTCGCCAATCGTACTGCGTGGGGCTGTCTCTGGAAGCGCGAGAGAGATGGCTGTGTCTGATCAGAGAGGAGGCGGCGGAGACGAGAGGGCTCGCTCGGCTCGGGTGGTGGGCTGGTCTGGTGGACAAGTTTACCCTTAATCAACGAAGGGTTAGATTTGGCAGAGGTGTTAACACCTTCTGCACCTTCACGTGGACCGAACTAGTTGTCAACATATATACAGCAAGAAGGGAACTCTCTAGCATGTTACTCATTTCATTTTCATGATCTCTGTGAAAAGTGATTTTTCTGATCAAGTAATTGAGGTTTGAAAGTTTCCAACTCCCTTGCTGCAAGCACTATGTGGCCCCATTTTGCCACTCAAGACCAGTTCTTAATGGAGTGCGCAGTGCAGCAGAGAGTTTCCACTAACTTATTTACAATTGTAATGTGTGGTGGAAGGAGCAGTAAATTGCTGGCTCAAGAACAATCTTTGGACAGTAGTAAGTAGTAACAGCATGCTGTCATATAATTGAGAGCTTAGAATAATCACCCTCACCTCAGACTTTCCTACAAGAACATTTCTCTGGCCATATCTCCAGTTCTCCACCAAACTCCAGTACACAATTGCCTCAGGTATGTAAGTAGTGACATCAGCTCGTGCATTGCTTCTGCACCTACCATTGGGATAGAATTGCTTCTGGCGTACTCATGCTGCAGATTTCCCTGAAATAGAAATCAATCAAATATATCTCCTATCAGTATAAACAATCTACTGCACTGGCAGCATCAAGAAAAGGGGGAGATCGCAGCGAAGGAGCAGATGGAAAATTTCATGTTGTAGAACACCTTCATCTTGTAATCCTTCCATACTACATTCAGCAGACATTGTTGCTTCCTAGTGTTAAACACTCCATTTCTTGCTCTTAGGGCCACGGGAGCAGTAATCGCTTGAAGAAATTGAGGTTACATATGAGATACAAAACATCTCAGCGTATGGGCGTTACTATAAACCATCTAGCTCTCTTTAGGGCTAACCACCCTCACCTTAGACATTGGACCAATCCACGTAATTTGACATGAGTTGGCCTCGGTTCTTCTCATTTGCTGGCGGCGGCCTCCGCATCTCCTCACCCTAGCAGCAGCGGTGGCCTCCGCATCTCCCCATCCAATGGCAACAGCGGTCTCTGGAAGTAGGAGTCTCCGCGTCTTCTCCTCAGGCGGCCGCCTGTCAGGCCTTCTTGAGAGATCCGAAATCAAGACTGAAAGTATACAATCCGAAACCAAACACAAACACATCCAGAAACAAGAAAACAAGCTAGGTTTTACTCTAGAGGCTACGAACTAGAGAATGGAGTCCAGAATCATCTTCTCTTCTCATTCTCCAGGTTTAAAAGCATACAGCAACTCAGAGTTGGTTACACTTTCTGTTAAAGTAAAGATTCGACAGCAAAGACGGAAATTACTGAAGAGTAAACGACAAAGCTAGTTTCGTAGCTACAGTAAAACAACTGGGTAATCGGAGCCGTTGGATAACTCTTGATAGTCTCCTCACTTCTCAGCCGTTGGCTGCACTTAAAGGAAGTCGGTGCCGCTCCCACATCTTTTCCCGCCTTCCCTGTTCTTCTTCTTCACAGCGCAGAACCTGACACCGCCTCCGCATCTCCTCACCAGGCGACGCTGGACTCCCACAGAGGGAGTCTCTGTGTCTCCTCCCATGGTGCCAACCTCCGCGTCTGCTCCGGTGGCGGTGAGCTCCAGAAGGATCCCAGCCGGCGCGGCAATGGGGCGTTGCCATGCGGGTCTAGGCTACCGCTTCCATGGGAGGATGCATCAGAGATCTCCTGATCTGGTAATTTCTATTGCCTTTTCCTGCTATTTTTTGTGCCTTTTATGGGAACTTTAGGGTTGTGAAATCAGGAGGTTTCTTGCGTGAAAGAGTCGGATTCTATCTGTTCCCTGTCATTGGACTGGTAGCTGAAGTGATCATAGTAGTGCGAATTTGGGGATTTTGTTTCAGGCATCTACATACTTCGGTTCGTGGTTTGTTGTTGTAAGAGAAAGATAGGATCTTTTAGTTGATTTGGGAATTGGAGGTTTCCTGATTTTAGCCATGGAAACACGGATTCTTGCTGATTCTGTTTCATTGACATGGCGGATTGCTCAAAAAGCTCCCAATTAAGATTTAAAACTGGTGATCTTGGCCAACAGTTTGAATTCTGATAGTTTTTTGTTGCTTACTCTGTGGTTCCCAAGTAAGGAGTAAGGACATGTGAATTAGTCAAAGAGCTCCTAATGTTGACCAAAATTTGATGATCTGGATAAAAGGTCCCAGCTTTAGCAATATTCTTGGCAGCTTTTGTGTGTATCTACCAAACTGTGAAGATATGAATTTCGCAACACTCGGAAAGATAACTAGTTTGCTAGTCTGGACAGTGGAATACTAAAATAAATACCATGCTAGTCTAATTTACATGCTACCAATTTAAATGAATTTACAACTTAAGATGCAGCTAAAGATGAATGCACTTAATCTTTCTTGGTGCTAGCCATATGCAGATTTAATCTTTCTTGGTGCTAGCGTATTGGTAATCAGAATGACCATATACTGGCCAACAACTAATCAGAGTCTGTAAAACATTGTGTCGATAGCTGAAGCATTATCCTCTTTATTCAGTGCCACCATCGACAGACGAAGCTGCAAGGACATGAACCTTAAGATTACCCTCCCATCTCTGATATTTAACTTAACCTGAGTTCACAGAACCTCCATTATGTAATTTAATTTTCTTATGCCCTTGTGTTCCATTGATATCATCAGCCCAGTTTGCTATCTCAACATTTCTTTTGTGTGCACCATCTGAGACATCTGAAATATGGACATAATTATAATCCCTACTCCCTACAGGGTAAATCTTAGTTAGATCTGGGGTAAGATCATGGGTAGGAGTAGTGAGTAATAGCAAGGAACCAGCAAGAATCTGATGTGATGATACTCCTATTTTCTTCGGTCACTGCAAATTTCTGTTTTGAGCTTGCTCCATTCTTCATGGTAGGCTGGTAGCTGCTTTGCAATAACTGAAGATATTTAGAGGCACATATTGGTTGACTTGTTGAAGCCTGACACTGACAGCACTATCATTATCATCAGTGCAAACATTGATAGGCTCAAAGGATCAATGAGGCTTGCTGTGGACAAATGGGGCCGCATTGAAGTCACTGAACTGGCAAACTTCAATGTAAAGGAGGACCTTCTGAAGTGACATTGGAGACTTAACTAGTGCTAACTCCTTATCAAGCATGTCTAATTGTCTATCTATGAATGAATATTAGTTCTTGTAGCGGTTGTGGTTGTAAGAGCATATGTGTTGTACTAACCAGTTGTGCCTGCATTATCTGTATAACTTTATCGGTATGTATGCGTGTGTGCATTATCCGTATTCATGTGCTTTGATTCAATATATATTACATAATTTATGTATGTATACATTATCGGTATATCTTTATCTATTCCCGATCCGAATCTATCACATATCCGACCCATGTCTGTATCCCGAATATCCGGATTCGGGTAACCCGTATCCGGTTCCAAATCAGGGGAAAAAAATATGAGTTAGGATACGGGAAAAGCAATATCCGCCCATATCCGATCCGTTTCACCCCTACGTGGGGGTGATAGGTGCGGAGCGAGGTGAGGGCCGAACGGGCAACGGGCATGGGGTGGGAGCACTACAGTGCAAAGTTGGACGAAACTGTAAACTCCTTTCATTAGTTTAAAAATAAAGATAATAAAAGAGAATTTCATACTGGTCCTCCCGTCCCTTCTCTACTATATAAAAACCAACCAAAACCAACCACCTCATAAAAACCAACCAAACTGAAGCCAACTTGTGGGAAAGATGAGAGTTTACCCCGTCCCACCCAGCAACTCCCTACGAACGGCACGATATCCTCAATGCGCAGTCAACCCCTTCTCCCCCTACTATGACGCTGCACCACCACCCGTTGTTGCTGCTCCACAGCGCTACCTCATCCCCACCCCGTCTTTCCCGCATCACCATCTTCCCCTTCCCCTAACCCTGGGGCGCCCCTCCACCATCCCCGGCCCGCTCTACCCCTCCTCCCCTCGCCACTACATTCTACTGTTTCCTCCATGTGTCGCCACTGCTAGATTCACGCAACGGCCACCTTCCCATACTTCGTTGCCATCGGTGGAGAAGAGCGAGAGAGAGAGAGAGAGTGGAAGATGATGGGAGGGAGTGGGAGGAGGCCGCGCGGAGGAAGTAGGGGGAGAAGGTTGCGGTGTCCCTGATGAGAAGCATGGCCACCCAATTCGAGGTATAATACAAGGAGACACTACATTTCGCAAGAGGCATATATTGCAGTCGATCCATCCAAATTGGCGCTGCTCGTTGACTGCAAAATGGAATCTGTTGTAGGATTATAAAGAGGTAGCGAGGTTGAGGCACTCGGTGAGGTCATTTAAGGAGGAGGAGCACGTCCTCCGCCTCCGCCGGTTGCTCAAGAACGTGGTTGAGGAGGAGAGATTTGAGGTATTATACTCATGCATCACCATTAATGTTAGTCCACGGAATTAGATACTTTTAGTTGTTACATGTCTAAAGAGAACCTTTAGTTTAGTTGTTACTGTTGTAAAACGTAGTCGTTCACCCATCTTCTCAATCAACACAGTAACACAAGTACAACGTCAATGGAAGGAGCACACAGAATATAGGGGTTGAACTCTCTCGCTTTATTCAATTGATTCATGTACAAAGGGGGATGCCCAATATATGTGAAAAGCGTAAGAGAAGAGTTCGGATTCACCCGCATATAAGAGATAGATTCTAACCGAAGTGGTTACAGAAATCTTATTTCATAATACTCCCCCTTGGGCGAATACCGCGTAATGCACATGCCTCATCAAAAACTCCACTAAAAAACCCAGTGGAAAAAAAGAGATGGAGAAAAGAGTACATTGCACTCGCACTCCATGTTGCACTAGTTGCCTCATTAAAAACCTTCATGTGAGAAAACTTCAGGAAAACTCACAAAGAGGAAAAGAGTACAACTTATAATCTTCAGGATTTATATTAGGATCTTTAGGATCACAATGTGGGTTATAGTTCAAGGGTTTTCTCCCCCTGAACTTCGTATCTCTCTAAGTCTTCTCATTCCAATGCCTTTAACATATCTTTAAAATATGAATTTAGATGAGGACTTAGTGAGTAAATCAGAAAGATTTTCACATGACTTAGTTTGAATAATCTTTACCTCACTATTCTTCTGAAGTTCGTGAGGATAGAAAACTTAGGAGCAATATGCTTCGTGATATTACTTTTTACATAATCCATTTGCATTTGTACAACACAAGTAACATTATCTTCATGATAATTTTGGGGAGGGCGGCGGTGTTAAGACCATATGACTTCTGGATATGGCTAATCACATGTCGAAGCCAAACACATTCACGTGAGGCTCCATAAAGCCATAAACTTTGAGTGGTTGGTAGAAGTAGCTACAAAGTCTATTTATAAGACCGCCAAGAAATGGCTACACCACCACAGGGAAACACAAAACCAGTCTGTGATTTGTCACTGTGGGGATTAAACAGATAGCCAGCATCCATATATGGAAAAACAATCCAAGACCTTGAGTACCTTGGAGGTATCTGCGTAACATCTTGACACCAGCCCAATGTCTTCTGGTTGGGGCTGCACTATGTATTGCTAGCAAATTCACTACGAATGCAATATCAGGCCTTCTGCAATTTGCAAGATACATGAGTGCTCTAATGACACTTAAATATGGGACTTCAGGTCCTAAGATTTCCTCATTTTTCCATCCTCGGTTTGAAAAGGGTCTTTACCCACTTCAAGGGATCTAATGACCATGGGGTTTTCAAAGGATGCGATTTATCCATGTTAAACCACTCTAATACCTTTTGGGTATAAGAAGACTAGTGTACTAGGATTCCTTCTGGAAAATGCTATAGCTACAGGCCTAGGAAAAATTTGGTTTTACCTAAAACTTTCATCTCAAAACTTCGCCATGAGGTATGCACTTACTTCCTCTATCTCCTCTATGTTTCTGATGATATTCAGATCATTGATATATACCGAGATGATACAGAATCCATTCTGGGATTTCTTTATGAACACACAGGGACAATTATCATTATTTGAGTATCCCTTCTTCAAGAGGAATTCACTAAGCCGGTTATACTACATTCTCCCCGATTGTATTTAATCCGTATAGCAATCTCTGCAGTTTAACGCTATACATGTTGCGATTATTAGGATCCGGAACTTTGACTCCTTCAGAGACTCACATTATCACATATAAATATCCAAACCCATTGATCCATATAAATATGCGGTCACTACATCCATCAACTATATTTTTTTAAGATTTAAGCCAGCTGCCATTGATATTAAATATCGGAACGTTATTCTGCTCATCACAGGAGAATAGGTTTCATCGTAATCGATACTAAGTCTCTGCGTGAACCCTTTTGCTACAAGCCTCGCTTTTATATCTCACCACCTGAGTATTTTCATTTCTCTTCTGGGTGAAAACCCCATTTGATTCTCCAGGGAACACTTTAGGAGATGTTCGTTTAACAGGACCAGAAATTTTCCTCTTATTAAGTGAGTGTTGCCTTAATTGCTTATTTTGTTTGACCCTATCTGAGCGCTTCTGGCACTCTGCCATGGATTTTGGTTCTGGATCCAGCTTTTAGCAATTTTTAGAGGCAAATATATATCGACAATTATAGTCTTTCTTTTATTCATTTCTCCTGCATCACTTCGGGGATATATCTATATTAAGTTCTTCCAGCTCCACGTGATTTCCCACAACGTTGGAGTCTGGGTGTTCTGACTTCCCAGTGTGGAATTATGCGTGCAAATATACGCTGGGGTTATCATCTTCAGGATGGATCACTTCAGGAATGTTACCATCTCCAAGATGACTCATTTCAGGGAATTTCTCAATATCAGGTTGAACTTCTTCTACTATCACATGTAGTGTTCTCATTTGTTCGGTTCTCTACTTCTGCGGACGTCTCCGCGGAATTGAGTCCCGTGCACCTGGAGGCCTCCCTCTCTTCTTATCATAAGGGTCAAGAGTGGGTTCAATATCCTTCTAGGGTATTTCCACTCTTTCAGGTGCATAGATCTTTCACTCCCTTATGACCAGTGAAAGCATTTGGCAGATTATTAGTTTATTTATTGCAGATTTATTATCCTTCGAACTTCAAGTTCGGTCTCTCTAGTGCGTAGATCTAAGGACTCGGCATTTTCTAATGTGGTAGTTATCTCCCCCTAATGCCAAAAAATATCCTTAGTATAATCAGTGTACGAAGCCGTGTACAAATCCCCTGTCATAGGCTCTAGGTATTTTAATACATGACGGAGATTCATAATCTATATAGATCCTCAACTTCTAGTGAGGTCCTATGGTTGTATGTTGTAATGGAGAGATTGGCATGTATACAACACAGCCAAATTTTCGTAGATGAGAAATACTTAATTCTTTTCTATGCACTATCTGTAACAGGGAAATTTTGTAATGTACAGTTGGTCTGAGTTGAATTATTACCGCAGTATGCAGCACTGCGTGGCCCCAACAACTGGTGGGAAGCCAACTATTCTGTAAAAGCGACCAAGCAATATGTTTTGTTCTTTTTAATATAATGACTCTGCAAGGCCATTTTAAGTGTGGACATTAGGTATGAGATGCTCTATATTAATTCTTGGAGCCATATAATAATTATCAAATACTTTTTAGGTAAACTCGCTAGTATTGTCCATTCAAATAGATTTGATCTTTTCTTCTGGAAAGTAGGCTCTTAACTTAAAATTTTGGACAATCAATTTTGGTAGAAGCTTTGGCTCCTAGTAGATAACACACACACACACACACACACATATATATATATATATATAACCATCTAGTAGAAGCATCTATCAGTACCAAAAAATTTCTTAGAAGGGGCCCGATAGGGGTCGAACAAGTCCACAGATATCACTTTGAATTTTCTCCAGAAAATTCAGTGATTCCTCCCTAACTTTTTAGGTAAGAAGATCTAAGTATGAGCTTTTCTTTAGCACAACAAGGGCATAAGAAAATTTCAGGTTTAGGAAAGTCTTTATGCTATGGTCAGCAGAATTATAATTATTCTTCTCATAATATTCAACTCAATATAACCCAGTCGATTTGTTAGATCTTAAATATTTCTGGGTTTTCATTGAACACAAACTTTAGGTTTCATATGTGCATAGTATAACTTGGAGGATAATAAATGAAGTTTTCAACCACACATTTATTACACCCATTAAACTTAATCATGAGTAGTTATTCATGCACCATCCTCATTCTTTGTCTCCGTAAGGAAACGATTGAGACCAATGTCTTTAAAACTTAAGAGAGTGCAATCGAACTCGAGGGTATGATATGGCATTCTTCTAGTGCCAAATGTGAGAGTATCGCTTCTGGCTATAGATAGAATATTTTAAATTTATATTTAGTGTGGTACAATTGTCTTCTAGATAGATTTTTTCCTCCGCTATTGAATTATATACTTTGTTCTATATTAGAAGTATGATTTATTAATCAAACAATTGTTGCATCAGGAACAAATTGTAGAATATAGAACAAACATAGCACAATGAAACAAATATCTGGGAAATATCAATTTATTCAATTTTAAATGATAATCACTCAACTGAAAGCATAGACCAAATGTTCATTCAAAGAATTAGGCTAAACCGATAAGGGGACTTATAAAGAATATGTGACATCGACTAGCAAAGTGAAGGAATACTTATGAAACTAATCTAGGTCTCCTTATGACTCATATATGCCCTTCAGGACTCCTCAAACTTTATAATTTCAAGAACCATATTATCACATTTCTCAAAGACTCGTGTCAACAACAGTTGAGCGGTGAAGTATAATTCAACATTGTTTACCCTGTGTCTTATTGATTTATTTTCAGTGGATTTTGAGTAAAGGTCTACCACATGCTTGGGATGCAATAGTTGCATGACCAATGGTCAATGCATTCATACCTAAAACAGGGTTACTTAGGGTTTGCATCCTTACTTCTGGAAGTCCCTGGCCCTTTATATTTATTTTTCCACTATGAATTGCCTCTTCCCCCTATCCCCTTTATTCCATTGGCCCTTTCTGCGGCGAAAGATATTGCTAGCCTACTGAGCAGTAATTTGCGTGTTCTTCAGGAACTGCAAGGCTCCCACTAGGAAGCACGTGATGATTCTTCATCAGGAGTTCATTATGTTTTTCTGCTTCTAGCAAAATATATATAAGCTCGAAGTACTTCTGGTACTTAGCATGACGATACTATTACAACAGTATCCTATTAGGGTGGAAGATGCATATTCTGAAAGCATGGGAGGATACATTCGCGCTGAGCTTTTGGCAACAAGAGGGATTTTTTTGCTGGTTATATATTTTTCCTTTAGAGAATTCAAAAGTACCAGCTAGTCATATTCCACCAACTATTTGGCATTCAGGTCCGTATAAAGATGATGCCTCAGGAGGTGCAGAGCCTTATATCTGGCGGCTTCGGGAAGAGCAAGGGGATACCAGCTTCAGGTTGGGAAAACAGTAGCTCCCAAAAGATTGAGGTATCAGATTAATCTTAGTATTCATTGCTCAAGTAAGTTAATTTTTGCCATTCAGGGCAAACTTAATAAGTTCCTTCTTATCAAGACTCATGGCCCATTGGGCCTACAGGGGCAAGACTCATGGCCCATTAAGAAGGGGGCGGCTAGGGCTTCCTCCCCTAGCCGCCTCCTTCTCACTCGGGAAAGTCGCGCCTTCCCATCACGCGAGCTAAGCATCACAGCGGCAAGGGCAGGCAACGCAGAGGCAAGGCTGGGTGACTACGCAAGCTAGAAGCCAAACAACCTCGATGGACGAGGGCCAAGTGACCGGCGCAGAGAGCGTGGGCGTCACGCGGGCACCGCCATGGGCGCCGTCGCCGGGCACAACCCAATCATCATCCTCTAGTGCTTCTTCCACTGTTTTAGGTTCAATACAAGAAACAAACGAGTAATGTTCACAAAAAGAAGCTTTTCTAGAGCGAGTTTGAACACCTTTACTGATTTCACCAATGATTTGGTCCGTGGGGTGATCCTTAGCAATTGTGTGATGGCTTTTGATGAAGGTTGGTCTATCTTGGTCCTTTTCTTTATCTTCTTCTTGAGTTCCATCATGTGGTTCCATAGATGGTGTAGACAGCTCATCTTTGTCTTCCTTGGGCTTTATGTCTCCAACTTCCATCTTCCTCATTGCTTGCACCAAGGCATCATCTCCAACATCATCTAAATTCTCATGCTCACCTTGTGAGCCATTAGATTCATCAAATTTAACATTATAGGTTTCTTCTATTAAGCCAGTGCCATTATTAAATACTCTATAAGCTTTGGATTTAGAAGAATAACCTAACATAATACCAATATCACATCTAGTTTGAAATTTACCTAAGTGTGTTCTCTTTTTATATATATATACTTTACAACCAAACACATGAAAATATGACATGTTAGGCCGCCTACCTACCAATAGCTCATATGGGGTTTTCTTAAGAAGTCCACGAAGATAAAGACGATTAATTGCATGGCAAACAGTGTTAATGGCTTCAGCCCAAAAAACATTAGATGTACTATATTCATCTAGCATAGACCTAGCCATTCCAATGAGTATTCTATTCTTTCTCTCAACCACACTATTTTGTTGAGGAGTATAGGTGACTGAGAGTTCATGCTTTATTCCTAAGTCATCACAATATTCAACAATGATAGTATTAACAAACTTAGATCTATTGTCACTTCTGATTTTTTAATGGGGCAATCAAATTCATTTTGGCCCCTTTTTGCAAAAGTTTTGAAAATTTTTCTAACTTCACTTTTATTTGGCAAAAAGAAACCCAAGTAAAGCGGGAGTAGTCATCTACTATTACTAGGCAATATGAGTTACCACCAATGTTAGCATATAAAGTGGGGCCAAACACATCCATATGTAAGAGCTCCAGTGGTCTAGTGGTAGACATAATGCTTTTGACAGGATGAGAATTAGCTACTTGTTTGCCAGCATGGCAAGCACTACATAGCTTATTATTTTCAAATTTAACATCCTTCAGGCCAACCACTAGCTCATTTTTTAAAAGCTTTTTAAGATTAGACATACCTATATGCCCAAGACGCCTATGCCAAAGCCACCCAAGAGAGACTTTAGCTAATAGGCAAGTCGAGATGCAAGAAGAGTTAGATTTAAAATCAACTAAATAGAGATTTTGAAATCTAAAGCCTTTGAAAATAAGCTTTTCATTTTTGTCAAACACAGTTACCCTATCAATTAAGAAGATACAATGGAATCCAAGATTACATAGTTGAGCAACCGAAAGTAAATTGAAATTTAAGGATTCAACAAGAAGAACATTATCAACTGAATGATCATTGGAGATAGAAATCTTACCAATACCCTTTACCTTTCTATTGCTATTATCTCCAAAAGTAATCTTATGACTTGGATTGTTTTCTCCTTCAATCGAGGTGAACATTCTTGAGGTCTCGGTCATATGTTGTGTGCATTCACTGTCAATCATCTAGTGCCGGCCTCCACTTTTATAGTTCACCTAAACAAAGACATTCATTTCTTGACTTTAGGTACCCAAATGCTTTTGGGTCCTTTGGTGTTAGTTTCAACAATTTTGGGGCCAAAAGGATTTAAGAGCAGAGATTTAGGCACCCAAACAGCTCTAAGTTTTCAATTTAGGCACCCAAACAGCTTTAAGTTTTCTATGAAGATTAGAGGGGCCAACATATTTTACCTTCATCTTACCCCTAAAACCCTTAAAAAACATGTAATGAGCATCTACCATACAGCCCCTATTTACTTTAGCATGAGAGGCATTAGCAAGATAACAATTTTTAGATGCATGATTTGACTTATGACAATAATTGCATTGAGTGCCTTTCTTGACAAAAGTCTGTTCAGTTTTGGTCCATCCAATTTTCTTAGGCAAAATCTTGGGCTTGTACTCTAAACCCTTTTTGCCCAAGTTGACCCTCTGTTCTACTAGAATTTTGTCAAGAGTAGCACTACCTAGGAAGCATTTTTCTAATCCCTTATCAAACTTTGCCACTTTAGATTTCAGTTTTTCATTTTCAATTATAAACTCCCTAGCACAAGATGCATTTTTGCAGTTTTTATCGCAAGTACTAGATGAGCTAGAAGCTACATTTTCATCATTGAGCAAATCACAAGAAATTGATTATCACATGAAGAAGTAACTTTGAATTTGCTGGCTAGCATTTCATTTTCAATTTCTAGCTCACAATGTCTATTTAGCAAATTTTCATGACTCTCAACAAGTAAAGCAAGCAACTAAATCATTATGAGTTTGCACAAATTTTTCATGATCATTAGCAAGCTTATCATACTTGTTTTGAAACAACTTTCGTTCATTACTTAAGCTAGCAACAGTTTTCTTTAGAGCTTTTACTGAATTTGTTTTAGTAATATGCAAAGTATTATTAAACTCTTCTATTATCTCCACTAGTTCATCATAAGAAGGAGAGTCATTTATCTTATCCTCATTATTTCTAGCCATGAGGCACAGAGGAAATGAAGGTGGAGGTGGAGTCAACTCATCCAAAGCAAACCCGGCTAGCCCTTTTGTTCTTGTGTCTTCTTCATGTTGTGTCTTCTTCATCCGAGGATGATTCTTTGCTTGGGCTTTCTTCATCAGTGATCCACTTCCCAATATGTGCTTCTCCTTTTCCTTTCTTTGAGTATCTCTTGGAGTAGCCCTTCAAGAAGTATTTCTTCTTGTACTTGTCATGGGTCTTCTCCTCTTCTTCATCATCTTTGACCTTGTTCTTGCTCTTCTTATTACTCTTATTAGGGCATCGAGTAGCTATGTGGCCCTTTTCATTACACTCAAAGCAAATAATGTTAGAGAAAGGATTTTTCTTCGAGTAGTAAGAAATAGACCTTCCTTTGTCTTTAGTGTTAACCATTCTCATGATTATGTTGGCTTTTCTCATGAGCAAGGCTAACTTTTTCATATCCTCATCTTCATCATCACTTGACTCCTCACCATTTTCATCATCTGAGGAGTCTTGTACCTTTTTCTTGGCTTTGAAAGCTATTGATTTCTTCTTTGGAGCATCTTCTTCAGCCAAGGTGAGCTCATGAGCTGAAATCTTTCCCAAAAGCTCAGTAGGAGTTAAGTCTCTTGAGATCACCACTGTTGGATAAGTAAGTGATCGACTGTGGTATACTCTTGGCAACACTCGTATCATTTTTCTGCATACTTCAACATCAGAGATTTTAGTCTCTAGGCCTTTAAGTTCATTAATAATAGGGTTCAGCCTAGAGAACATATCATTAGCATTCTCATGAGGAAGCATTTTAAACTGATCAAACTTTTCTCTAATCACAAAATATTTTTCTTCCTTTACATCGAGGTTCCTCATGAATTTCTTGCAAGGTTGTCCAAATGCAATAGGCGTAGTAAGATTACTTACTCTATCGAATACTTCTATGCTAAGACAAGAAAATATAGCATTTCGGGCTTGAGCATCATACTGCATATTTTAGATCTCACCAGGGGTGGGGTCACTATTTGCAGTTTGCCCTTCGGCCATGATGCGTGGAGGCAAAGGCTTCTCTGTGACCCTCCACACATCATACCTGACAGTTTCTAAATAACATCTCATTCTAATTTTTCAGTAAGCATAATTTGTACCATCAAAAACTGGTACTCTACCTACACTAACAGTTGTAGATCTATTACCCTCGGCCATTTACCAAAGCTGATTAAGCTTAACAGGGTAAACTTTGCTCTGATACCACTTGAATAATCAAGTTGGCCTAGATGGGGGTGAATAGGCAACTTTTTAAATTTTTAGACTTAATTACAGAATGATTATCTTGTTTAAGAAAGGAGCTAACAAATCCAAGATGGTAGAAAATTTAGCACAAGCCAATAATAACAGCGGAAGGAAACACAGAAACAAGAATAAGTACAAGAGACACAAATATTTATCCCGTAGTTCAAAACCACTCTCCTATCCCACGTTAGAGCACTTCTCTCGAAGTATAGCTCCTCCAAAGCTAGTCGCGGTAGCTTTGGTCTCCACTCGGGTAACTCTTTCACCACTCTAGTGAGGTGAGTTCCAAACCTCTCACAATCAAGATGACCTTCCACAAGCTCCTTTGGACAGGTCACACCTTCACTACCTCCAAACCGTCTAGGATCACTAAAATCCAAGAGTAATAGACTATGCACCAGTCCTGTCTCTTGGTTCACTCGGCACAACTCTACTAGACTAAACTTGGAGCTAAAACACTTAGAAAGTGTTAAGAATTTAGGTTCAAAAGTGAAGCACAGTCTCTTTGGTGGAATAAAAGCTCTAAGGATGCTAAAATGTCAAGGAGATTAAAAAAAGTTCTATGGTAGATGGCTCAGGAAATGTTTATATAGTCATTTAAGATGAATATAGCCATTACACCTACCATAGTAGTCATTGGAACGTGTTAGACTGTCAAAAATCAGGATTATGCTTTTGCAACGGACTTAGCAATATAATCTAGCACTACTGGTTTTGTGTACTCCGGACCAATTAGGATTATTTATGTCGGACTGAAAAATTTGGTCCGTCGTACATAGGATATCTGGATGTTTTGGTCTGACGAAGAGATGTGAGATTGACATGGACGCCGGACCGAAAAATTTGATTCGCCGTAGATGGATTTCAAAGAAGTTTATAGCAATGGACTTTTTGAAATAACACAAGGGTTTAACCGAGAGGAATGCTTTTGCGCCGGACTGAATTTTGTTTTAGCGGAATTTGGTCCGGCGTGAATGGTGTGCGCTCGGTTTTCTATAAACAAAGGAAACTTTCATCACGGACTTAACGAATATGGTCCGGTGAAGGGATGAGTGTTTGATCATGCATATCGGACGAAAATATTTGGTGCGCCATGAAGGATTTTCAAGAAGTTTATACCGGCGGACCTTTTGGAACAAAAGAAGTCTATCCGAGAGGAATACAAGCTATGGCGGATTGGATCTTTGTTTTAGCTGAATTTGGTCGGCGTGAAAGCGATACACTCGGTCAAAGTTTTATCTCGAGTAGTTTTTGCACGGACTAAAATAAGGATGGTCCAAATGAAAAAGGATTTTTGATTAAGGTTGCACCGGACTTAAGGAATGAGCAATGAAGTTTAGTCCGGGGAAATACTTAGACTTTGTTCGGTGGGAAAGACTGATTCATGGTAAAGAATGACTAATTGTTTTTGACTCCAAGCAGTCTAATTTAGTCTAAGTCTTATGAATCAATATTCTAACTTGTGCATAGTCACTCTTTATAGTATGGTCAAACTAAAATAGTCCTAACTACTTAGTTTGAATAATCTCCCAAGCCAAAAATTAGTAACAAAGAGCTTTAATCTTGTCCTTTTAGTAGACTTCTTTGATGCTCAAATCAATATTCTTCATAGTTTAGAGATTATTGACTTAATCATCAACACCAAAACCATATAATTAAACATGATAAATGAATTAGAGGGCCTAGATGCTATCACTATCGCCTCGACTTCTGGCAGACCGCGGAGCTGCATGCCGGTGCAGCCACGGAGGTGAGCTCAGGCGCGGGCAAAATCGCCGAGGCGACGCGGGCAACGGCGTTTGAAGCCAAGTGGCGCGGCGAGGGCACCTCCGCGGTCATTCGCGCGGTCGCTATTGCTTGGGCATGCCGATCGAGAGTCACCATCACCTTTGGGACGGAAACTGAGGAGGTAGCGGCCACCGCCGCGCGGGAATCTAGGAGGTGCGAACTCATCTTCCGGCGTGTGAGCGAAAACGAAGGGGCTTTGCTTCGGGCATAAACCGAGGAGGCGCAAGCGCGGCGTTCGCCGGCGAGGGAGATGAAACCGCGTGTCGCTGATGGGCACGTGACACGATACGCCGTTGGTGTGGGGCGCGCGGTGTGTTGCGGCTAGAGTTGCGCGCTACAAGCGCGGGAGCCTAGCATCGCCGTGCTACAAGCGCGGCTATGATAGCTATTCCGGCGGCTGATGGCCAACACGGGAAAACAGTGCCTTCGCCTGCGCCGGGCGGCGGAAGTGCAGGAGAGCCTTCGGCGCAGAGCGTCAGCTAGGCGAAGCAACCGCAGCCTCCGACGGCTTGGCAGAGCACCTCATCATTTTTTTTGTTATTGTGTTGATGATGATTAGAAACAACTACTTGATGAACAGTGCTATATGCGATTAAAATTGGCGATGATCTGCAGGATCAACGGATATATGGGAGCGCTTACGTACAGGACCGCTCCAAAGATTTTGAGGACCCGGAGCAAGCTAAATTAAGTGACCCTTTTATTAACTACCATAATTATTGCAGATAAAATATCGAATACTTTCATATGTAATAAACTTAGTAGAGAACAAGTCACAACCAAAAGATAGTTTAAACATAATCAAACTCATGTACTATTTAATTAAATTGAGCTCTAGTCTCCAAGATGCACCTTCAAGCCCACCCGCGCCACATTGCCATCACTACTATAATGCTGCGACAAAAACCAATCTCACCAACTTCTACAAATTTAAATGGGCAAGTTAAAGTTCCTTCTAACACTCTTAGATGCAAAGTCATCAATAATAGTATCAATATCAATTTCATCCAATTTATCCTTCTCAATGCATAAAATTGCCAAATCATTTAACCTTTCTTGTGACATTGATGACCTCAAGTAATTTTTTAATAATTTTAGCTTTGAAAAACTTCTTTCAGCGGAGGCTACAATCATAGGTATGGTGAATAAGATTCGATAAGCAATTGAAACATTTGGATAGCAATCTAAATCCTTAACAAACTCAAAAATCTCCATGGCAGACTGTGAGTGAGCAGATAAAGTCATTTGTAGCACTTTTAGTTAAAAAAATCATCTAACTCAATATCAAATGAACTGTTATGGGAAAATGTTTTTGCAAATTTAGTGCAACAATTTCTTAGTTCAATATTATCCAATGACTTTAAATTTTTTGAGCTAAGTAAAAAACCAAATATACTCTTAAATGTAGTAAAATCTTCGAACCTGTTTTTCAATGAAGAAATTGCTACATCCACCATAACAAGAAAGTAATTTACCTCAAAAAACTTCTCAGCTGATAAAATCTCTTCATTATAATCACTTTCATCAAAATGTTTTTTCCAGTAGCTCGGCGTTTTATCGGGAATGATACTTCTACATTCATGTTAGATGCAATTTGGGGGCCCTCCTAAATTGGAGGCCCCTGGCGGTCGCACCGGCTGCCCTCCCCTTTGGGCCGGCCCTGCTTACGTAGGGCTTGTTGTAGGAAGATCGTGTGTAGCAGAATGAAATTCGATGCTGTGTAGAGTAGGATATGCTGCACTGTTTCTGTATTCAATGCTACGATGACCACAGATTCAACAATTTAGTTGGTCGTTAGTAAGAGCACATGCTTATTGAAGTGACTGTTTTAATATTTCCTCTCATTTTCAACAACAAACTTGTGGGGAGCAAAATAAGGCTCTGTTTAGGAGGTTTAAAACCAGTTTTAACTTCTGAAAAACCAGCAAGCTTTCCAAATAGGTCAACTTTTAAGCGGTTTTTAACATAAGCCAAAAGCCACATATAACTAAAAAAAGCCAAAAACTAAAAAGCTAGGCTAGGCCTGTTTTTGCAGTTTATTGCTGAGGAAAATTAGCTATTTATTAAACAGTCTCTTATAAAAAAACTACAGTCGCTTTTTAGTTCAGAAAGCCAAAAAGTAGCTTTTCAGAAAAGCTACAGTTTCCCAAACAGGCCCTATATTTGCTACAGCACCAGAAATATTTTTGCTTGCTTTGCCATTAATCATGCTGAAATTACAGTGGAAAATTTTGAGATTAAACCTGGCTTGTTGAATTCAGTTGAGAAATAAACAATTTAGTTGTTTGCTGACTGAAGATGCTATGCTACACATTCAAGTATACTGCTGAAAAATGTTTTATTTGTATTCATTTATGTTGGACGAGGCTCAACATAAAATATTTATTTACAATTTAATTTATTTACTAACTTGCTGAGATATGTTCTGTTTAATGTGTATACGAAGGGAAATTGTACTTTATTGTATAACATAGGATCCTATCTACAATTTGTATCACATCTTTTTGGGATTCTGTTGTAACGCACATGCACTTACTAGTTTAAAGAACAAATGAGTTAAAGAACTAGACCCAAATCTTACAAAATAAACAGCGGAAAACATAAACCTTATCCAATTGGTGTTTAACTGTAAGCCATATCCTCGTTATGCTACGTGGTTCTCTTTTCTACCCATCAAATACGTGGTTGTTCTTAGCTTCGTTTGACCGCATGAGCCGCCTTTTTGGACAGATTATGATGGGAGGATTATGTATGTGACTACAAAATACAAATTTCCAAACGAGGAAATTACGAGATGTTTATGAGGGCGTTCGCCGAAAATTCTCGAGACGTGACTGTCCCTAATGTGTTCACTCGGAAGAATCAAGCAGTCTCATTTAGCATCTTCGGCGAAAATTCTCGAGACGTGACTGCCCCTAACGTGTTCGCTCGGAAGAATCCAGCAGTCTCGTTCAGCATCTTCTGAACACGACGCATGCATGCGTGGGCACGCTTATCTCCATTAACGTAAATTTGCAGTTTATAGCAGTGGTCCGTTCTTTCTAATCCTTCTTTCGTTATATCTTCAATAATAACTAGTTATTATAGCTAATTATTCTTTCCTAATTTACAGCCAACCATATCTCTCTAAATATGGCTGATTATTATAGCAAAATCACGATTCTTCTTTGGTAATTAATAGCCGCCAATCATTCCTTTTGTTCTCTATATATCTTTGTACAGCTTTTCTGAGAATCAATCAAGGGAATTCATTCAAGATCTCCCATATCGTGCCGCGCATTTAATGAACTTGACGCGATCGATCAATAAATAACGGACCGACATACATGGCGCGCAAGGCGCGGGAGGCCGAGCACCGCGGTCGGCGATAGAATCGCGCCGAAGGACAGCCAGAGCGCGGCGCCTACGGGTGTCGTGACCCCAATGCCGCCAGATTGGGCGTGAACAAAGCGTATAACGATTCAGCAAGCGTTGCGGCGACACCGGTGGGACGTCATCGGCGATGAGAGAGTCATTGGCATACCCCTTGGAGATAAACGGGTTGATCCAGTTGAACGTCGCGAGAGAGAGGAACGACGCAGCGGCGCACGGCGTGGCGAGCGCCTCAGCGTTGGTGTTTTATGGTTCACCTTCATGGGCTCCGGCGTCATGACCGGTGAGGCTAGTGATGGCTAGGTACGCCAGAGACATGGAGACGAGTAGACTGGCAAAGGCGAGAGGGTCATATGGGAAGAGCAGCGAACCGTTGGGGCAGCAGACCACCGCTGAAGCGGAGAAGAGCGCGACGCCGAGGACGGTGGCGATCTAGAAGACGCGGAGGTGCAAAGGCTGGGTGGCAGCGGTGGCCCCTTTCTCCAAGGCGACTGACCACGCGGCCATAGCGTGCGTGATGAAGTGGGTGGCGAGGAAGGCGGACTCCATAACGCGCCATAGCGTGCTAGGCAGGAGGAAGAACGTGAGCGCGAAAAAGACGGCGGATGCCGCGGTAAAGATGGCGGACGTCCCGTACGCGACCGCGTAGCGGCTAGTGGTCCGGAATGTCGGTGGCTTCGACAGCAGTGCTTCGTGCTCGGGGGAAGCCCCCGTGTCACCCCTGCGAAAGTGGTGGATGACGAGGATGAGTGAGGCGACGAGAAAGACGAGGTCGACGGTGCCGAGGAGCGCACGCTGCGGGCATGGCGGGAGGAAGAGGAACGCGAGCTGGTAATATAAATTACAAAAATGGGTAAAAATGATTGATTGATTTTTGAGATTGATAATATATATCGCTACATACAATATATTTGGTTTTAATTCATACCGGAGAAGAAACAATAAAAACTTTTGTAATCGGGAGAAATAGATGTTTGATCTTGTAGTATAATTTTCTTTTATTGCTTGACCTTTATATTTCGTTACCAATTTTATTTTTCGTAGCAACGCACGAGCATTGATCTAGTCATCCTTAATTATGAAACTTTGCTGCCATTTCAAATAGTTATGGAGGCCTATTTTTATAAAAAAAATCAGCGTATTAATTATGTAAAATTAATAAAAAAAGACGTTATAAAAAAATTCCCTTAATTAGTCCCTTGTACCACGTAAATTATAGTCGTGTAGGGCCGGAATTGGCTGAGATATGTAAGTTGTTTTTCGTGAACATATAAACAAGTCAATCCAGAGGGTCCAGTGGTATAGGTGCATTGAGCTGATAACCACGGAGCCTGCAAGAACCTCTTTGTTTAACCAGCCGCGTATGCGCGGCGATACGTCGCGCAAGTGCGACACGACGTGTAATGCCTTGAAGCAGCGATTTGGCGAGACTTTACATGCGGCGAGACACAATTTTTGGAACCGCGAGGATCTGTTTGTAAAAGGGCTCAATCCGGACTCGGGTGCAAATTTGCGGAAAGAAAGTTTTTTTTAAAAATAGTGGAAGGATCTTTATGTAATTTTGTAATTCTTTCGAGGTGTTTCTGCGAAACTGCTGAGGGGGTGGGCAAGTGCTGCGATTTTTTATTTAATATTTATTTTAATTTTTTTTCGAAAATAATCAAGGCAAAAAAAATATTGCGAAATTGGGTGCCCGTCGTCCGGATACATATTTGGGCGATAGACACCCCTGCCCATCAATCGCCGAGGGACGACGTCAATGGGCATCAGGGCGCACACTGCCCGCGGCACATATCGCCCTAATATGGGGCGATCGCCCTTTATAAAGGCGATAGCTGCCTTTATAAAGGGCCCGCTTGCCTTTGTTCTCACCAAGCGAGACCGATAGGAAAGGTAGAACCGATAGGAGAGAAAAGAAGAGAAAAGGGAAAGAGAAGAAAAAAAAAGAGAGGGAGGAAAAAATAAAAAGAAGTAGAGGATCAACCCAAAATGCCGAGGCGTGCAAGTGGAAAAAGAAAGGAGAAACCAAAGGAAGAGGGAGGCGCTTCGGACTGGCCGCACAATTCAGCGTACTAGGATCTCTTCCTACCTCGTGGGGTTGTCCCACCGATGTGTCCTGGTACGGTGCTCCCAAAAGCTGAAAGGGGCCGAGGAACTCGGTCGACAGGTACTGCGCCACGCCGAATGCTGCCTCCTCCCGGTCGGCGTAGTCTGCGTCGTCGAAACTACCCTGAGGTCCTGGTGGGGCGCGAGACGAAGAAGGCTCCACGTCACCCCACTGTCCCCACTGCTGTTGTGCGGGAGGCCACGAGGACTCGCCGTAGCCGACGTCGGCCTGTGGGAGACGACTACCATGGGGAGGTGTGGGCACGGCTACAAAAGAGCCACCAGGGGGCGAGGTGCTGGCCCACGGGGACGTGGTGCGCTGTGTCCGACGACATCTCCACGCCCTCAGCAGGTGGCCAGGCGACACAACCGCATCACCCTGTCGAGAACCCACTCTCAAGCTGCCTCGGCCTCAGCGGTGGTCATCTGGATGCCCGCTCGAAGGCGCGCCAACATGGACGTAGCCTCCACGTGCAACTCCCATGTATGTAATGTCGGTTTGATATGAGGAAATTTACATGAAAAAGACGTACCTATAGAGATTCTATTGTGACACTTATCGCGAAGTTGTCCCTTTCAGACATCTGTGAAGGGTACGTGTCCGTCACCGATGCCTGCTCTATGACATACGGTGCTGGTGTGTACCCCACCCTGAGCCGAGTCCGCGGCGCGAACCACTCCATATACTCGTCGTACATGTCATGGTTATGCGCCGGGTCTCGATGACCACATCACGAGTCGTCATCCTTTGTAGTGCCCATGGTGTATCACGATCTTGTGAACTAAGTGCTCGCTACAACCCCCATCCGGGTCATCCTGCAATGTAAAAACGAGAATTTACATACAACATCCATTCGGCAGGAATGCTAAGCACTGTGCTCAGGAGACATACCTGTGAGCGCCATGTGAGACAACATAATGAGGAGGCAAGGGAAAAACCTAGAACAGGCCGAAATGCCGCAGCACTCGGTGCGGAGAGTACTCCTCCATACACAAGTTGAAGACGAGGACCTTACGGGAGAGCGAGCGGCTCATCCGCGTGTCGCTTCTGAACATCCGTAAGGTGCTCGGGCGTGAATATCAGATGCATGTATGTCTGGCGTCCACCGCAGGTCCTCGTCGTGGAGCCTATCGAACTCCCGAACGAACTGAGGGTAGGACCTCCTGACCTGTCGGTGCGTGTACAACTGCTGCGTGGAAATAAAAAATGGTGCATGTTATGAAAGTGCATAAGTGGGGAATAAGATACGTGGGGGCATACCTTACGTCAAACCCAGTAGTGGCCCATGGTGGGCCAGTCCATTGGGTTGTCATCGTACAGGTCCTGTGGGTACAGCGTGGTGTCAACAAGAGACCTACCGACGGAGAAGCGCTCCTAGGACCACAACTGCAACAGTAGGACGCAACCTAACATCGTTGCGTCTTGGTCTACCCGAGAGACAGTGTCACACAGACCTTTGTACGTCGTCACGAGTACAGCAGAGGCCCACGACCATTGCACCATCTATTTACAACGAGAAAGTTAGACATGTCCTCTCAAAAGAGATTTTAACAGAATGTGTTACCTCATGCTCCGGGGTGTCGACGATGGACTGGGCGTACTCGATCATGTACCGGTCCACCGTGTTCCCATGCGAGAACAGGAACATCACCCAACCGAACAGCAAGAGCAGGTATGCCTCCAGGTGGCGGGCCACGTCCTCGTCCTCAACGTGCGGGTGGATCAAATTGGCCTGCAGCATTTCGTACAATATTATTAGCAACTTAGTGCTTATCCGTTAAATTGCAATGAAGGAGGTACTAACCATGAACTGAAGCAGCCACGGCTTCATCAGTCCGTGTCGCTCACCCTGCCTAAGGGGCATGTACGGGTCGGCCCGGGGGTGTTACTGCACCTCGGCGAACCGCGCGGACAACTCCACATGCCACGTGACGGAGACATCGTGCGGCACAACTGCAAGACCTGCACAGGGGAGTCCTAGGAGGTAACACACGTCCTGCAGCATCGGAGCCATCTCTCCGCAGGGCAGGTGGAACGTGTGTCTCCGATCTCCACTAGTCAACAAGTGTGGTCAGCAGGGACCGGTCATACCCCAACCGTGGGAGGTGCTTGCCCTCCTCCGGGGTAGTGGCCTGCTCCACCATTCTACAGAGTGGAAGTAAGCCAGCCACTCGTAACCTGCATGTAGTGCGTAGCATCGTCAAAATTGCATTCACAAGTAAGTACATGTACATAAAAGAGTAGAAAGCGTTGGCAGCTTACTATGGAACCCAGCGTGGGTTAATGTGAAGCATCTCGTTCAGCACCCGAGGCCACAGTATTCCCAGCTGTCAGTTCTGAACTACGGACAACCTAGACCGGTGGGTCGCATCCACGGTCCGGTCTAGCAACTCAGGGCAAGCATCAGCAGCACGCCCTGCTCCCGCCATCGTCGCCTATGCCTACATGGTTATACATTACATGGTTAGAAAGCAAATACAACAAACTGGACAATAATTAAATGTTACACATTACAACTAGCAAAAATTAAATAAAAAATAATGAAATGTTGCATATTTAAATATATGTTTGATCATGCACATAATATCAAAAATTACATAATAGGAACAATAATTAATTGGTACATATTGAAATGCGTGAAGTAAAGAAATACATGAAAGGAATACATATTGAAGTACAAGGTTAGAAAGCAAATACAACAAATTGGACAATAATTAAATGTTACACATTACAACTAGCAAAAATTAAACGAAAAATAACAAAATGTTACATATTTAAATATATGTTCGATCGTGCACGTAATATCAAAAATTACATGACGAGAACAATAATTAACTGGTACATATTGAATTACGTGAAGTAAAGAAATACATGAAATAAAATTACATTATCCACAATTATAACGCACTTCGGACTCGTCCATGTCGTTCCGAATACGCCGTGTCCTTCGACTCCCAATCTTCTGCTTCAACATTCGGATGTCCGGTACCCATCGATGTCCTGGAGGGGGGCTGCTGTGAACGATCCATCCACTCGGTATCCGTACACCTCGGTATGCCACGTGTTGAGAACACTTTGCTTGTAGTAATAGTGGGAGATGTACATACGACATGATTGGTGTGTCTCGGCAGCTGCGGCAATCACGTGAAAGCACGGCAAGTGCAGCAGGCGTGGCTTCTGGCAGGAGCACTCGCAGTTAGCAGCTCGGAGTATGCACAGATGGGAGGTCCTCTCCCGGTGGGCACCTCTGCGACCTCGGTCACCACAGTTAGGGTTGAAAACGGATCGGATATTTTCCGACCGATCCGGATATTTTCGGATACGGATTCTGTCGGATCGAATATTTTTCGGATAGTATCGGATCGGATCACGGATCACGGATATTTTTTGTCGGATCACGGATCTGGATTCGGTAGCTCATTATCCGTCGGACACGGATCTGATTCGGATAATCCGGATAATAGTGGGTCGGATATCCGGATAGCATATGGGCTGGGCCAAGAGTACTCTTTTGGCCCAAAAGGTTCTTAATTTCAGAATTGTTTTCTAATTTAGTTAATCTCTAAAGAAAGTTTTAATTATTAAAATTAGCAAACCAACTCTAAAAATTATGAAATTTTTTGAGAAAGTTCTAGTAACAATGTAACATTTAAAAATTATTTTCAAGATTTTATCAGATTTTAATTTTTCTCAAAAATTCAAAAACTTCTATTCTTGATAGGAAAATATATTAAATAAGTAGCTAAAAATGCATAAAAACTCATAAATACATAATTTGTTATTTTAAACATAATTCAACTAAGATTATAAATCTTGAGTCATTACATGTAATTGTTATATACTTTTCCTAGAGATATGATATCTTAAGTATTATCAAACATTTAGTATGTTATGTGTTTGCTTCTATTTGTATCTCTGAGCAAAGATTACCTTTATTTTGTGTTTACCTTTATTTTGTGTTTTAATCTATGTGTATGATGAACTAATCATATATGTGTGATTAACTAAACCTTATATAATTTTGTTTGCGATATGGTATCTAACTATTGTCTAAGTGAATGAAAATGCTTATATTTGTTCAATTTTCAATAATATTTTGATCAAATCAATTAGTTTTGTGTTTCTGTTGATTTTTTATGTACAATTTAAGGGGTTATCATGTTCCGATAAATATTCGAAACCGTATCCGATTCGATTCGTATTCGATACTATCCGTATCCGTATTCGTATCCGGACTATCCGTATCCGTATCCGCATCCGAGAAAAAATATGAAAACAAATATGGTAGAGCTATTATCCGTCCGTATCCGATCCGTTTTCACCCCTAACCACAGTGCACGTGGTATCTCCATTCCACGCCACTCTCCAGTGTCACGCGATGTGTCCGTGTCTTTCGTGTTTTGTTGGCCATGTACGTAGATACAACCATTGAGTAGAACAGTTGATTGTCCGACAGACATGCAGCGGAGTTCCTATATCGCTCAATGAAATATCTTTGGGTGCCTAGTAACACACCCTAAACTATACCCACCAATGGTAGGCATCTCGTGCCTTTCATTACCCAGATGTAAATCTCCGCCAGGTTCGTTGTCATTATTCTGTAACGAGAACCGCCCTCGTCATGCAGAAGGGACCATTTCTCCAACGACTCGTATCATATCCAGTCCGTGAAATTCTTTATGCTTGTCCCCGGTCTACGCTGAATGTTTGGTGCATTGGTCAAGAGCGCACACAAGGCTGTGGGGTCATCTCCTTGCTCGTGGTAGACCATAGGGTTCCTTGATGAATTAGTGGTATCCCTTAGATTCAGTGATTGCTTCTTGGTTAGTTCATCCAACGTCCTCCATAGTGTGTCGAACTTCCTCCGCTGGTTTTGTTTGCACAGCCGCTTGAACATGTTTATAAGCTCATTGTTCCTGAACTAACGAAAAAAATTGGCACCCATGTGCCTCATGCACCATCTACTCTTCAGGTCTGGCCACTTTGCTGCTCCCACGACATCGGACCTTTGTTGCATATCCACAATCGCCCTTAGCAACCCTGCATGTCGGTCATTGATGACACAAACATCAGGCCGATCCTGAAAAACTGCTAGCTTGACTCTTTCAAGGAACCAGTACCAGATGTCTGTGTTTTCCCCCTCCACGAAGGCCAATGCGACCGATAGAACCTCGTTGTTGGCGTCCACCGCGATTGCAGTTAGAATCTAGCCCTTATATTTCCATGTGAGGAATGTGTCGTCCATGCAAATGACCGGACGATGGTATTGGAATGCATTTATGCATGCGCCGAGGGTGAAGAAGGCCCGCTACAAGACCCACTTACCCGCGCACACACCATACGCGGGAAACTCCGCAAGGTCGATGAATGTACCGGGATTCCTATGTGATATTGACCTGAGCAAGTATAGAATATTCTCGTAGGAAGCCTTATACGTCCCGAACAGTATTTGTAAAGCTATCCCGTTTGCTCTCCATACTTTTTCGTAACTAATCTTGTACTAAAACCTCTTCTCCACGGCTCTATTAATAGATCGAGGCTGCAGGTGCGGATTGTCCATGATCTAACCATAAAACATATTTGCCACCCAAGTGGATGACAGATTGTGGTGTTCCTACTCTGCTTCCTCCAGTTCATAGTTATGCTCCATCACTATGGAACATTTCCAGTAGTCCTTCCACTTCCCCTTGTATGCATGCACCCGCCATGGGCACGAATCAACTACGCACTTCACGTCGTACTCTTTTTTGCTAAACTTCACTACCCTGAATTACCGCTGAAGAGACATTGCCCAGTACTTCATCGCATCCATCACAACCTCATTGTCTTTATATATGGCCCCCTACGTGACCTCGTTCTCATGATACTCCCATGCATCACTGTTCCCTTCATTCATTGTAAGGTCTTCGAAATTATAATTAGTCCACGCACAAGGGATAAGCACCTCAGGAGTATTGTCCTCCTCGTCCAAGTGTTCGCCATCAGGGACTTTCTCATCCGCACGGTCCTCCTCCTCCATCATGCCAACTATGTCCTCCATCTCCTCCCCCTCGTCGGTCACCCCCCGCGCCTCCATGACTGTCTCCTAGCCCCCCTGATCCCCTCACCACCGCCAATCTCATGTCCCCCGTCTCCGGGCTCCTCGCCCCCTTCATCATCGCATTCTTGCATATTTGTCTCCCCCTCCTCCATAATATCTACCCCGACATCACGAACTTCCGACACCAATAGAGCTACCTGGTACCACTGTACCAGCAACATGAAAGGTCAGCCCCATTCTATGGCAAACCCAACATATCTCCTCCATGATGATGTCGCGTTAATAGGAATCAATCAACTCTCCATAAAAACCGTGTTACGCACGACTTACTACTTCTCTAACCTGCAGCCGAACAGTTTGGGTATTTAAATTGAACATCCGAAACATCCACTCCAACAAAGCCTTGTATATCCTATCGCTCGGTCTAGATATGCCCCGTACAACTCTTGAAAATGCTAACAAATCCACTTCATCTGCCCCCTGTGCTATCTCCCTATCTCCATAAAATATTTGAAAATACAATTTCTCCGACATGCTGCCTACAACGTCGGACCGAGAAATTCATCAGTTGTCCATCTAACCTCATCATGCATTACCATATAAATGTTATATTATCGTATGTCATTGATTTACTCCTCATTTTTTCTACTATATATTTTTAAATTTTTTGTACTCTACTAATTTCTAACAATGCCTGACATTTGTAGCATGGTAACAACATACGATTTGTGGCTAGCCTACCATGTTTTTTAAATATTACTCTAAAATACAACATATAAAACGTATGGCGATCATACTGGGAATTACTGCTATAAATAAGTAATTCAACTACTCATTTTTTACCTTATGGTATTACTACTATATATTATTAATTTTTCCTAACCTTAAAAACTGCATATCTACATAATATATCATACTTCCTTTAATTTCTACATCGCACAACATATGGCTAACGTACCATGTTTCATCATAATATTTAAATTTCATTACTACACAATCCTACCACATTACATTTCTAAATGTTGTTTAATACATTATTTGCATAAAAAAATTTCCGGACTTACCTCCGCAAAAATGACGAATCTACTTTCTTTTATTCCTCTTCTAATTTTTCTCCCTTTTCCTCTATTTTTTTCTCTCTTTTTTTCCTCTCCTCTCTTTTCTTTTCTCTCCTCTTCTCCTCCTCCCGGCTCTCGCTCGCTCTCGGTTGGCTTTAGCTCTCGGTGAGAAATGAGGGGTCAAAGGGGTGGGCAGGCTTTTAAAAGGGATCCAATCGCCCATGTACTGGGCGATTGCCCCTATACCGGGCGATAGGTGGCAATGTCCCTTTTCTAGCCATTTTGCCATTTTGTAGCCGTTAGTTTATCCCCCTATCGTCTAAATATGGGGTGATTGCTCTATATCCGGGCGATGGGAACCTATTTTCGCTATATTTTTTTGCCTTGATTATTTTTAAAAAAAGATTTAAAATAAATATTAAATAAAAAAATTTCAAGTGTTGCCGTCTGTGGGGCCCAAGACTGTACCACGAGACCGACCTCTCTAGACTCTCTAGTCATCTGGATGAAGCCTTAGGCAAAAAATCCAGTGCAGTGTCTTCGCCTGACGCGTTCCAAAGAACGAGACGCGCGAGGGCGAGGGCCCACGGCCCTCAGGGCGACGTGGACCGTCGCAGCTGCCGGGAAACACACAAGTTTAATATAGGTGATATAATGTCACATTTTGCGCTGGCTCCACCTCGACCCTCTACTATAAGAGGGTGTTTGGATTGGCTTTGCAGACCTCACGGAGCCGAAGGGGTTCTCTGCCTCCGGAGTGCTTCTTCAAGCTAGCTATCAGCTCATGATTCATGCATGCATGGTTTGCTTCGAGTACTCCAGTTCTCAGATCTCGAAGCTTCTTGTTCTGAATGGAAAACAGTGACACCAACACGATGCACCAATGCCCGAATAGCCTCAGAAGATAATGGTAAGCAGGGGTGGAGCTAGGCTTCGGCCCAGGGATTTTGGCCCGAGGCCTAGCTCGGATGTAGAGCTCCACTGCGGCGGCGATCAGGTTGGCGACGCGTCACTTGGCGCACGCCATGACTTGCAGCGGCCACATGCTTTGCCGCACGGCCATGGTCACCAGCTCCTTGCTCGGCGCCGGCCTCCCATGGGCGCCACTGCCGTCCGCAATCAGGGGCGGAGCTAGGCCTCGGATCACTGGGGCCTGGGCCCAAGGCCTAGCTCGGATGTAGAGCTCCACTGCAGCGGCCGCCGGCCTTCTCGGATGTAGAGCTCCACTGCGGCGGCGACCAGGTTGGCGACGCGCCACTCGGTGCACGCTATGACTTGCAGCGGCCACATGTTCTACCGCACGGCCACGGTCACCAGCACCTTGCTCGGCGCCGACCTCCCATGGGCGCTGCCGCCGTCCGCAGTGTCCGTCCTAAAGCTCCGTCCCCTGACACCAGTGAACAGGTCCGGCTGCGTCCGGGGCCTCTGCTTCAGTAGGTGGTGCTGCTGCTGCTCCACCGCGCCGCACCTGTACTGGAACGATGCCGACCGCTGCGCCTCCGAGCGTAGCTTCACCACGGCTACCGCCGCCGCCGCCGCCGCCGCCGCATGCCGCTGCCTTGACCCATCCTTCTCCACGGGCGGTGCAAGAGGAGGCATCTTTGATCAATTAGAGGCAAATAATTAACACGCCACTGGATGAGTGTACCCGTGAAGAGCATCTGCATCTCAATTTATAAGTAGCGGAAAGGTGTCATCCTAGAACCTAAACTACTAGGAAAAGTATTCTTATTTGTTTTGGAGAATAACTAGTAAGGCTATATAAATCTAAGAATAGTTATGGAAACTTAATCAGATTTATGAGAAGGTTGGTATAGTGTTTGGTGGCACAAATCAAGATTGATGTTGGTGATTTGGAAGCAAAGTAGATAAATTTAATGACGAAGAAAACATCAACGTGTGGCAATCGGTGGTGAATATTGAGGAATGTTCTGGTTTAGGGTGTAGTGCAAAAGGATCAAAATCACCTTGTTTCGAAGATATCAATGTTGCAAGGGCTTCTGTGTCACTTGAGGAGCTGAAGCCTGAACACAGCAAGGTATTGCTTGATTCCTTGGTAGTTGTATGATTGTATTGCTCCGATATTGCTTGCTATTTGTTGCAATTTGCTAGATTCGAATATATTAATTTGAACAACTTATATATTTCGTGATTAATTGATTAAACTCAATTTGATGTAATAGAAATAGATGATGAACATGTCGATTTCCTCTTTACATGTGTAATATCCTCTTTTACAGGTTCAAGTTTTTGTTTTATTGTTGATGAAAATATGACAGTCTCGGATGCATTAAATCTTCCTTAATTAGGTATTAACTTTTCTACTACTCCACCGCGCTATATTGTTTTGACATATTTTATCTATTTTATTGAAATGTTAAGCATGAAATTTAAATTTATCTTTAATTGTATATTTGTATAGTGTTTTTGTTGTACCTCAGTATGGATAGTATTTGATGTTAGTTATTGCCGCTTAGTTTTCGGTCTGAGACTTAGCAAAATCCTGACTCTGCCACTGATGGTAGGATTCCGTGCTTGTTTTCTCGGATCCTCCACCTTCTAATTAACCCCCTCTATATATATTCATTTCCTTTTTCCAACCTAATTAACCAGCTTGACCGGAATATACTGCTGATCCTGAGCCCTTCCCTCCCCCTCCTGCACCACATGCACCACGAACCAGTAAATCCCTGCTTCACCACAAACTCGATTATCGCCGTCACCACCACCGCCGCTAAACCACCGATAGCCCGGGAGATATATCCGGTGGTTGAAGTGAAGCATATACAATATATATATTTTTAGTCCTGTTCCTCCATTACTAGGCCCTGTCATGCAGTGAAATCATCATAGGTTAGAAATCAACAATAAACTTATAGTTATAGGTGCCATAGCAAAGTCAAGCACGAAATTAGAGGTACACGATGTAGATAGATTCGGGCCTCTGAATAGAGTAACACTCTACGTCCTGTATGGATGATCTTCGTATATTGCAGATGGAGTACAAAATAAAGATGAATAGCCTTAGTTACAATTTGGATTGCACCTAAGCTAAGGCTAAGCTATAGCTAGAGGTTGACAAAGCATGATTTGTCGGCTCCTGGTTCTCTTCACCAAAGGGCTTCTCGCTTGAAAGCTCTGGATAGCTAGTCTTTTCAGAATTGCTCCCAAAAATCCTCCTTGAGGATCCCTACCTCGGTTCTTATATAGTCGGGATAGCCCTACCTCCGGTTGAGTTGTAGTCGGTTTGGAATACCAGATTGTAACTAATGAGAAGTCTATCGTCGTGTAATCTTTATAGCATATCCAAACTGCTGTCTATATCAGGCGTATTCGAGTTTGTTAATTTCCTCGCAAGGGAAGTAATTGAGTCCTTCCTAATATGGACTTATCTGTTCCACATATATCATATCCCATAGAATCGGGTCTGTGATATCCGAAACTTCCATATGTTGCTAGAATATATCCTTCTCTATCCTGCATGTGCATAAACCCCATGTTTAGATATTCGACAAGCTCCATCCCCAACCGTGGAAATGCTTAAAGATAACACGTGTCACCTTCCAAGGAAGGTCACCAACAACCCAAGGACCCCGGTAGAGCACCTCCCGTGCTACCCAACTGCAGTAGCGTGTGCTCTAGCGCTCGCGCTCGAGCATGGTAGCGCCTACTCCCATGCTCACTCACTTGCTCTAGATTTTCAAATAAAAAAGGTACAAAGAGCTAGAAAAGCGATGAGTTTTTTTTGTAAACTAGTTAAAAGCTCTGACATTCATTAAATAAGGATAATAATCAAGCTAAATATATGCACACACCGGCACACGGACTTACTCAGCTCTCATGCACACCCGTGTCGTGGAGGGACTCGATCCCGGGTGGGCTAAGTGCTCACCTCCACCGAAGATAGAGCCCAGGTGAATGGAGCAAACGGAAAAAGGTGGAAGAGAGACAAAAGGCACATGTCAATAGTGTCAACATTGTCCGTGGTAAGTTTCTAAACCTCTCAACATATGCTGTATATTTCAAAAGTGGGCAAATAATAAGTAGTGCTTCTATATTTTTTTCTTCTAATATAAGTGACATAAATATTAAAATAAGCGAAGAGGTAAATAATCATCATCTACTCTTCATTTATACTTTAATATTTGTGCAACTTTCAAAAAGAAAAACATATAAGCACAAGTATATATTCAGTTTTTATTTCCAAAGTAAAGAATGGTCATTGTGCACAGATGGACTAAGGGTCTGTGTGCAGTGGCGTATGCACCAGGGGGGCATAGGTGGGCTGGAGCCCCACCCGTGCCCCCCTCCCCTCCCCCCTAAGTTAGATAAATTTAAGAAAAATTCGTCTACAAATTTAGAGAAGCTACCGAGTTAAACAATCGGTTCAGTGAATTTTCGATAGAGTTTTTAAGATGCATTACTTGTCTAGATCTAAGAGATTCGTTTGCAAATTTTGAACATAGTAGGCTTTTTCGGTTTTTAGAGATTTATTCAGATGATTTCTCATCATATGATCGTGTGGTTTTGGAAGCACAACTTGACTTATTCATTGATGACTTGAGAAGAGAAAATTTTTCAAGTTGTAATGATCTTGCTAGTCTTGCAGTGATGATGGTTGAAGCAAAAAAGCATGTTGTTTATCCATTAGTCTATAGGCTTATTGAATTAGTATTAATTTTACCTGTGGGTACAGCTACAGTTGAAAGAGCTTTCTCGGCAATGAAGATTATCAAGATAGATTTGCGTAATAAGATAAGTGATGACTAGTTAAATGATCTCATGGTATACTACATCGAGCGAGACATATTTTCCAAGATAGATATGGAAGATATTTTGTAACGTTTTCAAAATATAAAACCCGTAAATATCAACTATCAACTCTTAAAGCAATGATCGCACGTTTTTTTCTTTGTAATGTTACGTATTTATATTATATGCGACTGCTAGATAAGTGTTGGTATTTTTATATTATATATATCATTCCGTCATGTTCTATGTTCTAAAAAAATACTATATATATTAATATATTATATATATATTAGTTTAGAGGTCCCAATTTTAGCCCCCTCTTTTCTAAGTTTCTGGATACGCCACTGTCTGTGTGCCTGAGACCTGAGAGTAATTTGCCTGGGAGCTCGCCGGGAACCTGCCTGTGTTGTGTTTGGTTGGGGTCCTGATACGTACCCTCCATGACACAGGCACCTTCAATCAGGCTCAGCAGTCCAAAATGGGCTGCCTGGCTCCGGCACGATCTAATCCAGACGGTAATCCATCCCAAATCAAGAGCTAATCTCGTTTCCTCTTGATCATCGTTGTTGTTGCTCATCCTCCCACCGTCTAGATGGTCGCTGCTCCAATCGATCGACGTCGCCGCGCTGATTCGTTGCGCTTCTTGTCGTCGCGAGAAAACACTACCGCGGCCATCGGACACAACTGCTGCGCCGCCGTTGGAAACAGGCCAGCGCTCGCCACCCGCTCCCGCAGAAGCCAGCTGGCGAACGGAGCCACCGCGCCCTCCTACAAAGGTTGGGATTATCCTCTTCTTTCCTTCTTTCTGTTTTCTTTCTTCTTCCTCGTCGTCGGCTTAAGTAGGGGAGAGTCGCTCAGCGAGAGCTCACGAATTCTCGTGGGTGCGGCGAGACAGAGCACGGGGCATGGAGCGAAAGTTCTCTCCTCCGTCGTTGATATGCAGAAGGGGATAAAGAGAAGGAAGGCTGCGCGGCAACTAGACAGCCGACAGGGTGAGGTAGAGATGGTCGCCTACGTCAGGTCTCACAGGTGGCAATATACCGGATGCGACGGCGAACGAAACAAAAATGGTTGGTAAATGGTTGTTACGTTTGTGTTTTTATATCTTTTACTGGTAACGAAATCGAAACACCGGAAATGCATACGAAAACGGATAGTGACGGAAATGGAACAGAACGAATGCAGAAACGAAAGTGAAAAATTCTAAAAGAATATAGTACATGATCACAATATATATGACCGTAAAAACAATGTAACTCTTTCTATCTGTAAGGTAGATACAAGAATAATGTTATGTTCACCGATATCACTAGATTTTTTCTCAAGTTTATCAACTAAAGTCTCGCTATTTGTCCTCCAGATTAGACCATCATGTCCTCCATATTATTAATATCAACATCCTCTTGCTCCTCTAACTATAAAGGTGTAATACCCTAAAATTTGCATATTATTGTTCAATGTTCATTTATGATTTTATGAGATTTATCTTCGATTTTCTGGAATTTATAAATCTTTGTTTTGTTATTTTTAGATTTATAAAATTAATTTATTCCAAAAATAAAACTAAAATTATGCTATAAATAAAACCATTTGTATTTATGAAATTATTTTAATTCAAACATAAATATAAATTCTCCATTCACCTTTTTGGGTCAAGTGGGCTAAGTTCCTGATAGAATTTCTGATTTCATTTATATAGAATTTTCGGTTCCGTTTCCGTTTTCATCGAAAATGACTCTCTCGTTTCTGTTTCCGTTTCTAATAAAAAAACTCCATTTTCATACCAATATTTTTTATTTTTATTTTAAAAAAAGACTTTCGTTTCTGTTTTTCAGCGGAACGGTCGGAAATTCTATTTTTATTTTCATCTCTAATTGCGAGGCATGTTAGCTACACTTGGCGGACAGTTTAGAGGCGCGAGTGCGCGACTCGAGTGCGGTGAGGTGGACGACAGTTCCTACGATGGGATCCCATGAGCTAGCGATGAGGTAGAGAGCAGCAACGACATCGCCCCTCATGGGCACAGGCGCGATGAGATGTGGCAAATGGTGCCTGACATGTGGACCCGTGCGTGTCAGTGAGAGGGAGGGATGGTTAAGAGAGAAAGCGTCTCGATAAAAGTACGCTTCCGTATAGAGGAAATGGTTTCGGCTAGCGGCTTTCGGAAATTCGATTTCTAAAACATTTTCTAATAGACTTTAACTACATATAATCAAGTTTAGATTTTTAGAAATTGCAAATCAACCCTAAAAATTATAAAATTTTTGGAGAGGTATTTTAGATTATTTAGAACCTAAATAAAATGCTTTCAAGTTTTGGACAGATTTTAAAAAAAAGATACAAGGACTGCAGCTAGAAAATACGAAATGTAATTTCTTTAATGCAAAAAAATCAGGAAAATACAGCAAATAATTTTGAAACCTAGAATATACTTCTTAGGATATTTTAGGATGTTACCATTAGAGAAGTTGTTTATAGGTGAAATGTATTTCTTAAAGAAAGTTTTAATCATGGCGGCAGAAATGTTTGCCTCGCACGGCTGCTGGGAGTCGAAAAAGTTTCGGATGACAGGAGCTTGTATCAAATCAATTCGGCCAAATCAATAGCCGAATGTATGCAAGAATCAAAATCTCGACAAAATTTCGCGAAATTCCGGTCAAATCTTGGATTTTGCCCCTCCCACCCTCTCCTCAGATTCGTAATCCCGACTGAATAAAAAATAAAAAAATTTAAATTACTACAGTTTTTTTTCCACTGAAATTTTGGTTTTTTTTACCGGATTTCAACTTATTTAGACCCAATTTTAGCATGGTTAGGCAGGATTTTATAAGAGCCATGTAACCAAGTAATAGAAGATGAAAAGAAACAGTCAAAAACAGTTGGAGCGCTGGCTCAGTTGGTTCGTCCATTGTCTTACGAGCGCAAGGTCCTTGTTTCTTCTCTCGCCGAACTTTTTTTTTTTTGAATTTTTTCTAAGCAAGGGAGTTGGCCAAGGAGAAAAGAGCATCACTGGGTCCCCATGCAACGGCTGCTATTTTTTTTTTAAGAGAAGGTACCTCAGTACCTTGCAAGCACTTAGAAAAGTCTCCAGAGAATTATGCTCGCAAGCTCAAAACATTTCCAGAGAGGATTCACTTCGTTACATCTCTAGTTAAAAGCTCTGGGGAGGAGGCAAGGCAAGAAGCAGACAGCCTTCCAGATTCCATCCCGGTTCACTGTAGCACAATAAAAAAATCCAACAAAACTTTTGCAGGGAGCAGATACGAACCCATGACATCTCTCGGACACAAACGGTGCGCTTCAACCACTGCGCGCATTTAGACCGTTTGAAAGGTTCATGGTTATGTTTGGACCATTTTTCAATCGGTTTGATAAATTTTGGTGAAATTTCATCAATTTTTCTCGGTTCAAAAAATTCTGGATTTGAAATTTTCTTTCTGGAATTCGATTTTGCTGTAATTTTGGATTTTGGAGAGTGAAGAGATGTGAACCAAAAAGGAAATTTAAAACCTTGGTACGCTCGTCCTCATCATCTTGATGCACATGAACAACTGACTGCTACGCTCGCGTGGACCTTCCATTTAATCGATACGACCGACATCAGCAGCCTGGCTAACTTCCTTTTTTTGAGTGGATATCATATGCAGGTCTACTAGACTACCACTATAAATAGAAACATAAGGTCCATGACAAACGCAGAAAAGTAGATCGGCCCATAGCCGAAGGCCTAATTTCGTCTCGGTCGTTCCTGTGGAGCTCCCGCTTCAAGCCCACTGCATAAACCCCGCAGCGAGGGGGGACTGGGGAAGCTTTTGTTTTCCGGGGAGGGTCTCTAGGGTTTCAGTGGAATCAGTGCCCTCATACCCACCCCTTCCGCAGCATCACACACACACACACACACAGAGGAGTCATTCTGAGGTGACTGCATGAAACCCCGCAGTGAGGGGGAAACTCTTGTTTTCCCGGGAGGGCCTCTAGGGTTTCAGTGCCCTTATACCCACCCCTTCCACAGCATCAGAGAGAGAGAGAGAGAGAGAGAGAGAGAGAGAGAGAGGTCATTCTGAGGTGAGGGGGCGAGAAAACGAGCATGAACCTGCCGATCCCCACGAGACAGACGATTGTTGTGGAGGGACGAACGTTGTGTCGCCGTTTCTTGGAGCACGCGAAGCAAGAAGACGAGAAGCTTGTGCCAGACCTTGCAATCGTCTCCCTCGGCCTTGTAGTCAGACGTTTTCAGGATGAAACAGAGAACTGGATTCGCATGTTTGTTGCTGAATCTGAACTGCAGGACAGCAGTATGTCTACTCCTTAATTTCGTTTCTTCTTCCTCCTCCTCACTCTCTCTCTCTCTCTCTCTAGATCTCCCCCTCCCCTAACTGGTCTGTTGTGTGCACAGTGTGCATACACTTTCTTTGCAGTTTATGGGTTTTCTCAAAAAAAAAAGGAATTTTCCTTCTCAATCTGGCTTATCTAGTGATTTTCCTTTAATCCACAGTTGGGCTTCTGAATGTACCATGGAATCCTGGGTTAGTGATGCCCCGTGCAGAATCTGCTGGGAACGATATTAGACACACGGTATTTCTCACATTTCTGCCACGATATTGTGGCGGTAGGATAGCTGGGAAGAAGCATAAAGTCAACCGCAAGATTGCTTATGATGGAACATGGGAGCATAAATCCAAAAAGAAGGATCTGATCACATCAAAATACCTAACAGGACAAATACTCAGATTCAAATACCGTATCAGTATGTCGATGCTTGAAGTTACCTTGAAGACAGGGACCGAACCGGTATGTATATGAGCGCTAATTTGCGCTTGTGCGTAGCTCTGTCTATTCTACACGTGAGTCGTAACCAGTGTCACTGAACTAGCCAATGTCAACACAAATGTTTACTGTGAATACATATGTGCCACAACTAATAAATGTGTATCGCAGTTTATACACAAATATGTTTTTTTATTTAGCTATAACATTTTACTGACAACTCTGATTTATAAACCGCTTTCACCAGTAGTTTACTGACGACGAGAGCAACACATTGATATAAGTTTCAGCACATAAAACAAATTTTACCATCCGTATACATAGATGTTACTATTAGTATAAATAGATTTTACTATCATACCAGAGGTTCAGTAGTCTTTTTGCAGTAGTAAAATCTTATGATATATTTGGTAAAATGGCAGTAAAAACTCATTCGTGTAGCATTTATTAACGAGACTTATATCATTATGTTGCTCTCGTCGTCAGTAAACTATTAATGAAAACCGTTCATGCATCGGAGCTGTCAATAAAAAGTTATAGCCTAATCAAAGAATACATAGTTTCATATAGTCAGTCATGCGTCACTAGTAATATGTTTCCTTGTTTGAACATGAATCTGTTTTTTCTTTGATTTAGCTATAACTTTTTATTGACAACTCTGATGCACGAACGCTTTTTACCAGTAGCTTACTGACGACGATAGCAACATAATGATATAAGTCTCGCTAATAAACATTAATTTTATTGGCTAGTAACATATTTTAATGCATCGATATATAGAAATTACTACATTTCTATATAGATTTTACTATCAGACAATAGTAAATTGATGTATATTTGGCAGTAAAATTTTATTTGTACAACGTTAATTAGCAATACTTATATCATATTATTCCTCTTGTCATCAACAATCTAATGGTGAAATTCATTTATGAATCAGAGTTGCGAATAAAAAGTTATGGCTAGAACAAACAAAAATCAGATTCAAGTATACGCATGCTGGTGTATATGTCTTTGCATCTTTCGGTCATACACATGCATACAAATTAATTCCGGATGATTAATCTTCCAAGGCTCGGTCACGAATCCCGTAACGCTAATTAGTGTATCGCTTGGCTCAGTCGGACTGCAAAACTAACCGACGTGTAGAATTACTTAAACTACACACAACTACAGAATAGCACTGATATATAGACATATATGTATGTATGTATGTATATGTTTGTATATACACACATACATATACATGTACACATATATATATACATATATATATACATATATATATATATATGTATATGTACATGTGTGTGTCTATAGAAATGCTATTCTACAGCACATCGATTGGTTTTGCAATCTGACGACCGAGTCCGCGTGTAACTTCAATTAGTGCAGCAGATATGTTTGAACGTGAATGACTAATAAATCCTACTCAATGCTTGTACATGAATATGTCTTTTTTTATTTAGCCATAACTTTCAAATGAGAATGATTTTGGTCTTCAAATTTTTTAGGATTGTAGAATTTTACATCCTCTACGTAAGGTAATTTTTTGAGAAATTTTCAAAACATGTACATGTGTTTTTTATGAACGTTAGAAAACACTGGATATATTGCCTTTTTACTATTAAAACAAATGACATGTTACGAACTATTAAACCAGATGTTACCATACTAAAACAAAGTGTTAGATAATGCTACTGTTTAGCATTTGATTATTTTTATATCTCTCAAATCCGATTGAGTTTGGTTTTCAAATTTATAGAGTTGTAGAATTACACCCTCCTACGTGTGGTAATTTTTTGAGTATTTTTCACTGTAAAATGTTATTTTTTTGACATTAAAAGATAGTATACAGTGTTGTTTGGCACTTTATTATTTTTATATCTCTTAAATCTAGTTAACTTTGGTTTTCAAATTTTATGAGGTCGCAAAAGCTCACCTACCCTATGTATGGTAATTTTTTTCAGATTTTTGGAAAACTTGTACATATAATTTTTATAAATTTTATACCATAAGACTGTTATATACAATATATAGTAACACTTTGAGTAATAGGCAGTAAGATGCAGTTTTACTTGATAGTACAATGTAGTCTATACTGATGTTTAGTACTTTGTTATTTTTATATCTCTTAAATCATATTGAGTTTAGTCTTCAAATTTTACAGAGTTGTAGAATCACACCTCCCTACGTGTGGTAATTTTTAAAAATTTTCACTGAAAAATGTTATTTTTATGCCATTAAAAGATAGTATATAGTGCTGTTTGGCACTTTGTTATTTTCATATCTCTTAAATCCAATTGAGTTTGGTCTTCAAATTTTATAAGGTTGTAGAAACTCACCTACCCTACATATGGTAATTTTTTGAAATTTTTTAAAAACTTCTATATATGATTTTTATAAATTTTACATCATAAGATTGGTGTATACAGCATATAGTAACACTTTGAGTAATAGGCAGTAAGATGTAGTTTTCTTGACAGTAAAATGTAGTATATGGTGCTGTTTAGTACTTTGTTATTTTTAAACTCTCAAATCCTATTGAGTTTGGTCATCAAACTTTACAAGGTTGTAGAATCACACCTCCCATACGTGTGGTAATTTTTTGAGAATTTTTCACAATAAAATGCTATTTTTTGACATTAAAAGATAGTATACAGTATTGTTTGATACTTTGTTATTTTCATATCTCTCAAATCCAATTGAGTTTGGTCTCCAAAATTTTACAGTGTCATAGAAGATCACCTACCCTATGTATGGTAATTTTTTGAGATTTTTTGAAAACTTCTACATATGATTTTTATAAATTTTACACCATAAGACTGTTGTATACATGATATAGCAACACATTGAGTAATTGACAATAAGATGTAGTTTGCTTGATAGTAAAATATAGTATATGCTGCTGTTTAGCATTTTATTATTTTTATATCTCTCAAGTCCGATTGAGTTTGGCCTTCAAACTTTACAGAGTTGTAGAATATCACCTCCCCTACATGTGGTAATTTTTTGAGGATTTTTTACACTAAAATATTATTTTTTTGGCAGTAAAATCTATGTACACCAATAATAAAATCTATTTATACGAATAGTAAAATCTAATTCCTATGGTTTTTATTGGTGAGATTTATATCATTACGTTTCTCTCGTTGTCAATAAGTTACTAGTAAAAACCGTTCGTGAATCAGAGTTGCTAATAAAAAGTTATGGCTAAAAAACAAAAAACATGTTCATGTACAAACTAGAAACTCATTTACTAGCTGCTCTGACTACATTGGTAATCGGCTTGGCCAACATGCGTCACGCGGGCGTACGTGGGATGCTTTCTGGGCTGTACTTTTGTTACGACCAGCGCGTAGAATAAGCATCGCTACGCGCAGGAGTAGAATAGCGCTACCGTATGTATGTGTGTGTGTGTCTCTCTCTCTATATATATATACGGTGGCGCTATTCTACACGTGAGCGTAAAATAGCTATTCTACACGCTGGCCCAAATGTACAACGAATCGATCGGCAACGTACAGCCCAAAATCACCACGTACACGCAGCTATAGGATTCGGCAATAATCTGTACCGTATTTCATAGTAAAAAAGTTGATGTGTATATTAATGTGAACATGTACTGACTAGATAAATTAGAACGTACCGAGAACACGTTTTCTACTTTGTACATGAATTTGTTTTTACTTTGTTTCGGCCATATCTTTTTATTGGTAACTCTGATTCATAAACTAATTTAACCATTAAATTACTAACGATGAAAGGAACAGAATGATATAAGTCTCGCTTAGAAAACGTCGCAAAAATAAAATTTTACTACCAAATGAACATAAATTTACTACTGTATGAACATCAATTTACTACTGAATGCATTACTACTTAAATCAGAATGTACCCGCCAGACTAGATAATGCAGTTACTAGTTTGTACACGAATATGTTTTTTCTTTCTTTCAGCCGTATCTTTTTATTGGTAACTCCGATCCACGAACTAATTTCAACATTAGATTACTAACGATGAAACGAACAGAATGATATAAGTCTCGCTCAGAAAACGTCGCATAAATGAAATTTTACTACCAAATGAATATAAATTTACTACTGTATGAACATCAATTTACTACTGAATACATTACTACTTAAATCAGAACGTGCCCACCAGACTAGATAATGCAATTACTAGTTTGTACACGAATATATTTTTTCTTTCTTTTAGCCATAACTTTGTATTCGCAGCTTCGATTGACGAACGAATTTCACCAGTAGATTACCGACGATGAGATGAACAATATGATATAATTCTCACTAATAAACGTCACATAAATAAAATTTTACTACCAAATAAACATCAATTTACTGCTGTATGAACATCAATTTACTATTAGCCGATAGTAAAATCTATGTATATGGATAGTAAAATATGATTCATTCAGTGTTTATTATCGAGATTTATATCAATATGTTGCTCTCGTCAGCAGTAAGCTAACGGTGAAAACCGTTTATCAATTGGAGCTGCCAATAAAAAGTTATAGATAAAATAATAAAAAAATATCTTTATGTACAAACTACAAATGCATTAACTAGTTGGTTTTGGCCACGTAGCTGGCAGCCCGTTTGTGCTGATTAGCGCGTTGTATAGTTCGATCGGATTCGGTCAAATGGCTAGGGTGTAAAATAGGCAATTCTACACGCCGCTGTAGAATAACGTGTGTGTGTATATATATATATATATCCCAATAAAAGCATGCATGCAATCTGCATATTCCGTTCGTCCATGCATGTACCACTGTCAATTAATTTAGATGTCCCAACTTCCAATGACACAATCATACCAATTGAGATGATATTTTTATTGTTGGCTTGATAGGACCTACAGCGAAATGTGAGCTTATGCCTGGTTTATAAAGGGCACATAGATTCCGCTACAGCTTACCTAATGAACACAATTGGAGTCGCATATGGTGTTCCACAGGTAACAGTAGTAGTATGACATACTTGCACCAATGGTCATAGCATAAAACCTAGACCAAATTGTGGCATAACAAACACTGACTACACAATGTGCATCCTCTCTATGCAGGGTATACGAATGGGTGTGGACAAATTTCCTGATAAAATCACTAGCACTGGGCCAAAACGTGAACCAGTGGGGGGATCGAACCAACCAGGAAAAAGGCCACGGCCCATCCTCAGTCCTATCGAGACAGATGATCGCACGGCGAATCTTGAAACCGGCAAGTGATCAATGCCTTCCACCAAGATGCTGCTAAGCTATTCTGAAATTATATATTCCTCGGAAAACAATTTTCTCTATTCTGACAAACCAGTTGCTCTATGCATGTGGTAGATCATGTGTTAAAAAGCTACGCACATTTTTAATGATTAGCGCATTAGCAAATGTGTACTGTATAGTAAAGCATAGGCTGCCTCAAAATATGACAACATCTATCATGAGAGTAAACATGTGATACCCTATATGCCCAAAATTTGCTTAAAACCAAGCTTCCACGTGCCTCACTTCATGTAAAAGGATTAACCCGTTGAAATGCATTTGGATAATCATGTTTGTATTCACTCGCCCTAGATAAGCAATGTGGGTCATCCATCCTAACCATATTCCATACATGAACCACATGGGCCTCATTTGGGATCAGTCCAAACTGTGTTGAGTACCGCATACAATGAAATATCGGCCTAAATATATGTTTCATTCCTAGCTTAACTCTTTCGTGCGACGAGAGGATGAAAGTCCAAATTAGTTCTATGCGTGCGTAAGCCCATCCCACTTGGGGTTGGGTCAATCAAATTTTGGGATTAGGGTGTTACATTTGGTATATGGTAGCATCGACGGGTTGCTGCATGGCCCATGTGTGCGTTTGGCCCCGTAGAGGGCACACTTACAAGTGTGTACAAATGTATTTCATTATCTGTGGTGTCTACAAAATAGTGCCTTGCCTCTGAGTCTCATATTGCCATTTTACCTTGGAGGAACACTAATTAAGGGCATGTTTGGTTCGTATAATAGGTTAGAGGTGCAATCATGGAGGTTCATATATATATACTAGTTAGATTGCACACGATTGCATCCCCAAACTATAGATTGCATACAGTACGTTTCCGTATACTAAGTTTGCTAAAATTTGACATAATTTTTTTGGCCAAACTCGCAATTTATTAAGTATAATAATTTTTTTTGTTGCCCATTTCGTCATGTAGGTTCTGCTTCCATGCTTTCTTGTTCTAACATGGTTAGTTTGTGTAAAGGATGCAGTAAAGAAGGTTTTTCAATTATATATATAGTTAAATATTTATATAGCGAGTATGTATATCAGAGCTATCTTTATATATGAAGTACGGAATTTTAAATTTCGTGATAATAATAAATCAGAATGCAAAAAATAAGCGGCAAATTGCTAAACTTTTCCAAAATAATAAAGTTGGATACTGTAGCTTTGTGTTTTTTCTTGAGAAGTATTGATTGGAATTTATACAGTGCTTAATGAAAGTGGAGCATCTAATTTATGTCGCTGATATTTATTTTATGTATATTTACCATGCAGATAATACTGGTACTGGGAACGGTTTAGAACATAATTATGCTGCCGCTGCAACTATTTCTAACGAAGTAAGTGATATCCACAACTCCAAATTAATTTTACTGTGATTTTCTACATAATGTTTAATTTCTGCAATTGCTACATTAGTAGCCACCTAGCTAATATATATTATCTACTATACAGTACTATAGAATCAGCCTTTTTTGGTAAAAAAAACTTTCTACTATACAGTACTATTTTACAATTTGTGAAGGACCAAAGTGGCGATCAGCGGCGCCCGGGGAGGTGAATGATCACAATTAAATTTTCCTCACTTAATGGATCCAACCAAAACCTCGCTTAAAATACTCAAATGCAAAGGAGTAAAATAGAGAAAATCTTGGTCTTGAACTTACTCATAGGGTTGTGATGATCAAGATGATCTTCGATATTCTCCCACTTCTCCTGACAAGTAAGAACACAAGAAACAAAAATCTCAAACGCGATCTACAAAGATTTCTCAAAGAATAAACAAAGAGATCGAGTTCTTGCAAAGATTGTCTAGATGATAAGGATATGGTCTAAAGAAGATTCATCTATCAATCAATCTTCTTTGGCATAAAATCCACAAGCATTTAGAAGGAGAGGATATGGTCTAAAGAAGATTCATCTATCAATCAAGCCTGATCGCGCCATCGCCTTCTACCATGGCCGCGCATAGCCCTCACCGCCTCGCTCCAGCCGTGGCAGCTTCGAGCCCTCACTGCCTCGCTCCAGAAGTGGCCATGCCTAGCCCGCGCACTACCGCATTGCCAAGCCCGCGTTGCCTCACCTCCCGCGTCGCCATGCCCGTGGCCGCGCCGTCGCCCTGGTCCCGCACCATGCCCGCTAGGAGACCGAGAGGGCGCCGGGCGGAGGAGGCTGAGGGGGCGGTGGAGGGCAGAGGCAGAGGAGGGGGCGGTGGAGGGGAGAGGCAAGGGTGGCGGCGATGGCGAGGTGAGGGCGGCACAGGCTCAAAGGAGGCCGAGGGGGCTGTGGAGGGCGGAGGCAGAGGAGGGGGCGGTGTAGGGGAGAGGCAAGGGTGGCGGGGATGGTGAGGTGAGGATGGCACAGGCTCAGAGGAGGCCGAGGGAGGTGAAGGCGACGCGGGCTCGGAGGAGGACGAGGGAGGCGGCGAGGGCAGCGGGGATGGCGAGGGAGGCGTGGGCTCGGAGGAGGCCGAGGGAGGCGGTGAGGGTGGCAGGGATGGCGAGGGAGGCTGAAGGATTGAGATGGCAAACAGAGGGGGGTGAATGGTCGCAAATAAATCTCCCCCCAAAATACTCCAACTAAAACCTCGACAAGATCGCTCAATGGAAATCGTGAAAAACCCGAAAAACTAGACAACTATGTGTACCCCTAGCTTGCATGGATAAGTACCATAAAATATGTGAGGATTTTTGAGTCACAATCCTGGTTGTCTAGTGTCCAAGATAAAGAGGAATCAATCCAACTCTTGCTTTTAGAAAGGAGATCAATTCAAATCACAAAAGTCACTTTCAGAAAAGTAAAAGCAGAATTTTTAAAAATTGTCCTCAATTTGAACAGGAGGTTGGTGGGTTTCGGCAGCTCAAGAAATTTTGAGAATTATTCTCCCTATGAACAGAGGAGTCATGAAGAACTCCACCAAATTTCACCTCAAAAAACTTAACAAAAAAAACAGGAAAAATCTAATAACACAGTCAGTCAAGAACTTCGAGCAGAAAATTTGGGGCTCGGTTTTCACCTCATGGCGCCCAAAAGGTGCAACAAGTGAACTCTAAAATTTTTCTAAAGGTGGATATGAGAGTCCCTCACCTTCTCCAATAAGAATAACTTAAAAAGAATTTTTCTAGATTTTTATAAAAATCAAATACTAAATACTGCGCGAAGAACAAGTTCTGAACATAGTTGGAACTTGAAAGAAAAGATGGTCTCTACTCAATCCAAGAGTGCAAAAGAGATGTAAAACCATATGAACACACTCAAAACATCCAAGATCAGCATTTAGAAGGAGGGGAGGCAAATCCAAATTGCATGAATGTAAATTGCGGGAAAGTAAATGCGTAAAGTAAATGCTGAATTTAAATTGCGTGAAGTAAAGACATAATGTAAATACGGAATTTAAATTCACAGTAATGTGAAGAAATTCTTTGTATTTCTGGTGGGAAGGTTTACAAAGCCTCACTTCATGTGGGCAAAGCTCAAAGGAGCAACTCAAACCTTCAAGGGGAAGAGGCTACCCCTCCACCCCTATTTATACTATTCTTGGGCCACCTACCACCCTTGGATGAGTCCCTCAACCCTAGAGCACTCATCTAAGGACTAGGATTAACCCACACACACAGCCATGCAAGGGCTAACCCAAAACCCACACACATACCGGGTTTTCTTGCACGGTTTTCCAAGCATACTACCTAGACCCGCTAACCTATCAACTAGACCGCAATCCGACGGCCCTCATTGATCCACGCGGCATCTAGCTAGTATCATCTCCTTTCCTTGTCTTCTTACTTGCCCAAACTCCATCTCTGATCATCTTCCAGCGATCTCCTAACCGTCTGGACCTCCGACGCTCCTCGCCTAGTCTCGATCATCCTCCGCCTCACCATGACCTAGTACCGTCGCCCTGCAACCATCAAAGACAAGGAAAAACCTTTCACATAGCAATGCCCACAAAGATATTCAATGATTATCCCAAAATCATTAATCGATCATAATTGAGCTCAATGGTCCGGTGCTACTGTCCCTAGGCCGGTAGCACTAAGAAAAGCAATCAACACTCAAATTGCTTCAAATCCAATTCACTTCAAATCAAACCAAGCTCAAAACTCGTCAATTACTCATCACACACAAGGATAGACCTCCACATGGTCTTTCAGAGGCGCGGGCTCGGAGGAGGCCGAGGGAGGCATGGGCTCGTAGGAGATGGGGATGGCGGCGAGGGTGGCGAGGATAGCAGCGAGGGTGGCGGGGATGGCGAGGGAGGCGCGGGCTCGGAGGAGGCCGAGGGGGGCGTGGGCTTGAAGGAGGTGGGGATGGCGGCGAGGGCGGCAGGGATGGCGAGGGAGGCGTGGGCTCGGAGGAGGCCGAGGGGGCGTGTCGCGTGGGGCGGGAGGAGAAGGAAGTAGGCGGGGCGAGGCGGGCGATCGGGCGAGGCTACCGAGGGGGCGCGTCTCGCGGGGTGATGGGGCAAGGCTCGACGGGGTGCTCGGGCAGACGAACCAAGGGGCCAGGAGAAAAAGTGAAAAGACGAAAAGAGCATAGGGAGAGAGGGAGGGGAAAAAAAGAGGGGCGTGTCCACTCCGGCGGGAAAACACACAAAGAGAGGAAAAAACTTTCGAGAAGTGTTTCAATGCTTTTCTGCTAAAAATCTACGCGACTCCTAAAGCAAACGAGAGGTTGTGATTATAAGATACTTATTCTATTAACTCATTTTTAGGAAGGGTAATTTAGCCCCTTTGAATCGGTCAATACCCATCCTTATCGGTACTCAGCCCTGTAGCCACCATCTCGTCTCGTTCCTCTTAACGGTGCTGCCTAAGGGTCATGACCGTGGTTAATGTCGGATTGGAAAGAAGTAGGAGGGCTAGGATCAAACAAGAATGAGGAGAACAGAAGGATTGCGAGAATGTCGTTTGCATGGCTATCGGAGGGCGAGGAGGCAGCGACAAGCCGCAAGCCTTGCATGCGTCAGAGATGTCAGCCAACGACGGTGGGATGTCTACATTGGTTTTCGACGTGGTTGGTTCCCCTCATGCCTCTGGTTGACGATGTGTGTATCGTGCACTGGGAGGCGAGGAGGTGGGTGGCTCTGGTTCGTATGCTGGGAGGTGGCAATGGGATGCAAGTCGGGCAGAGGAGGCGGCAACAGGACACAGGTCGGGTAGAGGAGACAGCGGCCGCGTGTTGGAGTAGTTATGACGTGAAAGGGGATCATGCGGAGGTGGACACCTTGGGTTAGGACCCTCTCAACTTGGGCTTTGGATCCACGGGCCGTAGTTGTAATTTTAAGTGACTAATCTATCCTTAGGCTTAACAAAGTACAAGTGCAGGGACAGTAGATGTGATGGTGCAATGTACTCATGCATACGCATGTGCATGCACTGCCATGTAGTATCCACTGATCGATAGTTTATTTTTGATCATATATATGATCGTAACGTGCACTGATTGATATCTTCCATAATCTCCTACGTCAATGTTGGTTAGGCTATACATTCACTGCATGCCATAGCACCGTGTATGCACGCTACTTCAAGCAATTTCGGTCCTTTCCTCTCGTCGCAATAGTATAAATGGGCTGGACCTGGGCCGGCATAGCACGAAGTAGGCGCGAAGCGCAAATGGGCCATGCGTGGGCTCGCCGAAGGTGAGTCGGGCTGGCCCGGCATGGCATGGTGGGCACGATGGGTCGTCGCGGCCCAGCACGTTTTAGACCCGAAGCACGATGGGCCCGTGCCGGACCGGCTCGGCCCAGCACGACGCCCACCTCTAGCGTGGACCAGAGACAGAGTAGACCGACAGAGTAGCTAAGACGTGGCACATGTACATGAAGTATCCCGTTATAAGGGTAGTAACCTTGGGTTTTCTTGTAACACTCTATCCTAAAATCCGTTCAATGCCCAATCCACCTTCAGACGAACTCTACATATGTAGCACCTTATTTATACTTTTGTCATCGCTTTGCGTAAAAAGGTTAACCTGGAAGTGCTAAGTTTGGATCTAATAGTCATTATATGCTACTACATTTCATTTTAGACAAGCAATGTAGGATTCTACCACCGCTCCACATAATTGTTCACACTAACGGACCCGGATATTACATTTCTGCAACAAATTTTTGCTAACATAGGGTTACGTGGAAGTATTTATAAATACTAGGGTTTTATGTAACTCCAGTAGAGATACCTGAGGTAAGTGTGATTCACTCTTAAAATTTTCATACCGATGACTAGAGTTGTGTGAAATTTATAGCTCTCACACACTGTTCTAATGTGGTCTATCGATTCGTATATGGTATCTGTACTTGGTATTGCTGCAGGGAGCTCAGATCTGCACCAAACGATGCGATATTTCAGAGTATCAGCTTCAGCAATACCTTAATGCTACAGGAGGGAACACTTTTCAGACTGTGCCTCGACAAGCAAATGTGCAGGCAGTGCCCGATCCTGACAATGAAGTGATCAAAGATATGATTGAGGTAAGAAATCGATCCGCATGGTCTAGGCAGAATTTTATTTGGTGTGTGAATGAGCATGCATGTTTTTACATATATAAACTGCAATGACCTTTGATGCTTCACTAACACACTTCTGGATTGCGTCTTCTTTGCTCATAGGAATTATATACGCATATTCCCACGCAAGAGCAGGTGCAGCATGCCCCTACCGTAGGAATAAGTGAGGTACAGTCTAAGACCCTGTTTGAAACGCCGGAATTTAGTAGGATAATTTCATACAAATTTCATGTTGAAATCATGCGCCTAAATTAGTCGAGTATGAGAACATTCTAGACACTGTTCTGGAGGCACAGTCCTATCTGGAGTACAGAATCCATTTTGTTCTGACGTTAAGGTTCACACCTTTGTATCCCAAGTTCCCAACAATCCTACTCCAATACATCATATATACTGCTCCCTCTCGTGTCGAGACCCTCCCTATTAGCATAGAATACCAGAGGGTCTTATGTGCATACCGTATTAGTCCTATAATTAGTGGCTAGCAAGTACATTCGCAACATTGTCATCATATTCATACAACATAACATAGATCATATTTATACAATAGTGTAATTATTCATATAGCAAACAGTGCCTTTGGCCAAATAAAATGCAGTGCAAAGTAGTGGAGTAAAAGTCAAGCCTGACGGTATGCTTCATCCCAAAATATCCATAGGCAACCAATAAAGATCAAGCCCTAGAAAAGCTCTTTAGCGTATCCCTGAAACCTGCAGTAAAGTAAGAATCATTGTTTTGGGGGAGTAAGACTTATAGTGTATTATAATTATAAGTAAATACTTGGCTATGCTAAAGGAGATGATATTCCTTTAACTTGTATGCAGCTACAAAACGACACGAGCCATCAAACGGATGAGCCAAATGACAAGGTACAGAAAATGAACAGAGCTACCGAGAGGTGCGTTTTTCAGACTGGATTGATGACAAGCTCCTCACAGAACTGGAACGATGAAAGCGTGGCCGATGTCCTATATTTAAATATTATATCAACAAAAGACAAGGAGTCACTGGAGTAAGGATAAAATTTTACATGTAGCTTCTTGTTTTTGTCTTCCACTGCCAATACTAACAATTATCGTTCACAGTAAAATTTGGTTTCTAAGCTCTCATCCGGACTGCATATCAATAAGTCTACGGTGTGCCTTACCGAAGTGGACAGGCCTATAGACCCAAAATTCCTGGGTCGGAGGCATTTTCTAAACCTCGACTTTGGGGTAAGACCATATATTTTGTGCATTCAAACAAACTCCGAGATGTCCTTCAGTATACTTACAAAAATTAATATTGTCAGAGGTTTGCCATGGCCGGGGAAGATTGGGTCCCTCAACATCATCTTGCCCACTTCAGGGGGCCAGAAATAGTATATGATGTTTTACAATGTAGCATGGTGAGGTGCACCTAATTTATCGTTCAGATTACAACCATTCTTTTATCACCAACATGCTAAAAATTAATTTTTATCCAGATATTAATACCAGTCTTCCTTTCCAACCACTACGCACTATATGCGTTCGACATGAAGCATAAGAGGATATGTGTGCTCGATTCAATCGGCGATAAAGAGACTTTGTTATCTAGACATAAGGAGCCCCTTCTGGCTATTTCAAATGGTCTATTTCAATGCATGAGACTAGCATTCAGTGAATGGGACGAAGACATATTGAAATGGGACTTTGAATTTGCGTCGCACATACCACAACAGCAGAACGGGTCAGTTAATTAGTCCTCATTGTTTGCATTAGACATCCATATCAAATAAGCAATCCTATAAGTGAGGTAACTATGCTACAATAACCAGGGTCGACTGTGGATTCTTTGTCTTCAATTACATGTGCAGTTGGGATGGCCGCAGCCTAATTAATCCTATAAGTGAGGTAACTATGCTACAATATCCTTGCCTAATATGATTCCTATTTCGAAAACTAACTTTCATTGTTCCTATGCAGGATTCCTACGAGCTAAGAAAGCAATTCATGTTACACTTATTGACCTTTAAAGATAATGAGGCTAAGCTCCCAGATTCTGTGCTCCAGCAGCTTAGCTCCATCAGGCCTTGCACAAGTAATTCGGTTCAAAACTATCAACAGAAATGTCCTCAATCAGATGAGGTCCTGACATTGACAGGTCCAACTTCTAATCATGCTGACGGAGGAAACGAAGAACAGCAGCAGAACGTGCCTAGCGAGGACGGACATCGTAATGGAGCATTCACTTCGCCACAGAATCAACTTCAAGAGGTAACATTTAAGAATGTACAATCATGCGCGGGTGGAGGTTGTCTGTTGGAAATAATGTTGACTAAGTTAGTTGAGTTAGTTGGTTAGACTCGATTTACACTAGCAAATAACTAAATCAAGTCTAACCAACTAACTCAACTTAGTATTATTTCCAACCAATGTTCAAGAGTTCGCTCGGCGGATTCGTTATGTTAGGCACCGCTAAGCGCCAAGGCCGTATTTTGGTGCAATTATGGTCTCGGCGTTTTGGCCTCGGCGAGAATTAATATAATTCATATATATTATTGATTTTATTATGAATAAAAATTTTTAGTTTTCTTTTCTAGTTATTTGCAAATTACAAGACATCAAATATTAAAGTAGAATACTAAACTAAAAACTTGAACAAATACTACTCAATTAATCAAGTAATAAACTAAATAGTAAGTACTATGTTAGTGACTTAGTGTACCTTATTTTGAAGGCGACGACGTGAATATTTCAATCATAGTCATCAGGTCATGTAAACAATAGATCAAAATGGTCTCTCTCATAGTTTTATGCCAGCCGCCAAGGACTGCCAAAGACCGCCAAGGACCGCCATGGTCCGCCAAGGCCCGCAATTTCGGCCTGGCCGCCAAACAGGCCGCCAAGGGCTGAATTCATTGCATTTATAGCCGCCAACCGCAATATCGTCCGCAATATCGCCGCCAAGTACCGAATTTTCGAACATTGTTTCCAACATTAACCGCTTAATCACTAACTGGCTAATAGAATGTAATATCAAGATTTGTGCAACTCCCATTGAAATTGTTTGGGTAGGCAGTGATTAGACCCTATGCATAGGTAATTCCAGTGACGTATGTATGCAGACCTATGGGTCAGCATGTTTAGCCCATCTTGTTTTTTTGACCAAATCTTGTTTTTCAGGTAGAGAATGTACGGTAACGTAGAAATTCTGTTGTGCAGATAGAAAAGTTTTTGCACAGTGAAAATGAAATACCAAATGAACAATTATGCCAACAGGGAGCCGAAGTGTACAACCAATTTCTCGAATTAACTCAGGTACCAGTTTAATATACTAAAATACAATGCCATTTTTTTAAATACTGTATAAATGTAATAATATTCGTTAAACTTGTATGCAGCCACCAACTGGCATGAGCCATCAAGCAGATGAGACAAATGACGAGGTACTGGAAATGAACTGCCGTGAGGTAACATTTAAGAATGTAATATCATGCGCGGGTGGGGGGTTGACCGGTTAATCACTAATTAACTTGCTCTTGATTTTACTATGCTTCACGGTTGTTCAACCATTTTTCATTAATGACGGTGACGCTTGCATGCAAAACCAGCCGCCACAGCTCCCCCCGCATCCAGCAACTGAAGTGGCTCATACAGTCGATCAGCTTGGTCTGCAGGATCCTACAATAATTCTGGCTACCAGTCCTTCAGATGGTTGCCCTGACAATGATGCAGTATCACAGAAGGTATTACGTACTCTATTTAATACACCAAAGACTGAAATGAAAATTGTGGACCGGTAAACTGTGTGTTGCAAATAATGTATAGAAAAAATAGAAATGAGAGACACGGATTTTACGTAGAAAATGCAAAAGCAATATCACTACGTTAGGAAATATTTACGATGAAACTCTTGCTCTCTTCTCTTGCCTTGATCTATTCCATGGATTATAGATCCATATTTAAAGGCTACATAAAGGACTCCCCGTATAGGAGAACTCTGAGTTTGAGTAAGAAGCAAATTAATTTGTACCATACTCAAACTCAACAATCTTAATTTTAGACAAAATTTTCCTGTAGCCAAAATAAAACACAAATCTTCTTGAAATAGATCCAAATGAACACCTTTTGCGTCAAAAGTCCAAAGGACTAGTGATCAGTGAAACCAACTAAGTCTGAGCAAAGCACAAACTTAGTGGTAGAAATTGGCTTTGTTAATATATTTGCTGGATTATTATGGGTACTTCTCTTGCTACCTTTAATGCCATCTTGAACAATGATACCTCAAATGTAGTGATATCTTACATATGCTTCGTCCTCGCTTGGAATATCTAATTATTTGTAAGTGTAACGACCCCTATTTTTGCATAAAATATGAAAAATGAGAATCTTATGTGCATATAGTACTGATCCTATGATCACTGGTTGGTACGCACATTTACAACAATTGGAATTACAACTATACATCATATTGATAAAGTGAAAGCTATTTATACATTATATTTTACAACTCAGAGCATATATATATATATATAGGAAAATGGTTCCATACTCCTGGGTGTACGTACTCCCACCTCTAGTATACCGCTTAAATGATGTTGTTATACCTCTTTATCCTTTTGAGTATACTCTAATGCTAATTATAAGATACTCCAAAGTGAGTTACACGAAAATTTTCATTAAAGTCCACCCTTTATAGCAATATTTGTTTATATATTCCTTTTACATATGAAAAGGGTATGTAGTAAAAAAATAAAGGGTTCTGATGAAATTTTTTCAATCACATTGCATTGGAGTATCTTAGAATTATTATTAGGATATACCGAAAGTGATAAAGGAGTATAAAGCGTTCATTTAAGTGGTATATTAGAGGTGGGAGTATGTACTCCCAGGAGTACGAAAAAGGCTTCCTCTATATATATATATATATATATATATAGCGGCAGAAGAAGTAAAGTTTTGTAGTGTGCTCATCCAACCCTCAGGTAACACAAGGTGTAAATCCCTAGAAAGATTACTTCATTTGAAATTCCCGCAACCTGCGTTGAAAAGATATTTTTCGGAGCTTTCGTTTTCTTACCCACCTAAAACAATAGATTAAGTAAGGTTGAGTACTTTCGTACTCAGCAAGACTTAAGGTGGTATTTGCAAATGCAATAATGCATGTTAAATCAAAGATAGCTTCTACAGTTAATTTGCATAAAGCGATATTGAATTTGTAAATCAACTTGTCATTTGCAAACAAAATTTGTAAGAGCAAGTTTGACTGATCGATAAGAAATAAGTAAAGCATAAGTAATAATAGCAGCTTTAGCTTCATCATTTTGTTGATCCTTCTCGAAATTGTTATACGTTTTCTTCTTTTTCTTTAACCACCAACACTCAGATACGTTGTGTCCATTTTTCTTGCAATATTTTCATGACTTGTATGTTCCTTTGGATTTTGATTTGCCTTTGTAATTTTTGCCCAAGCTTTTCCCTCTTGAATCTTCATTTGAACTCCTCACCTGTTGTTTACCATGGATAATATAGAATAGTATCTCGCTTATATAGAATAATATTTCTAAACGAATAGTACGAACTAGGCGGTGAGCATAAAAGAATAAAACCTAAATCTTCATCGTCATATTTTACCTCTATAGACTTGAGATCTAAGACTACTTCTTTGAACGTTGTCTGGTGGTTCAATAATGGCCAGCATTTGGCCATCTTATGCGAATAAAGCTTCCACTTTAAATGCATCTTACTTATTAGATCTTTAGTCATGCGAATCTACTCCAGTTTCAACCATACTTATGCGGCGGTTGTCTTCTCCTTTAAAACCTCTGCAGAATATGATTTAATAGATGAAGATGAATTTATGATAAGACTTTACGATCTTTACATTGCTTCCCCTTAAGGGACCATGCAGCGGGCATCTTGTCGATCTCCAATAACGTGTCACCAAATTGAGCTGTGCAAGAACATCTTGCATCTTAACATGCCATAGAGAAAACCTTGTATGTTGATCCAGCAGTGAATGATATACTTCAGAGTCACCATGCAGAAAAAATCCTGAATCTATTTGTACAATTTTGAGTGTACGTAGCAAACATAGTACGAACTCTTATTGGCCTTACTTGTGTGGACGTAACAAGATTTTACAGATCAAATCTTCTGTGCTCTGATACTACTTGTTGCAAATAATACATAGAAAAAATAGGAATAGGAAATATGAGTTTAACGTGGAAATCCCTTTTTGGAAAAACCATAGACACACAAAGGCCATATCACTATATGAGTAGATGTTTACAATAAAACTCTTGCTCTTCTCTTACCTTCTATCATATGGACTAAATGTATATATTTAAAGGGGTGCATAATTAAAGGACTCCCTGTGTAAGAGTAGAACTCGGAGTTAGAATAGAAAATGAATTCGTAATACACTCAAACTCAACACTGTGTTTACTTTGTTTGCACGTGTTTGTTGCAGGTACCTTTTCCACAAGAAATGCGAGCTGATGTTCAGTTCGCGACCTTCCTGTCTACGGATGATATTGACTGTGGTCCCATGCAAAATCTGATGGATCAGGTGTGACAACTGAAAACTAATATTGATAGTGTTGTCCTCTTCGCGCAATAATGTCGAGAGCGTTCATAGTGCAGTACTGATTTCATTAACTAGCCGCTAGAACTGTAATGTTGCCTGCCGATATGGTTTTTGTTGTCCAAGTAGAATGTAGGAGACGCCTTCTGGAGTGTATGGAGCCTAGAACCCATTGTGTTCGGACATATTTAGTGACGAAGGGAAAATGGACATATAGAGTGAAAGATTAGCATAATCTTTTAGCTAGCCAGTTTGCTTTATAATTAGTGATGATGTAGTTAAGACAGAATTAGGTCCTATATATTGCATAGACTCCTTACTCAATCAGGACTCATGCTAATGCATAATTAAAAGGTTTAAAGAGACGGACAAAACTTGTGCCAAAAAGTTTTTTAAAAATATTAATAAAGGTTCCGAAAAGATAAACACATGTCAAATACTGATAACTGTGTATAACATTTTTTCACTATATGCATGTTTTTTTTTACAAGAACACTCTCCAAAACCATATGTAAGTTGATCTGATTTTTTAAGTTTAGGGTATTAAATAATTCATTTTGTAGTTAGGGGTGTTAAATGGGCTTTCCGTAAGACTCACAGATGTAAAATAGACTTATTCCATTTCTAAGTGAAGAAAACAAACATGCTGCTCTAACTTCTAAATATTCGGATGACATCGGAAGAGTTGTCGAGCGATGAAGATGGTTGCCACATAATCAAAACATCTTACACACCTCCTGGCCTGGTAACCATGGTCTCCCTGTCAGAACTTCTTACAATGACTCATACTACCTATATTACAGTAGATGCTCCTTGGATTCGTGTATTGCTATGGACGGAAGGAAGTGCCAAGATAGGTAGAGATTTTAACAGGAAGAAAATCTTTTATGGAAATACCTCAAAAAAAGAAACAAAAAGAGCTGGTTTTCTTTTTAAAAAATCTTTAAAATATTCCTTTATTTTTTAAAAATATTGGGAAAATTTTTTAATAGAAATATTTAAAATATGTGTAAAAAATAATAAAATAGAAGTACTGTAGAATCTAAAAAATATCACTCTAAAAAGTTCCCTAAAAATATTATTTAAAAAACACTGTAGCTAAGTGCAGTAGAAACTACAGTACGCCTAGCAACGCGTGGCAAGGGGGCGGTTGGGAGCCATACTTCTCCAAGATTATAGTACGTATAGATTCTGTCATTTTAGTGCATTTACTTCGCATATTAATTAAAAGGGAAATATTTTATATGTCATTGTAATTGTTCCGGATCCTTTAGGTGCCAGTACAAAGTGACATCTTCCATGCTTACCTCGTATTTCCGAAACCTTATGTGCCATTGTTGACTAGTCAATCTGTGTAGTGACTATGCAGATACCATTTTGCCCATGCCTTGTCTTCTTCTTTCTCCAATCAAAATCAGCCATGGCAGCCGCCACGCTCACTTGCAATGATAACCGGCCCCACAGTGGCAGCACCTCGTGCTTCTTGTGGCATTGGTGACGGTGAGCTGCTGCTTGGCCCTGTAATGACCCATGGAGATGACAGAGGAAGGTGAGGAAGCAGCCGACACTGGGGGTGGGGTTCTACGCAGGTTGACGAGCGGAGGAAGGTAAAAGGTAGCCAAGGCGGCTAGGGGAGGGATCCCATGCAGGCCGGCGAGCGGAGGGAGGTGAGGAGGCAGTCAGAGAGTGGCCCCGTGTGGGATGAATGGAGGGAGGCTAGCCTGCCAGCGGAGGCAGGCAGGGAGGCGGCTGGCGGAGGGAGGTGGGCCGGCTGGCAGAGACAGTTGAGTTGACAACCGGGGGATAGGTCCTGCGTGGGCTGGTCGGCGGAGGGAGGGTTTGGATCTGATCGATTCAAGGAGGATGAGATGAATGAGAGAGAGAAGGAGTTGAGAGGAGGAGAAGAATAGTAGAGAAGAATGTGAGGGTAGAATGGGTGTTATGAAAAGTCTAACGGGGTTAACGGCAATGGTATTGAGGTGGACTGAGATTGTATCACTATTGTGCACACCAAATCTAACCAGAAAGACTAGAATACTCTCTCGCTCAGCATATATATTTATAGATAGACCAAACTGTCTCGGGTCATAGAAGTGAGTTGACATTAATTTAGTACCCTGACTGTTGGAGAACATTTAGATAAAATTGGCTACAAGATACTCTAAATTTATGATGTTTGCTTTAAAACAATATTTTTTTTTGTTGAAAGGTATTAAACTTTGATGTTTTTTTTACTAATGAACACTTTGCTTATTAAAATATAATATCTGACTGATTAGGAAAGAGAAACAAACTAAAATGACTACTTTACCCTTTTCCTTCCTAAGAAGGTGAACAGATGTTTTCATGTGGGAGGAGAGTAAGAAGAAAGAGGGTTGAAGAGGCTGACATTTGGCCCACGGGGCATGTGGGCATGGTTTAACCCATGTTCCTCTTTTATTCAAATATTGGATTTTAATGGACAGAGTGTCCATTAACAACACAAAAAGATGGTATCTTAGAGCAAATGCTACAAATATATCGTTCTGTAGCCAATTTTACCGACTCGATCTAAAATATCGAAGTATTGAAAAATACTTCTTTTTTTCCTACATGCAATCCTGCATACGCACGGTGGATCGATCTATGTCCTCCTGTAATTGATTCTTGAGAGAAAACCTAGATAGTGCATTATTTGTTAATGATTAAAGCTTCAATTCTTTCCCATTATTAATTAAAGGTGTTTATGCATGTATCTCGTTGTTGTCTTGATCAAACATTACAAACCAAATAAGAAAACGAGCACCCTTTTCATGCATCACTTACCTAGTTTTTCCATTCGTTTGCAGCCTGAAATTCAAGAATCTTTGCCTGTAGTGGAGCCAATATTGAGCACAAGAGCGGGTTTTGGAAATAATGACAAATTTAAAGACCTCGATGACAGCGTCTTGGAAGATTTCTTCTGAATTTCTTCCATATATTTCACTTGGTTTTCATGCTGTCATGTGGCAACTTTGCATAGAGCATGCATGGTTATTGGTATCTTTAATTTCGTAGCTGCCAGGCCAAGATATTTCCATTTTTCTCTTGAATTTACTACGAGTGAAAACAACTTAATGACATGCATGTGCAGTTCTGGATGCATAGCACATGTCACATTTTAAATTTGGTTTGGAATTTCTCTGCATTCCAAAGCTTTTCGTAGTTTTATTAATGATGATGAGGTTTGAGCAACCAAAACGTACGTGTTGTCAAGCTCCACTTAGCCGACATATATAGCTGAAGATAATGCAATGAAGAGTTGAATCGAAGTGCCAGATGCATGCAAGCCATATATGTATTCTACTGTCATGCATCAGTGGTGATACGTACAATTGGACATGAGTTTACTATCATAGGAGTGCTAAACTTCATGGTCTCCTTCAATTCTATTCAAAATGCGCCTTGGATCTTTGATTTAATGGAGACAACGTTAACTTATACCACGCGGCTAGATTTGTTAAGGTATATAGGGCATGCAAAGGCATGTACGCACCTTTGTTTGTCCTGGTAATTAATTCCACTCATAGGATCGATCCAGTGTCACAAGTTGTGGCAAACTGGCAACTACAGATGCTCTATCATTTGAGATCGCGGTTGTCGTTACCATCCATGGTGTCAAGATGTCTCTGCTGTTCTCATGAGTCATGAGACACGAACCTAATGCTGCCGTCTTGCTCTCACTGAGCTCCCACAATAATGAACTATTTGGCGTTGATATCTATGTCTATGTGCTGTGATAAGGATTAAAAGACTGTCACTTATTTAGATCCTCAATTATTCGTGATTATACTTTATTAATAGGTCTACAATACATAAAACCCATAATATATATAACGGTGCTCACCCTTATCCGAACAGTTAAGTCTCCGACCAGTTCAGTCAAGGTGGTCAATAAACTTTGCTTTACCTTGATTTTCGCCATGCTGTGTCGTGGACATTAAGGTCTTAGATCATCGCATAATGGTCTTTAACCGCAGCGTAATTATCACCACGTCACCTTTATGGGCCAAGCATGACCTGTTGGACATGCTCGGGATTTTACCTCAACTCTGACCGGCTGCTGCACACGTCCGAGCAAACATGCTCGGGGAATTAAGGCACATGCTCGGGGATGAGCCTAAGAATGATCGGGGTGGATCCACTAGCTAACACATCCGAAGATCTTCCTTGGGGGCACCATCGAAGGGCATGCATGGTCGACTGAAAACCGGCTGCCAGGGCATAATGGTCTTTATGGAAATTATCCAATCCTCAACAAATATATACCATGAAAAGATAATCTTTCAGCAGACCAGTTATCAAAACTAGGTTCCTCATGATCACCTATTTCAACAGGTGTGTTTCTTGAATATTTGTCTAAACCCATTGTAGACACATTCATAGAAAAAACTCCCAACCAGTACAAAGGTTGGAGCCCTTGAACAGAATTCAAATTTAGTTAAATCATTTAAGGCCTATATAGAAAATGGGACACTGCTTGAGGATATTCATGAAAAGGACAAACTAGTTTGAAAGGCACGAATGTATAAAATTCTCAGCAATACTTTTTATAGAAAGGGAACACATGGTATTCTAATGCGATGTATAACCCAGGATTAAGGGAAAATATTGCTTAATGAAATAGACAGGGGCTTATGTGGAGCACATGCTTCATATTGAACTCTAGTAAGAAAAGCTTTCCAATAAGGATTTTATTGGCCCATTGTGTTACAAGATGCCATGTACCTTGTAAAAACTTATGAGCAATGCCAATTTCATACTCGACAAGTATATTCACTTGCTAATCAATTACAAACTATAACTTTGTCATGGCTATTTGCAACATGAGACGTTGATATAATATATCATTTACCAAGAACAACTAATGGATTTAAATTATTATTCTTTGCGATCGATATATTCACAAAATGGGTTCAAGCCATGACTATAGTTTTCATTATGGCTCAAGTAACAAAGAAATTCTTTGTGCAAAACATAGTCACTTAGATTTGGTATACCTAGTGGGCTAATTACTGATAATGGATCACAGTTCATCAGTGATGTGTTTCAAGATTATTATGACAAAAAAGGCACAAAAATTTGCTACGCTTCAGTTGCTCATCCTCAGAGCAACAGAGCAGTTGAATGAGCTAATGGACAAATTATACAAGGTATAAAAACAAGCATTTGATCGTCCTACTAAATGCTCGAGGGTTTGGGTAGACGACCTCTACTCTATGCTCTAGGCCATACTCACAATGACCAGTAGAGCAATAGGAAAAACATCTTTTTAATTGGTCTACATAGCTAAAACCGTGTCGCCAAATGAGATTCATTTAGGTTCTACTCGGACATTTCTCTCTCTCTCTATGAACAGGTTAATCAAAACTACCAGTGTGAAGATGATATCAATCTTTTAGAAGAAAAGCGAGATCGAGCACTTATCAGGTCAGCAGCCTATTTACAAGGATTAAGAAAATATTACAACAAAAGAGTTCAACCACGAACACTAAATATGGGAGACTTGGTTCTAAGGCATATTTAGAATCAGTCTAACTTATATAAGTTATCTCTCAAATGGGAAGGTCCTTTTACTGTGATATCAATTACATAACCAGGTTTTGTTTGACTTGCTATAGAAGATGGAAGAATTATATCAAACACTTGGAACATCCAGCATCTTTGCAGGTTTTTCGTGTAAATAAGTTTATTTCTACATTTTTCATTTACATAAAGTATCTCTTTAAAATGTTGTATATCAAAATTGTTTCTATTATGATAATCCTCTGAGAATTCACAAAGTTATAATCTGCCCAACATTTGTAACATCCCAATTTTTGACAACTTAATTATTTAATATTATTTTACTACAATTTATGATTTTTGTGAATTTTTTGGATTTATTTGGATTTTATGAGATTTATTGGAATTATTTCAAATTAAAATATATTCCTTCTTGTTAAGAAATAATTATAAACCGAAAAGATTAAAATAAAGTTTTGCCAAAAATATTTTATTTAGGTCCAGAATGTCTCAAAGTATTTTTGAGATTTTTCTTGGAATTTTTAGAAGTATTTTACTACCCTAAATAAATCAAATGAATTTCCTTAATTATTTTAAATCGAAAATCCTGGAATTTTCTTCGGAACAGTAACGGGCCGAAGCCCATCACTGTGCGGACCGACCGGGAATTGGGAGGATCAACGTGCACCGTCGGATTGAAATCCAACGGCCACTAACAGCCACGTCAATTACTAAAACCCTAACACGTTCTAGCCGTTGGATCTTCATCGTATGGCCATCAGCAATTGGTACCAGTTCGGAATCTCGTTCTAATCCGGGCCGTCCGATGGAGATCGTGTGGCTGCGGTTCATCGTCTCCAATTCGAACTTGGAGTCCGGTTTCTTCACGCCACCGCCGCCGTGTTTCCGAGACTTTCCGAGTTTAACGCCTTGAGCGCCGGGTATTTAAGGGTCCTGAGCTTCTCCCGAGGTTCCTCATCCCATGCCGCGTCCCTTGACTCCTTTTTCGACAAGTGTGACGCCGTAGTTAGTGCGCAAGCGCTCGCCGAGGTTTCCGAAGAGCTTCCGCCGGTTTTCGCCGTCGCCGAGATTCTCTTCCGCCAAGTGGGATTCGGATCCGAGTTCGCCGAGTCACGCCGCATCCGAGCCGCTACTTTTTCGTCGCCGGAGCATGCTAGAACGCCACCGGGAAGGTCGTCTTCCCCAACTCCGGGAGGACAGCGCCGCCGCCAGCCATCGCCGGATTCGCGCTTCGTGGACCATCGGATCACCATCGCACGCTCGGAGTTCGTCCACATCGCCTCGGTACACAGTAATTAACTCGGTAAGGTTTCCACCGTTTGATTCAGATCGTATGGTCGGAAGCAAGCCACGTCGCCTCGGTGAATAGCGAACCACACGGGTAAGGGGTAGCCGTCAGATTTAAATCGGATGGCTGACATTTAGCCACGTCAGGGATTAGATAGAGATTATTGGATTGGTTTGGACGATGCGGATTATGCGACGTGTCGTCCTCATGTCGACCGGGCCATCTTGACGTCAGCCGATGTCATAAATTCGGATTTTTCCTTATAAAAATAATTCTATTAAATATAGAAATTCAATTTGTCGATGATCGGGATCGCCAACCACAGAAATGAAACAAGGGTTAGTGAGACTTGGAACCCGAACAGAGCTCGGCTCGGCGAGGGAAAGAACTAGACGAGTCGAAGGATGGAGCCAGGCGACAACGAGCGTGAGACGAGGGTTTATACTGGTTCGAGCCCCTGTGAAGGTAATAGCTCTACTCCAGTCGCCTTGCGGCGGTGGTCTTTGTTACTCTTGAGTACAGAGGCGCGTTACAGCTTAAGTTCAACAATGGTGGTATCTAGTGTTTTAAAAAACTCTGTCCCCCCAGGCTGCTCATCTTTAGCCTTATATCCTCCCTGCTCGTAACGGACGGGAGATATTCCCGGGTGGTGGCCTCCATGCACGTTGAGGGCTGGCAGCAACTGCCCGGACTTGTTGTGCGCACCTGCTTCATCCCCACGATCCGCGTTTTGGCAACCACCGGTCAAATGCACGATCTAAAATCCAAGGGTGGACTACGGCTCGAACGAGAGCCGACCCGAGCTCAAGGTCGTGCGGAGCCGTGCTCGGGTCCAGCGCGCTCTAGGTCGAGCGTCTCGGGATACGCCCAGGTCGTGGTCGAGGCCTCTCGAGCTTGGGGGGTCTGTTGACCGTGCGCTGGCCGGTCAAGGGACGCCTAGCCCTCGTCAGCTAGCCCCTGAGGCTTAAGGTCGTGGCAGGAACACGGGCCGACCTTGAGCCTCTACAGTCGGGACTGATTTCCAGAACCTTCGAGCTTGAGGTCGAGGTCGGGAGGAAAATGTAACGCCAGGCTGTGATGAAACGACACCTGGCGCCTCTTGATCTCCGGAACTCCGGTACGGATGCAAACGGTTGGTGGACACCTGCTATGTCTCGAAGCCGCAGCCCAGGCCTTAATTGCACCTGTCAAATCATGGCTGGCGCGTCCTTCGAAGCACCGCGGACTGGATTCAGCGACGGCGCGGCCTATAAACTCAAAACCGCAGCGATTGTTGAGAAAACTCCCGACCAACGCCCTTCGTCTTCCAAGCCTCCTTGCCCAAGCAAAAAACCTCCTCTCCCACCTTCGACCAAAACCGCCGCGAGCGCCATGGCCAAACTAGGGAGGAGCACGTTGTCGCTTACAAGGATGAAGGAACTCGAGACCTTGGGACTGCTTGATCCATTCACATGGCTGGTGCCGTAACGAGATCGAGCCACGCCCTAGGGACACGAGATCGTTGCACGAGCGCCACGCCCTCTTTGGCTCGCGGACCGGGAGAGCGAGTTCCTCTCCGTGGTCCTCACCATTCTTGTAGATCGAACTCATAAACACAGTGCAGAACTCCATTCTTACTCTCACCATCTTCTCCCACCTGTGCGAGGGGTTCCTAGGAATCCTTCCCAACCCCTCGCTCTTCTTTCGGTACTTCAGCCTCTTCCGCTCTGGGAAGGACCCCGTGGTCGGATGCCTCTACTTTCGGCTGCGGACAGGGCCCAAGTGGTCCTTCTCCAAGATCCAAGCTCGGGACTCCCTCGGGTCATGGTCCGAGCGGTGGTTCTACCTGAAGAAAGGGGAACTCGGCACGCTGTCATATGAGGGAAAGCCCATCGGCGGGAAGAAGGAGACCCCAGAGGCCGACGATCTCGAGGCCGACGAAGAGGCCATCGCCGCCATACATCTCTGCTCTGCGCGCGGTCTCATCGGGCAGGCGATCGCTGTCGACTTCCTGCGGAATCGGGTGTCCCCCTGCGGAGGCGGGACGCACCCGTTCTACGAGATCAAGGCGCGATCGACTCGACCGCGAGGGCACGTCTGTAAGCCTTCTGTCTCGTGGTCTTGCTCGAGTCCGCCTCGATCTTCTTTGAAGGGCGTTCCCTTTGCAGACTCGAAGAGTCTTGGGTTGCCGCTAGGATGAGCGAGATGTTCGGAAGCGGCACACAACTACTCCATGGGCGACTCCGTCCGAAGAACGTGTTCGCCGAAGGCGAGGTAAGCCATCGACCAATGGCTCGACTGAGTGACCTGGGGCCCTCCTTGATCCTTTCATGCACGTGGGACCATCGGGAGTCATTCGTCGGCCAGCGGATGCTCCGCTGCTGGGGGCAAGAGTAAAAAAGGGAAGAAGAGGCCTTCCTTGGCCGAAGCGGACCACCAGGAGGTGAAGAAACCTCATGTCGAGTGGGGTGACCATGCCATGGTAAGGATCCCGTGGTCGAGCCCCGAGCCCGTGCTCGTGTGCCTTCTTTGGTTGATGAGTTTTCCTCTTGGCAGCCGAGAGCACAGCTGCCACCGCCAGTCCTCGAGCCCTCTCCGGCCGGGACCTCGAGCTCGGACCCCGCCGCCGTGGCGACGCGGAGCCGGCTCGGACTCGAGACCCTGTGTCGCGAGGACCATAGCGAAGTGCCCGTTGGCCGGGCAACAAGACCTCGCCGACCTCCTCGGCGAGGTGGTGACTCAAGTAAATCGGCTTCTTGGGTACTGCAGTCCCCCAGACCTTCTCGGCTTAGTGTATGTTTTGATCGCGGACCTTGAGCACCGAGCTCGAAACTTGCCCGTTTGACGATGGTTGTTGTCGTGGCGTAGTCCGAGTCCGAGGAGGAGGATTCTTGAATTGGTCCCGCCGCCCCTCGGCCGGGCGCGCATCTCTGGACCCCGAGCCGGCCCGATCCGGTGAGTTCTACCAAGGGCTCGATGACTCGTCCGAGGAGAACGAGCCCGCGACCAGCGAGGACTACGACACCGGCGAGGCCCACGACGCAGCTGCTGTCGCCGATCCTCCCGAGGCCACCGCGAGGGAGGACACTCAGAGCATCGTGATTGCGCCCGAGGCGACACCCCAAGCTCTCCCAACCACGGTCGCTCCGGGCGTCGAGGCCATGACGCCACCGGCCACCGAAGGTGACCAGGTCACAGGAGCTCCGCAGACCTGCCCAGCTACGGCTGCGTCGGGCGCTGAGGCCGCAACATCCCAGGCCACGGAGGTCGATAATGCATGGCGGATCCGCCGCCATCCCTTGGTGCGGAGTCGAGCGGGGCCCGGCCGTGGAGGTCGGGACTAACACTCGCCGCCCGCCCTGTCGGTGGGTTGAACCCACCGAGGAGGCAATGATTACCGAGCCGCCAACGGGCGGAGAATCAGGTCTGGCCCAAAGCGCCACCCATGATAGCCGAGGTTGGCCTCGCCTCTGGCACGGCGACCGACGAGGAGGAGGAGATCTCCCGTGAACGCATCGACAAGCGCGAAGAATTCACCCGCGCACGCCTTGAGAACCGTCTTCACGAGGTAAGGGCCCCTCTGCGCACCTTTCAGCATGTTACCAGGCCAGGACCTCCGAGCGCGAGCACGGCTTTAAGGCCGTGGAGCAAGAGCGCACACGGTCGGCCAAGGCGCTCGAGGCCGAGCGGGCCAAAGTCGAAGCACTGGAGAAGGCTGCTGCAGAGCGGACGTCTCCCTTGCCGAAGGCGTCCCCCGAGCTTGAGGCCAAGGTCTTGGAACTCGAAGAGAAGCTTGGGCGCGCTAGCAAGGCGGTCAAGGATGAGCGGGCCAAGGTCGAGGCGCTGGAGAAGGTCGCCGCGGATCAGACGTCTTCCTCGGCGAAGGCGCCCCCCGAGCTCGAGGCCAAGATCTCGGAGCTCGAAGGGAGGCTTGAGCGCGCCAAAAGGGCGGCGACGAGCGCCATGGCCCAACTCCAAGACGAAGCAGCTGAGCTGCGGATGCCTCCAAGGTAGCCCTCCGAGAACGAGTGGAGTCATTACTGAGGGCCAAAGTCGCCGAGCTCGAGCAAGAGAAGCTTACCCACGAGATGGCCGATCTGTAAAAAATGTTAAAAAGCAAAAAATGTTCTAATAGAAACAGATCGCTTTTGGAGAACAAAGAAACCTCGTTCTTGATTTAAATTCATAGTTGAGGATACTTGGAGTTCCTCCTGCTTCGCTCGTTAGCCACGCTCACGCTCTTTTGGTCGTGCGCCGATAGGATAGCCTTATCCAGCCCCCGTTGGGTCCGAGGTCGAGCAACGCGTGCCTTGGGCACAAGACATAGATACGGACGAGCGGCCACGACCTGCAGAGTTGAGGAAAGGTCCACAAGGGGAGAGTGACACAAAGCGAGCCCATTAAGTAGATGGTCACACCCAAATTAAAGCTCGAATTACCACCACGACTATGCGCATTGCTCAATGGTCAAAGCTGCGAGGCTTTTGGCTCGAGCCTGGGCGCAGGGGAGAGCCGAAAAGCGAAGAGATTAGGCTTACTTTCTGGCACGACCGCTGGGGGGTGAACGCTAAGCTCGCAGCGCACAGACCAAGAGTGAGTGCGAAGGTCGTGTTCGAAAAAGTCGCGGACAACAAGCACAGTGCATAGCCAACAAAGGAAACAAAAGAACGACTTTCATTGAGAAATAAGGTATAGAGGCTACACATAAAACTTCCGAAGCTGATCTATGTTCCACGAGCTAGAGAGCTCTCTGCCATCGGGCGTCGCTAGCCGGTAAGCCCCCGTGCGATCTGTTGAAATGACTCTATAGGGGCCCTCCCACCGTGGGGATAACTTGTTGGTGTTGGACGAGCCCTGAATCCGTCTCAGGGCTAGGTCCCCAACGAGGAGCCTCCTAGGTTGTACCGACCGAGACGCATGTCTGCGAAGAGCTTGCAGGTAGTGCGTTGATCATAGCAGTGCACGGCATCTTACTTCTTCTGCGAGGGTAAGGTCGAGACCGCTCGTGCTCGAGTTGACTTGGTCGACCAAAGTCGACTCTGGCAGAGCCAACAGTAACCTCGGGAGGCGGGGCGGTTTTGCATCGAACACGGTTGGAAGGGTGTGGACCCGTGGCTCGCTTTCTTCGTGGTGCGAATAGACCATAGGGCGGTGGGAAGTTCGTCCACCGTGTCTTGCCATAGCGTTCGAGCTCATCGCAACTCGTTGCTTGACATACTCGACGATCGCTTTCGTTGGCGCGTTCGTTGCTCGTTGCTCTAGGGGTGAGCCACCGAAGCGAAGCATACTTTGATGCCGAGTTCCTCGCAAAACTCCTGGAACAACTCACTGGTAAACTGAGTACCATTGTCAGTGATAATTTTACATGGAACCTCGTACCTGGTGACCACAAACAAACGGAAGAAACGAACGGCCGCCCGAGCAGTTATGGTCGAGACCGGCTCAAGTTCTATCCACTTGGTGAAGGTATCAATAGCGACAAACAGGAACTTCTTTCCCCCGGTCGCCTGAGGAAAAGGGCCGAGGATGTCCAGCCCCCATGTCGAGAAAGGCCAAGCGAGCGGGATGGTCTGAAGCGCGTAGGCGGGCTGATGTGACTTCCTGGCGTGGAATTGGCATGCTCGACAAGTGCGGACGATATCCCGGGCGTCCTGAAGCGCCGAAGGCCAATAATACCCTAGGTGGAAGGCCTTGCCTACCATCATCCTATTCGAAGAATGCGCTCCACAGAGGCCTGAATGGATGTCATTTAACAGGTACGTGGAGATGCACCGTGTTAGGATTCTGGAAACGTTCCGCCTGTAAAGCGTCCCTTCGACGAGCATGTATAGACTCGCCCAGCGCTTGATCCTGCTCCTCTCGACAATGTCGGGCGGTAGGACGCCCGTCGCAAGGAAGCTATAAATGGGCTCGGCCTAGGAGGGGATACCCTCAACCACGGCGAGCAAGACCTCCTGGTCGGAGATCGAGGGAGCCGCCAACGTCTCCAGGATGACGTCAGGCGGGATCTTGTCGTCGGAAGAGGCGAGCTTGGAGAGGAAGTTGGTGCTGGAGTTGTCCCTTCTGGGAATGTGCTTGAGTTCCAAGTTCTGGAACCACCTCTCCATTTTGCGCACCTCGGCAAGGTACTTTGCCATCGAGTCGCTCGAGCATTGGTACTCTTTATTGTACTGGTTGACGACGAGCTGGGAGTCACCCTTCACGATCAGCCGGCGCACGCCCAGAGCTTTGCAAGCCTGGAGGCCCGCCAAGAGAGCTTCGTATTCTGCCACATTGTTGGTCGCCGTAAACTCGAAACAAACCACGTACCTCAGTTGGTCGCCGCGCGGGGTAAGAATAAGGATTCCAGCCCCCGAGCACTTAAAGGATCTCGAGCCATCAAAGAACATGACCCAGGGCTTTTCTTCCCCGACCTCGGGCTCAGGCTCGGCTTGCGACGTCTGCTTGACCACGAAGTCGGCGAGCACCTGCGACTTGATGGCCGTTCGGGATACGACCTGGACGTCGAACGCCGCCAGCTCCATAACCCACTTGGCAATTCGCCCGCTGCCTTCCGGGTTCCGTAAGATGTCGCCGAGCGGGAAGTTGCTCGGGACAACCACAGAATGCGCCTAGAAGTAATGTTGGAGCTTGCGCAAAGCCATAAGGAGAGCGTACAGCAATTTTTGTACCTGCGGGTAGCGCTGCTTTGGGCCGTGCAAGACCTCGCTGACATAATAGATCGAGTCTTCTTGAGACCCCGCTCGGCCACCGGTGATGATCGACAACTTGGGCGGTGGCGCGAGGTAGAAATGTGACCTCTCGCCGGGCTGCGGCGTCGTGAGCAGTGGTGGGGATGACAGATATGCCTTCAGCTCATCAAAGGACCGCTGCGCCTCTGGCGTCCACTCGAAGCTCCCTTGTTTGCGCAGAGTTCTGAAGAATGGGAGCCCGCGCTTGTCGAGCCTCGAGATGAACCTGCTGAGGGCGGCCATGCGGCCGGTGAGGCTCTGCACCTGCTTGACCGAGGTCGGGGGTGCCATCTTCTCGATCGCGTCGATCTTCTCTGGGTTTGGGCCAACCCCCGAGCCCCCGATCATGTAGCCGAGCACCTTCCCTAACGCGGCACCGAATACACACTTCTCTGGGTTGAGCTTGATCTGGTACCTATTCAGGTTGTTGAAGGTTTCCTCAAGGTCCCGGACGTGGTCGCCTTCGGAGGGGCTCTTGACAATGATGTCATCCACGTAGACCTCAAGGTTGCGGCCGATCTGAGGGTCGAACATCTTGGTCATCAGACGCTGAAACGTGGCCCCCGCATTGCGCAGACCAAACGACATGGTCGTGTAGCAGTAGGTGCCGAACGGCGTGATGAACGACGTTTTGCTCTTGTCGTCAACCGCCAGCTTGATCTGGTGGTATCCCGAATAGGCGTCCAGGAAGCTCAGCATCTTGGCGTTCGCGGTGGAGTCGACGATCTGGTCAATGCGCGGGAGCGGGAAGTTGTCCTTCGGGCAGGCTGAGTTCAACCCCGTGTGGTCCACACACATCCTCCACTTACCGCCTTTCTTCTGGACGATGACCGAGTTTGCCAACCATTCAGAGTAGTCGATCTCGCGGATGAAGCCGGCCTTCAAGAGCTTGTCCAGATTCTCCTTGATGATCGCGACCTTCTCCGGAGAGAAGCGGCGCAGCTTCTGCCGCACGGGGCGACAATCTGGCTTGACCTGCAACTTGTGCTCGATCACCTCCCTCGGAACACCGGGCATGTCCGCAGGCTCCCAAGCGAATATGCCTTTGTTGGCGCGGAGGAAGGCGATGAGCTCGAGTTCCTATTTGGAACTCAGCTCGGCCGAGAGGTGGACGCACCTGGCCGGGTCGCTTTCCTCGAGCGGCACAACCTTTGTGGCCCCACTGGGCTGGATCGCCGCCTTCTAGCGTGCGTTTTTCGCCGTCGCCTCTGGGCCTCACTGGGGCAGCATGCCAGCAAGGGCCAAGACCTTGGTTTCGCACCCGTGCGCCGCCTGGAGGTCGCCTCGCACGGTTATGATGCCGTTGGGACCAGGCAGCTTCATACACCGATGGCCGTCGTGGTTGGCGGCCATGAACTTGATCAGGGCAGGCCGCCCGAGGATGGCGTTGTACGGGAGGTCCCCCTCGACCACCTCGAAGGTGATCAGCTCGGTGCGGAAGTTGGCCGAGTCACCGAAGGTGACGTGTAAGACCACCTGCCCCAAAGGGGTGGTCGAGCTCCCAGGGACGATTCCGAAGAATGGAACCGCGATGTTCTTGACCTTCGACCGGGGGATCTGCATCCGGTCAAGCGCTCTACTGCGGCGAGTTGAGGCTGCCACCGCCGACCATGCGCCCAACCATCGTGTTGCCGATGGTGGGGTCACGACCAAGGCGGTCTTCAGATCTCGGGCCATACCTTGGAGGGCGTCCTCCGGAGAAAAGGTGATGGAAGCCCCAGCCCATTTGCAGTGCTGCTCGACGGGCTTCCCAGTGGCGAACTGGTAGATGGCTCGCGAGGCGGCCTTGAGCTCGCGCCGGGACTGGTAGGCCGACGAGCCACCGAAGATGACGTTGATGCGGCGCTCTCCCTGCTAGAACTCTAGGTCGAGGTCGTCATGGTCTGCCCCAGCGTTTACCCTGTCCGGCTGGTCGTCTTCTTTCGGCAGCATGGGCATTTCCCCTCGACTGTCATAAAAAGCTTCCAGCTTGCTTTGCCAAGCCCTGCAAGTTCGCAGGTCATGGCCGGCCGCCCTGTGAAACAGACAAAACTTCGCTTCATCATATCCTGGGCGCCCCTCGGCCCCCTGTGGCCAGGCATCGGCCCGTTGGGGCCCAGGTCGCCGTCCCTCCTGCCGGGCTTGGCCTTGCGCCTGGTGAGATCAAGGCTGACCTTGGCGAGGCCGAGACCCCTCCCGAGCTTGATCTCGGACCTCGAGAACCTCGCATTGGCCGTCAGCTGAGACAATCACCGGTGGTAGTCCTCCACCGTTCCTGCGGCCACGCTTTTGCTTCTTGGTGGCGGTGTCTTGGTCGGCGCCCTTGGAGTTGGACGGGCCGGCCTCCGTTTGGTTTAGACCAAGCTTACCTTGGTCGTAGTCGCGTTTCCAGCGGACAGCGTCATCCGCGTCCACGTACCGCTCCGCCATGCAGAAAAGCTTGTTGATGCTGAGCCTCGAGGTGATCTCTAGGTCTTCGATAAGGCGCCGATCGCGAACGCCGAACTTGAAAGCTTTAATGACAGCTTCGTCAGAGATACTCGGAATCAGGTTCCTTGTGCGGATGAATCGCCGCACGAAATCACGTAGCGGCTCGTTCTTGCCCTGGATGACATGATCCAGGTCCTTCTCCCTCCCCGGCCGTTCGTAACAACTCTGAAAGTTGGAGCGAAGGCGTTCGATTTGGCACCACGACTGAAGGAACCGGGTTTCGGTTGAAAAAGCAGTTCCGCGCCCCGTCGATGCTGTCGGAGGTAGTTTGCCATCACGAGCTCGTCACCCTCGGCCGCCAAGATAGCGGTCGAGTAAATGGACAAGAACTCGTCAGGGTTCTTGGTCCCATCGAAGCGCTCTATCAACGCCCGCAGAATCGGTGGCAGCAGCGCGCGATTAATGTTGTCGAAATATGCCACGTAGCCATAGGCCGGGACAGGTATGCGCCGGGTGTAGTCATCCCCGACGAGGTCCTCGCTGCTGCCGGATTCGGAGTCGAGGCTCCCCAATGACCCGACTGCGGTGAAACGACCATGACGCCGCGCGAGTCACACAGGAGGTAGCGCAGCGGTCCCGACCTCACGGCGCTGGCGGAATATCCGGGAAGACCCTCAGACTTGCTGCCGGTCGACTCGGAGCTTATGTAGCTCGGCTCTAGCCTGACCCTGCTCAGTGCTATGCTCGCGGGACGACGACGTGGCGACAAAGCCACGTCCCGAGATCGTTGCTAGCGAGAGAGCGCTCCCTGCGCGGGTGGCGTCCGACTGGCGTGCTGACGGTGGCGCGATGAGTTGTCATCGCTTCTCGGGGAGCGGGTCCTCGAGTGATGACTTTGGTGCTGCGGAGGAATGACCTCGGTCGCAGCCGATCGAGCTCGTTGGCCAGGGCTCGACCAAAGAGCTCCAATCTCATCCTATCGGGGTCAACCATGACCCGGGCGATAGCGCGAAGTCGTTCTCCCGAAGGAGGAAGCCTGAGGTTCCTGACGACGTCTTGGCCTTTCTCGATCCTCCCACCGGGCTGTTATAGCTGGTTGATGGCGGCGATGCACCATCCGTGAAAGCATCCTCAGGGGTTTGCAGATCGCGACCATCCGCAGCCGCGTCCGCGCCCTGACTGTTCGCCACCAGGACGTGCGGCTCGTGCGGTGGTGGCGAGGGCGAAAACAGGGACGTGGAGTCGGAGTCCGCGCCCAAACCCACGCTCGTGGAACGTCCGTCGATGAAGTGCGCCATGCTCTCAAGGTCTTGGTGCTTTCCTGCGAATAAGCGGCTTCTCGGCCCCACGGTGGCGCAATTGTCGACGATCGGGATCGCCAACCGCAGAAATGAAACAGGGGTTAGTGAGACTTGGAACCCGAACAGAGCTCGGCTCGACGAGGGAAAGAACTAGATGAGTCGAAGGATGGAGCCAGGCGACAGCGAGCGTGAGACGAGGGTTTATACTGGTTCGAGCCCCTGTGAAGGTAATAGCTCTACTCCAGTCGTCTTGCGGCGGTGGTCTTTATTACTCTTGAGTATATAGGCGCGTTACAGCTTAAGTTCAACAATGGTGGTATCTAGTGTTTTAAAAAACTTTGTCCCCCCAGGCTGCTCATCCTTAGCCTTATATCCTCCCCGTCAGTATCTGACGGAGATATTCCTGGGTGGTGGCCTCCATGCACGTTGAGGGCTGGCAGCAACTGCCCGGACTTGTTGCACGCACCTGCTTCATCCCCACGATCCGCGTTTTGGAAATCGCCGGTCAAACGCACGATCCGAAATCCAAAGGTGGACTACAGCTCGAACGAGAGCCGACCCGAGCTCGAGGTCATGCGGAGCCGTGCTCGGGTCCAGCGTGCTCTAGGTCGAGCGTCTCGGGATACGCCCAGGTCGTGGTCGAGGCCTCCCGAGCTTGGGGGGTCCGTTGACTGTGCGCTGACCGGTCAAGGGACGCCCAGCCCTCGTCACAATTTAATTTATTTTCGAACTTCTAAATGCCATAACTTTCGCATACGAACTCCGATTTGAGTGATTCAAATTCCTAAAAATTTGTAAAATTGAGATCTATTTAATGGTAATTTTTTTTGGATTTTTAAAACTTGTTTGTTCTTTGGTTTTGGTGTTTATTTGCTATTTCTTCTCGATTCGTGTAGACGTTGAATTGTGCGAGGCTTCGGAGGAGGAATTTGCAACTCAGGAACAATCTTTAGACCAAGACCAGGAGCTTAAGCAAGGCAAGTTGTACTTTGATCATGTTGCACCCATGTTTGCAAAATTGCTAATTTGATTTACCTTATTGCATGATATTTTATGAGTACAAATGATTTTAACTTAAATTTGGGATTAGTTAATGTACCCTTTGAATTACACCCTACCATGTTATTTGTATGCCATAATCCACTTGTTAACTTACACTACTACAGAAATGATTTTCCTAGACACCAAGGATTTCTTTCCACAGGCGGATTAAAAGGAGAGCCGCCTCAAATGACCGAGGGCGGTCCTTGGGGTTAAGAACGCTGTGTAAAGGTATCTTCACTGGCGGCTCACGAAGAAACCGATCGCGAAAAATATTTTTTTCACAGTGGCGCCCTTTAGATGCCTTTGTGGAAACTATCTCTTCCCAGCGCTCTCTTAAGGAACCGCCGGGAAATGCGATCTTTACAGTACCGGCTTTACTGAAGCCGCATGCGAAATCGCAGATTTCCACAGCGGCACGTTACAAGCCGCCTTTAGTTAATTATATTGATGGCCTAATTAATTAAGGAACCCCCTGTGGTGATGTTCAAGTCTTTAAAGGCGTAGTTCTTAAACAAATTGCCTGTCCAAATTTTGTAAATGCTTGTCTGCATATCTTGTGACAAAGGAGATGCCGATATGCGTTCTTATGTACGTACCGGATCATCCTTTGTTCTACAATACCTGCAAAACACAGAAATCCAACGTCCAGGCAATACTCCGGTATGAGTTTTTATTGACGTATAGGATCATCCGTTACGTTGCAACAACGCCACTACACGAGAAATCAATGTCCGTAAAATACTCCGGTATGGTTCTTTTGGCCTTTGTGGATCATCCGTAGTCTGCTGTTTTGCTTGATCGTTATTATTTTTCTCTGAGTCAAGTTGTCTTAGGGAGCCGCTGTGGAAACTTCGCTTTAAAGCTCGAACAGATCGTTCTCATGCGGCGATTCAAAGTGCCCCAAAATTGTGAAAACAAGGGGAGCTAGGTTTTGAACTTGAAATCCTTGGAATAGTTAACTCTCTAAGGTAAGAGCATCTCATTCCGACATTTGTAGAGGTTTATATATCTTGTGGAGAGGAAGATGTAGTGTAGATAGAATGTGCATGGGAGAGGGCCGGTTGAAGCCTAGGAGATTGGCGCCACTGACACTCTTTAAAATTCGTGATTCACTTTTTGACACCCTGGTCCACTATCATAGACTCAGATGGACCCACATGTCATAGACACATCACTAAAATCCAACGAATTGAGTGTCCTTTGGACTAATTTAATTTTTCGTTGAAGCCCTCACCTTCTAGATCTCAGAGCGGATCTTGTATCCCTCCCTCTCTAGAGGGAGAGAACGATCCCCTCTCTAGATCTAGAGGAGAGGACCTTACATTCTTTCGTGATTTTAATAAAATCATTTTATAGTATTTAACTTAGGGTTCTCTTGTTAAAGTTCTATCTAAATAATTGACATTTCAATCTAATTTTCTGTTTGTGTTCAAGATGGAAAGGGCATGGATGTACAATGCCCCAAGAAATAAGGGTGTATTCCTCAAAGAGCTCAAACTTTTATTAAAGCGCTTTCCGAAGGGACGCTGGACTAAGAAGGAAGCGGAAATATTTTGTCCATGCAAAGACCGTAAGAACAATGTAGGGTGGAGAGATTTAAGTGTAATCACAACACACCTGATCATGAGAGGTTTTATAGAGGATTACACATGTTGGTCCAACCATGGCGAGCAACGTACATCGCAAACAACCGATGATGTTGATCCGATCTACGTGGATGATCGAAGTCGGAGGAGGCGCTGCGATGGTTTGGGAGATGAAGCTCACGTGCATGCTCGTTTGCTAGATGATGGTCGCATCGCTAATGTAGAGGAAATGTTGCGCCATGCGAACCACCAGGTTTTAAAGGAGATGACAGGTTTAGATAATGTCGATGCGTTACACAAAGCGTGAATGATGCATTATATGAGGAATCAAGGGTTGTCCTCGAGTTTACTGGTGTTGCATACGGTGTTGATGCTTCTACGGTTGAAGGCTAGCAATGGATGGTCGGACAAGAGTTTCACCGATCTGTTGAGGCTCTTGGCAGAAATACTTCGAAGGCTAATGGATTGCCCACCTTGCCGACGAGCACTTATTTCGCGAAGAAGTTTATCACTCCGATGTCATTGGATGTGCAAAAGATACATGCATGTCCGAACCATCGTATCCTCTTCCGTAAAGATTACACGGACTTGGATCAATGCCCGTGTGCAAAGGCGAGCGGTATAAGAAGAATGATGACTCCACGATGATGATGATTCTTCACCTAGCACTCGAAGAATAAGAAGAACAAGAATAGTACTCTTGGTAATAATGAAGATGACAGTCTTGAGCACGGACAAGAAGAAAAGAATCCTGCGTTGGTGATGTGGTACTTGCCGCTTATTGGGCTGCTCAAAGCGTTTGTACTCGAATGAGAGGACTCGAACTAATGGGTTGGCATTCGACAAGCAGTAAAAGATGGAAAGATTCGACACCCGGCCGATGGTAGACAATGGAGAAATTTTGATCGCATGTATCCAGATTTCGCAATGAACCCAGAATGTAAGGTTCGTGACCGAGTACCGATGGTATGAATCCTTTGGTGAATGGAATGCCACACATAGCACTTGGCCGAGAGTCCTGTCCATCTACAACCTTCCTCCATGGCTATGTATGAAGAGAAGGTACCTAATGTTGTCCATTCTTATCCAAGGTCCGAGACGACTGGAGTAGATATTGATGTGTTTCTCGAACCCGATGGAAGATATGGCCATGTTGTGGCACGATGGGGTCAGGTGTGGGATCGGCCCAACAACAATACTTCACACTAAAAGCCATTATTTTTGTTACCATCGGTGATTACCCCACTCGCTAGCCCTATCGGGTCGATTAAAGGAAGACGACTTGTGTAGTATGCATGGATGAAAGCGTGTCGACGTTCCTTCCATGCTCACGAAGTTAGTGTACATGCGGCACCGCCGTTTCTTACTGAAAGCTCACAAATACCGCAAGATGGGCAAGTATTTTGACAATACGGTTGAGGAAGGTGTGGCTCCAAAGCGCCATTGCGGGAAAAAAGTGTTTGAAATGGTCTAGAACATCAAGGTGGTTTTCGGGAAGAAGCGGTCAGGCCAAAAGAGGGGTCGAAGAGGAAGAATACCGATGAGGAGGTTCCTCCGCTTGTTGTCCTGTTCAAAAAGATGTCAATTTTCTACAAGTATTTGCCCTACTAGAAGGACTTGGAAATTCGCCATAGCATCGATGCCATGCATGTCATAAAGAATGTCTGTGAAAGCGTGCTAGGTCTCTTGTTGGACATTCAGTACAAGACAAAGGATGGTCTTAAAGCTCGTAAAGACTTAGTAGTACTTAAAATCAGGAAAGAACTACACCCTCAAGAAAGAACACATGGAAAGTATTACCTTCCCCCAGCAGGCTACTCTCTGACAACTGAGGAGAAAAGATCAGTGTGCAAGTGCTTACGTGGGGTTAGAGTCCCGTCTGGTTATTCATCCAACATCAAAAACCTAGTATCGATGAAAGATTTAAAGATAAGTGGTATGAAGTCTCACGACTGCCACGTCATGATGACACAAATGCTCCCAATTGCAATCAGGGGTATCAACTCAACATTTGTAAAGGTGGCCATCACACGGCTGTGTCATTTCTGCAATGCGATTTCACAGAAGGTAATCGATGATGAACAGCTGAGCTATCTGCAGAACTACATAGTGGAGACTATAAACCAACTTGAGATGTGCTTCCCTCCATCCTTTTTCGATATCATGCCGCACCTCTTGGTTCACCTTGTCGAGGAGGTAAAGGTACTGGGACCAGTATTCTTACACTGGATGTTTCCATTTGAGAGGTGGATGGGCTTGCTTAAGAGCTTACAACGGAATCGTGCTTACCCAGAGGGTTCCATTATTGAGGGCTACAATACTGAGGAAGTCATTGAGTGTTGCACGGATTACTTCATGCCCACGGAAAGGCCGATTGGTGTGCCTGTCCCTCGACATGAGGGGAGGTTGACTGGTAAAGGGACTAAGGGAAAGAAAAGATTCATCGACCATGAGTACAAGAATGTGGACCAAGCACATTTCACCGTCTTGCAACAACTAAAGATAGTGGAGCCGTATGTGGAGCAACACCTGGAAGAGCTTGAAAGAGAAAATCCAGGACGCCAAGTTGATTGGATCTGGAAGAGAATAAGCGCATGTTTACCACATGGTTCAAGAACCAAAACATACCAGATGGTGAGGACGAAGAAAGCGAAACATTGAAAATGTTGGCTCATGGCCCATCAAGTCTGGTAACATCATGGCTAGCGATGACATCAATGGGTACACGTTTTATACCATTCAAAAGGACAAGAAGACGATGGCCCAAAAGCGATGGCGTTGGGTAGAAGCCATAGATGCGATAAGGAGAAGAACACCTACTATGGAATCATTGAAGAAATTTGGGAACTTCGACTATGGAAGGGATATGAGATCCTCGTATTTCGCTACAATCGGGTCAAACATCCTAATGGTGTGGAGGTGGACAACTATGGGTTCACTGGCGTAAACCTCAACAATCTTGGACACAAATCGACCCTGGATACTAGCCACGAAGTCTCGCAAGTTTTCTACATAATGACCCAAGAATAAGAAAAGGAACATAGTTGTTCCCGGAAAACAAAGGATCGTTGGAGTTGACAATGTGCACGACGAGGCAGAATACAATCAGTTCGATGACCTACCGCCTTTCGGAGATCCGGAGAGGATCAAACTTGTAGAAGAAACCCTCGATATTTCAATGATGCCATATATGCGTGATGATTGCGTCGGAAAAGTTGTTAAAGGCAAATAGGGACACGTTGTGTAAAAACTTAATATGTAATAGAACTTATATTTTTTATTGGATTTGAGTAAAACTGTTGCATGAAAGTGCAGGATGGTACGGTAGGTAATTCGCTATTAGGCCGGATCATCCTGTAAATTGAAGCCAACAAAGGCCCAAGGAAGCCAAGCACTATTCATCCAGACAATAATCCGGTACGGTTGTTTCTCGACTTAACGAAACGTCCGGTATGTGAATCTTAGCTTCGAGGCCTCCGTCGTCCGCATTCGAGAGCGTCTTTATCTTTTCCTATATGGATCGTCCGGTCTTCGTATTGTCCGCGCTCCGTTATTATCGTGACTCGCTAGTGTCTTTGCACACCGCTAGACAAGATGATCCGATTCTTTTTTCCTCAAAGACGGACCATCCACCGCCGAAGTCGAACAAAGGCATCGATTTGGTCGGTGATGTTTCCGATAACGGATCATCCGGTATGTTGATCTTAACCTTATCCAAAACACGCCGTACATTGAGAGGACCGCTCAGGACCTCAGATATCGACCGCACCTAACTACTCCTCTCCACGCCGTCTTGCGCCGCATTTCGTTTCGTGCCTTGCGCACGCCGTACTCAATCCTCCACCGCCTCGCCGCCGCCACACGCCGATTCGCGCCACCCATTTTGTCGCCACCGACAAATCCGAGCCAGCGGTCAAGTAATCGACTCTCCTTCACTTTGTAAGCGGTGAGATCCACATCCCTCTGGTTTCTTTGGACTCCATTCAAATGCATATGAATACGATGCAAGTTCTTGACATTCAACAGTGCAACTTGCGGATGGCGAAAAAGGAAGGGAAAAAAGTTGTTAAAGCGAAATGAGAAGGCTAAGAAGTCCAAAGTTGAGTATGCGCAGAGCGAGCCGAGATGGCTGCAGATCTGAACTTGGCTCAGCATGCAGGCGTGGCCGCCAATTGCAGATTAGAGACACACTGAGTCGCAGCAGAGGGGTCGAGAGGAGGGGCACTCAATTCACAGAGGGTGGTGCGGCACCTCCTCGTCGTTCTAGCCGCGTGCTTTTCGTGGTGGTTCGACATCTTCGAGCACATGGCTAGGCGTGCGTGCTCGCCCCAACATAGTTCCGCATGAGGAGGAGGCTGGCGATGAAAAGGAAGAGGACGAGGAGTACCATGTGCCACATCGACCTCGAGATAAGTCTTAGAGACCTTCGGAACCTCTCATCCCGGAGGGTAAAGACCCTTTGTTTCTCTGATATCAATGTCTGGTTTCCGCAAGCCAGAGAATTTGGAGTTCATAGGAGGTTCTAGACGGTTCTTTAACAAAGCTTCTTTGTTACGTACAGAGAGCTCGGGGTCCGATTGAGCATGCACAGATGCTCAACCGCCTCTTCAGAGGGAGCGCGGATGGGGTGGGCGTTCAGAGACACTTGACCATTTCAAGGCCTTACAGTCATGACATGAGTTCGACACGGTAGTGGAAAAGTGGGTCGAGATTTCTACGCTACGATTTGGATCGACCGAAGCACGATACATTCAATTCATGCACGACGGAGAACCCCGTGAGGGTGTACATGTCCACTTTGCTTGAGTTGTTTGGTTTTGAGGAGGAGCCCCGAACTTTGCATCAGGTGGTGTACGCAGACAGCACACTGCCTCGTCGTGCTAAGGCCGGAAGGTGTTTCCCGACAGATGAGCAGATTCGCTTTCTGTTCCAGCAGTCGTTCCCCGTTGGATCCCTTCGCCATCCAGACCGTCTCACTCCTGAGGCAAAGGCGGTCCACATGGCTTTGAGGAAGTCACTGTTGCCGAGGATTGGGAATGCCGAGACAATCACTAGTTTGCAGCAGTGGCTACTTTATTTGATCCTATGTCACGAGCCGTTCGACATTCTCGACTTTATCATCTGTGAGATTGAAGATGCTATTGCAGATGCTATGAGTTTGGCCAGACAACAACCATTTGCGCATATAATTTCTTACATATGTAGTACCTTCGCTCGAGCGAGCATCGTGAGGAGTACTGGAAGGGCGAGTTTGTCTTCGTCAAGACATGCCTCCATCTCTTGGACGACAGAGCCAGAGGACAACGTTCCATGAGGAGGGCTCGGAAGCGGATACCGAGGCGAGAGAGACGCTCAAGGGAGGACCATGCACTAGCAGAGGTGAGGAGCATCTTTGGGTTGGCGCGATCATTGATATTGGTGAGATGACGGCGGCGATGAGGAGGAAGACCTCAGTACTTTCAGTGATCCGAGCCCACGACCACGAGGCGGTGGATCGGGCTCACACACGAGGACCGAGATGACTGTTTGCACCGTCGCCAGCTCTCGACATGACACCGGTGACTGCGGCCTGTTTCTCGGCCCTCGAGCTTACTCACGTACTTGCTGCAGAAGTCTCAGGCAGCTTCAATTGCCCAACAGCGGGAGACACAGACCCAATTACTAGAGGAGATGAGGTTGCATCGTGAGATGACCGAGCGACTTTGGTACGGTCAGATGCAAATGGCTCAGATGTTCACTTTCTTCTTAGGCTTCTTTGGTCAGTTGTACAATGCAGTTGGTCTTGCTGACCTCATTTGCCGGCTCGATTCCACCTCCGCTTCTGGCATTCTTGCCCGCCCACTACATTGGGGCTTCGCTGCCCACTCCGTGTCCACGTTCCCCAGCTCCTCTGGTCTTGACGGGGATGTTCTCGAACCGGCCGGTGATAAGGCATCCGCTCCGTTGTCCACTACTCCACCTACTTTAGTGGATGCACCCACATTGACCATGCCTGCCTGCGTGCTCGACCGAGCCGAACATACGTCCGTGCATCTTGACATGGTAGCAGAGATGGCGCTTAGAGTGTAGTATCGTTGAGTTTCACACCTATCGATGCGGTGCTGACTCCTCAAGTTGACGACGATCTAGTCATTGCCTCCGAATGTGCTCCTGTGAGTTCACCTATAGCCCCTGAGGCCCCCGATGAGGATAACACTGCGCCAACATGTACAGAACATCGTCTCCGGACTCAACACACATTCTTTGTGATTACTCAAATCACGAGAGAATATTGTCGACGGGTGTTGTGGATCGACCTCCGAACGACAAGGCGGCCTGAGCGGGCCCATCGACCCCTTGCCGCGACCAAGCGATTGCTCAAACCCCTTCACCAACAGTTCACGGGCCCCTCATGAGGAGACTAAAGCTACAAAGTCCCGGAGGAGAACCTCGATGAGCCCGACACGCGGTGTTGAGTCGCGAGGTCGATAGGGAAGACTCGACTCTGGCTCCGATCTTTTGGTATTAGTCAAGCATGGATGAGTAGTTCTTTGTATCGCCACTTGTCTTTTCGGTTGTAATGCACTCTAACTTGCTTGATATGTCGTATTTCGATTTATTTGTGTTCTTCTAGATTGGAGCGATGCATTTCATGACAATTTTATTTAACTTTGTACTCTTTCATGACAATCAGACCAAAGCTTTTTGCGATAGGATGGTCGGTATACATATATTTACACATACGGATCATCCTAATTTGTAGTTCGTTGTAGCCCACGGCAAAAGTTGTACGCATAGGGGATGATCCGGTGAGTTATCCTAACCTGGGCCGGATCGTCCGGTATGTGGAATTGGCTCCCGTGCTTGACGAGAGCACCTAGCAAGACAACATGTGTAGAGCTTTGGTCTCCCGGCCAATCACTTTCTGCTGCGATTGCTACGATCACAGAGAATAAGGCTGCTATCGATCGATTACACGAAAGAAACAACTACGAGTGGCGCAACATTCAGATAACTCGTCCTTACATGAAGATCCGACAAGAGCTAACAGCACTAAAATCAACTCAGCACTACGTGTCCGTAAGTTCTCGGGCTGGGAATGCCCAAAGATCAGAGCCGGAGTTGGATCACTTCGCTCTCTGTAGTCGCCAAGCAGCTCGTGGAGGTCATGATATTGAAATGGTCTACTCTCGTCACCATCGGACAGATGGGCTAGCGGTGATGTCGTAGGAGCAGGCTATGGGTCATGGGCTTGGGGGTCTCCGGGAGTTCTACCTACCGGACGATCTGGTATGCTAGACGCGCGGGCGTCCCTTCGCCTTCCGGTGCTTATATTAACTACCGGGGGAGCAGTTCGTGTTCACAACTTCCCCCAAGCCATTCCTATTCTCTCCCTCATCGGCAATGTCGACCTCCTCGTCCTCATCCTCCTCCGCTATGTCGGTGCAGACAGAGTCCGCCAGGAAGCGGCCGTGACGCCAGTCGCCATCGCCGTCGGCCCGATCGTCGGCGTCCGTCAACTGGGTCCCCCAGTTGCGGGTAGAGGAGGAGGAGGCCATCCGAGTGGTGGCGGCGGGCGCAAGATATGATAGCGGCAGCATGAGGCGATAGCGATAGCGGCAATGAGGCGGCAGCGGCAGCAGCCCAGCGTGAGGAAGCGGCCAGCGACCACGAGGAGAAGCCGGGCGAGGAGGAGGAGGAGGAGCCGAAGTTGGTGGCGGGGAGCGACGACGACGGCGTTAGCGAGGAGGACGCCGGTGATTACATCCCCGTCTTGTAGCGCTTGGACACCTCCTCCTCCGGCGGCATCTTGCTCTCGTCGGACGAAGACGACGATGACGATGACGATTTCTGGATGTAGATAGAGTAGTTTAGGTAGGTATCTAGTTGGCGCATAATTCTGATGTACTATTGGGAGAGGTCGCATTTGACTAGACAGGATCATCCTCTTTGTACTACTGGGAGAGGTCGCATTTCGAAGGCTTTTTTGTCCATTTGCCACTTAAAGATTTGACTAGACAGGATCTTCCGGTTTGTACTACTGGGAGAGGTCGCATTTTCGAAGGCTTTTTTGTCCATTTGCCACTTAAAGATTTGACCTTTTGGATATGATGCCACTTGAGCTAATGAAATATGGGACCGTATGAGTCAATGAAATGTAGGTCCAGTGGCAATTTTGCGAAGCCACATGTTTAAAGTGGCAAATAACCAAATCTCTCCCCCAAACTATGGACGGACCATCCGGTCTGTGCAATCGTCTCGCCTGATATACGACGCCGCCTGTAGAAATCGTTGGAACCGCCTGTGTAAATCTTGTGCACCGCCTGTGGAAATTCCTAACCCCTAAAATCTCTAGGCGGGAGATCGAATTGCTCCCCCCGTCCAAAGCGGCAAAGCCAAATTTCCCCCGTCGACACCTCCACGACGCCGCCATGGGTGACATCCCCTCGGGCTCGCACCTCCGACAACCGTTCCGGCGCGCTCGGTGACCTCTCATGAGCTCGCGCCTCGACTACCATCCGCCGCGCAGTCGCCCTTCCGTCCACGTCGCCTCACTCCGTGACCTCTCCATGCCTCGCTCCTCAAGCGAACTTTCAGCCGGGTAGTCAATCGCCGAAGCCCCAATTCCCTCGCCGCGCCCCCGCCTCGCTCGGCCTAGCAAGGCAAGTGCATCCGACCACCCTTATATCTTGTTATCTTTGCGAAAAAAGTTTGAAGATATGTCTAAAGTAGATGGTGATTGATAGAGTATGAGTCTTGCTTGAACATAGAGAAATTCTTTTGAGATATCATAAGTAGTTATTAATAAAATCGAAGTTTAAGTTGGAGTTACCAAAGTTTGTGGAGTCGGTTTGGATGGACGTATGAATACTCTCACGGATAGTTTTTGAACCGCGTGTTGTAAGCGATCAATTCCAAAGAATTAAAATCATTTGGATAGAGTTTAGCTAAGCTCATCGATTATCAAGTTGAAATCATGAAATGAGTCTCTTGGACTTAAAGAAGTGACCAAACAAGCAAATTGGATGTGGTCTCATTGAAGCATTTGTCAAGCTCTTGGCATAGCCAATCAAAAACATCATTGAAACAATCCACTTCATAATGATGCTTATTGGTAATTCCAATTCTTTGTCGTTGCTTCTTTGGATTAATGTAGGTTTCTTCCATTTCTAACTTAGGGATGTCATATTTCTCACAAAAGGCATATACTTCACCTAGAATGATTCCTTTATGCTTTCTTACATGACCACAATCACTAAGCTGAAGTTGATGAGCAAAACAATGGACATAGTATCTTTGTACTATTTTATCTCATAATCAATGATTTCAAGCCATTAAACTCACCTCGCATATTGCTTGCGCCATCATAACCTTGGCCCCTAACTTGCTTCAAGCTTAACTTATATTACGCAAATAGCGAGTCAATAGAAGACTTGAGATAGGAAGAAGTGGTCTCTTTTACATGAACTAGACCAACAAATCTCTCTTTCACAATTCCACAACTATCAACATATCATGAGAACAAGCGCCATCTACTCTTTACAGAGACATCCTGGACTCATCAACTAGCAAACAAAATACATCATGTCCAATTTCTGTAGAGAATTGTGCAATATTTCCTTTGCAAAACAATGAGCAATTTCATACGAATAGGAGGAGATATCATAAGACTATTCAGTGACATTTTTATCTTTGCTATATTTCCACTCATGAATTTCTAAGAAGTTACCTTTGTTATAGGACTCCTTTGACGCATCATGTCCTCTAAAAGGTAATCCTTGTTTTAATAACAGACGAGCAACATCAACTGATGCCCTTAGTTGAGCGAAAAAAGCAATCTTAGCAGCTTCACTCTGTGTGTGGATAGCAACATCAATGTGCTGGTCTCTTTTTAACAAATCAATGCAATATTTCAATGCATTGTTGTGAACACTATTGACACTCCTACATGCTCTTTTAGTTTTGTTTTTTTTATTCCAGCTATTCCAACCATTTATAACAAATGCATCATACCCAGCTTCCTTCTTGTTGCGGTCCCTAAATAAGAAACAACAAAAGCAGTATGCTCTATCTTTGGATTCGCTATACTCAAGCCAACTCCCAAACTCATCAAACCATTGAGGATTAAACCTTACATTTTGTAGTAAGATGGGAGATAAAGAATTGCTCGACAAGAAGGCGCAAGAGGAGCACTCGCTTGCAGAGCTCGATGGTATCTGCCGCTACAAGAGGAGGGCGATCTTGGGAAAGCAGACAAGACTTGGCCGAGAAGGATGATCAGCCACGCTGGAAAGAACACCGAGCCCATCGTTGTCCTTGGGCAGCGATGGTTCCTCGTCATCGTACAAGAGCCCTAGCCCAGTTCCATGCCCATGACCAGAACGGCGACGTGGGGAAATCGACTCCGACTACGATCCCAATGAAGAGGTATTAAGAAGAGTGAGCTTGTTTTATTTGTAGCTTGGCGTGGACATAATTGCATTTCCTTATGTTTGCATATTCCTCGTGTTTATTTCTATGAAGAGGCCGGAAAGGCGATCACGCCGACTAGCTGCAGTTCAAGAGGTAATTGATAAAGATACCTCCGGGCATGTTCCCGTGGATTCCTCTGCTGCAACAACTACGACCTCACATAAGCAGAAGACAGGGGAAGTAGGAACAAGTTCTGCGGCGAGGACTTGGTATATCACGGAGTCGGTCCTTTAGGAGAGCCCCTAGCACCTCGTGAGGCACTATCCAAGTTCCAAAATAGCTGCGGCTGTCTTGTCAAGGACAATATCTCCATCACGATTAATAATTGGACAAAGGTGGCCGACGCAACAAAGGCGCACCTGTGGACCGAGCTGCAGAAAATCATAAGGTTCCCCCCAGAGTATGAGGCCATCGCTAAGAAGAATGCCTTGGATGTGATGGGGAAGAGCTTCCGGAACTGGAGGTATGAGCTAAACAAGTACTTTGTGAAGACGGAGCGGACACCATTCCAGAAATATGGAAAAATCACCGTGGGTGAATGGGCGAAGTTTGTCCTGCAGAAGACCACAAGCGAAGCCGTAGCATTGAGCGAGGTGTACAGTGCCCTCGCGAAGAAGAACAAGTACCCCCATCACTTGGGCACAGGTGGGTATGCCCCTAAGATTGTTGAGTGGAGGAGTAAAGAAGAAGAGGAAGCCCGTGCTGGGATAGAGAACCCATTGACGAGTCAGCGAAGTGAGGCGTAAATTGGGTCCTAGCTCACCAACCCAACAGCAAGAAGGGTCGCAAAAGCACGGTGGACCCTGCGGTCCTGGAAGTTTTGGCCAAGCTGCTGAAGATCTCGCACGAGCAAGCGAAGGGATCTTTCGTGCCAGACAGGGAGAACGACGACCTAACGACGGCGTTGGAAACCAAGGAACACCCAGGTCGCAGTCGTGGCGTCGGAAGTTGAGTGGGCTTCAAGCATGGGTTTCCGGAATATCAAGACCAATACAAGTCGCGTCAAAGATATAAGAGGACCATGGCTGATACAATAAGACAACTGGCCCAACAAGAGTTTTTAAGACTGTGGGAAGAGAAGGAGGCGAAAAGGGCGTTACAAGCGCGGTCGGATGACAACCCGAGCCCGGCCCGCATCCGGAGTAGCGTCGGGTCCGCGCCAATCCCAACGCCTCGATATCCTGTGGATGATATCACAGAGGCAACCAAGTGCAAGCTCTATGCACATCTAGAGCAAGGGGGCTTGGTCGCCGAGCTTGTGGAGGGCATGGCATATCCGCACGCTGGATACACAACCAACTGTCTCCGATTGGTCACGCAAAGGTGCAAGTGGACATCGTGCTTGTTCCATGCCTTGGCTTGTGGAAGCTACCATTCAGCACCCCTGATGACGTAGAGACCATCCAAGATGCAGTTGGGTCATTTATTGTATGGCCCAAGGAAGATATTGCATTGATACAAGAGAGGCGAGACACCGGCTGACAAGTCAAGGCGTCCTACCTCTTCCAAAATTGCCTACACCACAAACCACATCTTCTCATGCGCGTGCCTTCACCCTAACGCTTATCTTCTCATGGCGGCGCTCTTCACCACAAGCGCATCTTCTCCGCCAGTGCTCCTTCCTTCACAGCGCATCTCGTCGCCGGTGCCTTCACACAATGCGCATCTCCGTTCGGCGCCTTGTGCACCACATGCATCACCTCCGTTGCCCCAACCGTCTGTAGCGCCTCATCTTCGCGATGTTGTTGGTTGCAAAGAAAAACAAAGAAGTAGATTGCAATCAGCGAGTACCACCAAGTCAAACAGGAGAGCCAACTCCACTCGGATACAGACCATGCCTTCACTAGAGACTTATGAGCATGGCAAGCCATTTCTCCCTATGGAGCAGATCAACAAAGGACCATGGGAGTTGAAGAGATTCCATGGTGGTACTTGAGGGCATCTCGTCTTGGGGTGAAGGGCATTCAAGTCGCGGTCCCTCCGGATATCTACAAACACGAGGATACTCACTACGTGCGGATCGATTTTGGTGACTTGCAGCAGATGTTCCGTTTTGGAAAACTCGACATCAACATGATCGCGTGTGGTGCTGTAAGTTGGCCATTGACCTACCCTACATTGTTAATTATATCGGCTCTTGCATTAGCAAGTGCCGATATAACAAATTATGACAGCATATCATTATATTGCATTCTGATAGCATAATGAAAGAAAACCCCAAATGTATAGCAGTTGAATGCCAAGTTGAGTTCCTCTTTATAGTAATGGCTTGTTAGATCATTCAAAAATTGGCAGAATCCATATAATTTTCACTAAATCGTAAGTTGGCCGATTTTAGTGGTTTTTTCCTTTTAAATAAAGTTAACTTCTGCCAAATCTGTCGAGCAAGATGCATTTTGCCAAAATCTGATATTTGCCAAAATGGCATGTTTCCCAGCATTCAGCATATAAATTGGCGCATTAACCATTGTCTTCTGTGTAGAATGCAATATACCGATGCTAAAAAGATGGGAAAACGTGTCGGGTTCCTTGACCCCACACTGATTTGCCAGCCGAGCTTAAGAGCTGTACTCAATGAAAAGGCGTTGAAGGATAAGGGGATGATGGAAACAGAGATAGAAAAAGAGCGACAGTCCCTGACCCGAGCTCGCCAAGTACAAGTGGGGCTATACATATCAAAAGCAATGCTCCAGATGCAAGACAAGGACGTCATAATGGCTCCCTACAATTTTAAGTAATCTTCTCATTCGTCAATCGTTGCTAAAAGTTTAGTTTGCACCATAATCACTCGTGAAACTTACATAAGTTTTCATTGCGGCGATCACTTCATTTGTTTCATCTTGTCAGACCAAGCAAGAGCAAATATATGGTCCTTGACTCATCCGAGACCCACCGAATCTTACAATGAATTCACCCGTCTTAAATGCGTAAGAAATATATATACACAAACATACATAACATAACGTAATTTGTTTTATGATATGATAGTTACTTGTTGTTGTTGACATTCGAGTAGGGCTTTCAAGAATTACGTGAACAAAAAAGGGGGGCAACATGATCCTGCGAAGGGGTCAAATAAGATGCTTTGCTATGTCCACCCATGGGTAAGAAGACACTTGTAATGCTTCAACATAATTGCACTAGTAAGGAAGGGTATTACCAACTGTACTAATTCCATACATTATTATTTGATTTGAAGTGCCACAAGCAACCTCCAGGCAGTGTTCTTTGTGGACACTACGTCTGCGAAGTTCCTCGGGATCAGCGGAGGTCTGAAGCAACCCCGGGACGTAAGCCTATACAAATTGGTGATTCAAGATTATTTATTATGCGATTCTTGATTTCACTATTGTTTAACCTCTTTATTGCCTACTTTATTATCGCGGTGAAGATTGCAAAGACCACTTTGGCACTCATCGATGATGACCTTTGCAATGTGCAAAAGGACATGTGCTAGTTCATTAAATCGTGAAGTCATCCACGAGAGAGGTAGTTTCTTTTACTCTGAAGGTGAAGTGGCGAAGCATCCTATACTTTGTAATTGGGAGGCGAGGATAAGCGGACCGTGAACAACGATGTATATATAATAACCTTGTGTATATATTTTTTTGAAAGCAAGAGGGCTGTAATTTATATTAGATAGAGAATATCGAGGAGTACATAGCGCGAGATAATGCACTGGAGAGTTTTACAAGGAGAATATCAGAGGAGTATATATAACATTGTGTATATAACCTTGTATATATATATATACATAATGCAATTATGATTTATATGTGCTTTGTATATATAACCTTGTCATTGTTATGTATGGATTTGTCTTTGAAAGTGATGTGATTGATAGAATGTATGCATTTATTAATATTATAATATAATTAACATAACATTATTAAAAAGATTCTCTGGATCTGCATAAAGTGAATGATTTTAAGAAACCGCCTGTACAAGTGCTTATTTGTCTTGAGGCGGGTTCTTAAGCCGTCACTTTGAAAATAGCATTTATACTGGCGGGTGGCTTAAGACCGCTTTAGACAAGTGCTTATTTGTACAAAGCGATTTCTTAAGTGCCCGCTTTGTACAAATGTATTTCTGAGCGATTCTTATAAGCGCTGTGCAAATATAGCGATTTCCACAGACCTTCCGTTACAGGCGGGTGCAAAAACGCCTGAGAAGATGGGTTACCACTCGCCTGTGAAAATCATTTCTGTAGTAGTGTTAGGATGGTTCACTATAGTTGGTTAATAATGAAATCAACATGGATGGTTAGATCGGATTAGAATGCTTAGCCATGCCACGTCATCACATGTACATGAAATGTTGAGTATTAATTTTGACTAATGGAATATGGAACAATGAAGTTAACTTGTGTGTCATGTGTGGTCACACAAAGATATTGAGTTGTCGTGGCGGGAGGTCACAACGATGTTGATTTGTGAGTAGCACGTGGTCTTTAGTAACCAACCGGGTGGTAATCATTTTACGATTGAAGCAAGTGGAAGGGCAAGTGTGCGGGGTGGGCTCGGTGGAGCCGAGGGTATGTGTAAGTCTTGCTTTAATCAATCCTAAGGACTTAACCTTGCGAGCCTTTGACTGAGTCAATCACGCAACCACATGAGTATATGAGGCAAACCTAGATGACTAATTTGCAAATGCTTAACTTGAGTGCTATCGTGGTGGTGTGAGTCAAGGTGTCGGAGAAACTCACATGGCGCAAGAGGGGGCCCTGTTGTGGTGGTGTAACCCTTGATGTTGAAACCTTAGCGGGTAGCACTAGGTTAAAGAATGCATTGTAAAGGCTTTGTTATAATCGTTCACTGTGTGGTGCATGGTTGTATCATGTGGGTAAAGTGCATAACCTCTGCAGAGTGTACAAACTATTGGATAGCCATGCTCACGGTATTGAGCAATGCTCGGGAATTCTGATCATGGGGTAGTTAATTAAAATGAACAACTGGATGGGATGGCAGGATGCCATGTGGATAAAGGAAACTTGACTTAGAACGGAGACTTGGGTTTACTTGGAAATCACTGAATCTATTTACTTGTTATTATTTGTTTTACTGTCTTTTCAATCTATGAAGTATATGTGCTCTTAAATGCTGCTTTACTGCAAATGAACCACTTAGCCTTCCTTTGGAATAAGCCTGCATATAGTTATGATAGAATTGCATTCTGTGCACAACTTGTTGAGTACGTGTGGTTGTACTCACCCTTGCTTAACAAACCAACAACAGTGGAGGAGTCATCATTGTCACTAGAGGAGTTACAGGTGGACACGAGTCACTAGGCCAAGCCTTGTTAGTCGCCTGTGGTGTACTGATGAGTCACTACGTTTTCTACTACTTTCCGCTGCATTTGTCTTATTTTATCTTAGCATTGCCCTGCTAGGCTGAATAATTGTAAGTGATCATAAGATCGTACACTAGTTATATTAAATAAATGAAGTCTTGTTATTCTTATCGTGTGTATGATATGATTCTTACCAATGTTAAGCTGTGTGCACTAGCATTGATCCTGGGACTAGTGCGGTAAAACACAGTGGATTCGAATTGGTGAATTCGGGTCCTTACGGAGGTGGTATCAGAGCATACTGACTGTAGGTCTTGGCTCTAGTTAGCATGGTGGTATCTTAGGGAGTCCAAAAATATTTTCTAAAGGAAAATCTAAATAAAATTAAGACAACACTCTCAACTTATCTTATTCTTCGCTCCTTACCTTTGCTGAAATTTACCTCAAATTTTTCGGAGAGGTCGTTTGAAGTTGAAGACTTATCTATCTCTCTTTTAAATAGATGAGGAGGACACAGTCATACGTAGAGTGCGAGGGTGGGTACACGACAGTGCTCTGGAGGGTGCTCCAAGTTTTGGGAGGTTTCGCTAAACCAACGTATCAGGGCCGAAGTTGGATCGTCAACGGAGCTACGAGAGGAATGGTGTGCAAGCTTCTAATCTACGCCAGAAACGGTGAGAAAGCGAGCCAACCTATCAGCATCACAGTGAGAAGAGCCACTTGGGAGATCGGTATCCAGGAGGCATCGCCACTTGCTCTACGGAGGATCTGCTATGACTACTACCACGAGTTGGACGACACGGTGTTTCGACTTCACCCCATGGTTCGAGATGCTTGGCGTTCATACGTCACACGAAAGGAGGATGCTACTGCAGTACACTTAGCACAATTTGCAACTGCTCAAGAGGCTCATGTCAGCGACACTGACACAGAATTAAGGACAGCCTATGAAGCACTCAGAGTTGCGGAGAAGGAACTACATGAGACCCGAATAGTTTACGAGGAGAGAATCATGGAGCTCGAGGAGGCATTACAGAAGGGATGCCGTGCCACACCATCATCATTAGAGGAGATGAAGTTTGAGTTCGAGGAGCCGGAAGCGTCACCAGTTGCGGGACATCGAGATCAGTTCGCGCCAGCACCAGCTCACCCACCAATATACCCACCAGGAAGTTCCCGTGGATGATGGCTCGAGGAGTGAGAGTCTTAGTTTAAGTTGAGACTCAAGTATTGAGTCGCGTCAATAGAATAGTCTTACCCAAATGTAATAGACGTTAAGGTTGAGTGTTTAGTTCGGATTTTAATGTTTGCTGAGTGTGCAGTATGCGTTGCAAAGCTTTTAGGCTTTTGTAAGAAACCATACCAAGTTAATTAATAAAGATATAAAGTTGGGTTTAACCTATTTCCCCCGCTTTAGAAATCCTTGCATCTTATCTATGCTATTCTACCTCTCTAACCTAAAACAAATCAAACAGATGGTGAACACTCTCGGTAACAATGGAGCTTCTCGAAGTGGCCTTCGTCGAAATGATGAGTTCAATGATGGAGCGCCATACTGCAGCCAAAGACCTTGATGAGATATCTCGAACTTGGGAGCTTTTATAGCCGCGCAAACTCAACTTATGCAAACTATGATGCAACAAATGCAGAACATGACCAATCAAGCCGTGGGCAACACTAACATGCAACAAGGCAACAATGGGCCGCGTTCTCATTCTAAATTGTCAGATTTCATGAGAACCCGTCCTCCAACATTCTCAGGCAATGCTAATCCTTTGGAGGCCGATGATTGGTTGAGAACCATTGAGAGGAAATTGCACATCACGCAGTGTGAAGGAAATGAGAAGGTGTTGTATGCTTCACACCAGCTAGAAGGGATTGCCGCAGAATGGTGGGAGAACTATTGCGCAGCACATGAAGCCCCACAGGAGATTACTTGGGAAGAGTTTTCAGCTGCCTTCCGTCAGTATCATGTACCTGAAGGAATGATGGACCTCAAGAAGGAGGAATTCAGGGCTTTGAAACAAGGAGGCCAGTCAGTGGCAGAATACTTGAACAAGTTTACTCAGTTAGCACGATATGCACCTGAAGATGTAGCTACGGAGAAGGCTAGACAGTCCCGTTTCTTGAAAGGTTTAACTTCTGGATTACAGGTGGGACTGATCACCCACAACTTCCCTGATTTTCAGGAGTTAGTTAATAAAGCTTTGATCCTTGAGGATAAGTGTAAGGAATTGAGCGAAGATCGTAAGCGCAGGATGGCTAGCCAGGTAGGGCGACCTAATCATCTTAGACTAAGAATGACACCGTAACAGTTTGCCAGAATTCAACCCCAGTGGACCAACAAGACATCAACTCCATCATCTCACCCCACTAATCAGAATTTTCAAACACCAGCACCAGGAGGCAATACACCCGCAGGAAGTTAGCAGTCCGCTGTCAAGAAATGTTTCTCTTGTAACGAGCTAGGACATTTCGCCAACAAGTGTCCGAATAAAGGAAACGTTACTCAGTTCACTTCAATTTAGGAACTACCCAGCTAAAGCTCGATGTGAAGAACCGCAAGTACCGGTCAGATCGGGGCGTCGCCTCAAAGCGACAACGCGTGGGAGGATCAATCACATCACGACGGATGAGGTCCGGGGCGCCATGGAAGTTGTCTTTGGAAATACCCGCGTCGACACCGCCACGATCCGCAAGAAAGGCGACTCTCCTTCGCTAACCAAAATCGAGGGCGAAGATAGCTATCCAAGAGCCTGCAATCCTCCGTTCGATATCTGCGGAGAAGGCTGTGAAGAGGAGGATTAGACAGACATTCAGAAATGTGTTTTGCCAGTCGTTGCTCGATCTAAAGTTTAGTTGCCAGTTTGGTGTCCCCGTTACTGTATGACCCACGGGTCCAACTTTTGTAATAAAGGGATATGTCGGGCAGTGCTCTGAATTTAATTTTTAAGTTACTGCTTAGTTATGGTTCAAATTACCATGATCTGTGCGTATCAGCTATTGACCTAGCTTGAGTCAAGAATATGATGAATAAGGTATTCATGGAGTATTTGGATAAATTTGTGGTTGTATTTATAGACGATATCCTTGTGTACTCTAAGACAGAAGAAGAGCATGCAGAACATTTGACATTGGTTTTGGAGAAGTTGCGAGAACAACAGTTGTAGGCCAAATTCAGTAAATGTGATTTTTGGAAGGAGGAAGTGGAATTGCTTGGCCACGTAATGACCGCTGAAGGAGTTGCTGTGGATCAAAGTAAAGTGGAAGTTGTATTGCATTGGGAGCAGCCGAAAACAGTTACTCAGATCTGTAGTTTTTGGGAATGGCGGGATAGTACCGTCTATTCATAGAAGGATTTTCGACGATTGCGAGACCTCTTACGCAATTGTTGAAGAAAGAAAAGAAGTTTGCATGGACACCCGAGTGCGAAAAGAGTTTTGAGGAGTTAAAGAAGCGATTAACATCTGCACCGGTGTTAGTATTGCCAGATATGTAGTGTGGCTTTGACATTTACTGTGATGCATCAAGGCAGGGACTTGGTTGTGTGTTGATGCAGAATGGCAAAGTTGTAGCCTACGCGTCAAGGCAGTTAAGGCCGCATGAAGGGAATTATTCGACGCATGATCTGGAGTTAGCTGCCGTAGTGCATGTTTTAAAGATATAGCGTCATTATGTCATCGGAAAGAGGTGTGAGATATATACGGACCATAAGAGCTTGAAGTACATATTTACTCAGTTAGACCTTAACATGAGGCAGAGAAGATGGCTAGAATTGATTAAGGATTATAATGTCGGAAACCATTATCATCCTGGAAAAACTAATGTGGTAGCCGATGCTTTGAGTCGTAAAGGCCACAGTGTAAATTCGTTAGTAGCCAGCGAACAACCGGAGTTATGTGAGGAATTTCAGAAGTTGAGATTAGAAGTTGTGCCACAAGGATTTGTAGCTGCTTTAGAAGTAAAGCCAACCCTTGAGGATCAAATTAAGGAAAAGCAAGGTAATCATGAGAAGATCAGCAAGATCAAGTCTAAGAAAGAAGAAGGTTTAGCCAAAGATTTCACCCTGGATGAGCAAGGAATTTTGTGGTTTAAAGGTCGGATTTGTGTGCCAAATGAGAAGGAGCTTAAGCAATTGATTCTTGAGGAAGCACATGATTCTAAGTATTCTATTCATCATGGGAGTGCCAAGATGTACCAAGACCTTAAGAAGAGATTTTGGTGGCCAAGTATGAAGCGTGAAGTGGCAGAGCATGTTGCATTATGCGATGTATGTCAGACAGTAAAAGCGATGCATCAAAAGCCTACAGGACTTTTGCAGCCATTGAAGATTCCTGAATGGAAATGGGAGGAGATTTGTATGGATTTTATCACTGGGTTGCCTAAAACTCAAAGAGGTTATGATTCCATATGGGTCATCATTGATCGGTTGACCAAAGTTGCTCACTTCATTCCAGTGAAGACAACTTATTCAGGGGATCAATTGGCAGAATTATACATGTCAAGAATTGTATGTTTACATGGTGTGCCTAAGAAAATTGTATCGGATCGTGGTACCCAATTTACCTCAAGATTTCGGGATAAATTGCATGAAGCAATGGGGACCCGTCTGAATTTGATGACGCTTACCATCCATGCAGACGGATGGTTAGAGCGAAAAGAGTTAATCGATTTTAGAAGATATGTTGAGAGCACATGCGATATCGCACAAATACATCTTGGGATAAATGTTTGCCATATGCGAGTTCGATTATAATAATAGCTACGAGCTAGTTTGTAAATGTCACCATTTGAAGCCTTATATGGTCGTGCTTGTCATACCCGTTAAATTGGAGTGAAAGCGGGGGCGTTCGATATTTGGGCCCGAGTTGCTCGAGAGAAATTTGAAGACAAGTTGCCATGATCGAGGAAAGGCGAGAACGCAGATCAAAGCGAGAAGAGCTATCTTGACAATCATGGGCCGAGTTGAGTTTCGAACCCAACGATTTTGTGTATCTCAAAGTCACTCCCTTGAAAGGTGTAAAAAGGTTCAATGTCAAAGGAAAACTTGCGCCTAGATATGTTGGACCATTTAAAATTCTGAGCCGTCGAGGAGAGGTTGTATATCAGTTGGAGTTGCCACAATCATTGGCAGGAGTCCATGATGTGTTCCACATGTCACAGCTTAAGAAATGTCTTAGAGTGCCAATAGAACAAATGCCGTTAGAAGCTATCGAATTGCAAGAAGACTTGACTTACAAAGAGCAGCCGATTAGGATTCTAGACGTAATGGAGCGTAGGACCAGGAATAAGACCACTCGCTTTTGCCGAGTTCAATGGAGTAATCATTGGGAAAATGAAGCAACCTGGGAGTGTGAAGAAGATCTGAAGGCAGAATTCCCAAACCTATTCTCTAGTCAGCCCTGAATCTCGGGGTCGAGATTCTGTTAAAGGGGGAGGGTTGTAACATCCCAATTTTTGACATTTTAATTATTTAATATTATTTTACTGCAATTTATGATTTTTGTGAATTTTCTGGATTTATTTGGATTTTCTCGAGATTTATTGGAATTATTTCAAATTAAAATATATTCCTTCTTGTTAAGAAATAATTATAAACTGAAAAGATTAAAATAATTTTTTGCCAAAAATATTTTATTTAGGTCCAAAATGTCTCAAAGTATTTTTGAGATTTTTTTTGGAATTTTTAGAAGTATTTTACTACCCTAAATAAATCAAATGAAATTCCTTAATTATTTTAAATCGAAAATCCTGGAATTTTCTTCGGAACAGTAACGAGCCGAAGCCCATCATTGTGCGGACCGACTGGGAATCGGGAGGATCAACGTGCACCGTCGGATTGAAATCCAACGGCCACTAACAGCCCACGTCAATTACTAAAACCCTAACACGTTCTAGCCGTTGGATCTTCATCGTATGGCCATCAGCAATCGGTACCGGTTCGGAATCTCGTTCTAATCCGGGCCGTCCGATGGAGATCGTGTGGCTACGGTTCATCATCTCCAATTCGAACTCGGAGTCCGGTTTCTTCACGCCGCCGCCGCCGTGTTTCCGAGACTTTCCGAGTTTAACGCCTTGAGCGCCAGGTATTTAAGGGTCCTGAGCTTCTCCCGAGGTTCCTCGTCCCATGCCGCGTCCCTTGACTCCTTTTTCGACAAGTGTGACGCCGTAGTTAGTGCGCAAGCGCTCGCCGAGGTTTCTGAAGAGCTTCCGCCGGTTTTCGCCGTCGCCGAGATTCTCTTCCGCCAAGTGGGATTCGGATCAGAAGTTCGTAGAGTCACGCCAGCATCCGAAGCCGCTACTTTTTAAATCGCCGAACACGCTAAACGCCGCCGGAAGGTCGTCTTCCCCAAATCCGGAGGACAAGCGCCGCCCGACCATCGCCGGATTCAAGCTTCGTGGACCATCGGATCACCATCGCACGCTCGGAGTTCGTCCACGTCGCCTCGGTACACAGTAATTAAGTCGATAAGGTTTCCACCGTTTGATTCAGATCGTATGGTCGGAAGCAAGCCACGTCGCCTCGGTGAATAGCGAACCACACGGGTAAGGGGTAGCCGTCAAATTTAAATCGGATGGCTGACATTTAGCCACGTCAGGGATTAGATAGAGATCGTTGGATTGGTTTCAGACGGTCTGGATTGCGCCACGTGTCATTCGTACTGACCAGCGCCATGCTAATGTCAGCCGACGTCATAAATCCGGATTTTTCCTTATAAAAATAATTCTATTAAATCTAGAAATTCAATTTAATTTATTTTTGAACTTCTAAATGCCATAACTTTTGCATACGAACTCTGATTTGAGTGATTCAAATTCCTAAAAATTTTAAAATTGAGATCTATTTAATGGTGATTTTTGTTCGATTTTTAGAACTTGTTTGTTTTTTAGTTTTGGTGTTTATTTGCTATTTCTTCTCGATTCGCGTAGACGTTGAATTGTGCGAGGCTTCGGAGGAGGAATTTGCAACTCAGGAATAATCTTTAGACCAAGACCAGGAGCTTAAGCAAGGCAAGTTGTGCTTTGATCATGTTGCACCTATGTTTGCAAAATTGCTAATTTGATTTACTTTATTGCATGATATTTTTGAGTACAAATGATTTTAACTTAAATTTGGGATTAGTTAATGTACCCTTTGAATTACACCCTACCTTGTTATTTGTGTGCCATAATCCACTTGTTACCTTAGGATGTTTCACTATAGTTGGTTAATAATGAAATCAACATGGATGGTTAGATCGGATTAGAATGCTTAGCTATGCCACGTCATCACATGTACATGAAATGTTGAGTATTAATTTTGACTAATGGAATATGGAACAATGAAGTTAACTTGTGTGTCATGTGTGGTCACATAAAGAGATTGAGTTGTCGTGGCGGGAGGTCACTACGATGTTGATTTGTGAGTAGCACGTGGTGCTTGGTAACCAACCGGGTGGTAATCATTTCTGATTGAAGCAAGTGGAAGGGCAAGTGTGCGGGGTGGGCTCGGTGGGTGAGGGTATGTGTAAGTTTTGCTTTAATCAATCCTAAGGACTTAACCTTGCGAGCCTTTGACTGAGTCAATCATGCAACCACATGTTCATTATGGGGCAGCCTAGTGACTAATTTGCAAATGCTTAACTTGAGTGCTATCGTGGTGGTGTGAGTCCGGTGTACGGAGAAACTCACATGGCGCAAGAGGGGGGCCCTGTTGTGGTGGTGTAACCCTTCAGTGTTGAAACCTTAGCGGGTAGCACTGAGTTAAGAGAATGCATTGTAAAGACTTTGTTATAATCGTTCACCTGTGTGGTGCATGGTTGTATCATGTGGGTAAAGTGCATAACCTTGGCAGAGTGTACAAACTATTCGGATAGCCGTACTCACGGTATTGAGCAATGCTCGGGAATTACAGTCAAGGGGTAGTTAATTAAAATGAACAACTGGATGGGATGGCAGGATGCCATGTGGATAAAAGAAACTTGACTTAGAACGGAGACTTGGGTTTACTTGGAAATCACTGAATCTATTTACTTGTTATTATTTGTTTTACTGTCTTTTCAATCTATGAAGTATATGTGTTCTTAAATGCTGCTTTACTGCAAATGAACCACTTAGCCTTCCTTTGGAATAAGCCTGCATATAGTTATGATAGAATTGCATTCTGTGCACAACTTGTTGAGTACGTATGGTTGTACTCACCCTTGCTTAACAAACCAACAACAGTGGAGGAGTCATCATTGTCCTTTGGAGGAGTTCTGGTGGACACGAGTCACTAGGCCAAGCCTTGTCAGTCGCCTGTGGTGTACTGATGAGTCACTACGTTTTCTACTACTTTCCGCTGCATTTGTCTTATTTTATCTTAGCATTGCCCTGCAAGGCTGAATAATTGTAAGTGATCATAAGATCGTACACTAGTTATATTAAATAAATGAAGTCTTGTTATTCTTATCGTGTGTATGATATGATGCTTACCGATGTTAAGCTATGTGCACTAGCATTGATCCTGAGACTAGTGCGGTAAAACACAGTGGATTCGAATTGGTGAATTCGGGTCCTTACAACATTTCTATAAACAACGTACGACGTTACTAGTCAAATTTTGAGATAACATCTAGTAGAGACTTTTCTTGTATGCCAGTACTTACTGCATCGAAACTCATTAGAGTGACCTTATTTCCAATCTGCTATTGATAATACCAAGTGCACTGTGTAAAGAATAGGTTGTCAATCCAATAACTATTTGTATTAGAACACATTCTTTGGTCGACACACAAATAGTTGAGGCTAGTGATATACTCGAGAAAAATCTAAAGCAGTTAGATAGAAGATATAATATAACATAAGAAGAGATCTTTTCATACATTCATTCAAATAAGTTATACATGTTGGTTGAATGTAATCTTTACATTTTTCATGTGTGACTCAATGGTAGAGGATACTTTTGCATGTTTCTTATCAATCACTTCTTGAGTAGTCAGCTTCAGGTCGGGCACCAGTTTCTCTAGCTCAACTGCATCCTTATAAAAGTGCCTCAACTTGACAAAGAGGGTACCTATTTGGATGCTGATTGAAGTTCGGAGAGTTGTCTTCATGGTTTGTGCCATTGCAGGGATTTGGCATGATCTTCAACTGGTCATTCACCCTACAACCAGATCATTAACCGACAAATTAGGAATTGTTAGTTTTACTTTTCTCCCCTTTAAATTGTGGTGATTTTCTAAAGCTGTTCAAAAATAAAGTTCAAAGTGGTTTTTCTACCTCTCTAAACTATAGCCAAATCTTTTATGAAGAGCTTTATTTGGTCAATCAGATTGTCTATTTCATTCTTCATCACTAACCTTTGCTCTTTAGACTTTATTCTATCTTTTTCCCAATTGGAAAGTTGAGATTCTTTGGCTTTTATTGCATTTTTTAACTCTGCAAAGTTTAAATTAAAATTTGCTTTCAATTTTCCTAAATAATAAATTTAAAGTAGGTTGGGATGTAGTTCTTACATGCTATTTCAGACTCATTTTTCTAAAGAATGATCTTATACTCTTTGGTGAGGTTTTGAACCTTTTCTTCATTTCTCTTAAAAACTCTATGGAGTCTAATTGTCTTTTCTTCATGATATTTGACTTGTTGGTAGCCTCAAGAAGATCAAATTTATAACCCTTGGCTATACTTTGAGCCACCTAAAGTTGTTTTTCCAATTCCTTTATTTGTTCTCTGTCTATGTCAAAACAATTATGTTAGAAGAAAGAAGATAGGAAAAAACAATAACAAGGCCAATTCATACATTCTTGTTGTTTCAATTTTGGCCTTGACCAAAATCTTTACCTACCGACCTAGTAGGTCGAGCAGCCATAAGCCGGAACAGGAGCACGCCAAGGGAGATGGTCGCCGCTGCTGGACTCGGAGTCGTGGCTACCTCGACGGCCGGATCTACGGCCATGTTGGCCATGTCGATGAGCGCGGGAATCACCCAGAAGATACTGCAGGCGATCATGAACCCTGCGGCACCTTAGCGGGATGTCTGGTGAAAGACTTCCTGACATACTGCTGCTAGAAGGAGAGTTGCTGTAGCCATGCTGACGCTGAACACCGTCCGGAGTCGCGTCCAAGGGGCGACGACGCGGGGGAGTCCGAGTAAGATCCTGGGACAGTTGGCGGGAAGGTGATCGGCGAATGCGCTGACGTCAGCGCGAGGAGTTATCGTCACTTCTCAGGGAGCGGGTCCCAAAGTGGCGGCTTTGGTGCTGCGGAGGTATGGCCTCGGTCATAGCCCTATCGAGCTCATCAGCGAGAGCTCGGCCGAAAAGTTCCGACCTCACCCGATCGGGATCGGTCATAACCCAGGCAATGGCATGGAGGCGCTCGCCCGAGCGGGGAAGCAAGGGACGCATGGATGAGATACCGGTCTCCTCTTGTTCCTCTCGCCGGAGGGCAGTTATGGCTTGGTTGATGGCAACCTGAACCATCCGGCGAGCATCTTCAGGGGTCTTCGGGTCACTATCATCTGCCTCCGTGTTCACGCCTTGGCCATCTGCCATGAAGACAAACTGCTCGCGCAGTGGTGGTGTGGGTAAAAACAGGGATGTGGAATCGTCATGCTCGGGAACTGCGCTCGAACCTGAACTTGTCGAACGTCCTTCAATGGAGCACGCCATGCTTCTGAGGTCTTGACGTTGTTCTTCCGAATGAGCGAAACTTTTGGGCCCCACGGTGGGCGCCAGCTGTTGACGATCGAGACCGTCGGACCGCAATTGAGTAATGGGGGTTAGTGTGAATGAGGGACCCAGAAACGAGCTTCGCTCATCGAGGAAATAGGTTCGTCTTTTCGTTGGTCGAGGGAAAGAGAAAAACGAGCCAGACACAGAGGATTATACTGGTTCGAGCCCCTGTGAAGGTAAAAACTCTACTCTAGTCTTGCCTTGAGGCAAGGATTTTCACTATACTTGAGTACAAGTGCTTGCTCTTTAACTCGAGCTCTGAATTCTACGTTTGTTGTGTCTACTGTCTTGTTGCTTCGATTGCCTTCCCCTTACCGATCTGCCTCAGGGGGTTTTATATCTCTCCCGGCTGTTACCAGAAACGGTCGGGAGAGATTTCCAGAATAGTGGTATGATGCGCACTGAAGGTGGGTTGTAACCGTCCCGCATCTGTCGCCCACGTCTTCCTTAATTTCGGCATTCAAGATCTTGGTAACCGTCGAGTAAACGCACGTCCTGGGTCCCGGGCTAAACTACCTCGAGCGAGGGCTGAATCCGTGCTTCCCAAGCTCGAGGTCGTATGGGAGTTGAATCCTTGCCTCCCCAAGCTCGAGGTTGTGCGGAAGCCGCGCAGCCCAGGTCGTGGTCGGAGACTTTGTGGCTCAACCTCGAGCTAGGGGCACCGTTGACCATGCTTTAACATGTTAGAAATTTCTCAGTCCTCGTTACCACTATTTGGTTTCTTTTCCTTTGTGCGTCCACAAACAGACAAAGCTTCATCATGCGAACTAGAACTTTCAGAAGACACTATTAATTTTATTTTTTCTTTTGCATGTAAGGCCTCATAAACTTCAGGAAAAGTTAATGTATCACGACTATATAAAATAGTGTCTCTAAAATTTGAAAATGATGGAGGCAGGGAACACAGAAGAATAAGGCCTAGATCCTCATCATCAAATCTTACCTCCATGGATTCAAGATGAGACACAATCTCCTTGAAGGCCGATAGATGATTCAACACGGAACCACCCTCTTGCAATTTGTGCGAAAATAATTCCATCTTCACATGTGTTTTGCTAGTAAGATCCTTTGATTTGCAAATTGATTCCAATTTTAACCCTAAAGCAGCTGCTGATTTCTCCTACAAAACATCTTGCAAAATATTATTTGATAAATGAAGATGAATTTGAGATAAAGCCTTATGGTCCTTCCTTTTTTTCTTCATTATCCAGGTCTTTTGATCTTTGTTCCCAAATTTATCAAGCGCATCATCCAGATCAGTGTGCGCAAGAATAGCCCTCATTTTGACTTGCTATAGAGAAAACCTGGTATCATAGTCTAACAGTGGAATATCATATTTTAATGAGGCCATAATGCAAAGAAATATTCTTAAGTGCTTGAACAGAAAATTTTGACTAAAAACGAGCTTTGAGAAAAATTCCTGATAAACGAGCTGGTGCACGTAGCAGTTTCTCTCGAGCCAACAACGACGATTGCTCTGTGACTCAAGAACCGGAACTGACGCTGGATTGAATCCAGCTGTGGAATCTGTTTCAAGTCCAGTAGCTCAAGAATCGAGATGTCTCTCTCTGTTGGCACTTGCGCATGCAAAGAAAAATTTAGTCCAGCACTTTACGTCTCACGGGTGGTCCTTAGTTCAACTAGAAGTTCGACAGACTAGATGGACTTGGCGTTCTTCGCGCGCGGGAACTTCGGCTGTCTCGGCGCTAGCACGATCGACCGAGTGAGCGCGGGCCGCCGAAGGAGCTGAGGCCGAGGCGATGGGAGTCGAGGCGACCCGGGTCTGGAGCGGTAGCGGCGACGCTGCAGCGGTCGTCGAGCGGGCTTGCGCGCAGATCCGGCGATTGGACGAGTGCACCATGTTTTTACGCTAGCTTTTGTGCTGGCAGACGAACGTTCATTCGCGACTACTATCTGCCGCGAGGAGCTTGACCTGGATGAATAACTCCATTCGCATTCGCGTTAGGTGATGAACACGGATGGAGAACTTGGAACGTAAGACGACCGGCTCTTCGCCGTGATTCGTTCTTCGACGTGGTATGGCATGAAGTTTAAATTTAGTCTATTTTTAAACGCGATTACAAAAATATATCTATCCTCAACCGCGAAAACACCGGAAGGTGGTACGCGTCACCTTCCACGCTTCCCTACCGTTTCCCAGAGCACGACAAGCCATCGAAGATACTACGGTAGAGGGAGCTGTAGCGGCTTCCGTGATAGAAAAACACAGAAGGTGATATAATACATGTTACCTTCTGATATTTTTATGATCAGAAACGAGACTATTTTTTAATTGCATTCAACCACATTTGAAAAAAAATCACACATGATTAGACCTGGGCATATGGGCCGTGCCTTAGTGGGTCGGCCCGAGGCACGGAGGGAACGGCATGGTCCAAGCCCGGCCCGCACATTAGAGGGTCGTGTCGGGCCGGCCCGATACTGTAGCTCTGGCCGTGCCGGACCCAAAAACGTGGCACGATGGGCGGCACGACCCGGCCCGACCATTTGGGCGTGCTGTGCTGCCCGCACCTGCGAAGCTGACACGTCGACTGGAGCAAACACATTCTTTTTTGCTCTAAGAACTCCCAAGCTCGGATCTTGGAAATAATCGGGCTCAAATCTTAAGCGAAAAGAGCACAAGGACCAAAGGTCCAAGTCTTGAAGAACACTAGAATTTGAACTATTAAACCTTGAAAAAATTTGAAATGTTGGGGTATAAATGAAGTCTAACCAAACTTCACCTACACTTGACCCGGAAAGGAGATTTCCAGTGATAGCAAAATGCAACATTCACATGATAATAATACATTCACATTTGAACCAAGAATTAAATAACATCTTTCTATTTTGCGATAATACTACTAATAGTTTATAAGGCGTATTTTTACAATCAACTTCATGTGTCTCCAGGTCTTTTCCTCTCGTCGTAATAGTATAAATGGACCAGGCTTGGACCGGCACGGCACGAAGCAGACACGAAGCTCAAATAGGCCGTGCTTGGACTCGCCAAAGATGAGTCGAGCCAGCTCGGTCCGGCACGGCGGGCACGACGGGCCGTTTTGGCCCGGCACGATTTCGGCCCGAAGCACGATGGGCCCGTGCCGGGCTGGCCCGACCCGGCACGATGCCTACCTCTACACATGATACTAGAAAAATGACAAACTCTGGATGCAGGAGCACTGTCAAGCAGAGGGTGGTTCGGGCTCTAGCTTGCTGCTTATGAATTCGTACCTGCAGGTGAATAAGTGATGAATTAAACTCTATTCCTCTCTTTTAATTAATGGGTGACATCAAAAAAAAACAATTGTAAAGAAACCATTCAGTAGGTGACCATGAATTTCATTGTACCTGTAAAAATCAGTTTCAAGGGAGGACTTTGTTCATGTTCAAAGTCTACTGTCTACCTTAAAAAAAAACTCTATCGTCTGAATTAAATACACAAGTTATCAAATTTAGACTCTGTTTGTTTGGGTTTTTTTACCAACTTAAAAGCTAAAAATTCAAAGTCTAAATAAATAGTGGTTTTTTACTTAAACTTTTTTCAAAAGCCATAAATCTCAATATAGCTTGTTCTTTATAGTTTGTTTTGTTCCTCTATTTTTTACAAATTGTCACGTTACTTTTTACATAATTTAATTTGTGTAAAACTAGTGTATAATTGATATAAAATACCATGTAGAGAAAAATAATGATTTTTACAGATTATCACATCATTTCTACATAATTTAATTTGTGTAAAACTAGTATATAATTGATGTAAGGGAATTACTAAGTGTGACTCGAGTGTTTTTTTTGTTTTGTGTATAGAGTGCTTAAATGTGAAGATAAGAGGCAAATTGATTTTATCAATTGGATCGAGATCTGAAGGCTCAAAATTTGAGTGCTTTTTAGCAAAAAAAAACACTCAAATGCTCTTTAGACACCCTCTTATATATATATATATAACTTCTCGTGTACACACCGAGCACACCAACTAACGAAAGTCATGAAAATTTCTGAAAAAATTGTAGATGTACTTAATAAATTACTCTACCTATGTATAAAATTGTAAGTTCAAATTCATTATATATCAAGAGTTACAAAAAAGAAAAAATTTTGACAAGTTTAAATAGTTTAAACTTGTCAGAATTTTCTCTTTTTTCTAACTCTCAATATATATTGAATTTGATCTTGAAACTTCATACATAGGTAGAGTAATCTATAAAGTATATTTACAATTTTTTTCATAATTTTTCATGACTTTCATTAGTTGATGTGCACGACGTGTGTACAGAAAATCCTGTGTACGCAGGACGTTACCTATATAAGAGAGAGAGAGAGAGAGAGAGGGGGGGGGGCAAAAGCTACACAAATTAAGCTGCCGCTGATGATGAGTTCGCCGGTAGGAGCGGGGCGGCTGCTCCTCTGCTTATCGGCGCTGGGCGTTGCGCAGGGCAAGACGCATCACCACAAGTGGGACATCAGCTACCAGTTCAAGTCCCCGACTGCAACCGCAAGCTCGCCGTCACCATCAATGGCGGGACCCCGGCCCGACCATCCGCGCCACCAAGGTGACACCATCGTCGTCACCGTCACCAACTCCCTCCTCACCGAGAACGCCGCCATCCACTGGCACGGCATCCGCCAGGCACGTAGCTTCCCCTGCTTCCAGCGGCGCCCATCCATCAGATAATGCGCACGGTTCGTCTTCATTGATTCTTGGTAATAAATTAACTCGGTAGCGCATATGTGTACGCTGCAGATTGGGACGCCATGGGCGGACGGGACGGAGGGTGTCACCCAGTGCCCCATATTGCCAGGGGACACGTTCATGTACAGGTTCGTGGTGGATCGGCCGGGCACCTACATTTACCACGCGCACTACGGCATGCAGCGCTCGGCGGGGCTCAACGGTATGATCGTCGTCGCCGTGCCGCCCGGCCAGGCCAAGCCGTTCGCCTACGACGGCGAGCACACCGTGCTGCTCAACGACTGGTGGCACAAGAACACCTACGAGCAGGCCGCAGGCCTCGCCTCCGTGCCCATGGTCTGGGTTGACGAACCTCAGGTACACACGCACACAATGAGATTGATTGCATCACACGACGAGTAGTAGTAGCATTTAATTGGTTGGTTACTGGAACTCAAATTAATTAAGGCGGATGTCTGATGTGTGCATCGTTCGGCCTGCAGTCTCTCCTGATCAAAGGCCGTGGGATGTTCGTCAACTGCTCGACAATGGCGTCCTGCAACTCGACCAGCCGGAGTGCTCGACGCCGGTGTTCGCCGTAGTGCCCGGCAAGACGTACCGCTTCCGCATTGCCAGCATCACCTCCAGTCCTCCCTCTCCGCTCTCAACTTCGAGATCGAGGTAACTGCTCGACAAATCCCCGATCAAATTTCCTCACATACTACATGGAGATACCTCGCGTCCAAAGTAGCTGCCGTTTCCGCTAGTTGGTTTTCATTTTTGCTTGGTCTGTGTACGTGGAGCTAGAACGATATCTTAATGAGAGCAGAATGTTAAGAAAAAAGAATATGAAAGCCAACTCGATAAGATCGACATGACTTTCCAAAGTCCAAGCTCTAAAGTTTGAAAAACCACATTGGAAATTGCCGCCCAGTGACTGCTGGGAGTAGTTCTGTAAGAGCTCAACTCGAGCTGAGTCTAGGTGCCAGACTCGAACCCAGTGAAAGATTGAGCAGAACTTGAGTTAGGGTTTGAGTTTGGACTCAAGCTTGATCCAAACTTGAGTTTGGCTTAAGTAAACTCGGTAATAATAAACAATTCAATGTATACTAATTTTTAACAATAAAACAATATTCAAGCTCGAGCTCAGTTCAAATAAACTCGGTAAGAGTTAACATTTAGTAATATATTTAACAAATAGTTTGTAAATTTTTCAGACTCGCAAACTATTTGAGTTCACGAGTTTAGAATCAAACTTGAGTTTTGCTCGTTTGGAGCTCGAATCAAGCTCAAAACGAGCTGAGTTTGAGTAACTCACAAGCCTATAGCCTTTTTTTTTTTTTTACAACCTAGCTAGGAGCCTGGGACTTACAGTTTTGTCAAAGGCGTTCGCCCGGTGAGGTGATGCCTTCTTAAGCTTGGTCTTGCTGTGGTTTTTTCTAGCAGATTGTAGGGTAAATCATGTGCGGTGCCCGGTAGCCGAGTGATCGGCCAAAATCACAGTCAGATTATTCATACTAGGTTGAGTTGCGCGCGATGCCGCGTCGTGCGGAAAAAATCTAGCACGGGTTTTTTTGCAAATCGAGTTTGCGGAATAATGGGTCTTTTTTTTCAAAATAATCGGCGGAAAGATCTATTTACGATTTTGTTTTTTTTAAATCTTCCGGGTTGAAAGAACCGGCGTTTTTTTTTACAAAATAACCGGTGGAAGGACCCCCGTCGGTGAATCTATGGAACCGCTATAAACCTTCGACGAATCCGCGTTTTTTTAGAAAACTGCGTGGAGGGACCTAAACGTCTTTTCGAATTTTTTCGGGTCTAGTCTACAAAAAAAACGACGAAAGGATCTAAACGTGATTTCCAATTCAGCTATAAACCGTGTGTATGGACCTAAACGTAATTTTGATATTTCTCAGGTCTATTTTACTTAAAAATGGCCAAAAGGACCTAAACGCAATTTTCAAATTTTCTAAAAAGACCTAAACACGATTTTTGAATTTTCCGGAGACCTCTCGAGGGAGGGCGACACGTGGCCTCTGGTTGAGCGACAATCCTTGGAGCTTTAATATAGAGTATATTGCCCCCAAATTAAGATTATCGAGGAACATGCCTTCACGTTGTCTCGCCAATTGCTACTACGTACTAGTATATATACTTGGCCGGCTTTCTCGGCTGCAACGTCGCCATATTAATTTGGAGCAAGCTTGCATGCGCCCGTTTTACTCGATGATGCTACAATCAATTAACCATCTCGAGAACATCGAGCCGAAGGTTGACCTTGAAGCCAGTGTCCTGATTAAACTTAATAATCATGCTCCAAACCGCACCGGAAAGCTAATTACTCCCTTCGGTCACAAATAAGGGCATGTACAATGGATATTAATTACTAGTCCTAAAAATTGCCACATAGACAGAAAAGTTGATGTGGAGGGGAGAGATGGGAAGGAGAGAAAAACAGCGTTGTTTCGTGAAACAACGACTCTTGGCGCGGGGATCAAAAACAACGACGCTAGAGCCGTCTATTGGAGAGCCAGCCGGCCCTAGCGTCTCCTACCATAAAAGAGGCGCATGCAGAAAATTAATTATCAGACATTTAATGAAGAGACAGTTTTAGAGACAGCCCTTTGTATGCAAACTGACTCTTGCTGAGGTGAACTGTCTAAGAGATTGAATCGGATTTAACCTTTGTAGGGCATGTACAAAGCCATTTAATATGGCGTCTTTTAGTGATGAGGTGGACATGTTTCGCTGATGTGGCAGGGGAAAAAGTGCAAAAAATGTTAGAGTCGACTCTTGGTGAAGAGACGACTCTTCACAAGTTTCTAGGTAGAATTAGAGAGGAGCAGTATTAAATAGCATGTTGGCTCTTGTGCATGTCCTTTGTACTTGCTTATCTTTTTTGCTTAGAAGAATGTGCTAAGAGACACTCTTGACTCTTCATTGAACATCGACACGATTTCCATGGAGGAGAGAGGGAGAAACGTGTTCTGACTTTCTTGAACAAGGTTGAAGAAGGTTTTGACAGTGGCCCCATTTTCGGATTTTTCTTGAGCTGAAAGAAAAACACATTGTAAAAATGGTAAAAAGTTCTAAAAATTCTGGAAAAATTCTCAAAAATATATTATAATATTTGGAACTCAATAAAATTATTTTCTGAATTTTTTCACAGAAATTCTTTTTTAGTGAAACTGTAATTACCCAAAAAGAAGACTTAAAAAAAGCATGGTTCCAAATTAATTCCAGATTAAATAAATTAATGAAGAAGCATTTTTTTTTGTTACAAGAGCTTAGGGCACAATCCAAATGGGAGATTCGTTATTGTATGTGGAGATGGAGAGTACATAATATACACAACGCTAGCGTGTAGAAATAGATCCTTTGGGTCTGCACTTGAATTTGATTTTTTCTGATTTTTTTAGATTATTTTTAATGCTCGGGATTTTTTTCCCATATCTTCCAAATAGTCATAGGGGAAATTTTCCAGGAGAGATTATTTCCCCATAGGAATGAGAGGATCCTATGTGCCCTTCAAAATCCCCCCCCCCCCCCTAGGATTTTATTCCCTAAAATTTTTCCTCCTAACGTCCAAACAAGCTCTAAATCCCTACTTTACCCCAAACTCGATTATCGCTGTCACTACCACCGCCGCTAAACCACTGATTGCCCAGGAGATATATCCGGTGGTTGAAGTGAAGAGGCTAAATTTTTTCCATATTTTTTTAGTCCTGTTCCTCCATTACTAGGCCCTGTCATGCAGTGAAATCATCATTTCTTTCCCGTATGGATTTTTTTTAGCAAATTTAGCCTCTTTCCGAATGTAATTACAAGAATAGCCTTGTTGTAGGTTAGAAATCGACAATAAACTTATAGTTACGGGTACCTTCGGGTTAGCAAAGTCAAGCATGAAATCAGAGGCACACGATATAGATAGGTTCGGACCTCCGGATGGAGTAACACTCTACGTCATGTATGAATGATCTTCGTATATTGCAGATGGAGTATAGAATAAAGATGAATAGCCCTAGTTACAATGTGGATTGCACCTAAGCTAAGGCTAAGCTACAGTTAGAGGTGGACGAAGCGTGATTCGTCGGCTCCTGGTTCTCCTCGCTAAAGGGCTTCTCGCTTGAAAGCTCTAGATAGTTAGTCTTTTCAGAATTGCTCCCAAAAATCCTCCCTAAGGATCCCTACCCGATCCTTATATAGTCAGGATAGCCCTGCCTCCGGTTGAGTTGTAGTCGGTTTGGGATACCAGATTATAAGCAATGAGGAGTCCATCGCTGCGTAATCTTTATAGCATATCCAAACTGTCGTCTATGTTAGGCGTACTCGAGTTGGTTTCCTCGCAGGGGGAAGTAATCGAGTCCTTCCTAATATAGACTTATCTGTTCCACATATATTATGTCCCATAGAATCGGGCCTGTGATATCCGGAACTTCCATATGTTGTTGAAATATATTCTTCTCTATCCTGCATGCACGTAAACCCTATGTTTAGATATTCAACAAGCTCCATCCCCAATCGTGAAAATGTCTAAAGATGACATGTGTCACCTTCCAGGAAAGGTCACTAACGACCTAGGGACCACGGTAGAGTACCTCCTGTGTTACCCAGCTGCAGCAGCGTGTGCTCTAGCGCTTGCGCTCCCCGGGCATGGTAGCGCCCACTCTCGTGCTCACTCACCTGCTCTAGATTTTCAAATAAAAAAAGGTACAAAAAACTAGAAAAGTGATGAGTTTTTTTGTAAATTGGTTAAAAGCTCTGGCATTTACTAAATGAGTACAACAGTCGAGCTATGTATATACACACATCTACACACGCACTTACTCAGCTCTCATGCGCACCTATATCGAGGAGGGACTCGATCCCAGGTGGGCTAAGCGCTCACCTGACACTTACACCAACTGAGCTAGAAAAGTGATGAGTTCTCAAGCATGCAACCGAACATCGGCATATGCCACCGAAGAAAGAGCCCAGGTGAATGGAGCAAACGGAAAAGATGGGAGAGAGACAAAAGGCATATGTCAATAGTGTCAACATTGTCCGTGGTAAGTTTCTAAACCTCTCAACATATGCTGTCACTGTAGGAATCCGTATTATTTTCGTCGGCTTAATACCGACGAAAATAAGGGAAAAATCGACGAAAATAGATATTTTCATCGGCAAACCGACAAAAATAAGCCGACGAAAGTACATTAACGAAAATATCCGAATTTTCGTCGGTAACCGACGAAAATAGCGATATTTAAATCGTTACGAATAGACGAAAATCTTGGTCGTCTACCGACCTACTGCTGCGCCGATGATGTGGTAGGGCTATTTTCGTCGACCAAGGCCGACAAAAATATCCAGGCCACGTCAGCAACGAAGACACGTCAACAATTGTCCACATGGCGCGATATTTTCGTCGGCTAAGGCCGACGAAAATAATATTTTAAATTCTAAAAAAAATGAGGAAAACTATAAAAAATGTGGAAAAATATTAAAAAATGCAAAAAAAATATTTAAAAAATCGCATAAAATAAGGTAGTTCTTGCATTGCTTCCCTAAAGCATGCCTTCATTAATTAGTCATTACAGAAAATTACCATGTAACAATGTTTTATGAAGTGTCCTCCCAGTAGCAGCTTTTTCTATTCTAAAGCATGGATACTGCCCTGAAGCATAAAAGACAAATTGAGACATGAAGTAACACAGCAAACATCATTCCCTAAATATAGTAATTCAATATCCACCTATATCATGCACTAATAATAAAAGACAGCCAAACTGTCCATAGCTGCGAAAATAAATGATGCATAAGTAGATTATTACCAAAAATGAAATGCAGTTCCTCCTAGGGTGTCCTCTTCTCATCCTTGAAACATAAGGAATACTAGGTTGAGATTGCGCGCTACGCCGCACCGGGCAAATTTCGATCGACATCCTATGGTTTTTGATTCATATTATGGTACCATACAACGCAGCGTATGGCATGAGGCAACACTTTGATAGTAAGGTGGTCGTTGGGTGTGTAGTTGGTAATTATAAATATAAGAGGATTAGCGAGGTATGGCGCAAACAAAGTTAATATCTACATCATACACGTGGACATGCATATATATTGAAAATTAACATTGACTAAACATGGATTGAGCGGTAGAAGGGCCTAATAAACATCTAAATTTTAAAAATGGTGTCAGATTTCATGGAAAACGTGGGTATGAAAGCCCTGTCTTTCTGTTTTTTTCTACACCTAACTCTTTTACTGTAAATCTTAAATATTTGTCATGGTAGAAACCATAGAATTGTATACCGGAATGCATTATCTACAGAAAGAAAGAAACAAACAAGTAGCGCCACGCAGAATTTGCTCACGATATTTTACTATCAAGTTAACATTTGAGAACATATAAATTTTAATATTATATCATAAGCAACTATTAATGTGCTGAAATTATGTACTTGTACGAAAAATGAACCACCATAAGGAGAATGGGCAAACTCCAGATAAGACAATAATATCATGGTAAATTTAATTTGAGAAGCACAAGTTGATCTTACGCGATGGTAGATATAGCAAAGGCACATTTTCAAAAAATCGATGTGGCACGTGTAATGTGAGTGTGCTATGAAGCGGCAGGAATAGTTGATTCAGTAACATTGCCACATAATGAGCATATAACCTGATTATGGATTATCAACCAACTCAGTAAAACTGTAAAAGTAACTTGCTTTGCAAACAAACTATTAGTAGGCCTATGGTGACAAAACTGATCTGATGCTTCATGGCGTGGAATTTCATGCTGCTTCATCATATCAACTTTAATTGAATTCTATGAACAGAAAATATATTAGCTGTGTGTTTTATAAATTAGTTCCAAAACAAAGATGGGCATGTGTAAAATAGAACATGAAAATCGTCCCTTTTATGCGATATAAACAAAAATAGAAAATGTCTGAACGTTGATAACCAGGATGTTAATCAATGTTCTCAACGTAAACAACGAAATACTTTCCCTGAATGCCTAGAAAACTATGCATGTAAAAAAATCAAACTCTTATTTTTCACAAGCATGTTTATGATCAACAAACAAGATTGGAGCCAATGGTTACTGGATCCAAGAAGATGACCTAACTGAATTGGACATGCCTCAAGAATAGCTGAGATAATATCACATAGAACAATCTGGTCATGTTACAATCAAAATGCATTTCCTCTCTAAGGTTGCCAAACCAATTCAAATGGCATATAATATTTAATTGTGCATATCAATATCAATACTTCTCGTTGGAGAATCAAGCAAGCGCAATAATATTTTTTTCAAAATACATTTTATAGAGAGAATGACGAAAATTGATAGATGTGGCCATCCTAAGGCCCAGAATCCACATGATCAAATCCCAGAAATCACAATCGGGTTGTTATTATCTGACTGCTCAATGTTGTGCATGTAAAAAATGCACAAGGGACCCTTTGGCAACTTGGAGCAGAGCCTGTGAAACACATACCTCTTCAGATGTTCAGCACCTATAATTGGAGCTGGAATTTCAAAAGTAAATGCCATGTTAGCGTTGACACTGAAAGGAAAGAGGTATGAAATAATATTGCATAAAGCTTATAGCATCACAACATGCTGGTCGATATCACATACATTCTTTGACTAAATAGCTAAACATTTTTGTCCCAAGATATCCAATGGCGGTTATTTCCTTACCCTCAATCCAAACATCAAACTCGCTATTGAAGATCGGGCACGATCACGAATTGCTGCTGCAAATCCTCAATCCAAGCAGGATATGTGTGCAAAAACCCAAGATTTACATGAGACCAAGTGACCAGCACAGGACAAATGAAACAATCCATCAACATTATTTAAGAAGTTATATATTCTCAAAAATAGAAAAAAATCTTACGCATAAGTAGCACTCTTAAGCAACCAAAATCAACTAAAGGTATATCACTCTTATACCTCATCTATAACTTCATCGATCAGTTATGGAGCCTTTGTTATACCTGTAACACCCTAGCACCCCGTGCCCTGAATGTTACACCCTCTAGCACCAACAACTACAAATCGCTAAGAATAAATATTCGCAAAGCAAGCGAACAACTAGGAGGTAGTCAAAATTATTAAAAATTTCAGCAGCACCTCCCCTAAAACTAGGACATCCACCCAGCAGACAGAAAACATTTGCAGATACAAGATATCATTCTAGCAGGTCCTTAGTTAACTAATCACACATCCAATAGAAATTAATCAACTCCACCACATAATTATTATAGGACAGGGACTCATTAAACATAACCGCAAACAACCTTTTACAAGAATTTTTCACGAGCTATTAAGATCAGAATTATAAATCAACATGATGGAACAGTGATGATGCAAAGTGATTGTGCTACTACCCCCATCCATGCATGCCGGCTTCAAAACACCTACAAATATTAAATAACAAGTGTGAGTTCAAACTCAGTAAAGTACACGAGAATAACAATTCCAATTTATCAAGTAAAACAAAAGCATGAACACAAGAGCAAGTAGTACGAATGAAACAACATCCGGTCAATACGCATTTATACCCATTTAAAGCAACAACTTGATCATACCACAATTTTGCCGCAATCAAGTCATTAACTTGATAATAAAACCATTCAATGCCCAAGAAACATTACTTAACTCTAAATCACAACGTCTCCCGACTCAACCACCCCTTTTTTTGCAACTCAAACCATTTTCATCACTTTTAGTTGAGTTCAAAACTCGACTTCCTTCCACGATATTCATACAACATAATTAGCACGGCAATGAAATGCGCTAACTCATCGAATTCGATTCAACCTTCCTTTACCATCACCGCAACCCATACTTGCAATGCTATGCAATGCGATATGTTTCCATGTTCAAATGCACTTTTCAACGAGTATACCGGTCACCAACCATAGAAACGAACCATGAAGACTTTCTCATTCACATGCTTATATACTTTCTCATTCACATTCTCATTTATGTAATGCAATGCATCATGCCTTTTTGCGTAGCATATACCGGTATTGCCGAGCACCACCCGTCGATGCGTGCCCTCAAACCCAACCATCCCGTGGAAGGTGCACTGCAAACAGGACTTGCCCGCTGCCCAATGAGCGGTCCCACGCTATCATCGCTCCCATCCACGCCCGAAGGATGGGACTACTGAGTAGGATCTCGAGCACTCCGGATTAGTCATATATTCCATATGACTTTCTCATCGACCTGGCTCGATGCACTTTTCATGAATGCACTTATGCAAATGCCATTCCCCACCTTCTTATGCATATTCTCCACATTTATAACGTTATGATCACAATTAACTTCTATACTCTTATAAATACCATACTCGCAAACTATGGCCACAATCAAGTCATTCTCATGATTTCAACATCCATATTAGCCTAACCATACTAATGAACATCTAATCGATTCGCACACATACTCAATTCCATTCCCCAGACAGGGCACAGTTAAGTACAATTCTTGTAAATTAAGCACGAGTACCCACGTACCCCATACTCGCTACTCACTGCAATATTAACAAAGGAACAGTAAACTCACCGAGATTAAGGTTTACTAATGACCACTCGAACCTAGTAGCTAATCACGCCCTCGAAGGGATGATCACCAATATAACTCATACTTGCCACAAATCAATAGAAATTAGCCATGAACAGATAAATAACAACGAACAACTCAATTATGCACACAACTCGATGTACTTGCCTTTTACCGGGAGGAGCGGAGTGGCGTGAGGAAGATGCTATGCCACTCCAAACTACTCCACTGAAACAACCGTCATAAAGCGCTTTACAAACTATACCCTCTCAATAATGCTCTACGCCCCCAAACTACAACCATGAAAGCTCCACTTTTAGGTTGACTCAGATAAATATAATCTACACTATAGTGCTAACAATTATCTCATTATCTATTATTTGTAAAGACTACTAGAAACTACTCCATTCAATACATTCAGTTCAACCCTACTAATCCATCTGTCCCTAATCTGGACAGCCCATACCAAGAGGAGCAAACTTTTGGATGAACAAACCAAAATAATTGGCTAAACAAAATACTAACACAACTGAATAAAAGCATATCATGAAATTTATATCAACTACACAATGAATCATGTCTACTGAATCAAATTAATGAATAATTGATTAATAGTGCTCTCAGCTCCACCACAATGGGTCAAAATATTACCATTGAACTAAATAGCCAACTAAGAGAATAAGGCCTTGAAATATGATCTTCCTAAGCCATGCACAGTGAAGTATACATAGAGTCAAGCTCACTGTTAAAATGATTGAAAACAGATTGTGTCTAGATAAGCCACTTACCAACCGAACCAACTAAGTTCAGATCAGCCACAAGTTAATTTATCAACCGAATTAGCTAAGCAATGCTCAGAGCAAAGCAGCAATAACGAGATCTAAATAAGATCATAGAATGAATAAGCTTTAAAATAGCGAGGTACAATATACACTTTCTAAGACAAGCCTCAGAAATCAACTACACAAGAAAATCCCCAAGCAAGTTTCTGGTTTCCTTCACAAATCCTCAAAGCTCACAAGCACAAACCCTAGAGCTCACAAGCACAACTTCGAACCACAAGAGTTTGGCGCAAAAGCTCGGTAGAATAGAACTAGCAAGTATGGATATATAGGTATGCACACAAATTTAGCAATGCATCGATTCTTACCTAACAATCCCATGTCTCAACCTGGCACACTTAAATCACTATGATACCATATCATAAACCTTCTAGGCATCACATCAAACACATGGCAGGCACAAAGAAACCTCTATACATTGAGCATACATTTCATCAAACACCTTGACTTCATTCATCCACAACTAGAACCTCACCTCCACTTACCACACAAAGGGAGAGGAAGGAGGGGGAGGTGCCGCCGACTGGAGGGGGGCGACGCCGGCCGCCAGAGGGAGGAGGCACCAGATCCATCTTCTTCTTCTTATTCTTGCTCTGCTTATTCGAGCCAGGAGGAGAGGCCTTGAGGAGGAGCCAACAGTGGCAGGCGACGCCGCCTTGGGAGAAGGGCGCAGGAGGAGCTCAACCTGGACAGACAGGTTTGGCGGCCAAACAGGGAGGCAGGAGGGCCGCCAGCCAGGAAGCAAGGGGGCGCTCAGCCCATGGCGCAGGAGGCCAGAGAAGAAAGGAAAATGGGGAGTCGGCAGGAGACTTGGGAAAAAATAGGTAGGGGCTGGGTTGGGGGAAAAATGGCAGCCACACAAATGAAATTCAGCCACAAACACTAGAAGAAAGAGAGAGAGGTTAGGTAGAAAAGTAGGTGGAGAAGGGAAATTCCAAAAATACCTCTTCCAAACCTAAATCTTTAACCCTAACCCTCCCAGATGGGCCAGCCACCTCTGAGATTACCTGCCAGATGGCTCCAGGTCAGACGGCGGAAGGCCCAAAATTTGGAGCGAGGATTCGCAATATTACAAAAACCCACACCCGGACTAAGAATCTTCCAAAACTGGAAGAAAAACTGCGATATTATAATACCTCATCTATAAATTATCGTTATTCTTCGTTAGGGAAAAGTGCAATTCAAAGAAAGAATTAGTAGATGCTCATGCTCGATGTATCACAAACCAAGAACCAATAAGAAGCAAGGAAGATGAGGCGGCTCACCCTAGTACTGTGGCTGCGGCGGGATCGGCGGTGTACCGCCCGGCCTCCTCGTTGATCTTGTCCGTAGGCGGTGTAGCAGGTGTGAATCGGGGCGAGGATGAGCCCGACGAGCAAAGCGAGGTGAGGATGTTGACGGTGAGCGGGAGTAGGGCAGGCGTGCGCGGCTGTGTGTGAGACGGGCCAAGCGGAGCGCCGGAATAGTCGGTGGCTGAGGATGGCCGAGGCGGACGCGCGGTCTGGCGACGGGGACGGCGCGGTGCGTGGAGGGGTGGCAGAGCGCTGTGGAGCCGTGGAGGCGGAGACGAGCTAGGTTTCGATCGATCGGTGGGACGCGAGCCTAGTGGGCCTTTTGGGGGCCGTAATTATTTTCGTTGGGCAGTTTTATTTCCATCGGCTTGGGGCCGACGAAAATACACGTGTCATATTTACGTCAACCGCGGCCGACGAAAATAGCTCGTCCCAGCCACGTGGCCTATTTTCACCGACGAAAATAACTGCGTCATGCCACGTATCATATTTTCGTCAGCCTAGACCGACGAAAATAGTCTAAAAAAATTTCGAATTCATAGGGCGCGAGGACTCAAATATTTTCATCGGTTTGGTCAAGGATACCGATGAAAATACATTTAATTTCGTCGGTTTTAGCTGACCGACGAAATTAGTTAGTTATTTACGTCGTTTTATTTTGGGCCGACGAAAATATTGTAAATTCCTGTAGTGTGTACATTTCAAAAGTGGGCAAATAATGGGTAGTGCTTCTATATTTTTTTCCTTCTAATATAAGTTACATAAATATTAAAACAAGCGACAAGGTAAATAATCACCATCTACTCTTTATTTGTACTTTAATATTTATGTAACTTTAAAAAGAAAAGCATAGAAGCACAAGTATATATTCAATTTTGATTTCCAAAATAAAGAATGGTCATTGTGGACAGATGGACTAAGGGTCTGTGTGGCTGGAGAGCTGAGAGTAATTTGCCTAGCTGGGAGCTCGCCGGGAATCTGCCTGTGTTGTGTACTTGTGCTCAGTACACCATAACACAGGCACCTTCAGTCAGGCTCAGCCGTCCAAAGTGGGCTGCTGCCTGGCTCCGGCACGATCTAATCCAGACGGTAATCCATCCCAAATAACGTGCTAATCGTGTTTCCTCTCGATCATCGTTGTTGTTGCTCACCCATCTCTCATGCACGGTCTAGATGCCCGGGCGCTGCTCCAATCGACTTCTCCGCGCGGACTCTTGCGCTTCTTGCCGTCACGCGGAAAACACTACCGCCAGCCAATGGACACCACTGCTGCACCGCCATTGGACACAGGCCGGCGCTCGCCACCCGCTCCCGCAAAAGCCAGCTGGCGCACGGAGCCACCACGCCGCCCCTCGTGGTTGCATGACGCTTTGCTGCCGCGCCCTCCTACGAAGGTTGGGATTATCCTCTTCTTTCCCTCTCTCTGTTTCCTTTTTCGTTTTCTTTCTTCTTCTTCGTCGTCGTTTTTTTTTTGGCGTGGGATGTATGTGTGGAGCTTAAGTAGGGGAGAGTAGCTCAGCGAGAGCTCGTGTGTTCTCGCGGGTGCGGCGAGACAGAGCCGGAGCATAGAGTGAAAGCTCTTTCCTCCGTCGGCGATACGCAGAAGGGGACAAAGAGAAGGAAGGCTGCGCGGCAATGAGACAGGATGAAGCAGAGATAGTCGCCTACGTTACGTGGCATTACCAGGGGAGGCATGGTAAAAAACAGGAAGCGGCGTCACCAGGAGTGTCGGCTACGCCCGGCGGATAGCGTACAGAGGCGCGAGTGGTCGACACGGGAGTGGAGAGGTGGACGACGGTTCCTGCGACGAGGTCCCACGAGCCAGCGATGAGGCGACAGCAGCGACAACATTGGCCCTCCTCGCGGGCTCGGGCGCGATGCGATGTCAGTGAGAGTGACGGAGGGTTAAGAGAGAAAGCGTCTCAGAAAAAATACGCTTTCGCATGGAGGAAATGGATTCGGCTGGCGGCTTTCGGAAATGCAATTTCTAAAACATTTTCTAATAGACTTTAATTGCATATAATCATGTTTATATTTTTAGAAATAGCAAATCAACTCATGAATGGATAGGCAGCCCATGAGCTCCACGCCAGTGTGACTGTCACCACGATGATCTTTAGTATGACACTGTCCTTCAACATACAAATTAAAGCTCCAACGTCCAGAGGAAACAAGCAATAGCCAAGAAGACTGAGGCTTTGGAAGAAGACGATGTGTCCACCCTGCAGGAAGCATCAAGAAATCATTCCAAAATTCCACAATAGGTGTAGTTTGATTAGCACTGCAGCAGTTGCACACCATCACCAACAAGCAAGTACGCATATGTGTGAGAGGGAGAGAGATCTTACCAGAAGAAGAACATTTAGTGTTAGAATTATAGCCCCAGCTGCCAGGACAGCGAATGCAACAGCAAATACTTCAGACTACAAAGACAAATCGACACAGAAATCAGCATTTCACACAGAAGGGAATACATAGCTCAGATAGACTGTAAACTATAGAATGATAGAGGATAACTATATGGAACACACATACAGTATGTTGTCTGACAATATGCCAACAGAGAGAAATCAAAACAACAGAAACTTCAAAAGTAATAGTTTGGTCAGTTTCTAACTACAATGGTTCAATATAACAGGCAAATATATAAGGATATAATTTGAATTACCAAGCTTTCTTGCATAGCATGCGTCCATCTGCATGTGATCATAACCACAACATCTGATGCCATGCCTTACATTTGAACATGGTAGAAGTAGCAAAGAAAGAAAATTGTTTTTTTTTTTGCCATATTCTCAGCTTATTCAGGACAAACACCTAACTGGCTCCTCACCAATGCAATAAATTTCTTTTAAGTAAATAGCAGCATAGCACTCTTCTGCAAGAGAAAAAAAATTGAAGAAATTTCATTTTGTTCTAGGTGTCTAGTGCCATAAAAAGTACTAACAGCTCAAGAATAAATCATAGACCTAACTATAAAAAATTAGTGCAGCTTTTCAGAATAAAACCAGTTAAGATCATATTTTATTCATGAAACCGCACTTTTAGCACTTGCTTTGTCACTACTCAGTACTTACGACTAAAGACTGTCATGCAACAGATTTTGACTGTTGGGTCTAAATACATGCTAATTTCAATTAACTATAGTACTTAAAACATTACAGGATAAACAATTGAACCTGTATGCATGAGAAAGAATTTAGCATATCCAATACCCTTATCTGTGAACAGAAATTCCAGTGATGTAAATTTGAGGCAATAAGTATGTCAGAACTAACTTACCATCGCTGATCAAACTAAAATTTTAACATACAGCAAGGACGCAAATCTTGATTGACTGATTTAAATAGTGAAATTTAAGGACAACAAAGCTCACCATGAGATGAGGATATGGCCTTGTGTTCTGATTCCTAGATTGTCGCTCACTTTCAGTATTGGAAGCAACTCGTTGTATGCTGATGGGTACCAGCAACAATGAGAAGCCTTAGATCCGTACATCTGACCATCATGCCCCAAACCTGGAAAAACATATAGAGAATAACCATAGCACATGTCACCATAAGCACCCTGAATAAACAATGAATATAACATTATTTCTATATTCTAACACACTCCAAACATATCATAAAGATTTTTTGGGTTTCAAATGTATTCTGGTTTGATCTGCATGAACAAAAAGATAGGTGATTACTGCACATAATGACAAACTATACCCAAAAAGAAATATTGATCTGCATGTAACTCTTTTTTTTAATACGCTAAAAACCAATTTAGGAACTATTGCATGTTGTGTGAAGAAATCAAGAAAATAAAACAAATCATGATGGTCTACTGACAGATATACATTTGTTATCAACAGCATAGATCATATAAATCAACAACATTAGTAATGCTGTGAGGCAAAAAGAACTAAGACAGCATTCCATCAAGTAATTATTATACTTGAGTGTAAATTATGTAGTAATTTCAATCGTATGGTTACGCAATCTTATGCTTTAATCGAAAACAGTAGATGTAATCCATAATATTATACTAATAAAATTTACTGACCAAACGGATTTAAGATTTGTGCAACTGTATTGAAAGGGTGATGCATAGAAGCTAGTAGTGTGACAAATCAACAAGTTCACTTACAGAGGAAGAGCCATGGAAGCCATTGGCAGCCTCAACAAGATCAGAAAATGATTTCAGATGCAGTCATCTCTGTTTTAAGACATGACCGATTATACCCTCAAGTATCCGAAGAGTAAAGCCAGAGCTTCAACTTCTAGCAGTAGCTTCCCCCGAAGAATCAAAGAATACGTAGCAACACACACGGTTGAGTGCTTGATGTACAACAACTTCATCCATGGGATCTCCTTCTATTATGTGGGGAAGGAGGAGCCGCTTCAAATAAATCAAGGAAACATCAATGCAGAGCTGAAAACTTTTCCTTGACTATATCTACATCAGAATGCGACCATACGAATTAAAGGCAAATGTGCACGTGATACATCACAATTCAAGGTAGCATGATAGCGGCTTGCATTTCAAGAAGTTAACAACATCAAATCTAACAAATTTGTCCAGCTCTCTAGCATGAAGTGGAAATCAGAAGAAATAGAGAACTAAAATAAAGTATGAAAATAAAAATACACATTCAAAATACAAAAGGGAAAAAATAAGACTAAATGGCAGTACTTCTATGGTAAAATAAGCAAAAGCACATGCACACACTAAAAATGTAACCTTCTTCATCTCTTCCTGACTACTATATTTGTAATAATATACTCAATGCAAAAAAGTCCACCGGTAAGATACATTCTATAATGGACTCGAAGCCTATTCCAAACAGAAGGTTTTCCTGCTTCTTACAAACAGCGTCATCAAATAGCCTCATGCGGTTTTATATGCTTAGCTACACAACAATTTGACTAAACTTCTTTCATAGAAAAATGACAAGCAGGAAATGGATGCAACATGTCGTATGCCGATGGTAGGATTATTATCTGTACCTGAAGGAAGCAAGTTCGAGACTGGCTCTCCGAATGTTCTTGCCAAACCTATAGCATGGGCAACTGCAAAGAGTTGCAAGGAAACAAATGCTTTAAAATGAAGATGAGAAAAGTTTAATCGCGATCGAAAGTTAAAACGTAGTACACAGTAGAAAAATGGAATAATTGTTTTTGCAAAGACACTCTAGAATAGAACCAAAAGCACTTTGGGGAATGTTCCGTGGAAACATAATTATCTCAAACATGTCGAATTTTCTTCCACGATTGTACCTAGGCAAATTTTTGAAATGTGAAAATTCAGAAGTCCTCACCAAATTCAGATGGATGTTCATTATTCAATTTAGCCAACCCAAATTTGAGGAAAAAGTAAGACTTGAGCAGAATTTCCTCATTTATCCCCATGAATCTTTCTAATCCAAATGAAAATTTCACTAAATTAGACAACGAGCATGGCATTTCAAGCAGTATTCCATCAGAGATGAAGCCTTCTCGATGAACTCTGCATAAATACTGCCCGTTTCTTCCCAAATCTGCACAAAATCACTCTATCCGTATGGGGGGAAATCGCTTAAACACTGAAATATCCTAACTTTTCCCTCGCAACCAACAAAACGAGACCCTTCCAAACACGCATCCAACCAATACAGCTTGATGAAAGCAGCAAGAGTTAGTTCCACCTACCACGCGGCCTCGAGCGCGATTCGCCTGTCCTCCAAGCAATCCAGTCCATTGTCCAAGAACCGAGCGATCGGTAGCCCAATCCAAGAATACAAAACTCTTATGCAGTCAAAAGCAAAGGAATACAACCGAGCCGTGTAGAACTCGGAGCTAGGAATGCAAAAGATGACGTTCCCGAGCGCGTCGCGATGCCACCTCTCCAGGTCGTGGCCGAGCACCATCTCCGCCTCCTCCCAGCACCGCTGCTTCACCGCGTACGGGAAGCTCCGGGGCTGCGTTGCCGCGTACGGGAGATGCTGCGGAGGCGGTCGAAATCCTCGCCATCAGATCTGGGAAGGGGACGGGAGGAAAGGGCCTAAACAGCATAAAAAAAACCTAACCTGCAGTTACCTGCTCGGCCGGGAGTGAGTTCCAGAGCTAGGAGGCCCGCGCGACAGCACAGGTGAGGAGGGAGTGAGCGAAGAGCTCGAGCCGCGGTAATGCCGAGGGTAGCGGAGAGAGGAGGAGGAGAGCGCGCTCGAGGTGGGCCTTGGCGCCGGCGAGGCCTCGGGAGCGGCCAAGTAGCAGGCGCGTGGGCCACGGCGACCGGGAGGAGCATGGCGGTGTTCGAAGGCTGGAGCGCGGACTCCAGGAACGCCGACGCGGTGGAGAAGTCGCGCCGACGCTTGGCCTCCTCTGCCAGAGCGAGGAGCCCGCCCACAGCCGACATGGATGGCCCGGCGGCGGCGGCCAGCATGGCGGAGAAGGGAGGGCTAGGGCGCGGCGGCCGGCATGGGGATTTACGGAATCGGGGGAGTAGGGGATGGGAGCTTGGAGGCGAAGCCTGTGAGGAACGGACAACGGCACAGATCGCTCGAGGGCGGGCGGGGATGATTGCGGCGCGGGGCTGGGGATGCGCGGCGCAAGAGATTGCATCGCGCGGGACGGGGGATCGGGAGGGGGCGGCGATGTGGAGTGAGAGGGGGGTTGCCGGGTTGGGGGCTGCGGAGTTGGGGCGGCACGAGGAGATTGGAGCGAGAGCCGAGGAGTCGCGCTGCGTAAATGTGAGGGCTGTGTAAGGCTGTGTACGTGTGAAGTGAGAAGGGGGCTGGAAAGTGGGGTCCGCGGAAGAACGAATCGACCATCAAGTGCTGTTTTATAATAGTAGAGATATGCAGGTCTAATAGGTTACCACTATACAATAAAAACGAGGCCCATGACAAACGCAGAAAACTAGGTCGGCCCATACCCAAATTGAAGGCCTAGCTTTCATCGTCTCGGTCGTTCCTCTCGGCCGCGGAGCGCCGTTCTGTCGGAAAAAAAAAATTTAGACCGGGATGCAAACCACCAGCGTTAGGCTCTGAATTAGATTGATTCTACGTGAACATCAGGCTAATTAATATCTATTCACCTTCGCGTGGACACCAACGCTGGACCACCTTAATTAGCCAGCGCTGAACCACTTTAATTAGCGAACGGATATTGATTAGCCTGATGCCTACATAGAACCAATTTAGTCCGGGATCCAACACTGGTGGTTTACACCCCGGGTCTAAAATTTTTTTTCCCGTTCTGTCCGTGCTGCACAAATTGCGCGGAGGCAGCAGTACAGTGTAAGTAGTAGCAGCTGAGCGAGCCAAAACCTCCCCCTTTCCTTCTGGGGAGTGGTTGGAGCACGTCAGCTACTGGAGTGCCAGCTTGGAGCCCCAAAAGCCCAAAACCTACTTTACTCTCCCCTTCCTTCTGGGAGTGGGGAGGGTTTCTAGGGTATGAGTGCTCGTAAACCCCTTCACTGGACATCAGAGTGAGGGAGAAACGAGTCATTCTGAGGAGGGACGGACTCTATGTAGCCATTTCTTGAACCAGGCGAAGCAAGAAAGGGCGAAGAAGGCTGATCAGGGGCCAAACCCGGCAATCAACGCCCTCGCATATGTTGTCGAACGAAATTGTCAGGATGTTAAAGGAAACTGGATTCGCTTCTACGAAGGTGAAGACGAAGTGCAGGAGAGTAGTATGTTTATTCCTCAATGCCCCCCTCTCTTTTGGTTCTTAATTTCGTATCTTTTGCTTTATTTTTTAACTCCTATTTTGGTTTCGTGTAATCTTTTTCCTTTTGTATCCTAGATTCTATTTTGGTTGTTCTCTTTCCTCCTCTCTCGCTGTCTGTTGTGTGCGCAGTGTGCATACAATCTCTTTGCAGATTTATGGGTTTTCTCACTAAAACAAGGAATTTTCCTTCTCAATCTAGCTCATCTTAGTGATTTTCCTTTAATCCACAGCTGGGCTTCTTAATGATCCATGGAAGCGTGAGTTGATGACGCACGATATTAGTCACACGGTATTTTTCACATTTCTACCACAATGTGGCGGTAAGAAGCATAATGTGAACCGCAAGACTTCCTGTGATGGAACATGGGAGCTTAAATCCAAGAAGAAGGAGCTGGCACCAGAATACCTAACAGGACAAATATTAAAATTCACAGAAACTAGTGGCGATATCAGTATGTCGATGCTTGAGGTCACCCTGAAGACAGACACGTACCGAACCGGTATATATATATATATATATATATATTGTTACAAAGTATTGTTTTAATAGATGTCCATAACCCCTTTTAGAAGAAACTCTCATGTATCAATTAAAGGAGAAACTCCATGCTATTACTATGAAACCTACATAGTATCAATTCTTGTAACTCTTTATTTAGTTCAAACCTCTCATGTTACCTATAAATAGAGGGTTGTATGCATGAAAGAAATGAACAAGAAAGAAAGAATTCCCTCTACTTCTACATTGTTCATGCTTTGAGTAATCCACTATATTGTTCATATTTTGGGTAATTCATTATTTATTTTATATCACGTTATCAGCACGATCGCCTCTAAAAGGCTATCGTAAATTTCACATACTAAAAATACTTTGATCGTCGTTTTCTAAGTTTACTATGTCGAATCTTGCAAAACTTGAATTCATGGCTTTGGATATTACGGGCAAAAATTATTTGTCTTGGGTGCTTGATGCCGAAATCCATCTAGATGCAAATAGCCTCGGCGAAACAATTAAGGAGGGAAATAAGGCGTCTAACCAAGAAAAGGCTAAAGCCATGATCTTTATTCGCCATCACCTCCATGAAGGGTTAAAAGTGAATACCTTACGGTGAAAGATCCCCTTGTTCTTTGGAACAAATTAAAGGAAAGGTATGACCATCGAAAACTGTAATTCTCCTAAAGCTCGGTATGATTGGTTGCACCGAGGTTGCAAGATTATAAAACTGTTTGTGAGTATAATTCAGCCATGTTCAAAATCACTTCATAACTTTTGTTGTGTGGAGAAAAGGTTCTGAGATGAGGAAATGTTGGAGAAAACATACTCCACATTTCATGCTTCAAATTTGCTCTCTGCTGACAATACCGAGAAAAAGGGTTCAAGAAATATTCGAACTTATTTCTTGTTTACTTGTGGTGAACAAAATAATGAGCTTTTGATGAAAAACCATGAGGCTCGTCCAACTGGTTCAAGTCCATTCCCTGAAGCGAATGCAACAAGATATAATAATAACAATAGAGGGCGCGGCCGAGGACGTGGTCGTGGTCGTGGATATGGACGAGGTCGTGGTAGAGGAAATTATAATGTTTCCTTAAAAAATACAAATGGTCCCCAAAAGAGGCAAGAAAAGGGAGATACAGGGAAAAATGAAAATTATAAACATGAAAATATATGCTATCGCTGTGGAGGCAAAATCATTGGTCGCGTAATTGCCGTACGCCAAAGCACCTCGTGGATCTCTATCAACAATCGCTTGAAAGGAAAGAGAAAAGGATAGAGACCAATTTTGCCAATAGTAATGAAGATAATGAATATTTTGGCAAAACTCAAGAAGAAGATAGCGGCCAACATGATACAACTCATCTAGATGTCTCTGATTTTCTTATTCAAGAATAATTCTTTTTAAGTTGTTATTTGTACAAGAATAAATTTTATATGTTACATCTTTAATAATGCAAACATGTTATGTTTTTGTTCGAGAATAAATATAATATATTATGTATTGAATTATGGTTGTAATGTTTCATGTGTTAATGAATTTTATGTTATAATGTTCATTTATCTTATTAAAATTTTCTTTTGAAGTGAATGGAAAAAATGCTGGTAAATGGTGGAGATATATGTGTTGTAGACAGTGCAACAACACATACTATTCTCAAGAATAAAAGGTATTTTCATGATTTAACGATGCATAATGGAAGTATCAATACCGTATCTGGGAGTGCAAATTTGATAGAGGGCTCCGGACAGGCCATAATATTATTACCCGGTAAGACAAAAATAAGTGTGAAAGAAGCATTGTATTCCCCAAAGTCTCAAAGAAATCTATTGAGTTTTAAAGATATTCGCCAAAATGGATATCACATTGAGACAATTAATGAAGGAAATAGGGAATACCTTAACATTACAAATATGTCATCGGGTAGGAAAAATGTATTGGAAAAATTGCCATCATTATTATCTGGTTTGTACTATACAAAGATTGATAAAATTGAATCATATATGGTGGTAGACCAGAAGTTTACCAACCATAACGAATTTATTGTATGGCATGACCGATTGGGCCATCCGGATCAACAATGATGCGGAAAATTATAAATACTTGTGTGGACATATGTTGAAGAACCGGAAGATTCTTCATCAATGACTTCTCATGTGTGGCATGTTCTCAAGGAAAATTGATTGTAAGACCATCACCAGCTAAAATAGGGAAATTTGAATCCTTGATTTTCTAGAGCGCATACAAGGAGATATATGCGGACCTATTCATCCAAACAAGTGGTCCATTTAGATATTTTATGGTTTTGATTGATGCATCGACTAGATGGTCACATGTCTCTCTATTATCAACTCGCAACCTGGCGTTTGCGAGATTGTTAGCCCAATTAATAAAATTACGAGCACAATTTTCAGATTATCCTATTAAATCGATACGTTTGGATAATCTTTGGTGAATTTACCTCAAAAAGTTTCAATGATTATTGCATGTCAATTGGAATAAATGTTGAGCATCCTGTAGCACATGTTCATACACAGAATGGTCTTGCAGAATCACTTATAAAACGGCTCCAATTAATTGCGAGACCGTTACTTATGAAATCAAAACTCCCAACATCAGCTTGGGGCCATGCTATTTTGCATGCGGCATCATTAATTCGCATCAGGCCAACAAGTTATCATACTTCTTCTCCATTACAGTTAGTATTTGAAAAAGAGCCAGACATATTCCATCTAAGAATTTTTGGTTGTGCAGTATATGTTCCAATTGCTCCACAAAAACGCACGAAGATGGGACCACAAAGAAGGTTGGGAATATATGTTGGGTATGAATCCCCTTCTATAATAAAATATCTTGAGCCATTAACGGGAGATTTATTTACAGCTAGATTTGCAGATTGTCATTTTGATGAATCAAATTTCCCAACATTAGGGGGAGAAATGAAGCAGCTAAATAAGGAAATTGTTTGGAATGAATTATCATTATCTCATTTTGATCCTCGCACAAGATAATGTGAACATGAAGTTCAAAGGATAATTCATCTACAAAATTTAGCGAATAATTTGCCTGATGCTTTTACAGATTTGAAACGAGTGACAAAGTCACATATTCCAGCTGCTAATGCTCCTGAAAAAATTGGTGTCCCAGAAGGACAACCAGCTATTGCAAATGAGACAAAACCTACCATAAAACGTGGTAGACCATTGGGCTCGAAAGATAAAAATCCTCGAAGAAGAAAAGGAGCTAAAAATAGTCAAGTTGAGGAAATAATAGCCCAATAAAAATCTCCTGAAGAGATGAATGACATGACTAATAATACTATTTCGAAAGAAATACAGGTACCTGATTCTACACAAACTGAGATCTCATTAAACTATGTCATGTCAGGAAAACTTTTGAACCGTGATATTGACGTCAATGATGCATTTGCATATAATGTAGCGCTAGAAATTATACACGGTAATGAGGATCAAGAACCTCGATCAATCGAGGAATGCAAACAAAGAAATGATTGGCCAAAATGGAAAGACGCAATTGAGAGTAATTGAATTCTCGACAAATAGAGAAGTTTTGAACTCAGAGCTCATACACCCAATGGTGTAAAACCTATTGGTTACAAATGGGTCTTTGTGCGAAAAAGAAATGAGAAAGGAGAAGTTACAAGATACAAGGCACGATTAGTTGCCCAAGGTTTTTCCCAAAGACCTAGTATAGATTATGAAGAAACATACTCTCCCGTGATGGATGCAACAACTTTTAGATATCTTATCTGTCTGGCAATGAAGGAATACCTTGACTTGCGTCTGATGGATGTTGTTACAGCATACTTATATGGATCACTAGATAGTGATATTTATATGAAAATCCCCGAAGGATTCAAACTGCCAGAAGCAGCAGGTTCTCGAGAACAATATTCAATTAAACTAAGAAAGTCATTATACGGATTAAAACAATCCGGACGAATGTGGTATAATCGTCTCAGTGAATATTTGATAAAAGAAGGATACACAAACAATGCCATTTGTCCATGTGTATTCATAAAAAGATCTGGAGATGAATTTGTGATAATCGCTGTATATGTTGATGATCTAAATATGATTGGAACAACTAAAGGAATCTCAAATGCAGTTGAATGCTTAAAGAAAGAATTTGAGATGAAGGATCTTGGAAAAACAAAGTTTTTCCTTGGATTGCAAATTGATCATCTTAAGAATGGAATTATTATTCATCAAGCGACTTATATAGATAAAATTTTGAAACAATTTTATATGGATAAAGCACACCCTTTAAGTTCCCCAATGGTTGTAAGATCGCTTGATATAACTAAAGATCCTTTTCGACCTCCAGATAATGATGAGGAAATTCTCGGCCCTGAAGTGCCATATTTAAGTGCCATAGGTGCACTTATGTATCTTTCTACTCATACGACGATTGATATCACATTTGCAATCAACTTATTAGCAAGATACTGACTCATGTCCTACGAGAAGACATTGGGCAGCGTCAAACATATATTTCGTTATCTTCAAGGTACAAATGATATGGGTTTATATTTTTCGATGCATACAAGAAAGAGTTAGTTGGTTTTGCAGATCTGAGGTATCTATCTGATCCCCATAATGGTCGATCACAAACCGGATATGTTTTTACTTTTGGTGGCACTTGCTATATCATGGCGTTCAATGAAACAGACTATAGCGGCAACATCATCTAACCATGCGAAATTTTGGCAATCCATGAAGCTAGTAGAGAATGTGTTTGGTTAAGAAATATGACAGGGCATATTAAAAGATCATGCGGCCTACTTTTAGACAAGAAAGAGCCTACCATTATATATGAGGATAATGCAAAGATGTATATCTCAACCGAAGGAGGATATATCAAAGGGGAAGAGTGAAGCATATATCACCAAAATTTTTCTTCACTCATGACCTTCAAAAGGATGGTGTTCTGAAAGTCCAGCAAATTCGCTTATGTGAGAATCTTGCTGATTTATTCACAAAGGCACTTCCTACTACAACGTTCAAGAAATTGATCAATATGATTGGACTTTATCGATTCAGAGATCTTAAGTGATCAGGGGGAGTGAATATGTTATGTACTCTTTTTCCCTTAACCATGGTTTTTTCCCACTGGGTTTTTCCTTGGTAAGGTTTTTAACGAGGCATACATATTCACAAATTAATGGATATCCAAGGGGGAGTGTTACAAAGTATTGTTTTAATGGATATCCATAACCCCTTTTAGGAGAAACTCTCATGTATCAATTAAAGGAGAAACTCCATGCTATTACTATGAAACCTACATAGTATCAATTCTTGTAACTCTTTATTTAGTTCAAACCTCTCATGTTACCTATAAATAGAGGGTTGTATGCATGAAAGAAATGAACAAGAAAGAAAGAATTCCCTCTACTTCTACATTGTTCATGCTTTGAGTAATCCACTATATTGTTCATACTTTGGGTAATTCATTATTTATTTTATATCATATATCTCTCTTTATTACCGCCCAATAAAATCATGCATGCAATCTGCATATTCCGTTCGTTCGTGCATGTACCACTCTCAATTAATGCTGATGTCACAACTTCGAATGACAGTCATACCAATTGAAATGATCTTTTTATTGTTGACTTGATTGGACCTACAGCGAAAAGTGAGCTTATGCCTGGTTTATAAAGGGCACATAGATGCCGCTACAGCTTATCTAACGGAGACACTTGCATATGGTGTCCGAAAGGTAACAGTAGTAGTATGACACTCAAACTTTGCATAAATGATAGCGTAAAACCTAGACCAATCGTGGCCTAACATACACTGACTACACATTGTGCATCCTCTCTATGCAGGTTATACGTATGGATGAGGACATGGACATGCTTCTTTCTAAGGGAAATAGCAAATTTCCTGTTAACTTCACTAGCACTGGGCCAAAACGTGAACTAGAGGAGAGCTCGAACCAACCAGAAAATAACAAAAGGCCATGCTTCCTCTATTCTATAAATACATATGATTGCACGGAGAATTGTGAAACCGGTAAGTGATCATACTACTACAGAAAAATATTAGGCGTCTCATCACAGACAAACATCACTGACGGTTTTATAGTAAAACCGTTAGTGATATCATTACAGATGGTACTCTTCATAAACTGTCAGTAATATACAGCAATATCATAGACGGTTTTAGTATAAAATCATTAAGATGGTTTTATACTCAAACCGTCTGGGATTCTATGTATACCTCTAACGGTTTATGAATAGAATCGTCTGTGATATCTCCTAGTAATATATAATACAGAGCCCCGAGCCACTTAGTGTTTTTTAGGGTTTCGGAATCTATCTTTGAGGTGGCTGTGGCTGTGAGGCAATACGGTGAAAAAAGATTGATTTTGAAAGGTAATTGTAGATTCGTTTGATTTTGGTGATCTAAGGTTAGCAATAGGTTCTCATTGCATTATATTCAATATCTAGCTTGGTAAAGAGAGAATTTGAGGATTATTTAGATCTAGCTTGTAGATCCATATGTTCTTGGTGATCTAAAGTTAGTAATGGGTCCTAATTGTATGATGTTCAAGATCTAGCTTTGTAAGGAGATAATTTGAAGATTGTTTAGATCTAGCTTGTAGATCCATATGTTCTTGGTGATCTAAGATTAGTAATTGGTTCTAATTGTATTATTTTATATAAGATTTAGCTAGCTAGTTTGGTGAAGAGAGAATTTGAAGATTGTATTTAGATCTGGCTTGTAGATCCATTTGTTATTTGTGACCTATATTCAAGATCTAGCTTTGTAAGGAGAGAATTTGAAGATTGTTTAGATCTAGCTTGTAGATCCATATGTTCTTGGTGATCTAAGGTTAGTAATTGGTTCTAATTGTATTATTTTATATAAGATTTAGCTAGCTAGTTTGGTGAAGAGAGAATTTGAAGATTGTATTTAGATCTAGCTTGTAGGTCCATTTGTTATTTGTGACCTATATTCAAGATCTAGCTTTGTAAGGAGAGAATTTGAAGATTGTTTAGATCTAGCTTGTAGATCCATATGTTCTTGGTGATCTAAGGTTAGTAATTGGTTCTAATTGTATTATTTTATATAAGATTTAGCTAGCTAGGTTGGTGAAGAGAGAATTTGAAGATTGTGTTTAGATCTAGCTTGTAGATTCATTTGTTATTTGTGACCTAAGGTAGTAATTGGTTATATAATTGCATTATATTCAAGAAATAGCTAGCAGTGTATAATTTAAGAATGTGTGCATGCACACACCTAGTGTACTTCAATATTGAACACTAAATGTTATATGTGTAACGTAGATGGACCAAAACTAGACATACAATGAGAACTGTGCGAGTGTCAAGTACATTAATGGTGTCTCCGCTTTTAGAAGAGCTGCAGAGAAAGATACGTTTAATAAGGGTGCAATTTATGTCTTGTCCATGCATTGATTGCGAGAATATGAGAATGTTAGTATATCACATATGGTCCTAATTAAAAATCGTCTATGATGTCGTATATCACAGACGGTTTAGAAACCGTTTGCGAGTTGTAACATCACTGACACGTGATTACAGATGGTTCGGAAAACCGTCTGTGACAATGTACCGACCCCCATTTTTACATAAATGCAAAAATAGAAATCTCATGTGCAAACAGTACTAGTCCCATGATCAGTAGCTAGTACGCACATTTATAACAATTGGAATCACAACCATACATCATATTATTAAAACGGAAGCTAATTTACATAGTAATCTTACATTTCAGAGTATATAGCAGCGAAAGAAATAAAGTCTTATAGTGTGCCCATCCAACCCTCAGGCAACTAACAAAGTATAATCCCTAGAAAAACTCGTTAACAATATTCCCGCATCCTGCGTCAAGATATATGTCGTCTGGAAGTACGCTAACTTCACCTAAAAACAATGAATAAGCAAGGGTGAGTACTTGCGTACTCAGCAAGACTTTTGCAAAACCTAAAATATATGCAGGCCATTTCAAAGGAAAGGTTTCTATGGTTAAATTGCATAAAGCTAACTTTGAAATGTAAATACTGAATAGTAGATTGCAAAACAGAATTTAAGTAAAAGCAAGATTGATATAAAAATAACAAATAAAGAGTATAGTAACAACTCACAGTCCTCCATGACGTGAGTATCAAGATGTCCAATTTCCTGCCAGTACGTGGCACAACAAATCTTTGCCAAAACAAGATATATCAGGTGAAAACCATCCCATTTTGAAAATAGGAAAACATCTAACTCGTGCTGGCGCACCAAGACTCCCATAACCGCGGGAACGACTTTTCGAAAAGTTTTACGCTCTGCAGAGGTGTACATCTTTACCCACAAAAAATGACTTACTCTTTGTGCAAGCTATTAGCACACTTCCTTTGGTGTGCCGCAGAGAGTCATGACATAATTGTTACATTATATAGACCTAACTTTGCATCAGCGACGGTGACGGAAAACTCTTGCTATGGCAGAAGAAACACATATATATAAAACATGATATCATCATCTCAAAAACAGTCGGGCACCGTTTCTTTCCATTGCAAGGCGTACACCATTATATCAGCAAATGTTATTCCCAACACCTCGGTGTGGGCACCCCTTCGAGCAACCAGTCTGTAACATCTCGGCGCCAAACGCACCGCAAATGCTACCAAAAGACTCTAATTGACACTTACAACACTCCGGAACCACTCTTGCACAGAGTGTTCCCAACAAAAACCAAGAAAAATAAAAAAAATGCGACAAGAAGTTCAAATGACCTAGGGACTCAATGAACGAGTCACTAAACCTTTTACCTCTAATAAAAGGTTGAAACCGACCTTGACACTCTCTAAACTCGGTTAAAACTAAGTCACCGAAATTTAGAAAATTTCGGCATGACCTCTCTAGACAGTAGGACATCCACTCAGCAGACAAAACAAACAAATGCAGTTATGATATCATTCTAGCAGGTCCTTAGTTAATCAATAACACATCCAACAGAATTTAATAACTACACCACGACGAACGACATATTACAACCATGATCAATACAACTAGGCTTTACAAATCGATTAAATGGTTTCATGCAAACGTGCTTGTGCTACTACTCCCCCCATGCATGCCGGTTTCAATGTACCTGCAACAACACAACAAACAAGCGTGAGTCGATGACTCAGCCAAGTACATGAAAGCAACAATTCCAATTTATCATAAGTAAAACAAGAGCTTGACCATAAAAGCAAGGAAGGCAAATGAAGCAACATCCGGACGATACGCTTTTATACTCATTTAAAGTAATAACTTGACTATACAAGAAAATTACCGCAATCAAGTCATCAACTTGATAATAAACCCATTCAACGCCAAAGAATCATTACTTAACTCTAAGTCACAACATCTCCCGACTCAACAACCCCTTGTTGCAACTCAAACCATTTTCATCAATTGCATTTGAGTTTATAACTCGACTTCACTTCCCGATATTCATACAACATAATTTAGCAGGGCAAAGAAATACGCTAATTCATCAAATACAATTCAATCTCCCCTTTTTGGATTGAGTCCACGACTCAACCTTCGATTACCGTAATTACCACCCATATGACACACCATTTACCACAACACTCATTATTAAAGATGCAATGCACATGAATGCTCATTTCCATGCATCGTCTGCAGTCTTCTGAAAGTGCCCACCCGTCGGTGTGCACCCTCACGTCCCTTCCATCCCGTAGATGGAAGGTGCCTACTGTTACTGTCTCGCTCCCATTCACCTCGATGAATGGGACTACGAGGTAGGACTTTTGTGTTCACTACGTGTGAACACAGAGGCCCTGATCGAATGGGTCGCCTCTTCCATTATGAATGCACAAATGCAATTTACATGAATGAAATGCAACCCTTCATTCATCGCCAACACTAACATATCCATAACCACACACATACATAAACATAGCCCAAATTCTCACATTCATAACCATAACCACACTCATACATAAACATAGCCCAAATTCTCACATTCATAACCATAACCACACTCATACATAAACATAGCCCAAATTCTTACATTCATAACCATAACCACACTCATACATAAACATAGTCCAAATTCTCACATTATTAACCATCTAATCTATTCGCACACACACTAAATTCCATTTCCCAGATGGGGCACAATTAAGTACGAGTATCCACGTACCCCATACCCGCTACTCACTACAATGTTAACAAAGGTACAGTAAACTTACCGGGATTAAGGCTTACTAGTGACCACTCGAATCCAATAGCTAATCACGTCCGCGAAGGAACGATCACCAATCTAACTAACACTTGCCACAATCAATAGAAATTAGCCATGAACAGATATATAACCACGAACAACTCAATTAAGCACACAACTCGATGTACTTGCATCCATTCCCTTAACTGTTTAATCATCATAAACATTTTATAAGATGAAGCACCTTCTAGCTATATTCAAGCAAAGCTTACCTCTTGCGGATTCATCGGCAATTACATACGCTAAGAGCAAACAATCGATTAATCCTCCTAGCCACAATCTAGGGAATGCACTTGCCTTTTACTGACGAAGAATGGAGTGGCATACGGTAGAGGCTACTCCCGACAGAATCTTCTCTGCAATTAAACAATACTCATTCCACTTAAATTTATGCACAAATTAGTTTTTCTTGTAAACTAAGCCTTATCTTTTGAATAACAATTACAGGGGTTCATACACAAATAACACATATGTGTATATTCTAGAACATAATAAACAACAACACACAAAATCTTCAAGAACCTAATACTGGTATACATAAGTAGTTGGTATGCATCAGTAACAAATCCACATATACAATACATATGCAACTACTGTTTATTAACCAAGAGTTCGCAATCAATACTTCATGAACACTTATCGTAGCACATTCGAAAATTGTAGCACCTCTCCTGGACCCTTCACACAAAGAATGGAGGATACTAGATCTGAAGAGAATGAATTCTGCTGCAACGCACCTTGTATTATTTGTGTGATTGTCCAACACGGATTTTACTTACCACAGCAGGGGTGGGAAGTGAATACAACACTAACTTTGCCAACTGGTTAGTTGATTCTTTTCTTAACATGGTTCTGGAAGACATATGTTTCAGAGCTATCTTCTAAGAGTAAGTAAATCTTTCAAATTAAGAGCAATCAAGTGGGGCTTACTCAGTTCATTCACATGTGATCTTTTTTTTTCAAAGGGGGGAATCAATATGTGTAGTAATTAAACACAACCTTAAATAGAAGGTAAAATCAGAGAAGTGGTATAAGTTGATGCGAGTCATGAAACCTATTTTCAGCATCATTCATTCGAAATCACCAAAAATAAAATCACATTGTAAATTAGCTCACATCAGTAGAATAGAACTAGCACAGTACTAAACGACAGTATGGATAAAACAGCCCCATTCCTTAGAATAGCTACAAATGCTACGATCGTAACATACAGTCACAATTACTAGGGTTGAGCATGTGAAGCATTTCCTCAAACACCTTAACTACAACCATCCATCCATAAGCTAGACCCCCACCTCCACTTACCACACAAAGGGAGAAGGAGGAAGGCAATGCTTCTTTGCTTTATTGGTGTTTGGCGGTCTCTCTTCGCCTGTCTCTGCTTGGTTACGTGTTGTTTGGTGGTTCTGGCGGGAGAGAAAGCCTGCTTGGCTGGCATTTCTTGGAGTTCTTGCTCTTATTTGTACTTCTTCGCTTCTTCTGCCGCGCCTTGCTTCCATTGGAAGTGGGCGGGGCCGGCAGACTCGGCAGCCGCAGGACTCTAGTGGAGTTTGGCGGCGATTTGGCGGCGAGGCCTTAAGCAGCAATGGCAGGAGAAATGAGACGGCAGGAGAAGGGAATGGCGCTGGCGACTAGGGAGGAAGGGAAGGCACACCAGCCCCCCTGGATGCTACCGGCCAGAGGAGAAAAGGAATGGCGCCTGCTACTTGGGGAAAAAATCGGCAGAGGATGGCTTGGGGAGGAACAATGTCAGCCACTCATTTGAAAGAGAAAGAGATAAGGTTAGGAAAAAGTAGGTGGAGAGAGGAATTTCCAAAAATACCCCTCCCAAAACCTAAAACCTTTAATCCTAACCCCTCTAGATGGCCAACCTCCTCCGAGATCACCTGCCAGACGGGCCCAGCTCACCCGACTGAAGGCACAAAAATTTTGGGGCGAGGTTTCGCACTATTACACAGTCACTGAAGAAGCCCGTACTACTTCGGCCTACCAATGTGCAAAGCTAAATCTACATAACTTAATAAGTTAAGGCTATCCCATACCAGCACTTGTGGTTGCACGGTATTTCTTGGATTTAACGAACACTGAGTTCGGTCCTTAATCCGACATGGGTAATAATCTTCCCCTACACTACGTGCAAGTCCATGCACCTCCGGCTATTGCCAATAATTGCACGCATCAAAAACATAGTTTTGTTTTCATTTTTAGTCAAAATACCAATAACCATCATCATGTCTCAATATTTCCAAGTTTCATCTGATCAATGTTTCCAATTGATTTATCCCAAGTCTAAAGCATGGCTAAGCAAGATTATTAAACATCGTGTATACCCAGAATGACATTATATATTGTCTAACCATGATTCTAAGGTATCAAGGTTCACAAATTCATTTATATCAAGGAGGTTTCAGGAATTTACAGGTATAACAACCATTTCCCACAATATAGCAGAGTTTAATGAATATACGCGTGCAATAAAAACATTTAATGAAAACATTTATAAAACTGGGATCAACATGGTCAAAGGGGGTGCTTAACTTGCTTAGTTGCTGTTTACAACGTAGTTGGAGTCGTAGTCGGCGTTGTCGTCGATGGGAGTAGTTACGTCGGGTACTACACGTCATTCAACAGAAACATAGCAAATAACAAAGTTCAATAAGGGCAAAAAAGAAGATAGACAGAAAATCAAATAAAGATTCATCACAGAAAACTGGGATAGTTTAGGGTTTGGGTTGCATGATTTCAAGTTCTTGTTTTAATTGATTAATTATATGCATATATATTCATATCGTTAACAGTTTTCAAGTTGAATGATGCACGGTTTTCTTTATAGATGATTTATTCTTATCTTACGAATTCAAGAAGCTAAAATTATGTATTTTTATATTTATAATATCGAATTCAAGATGCAAAATTATTTGGATTAATAGAAGTTAAAACATTAATCACTTGTTGGGTGTTACTGAATGAGTAGTATTTAATCCATTAATTAACTTTGCATGAAAAAGGTTTTATATGTTAGATCTATTAACATAGGTTACTGGTTATATATATATATATATATATATATATATATGGTTTTTAAGAAGGTTCTAGTGATACAAACATTTTAATCATAGACTTCTTCAATAATATCGAGTTCATTTGTTCATCACCTAAAGCTTTGATTCATGATTTTTAAGGTTTTCAACTACTAAGATTTATATGATAAACATAATAAAATAAGGTTATTTATTTAGAATATGGTTGATAGTTATATATATACTTTACATGAAACCATAAGTATATATATACTTTGAATAGTGTTTCTCTAAAACTTATATTATTATTTATTGATGATAGTTATATAAAATGAGTTTTAGAGAAACACTATTCAAAGTATATACAACCATAAAACACTATTCAAAGTTTAGCCATCCCAGATAGACTGATTAGTGGCTGTACTGATTTTTTGCCGTAGCTCTTTTTACATTAGCTGCTTCATCGCATGTTATGATTCACATCTTATTTACTGGTTATTCCTAATATTTCTGAAATTTAAGTTTACTGAAATACATTTTTTTATGTATTATTGGACTGGAGCATGCTGACGCCACATTCTGGATTATATCTTATTTTAAAATTCCAAATGCTCTACGAGCTTTCTGAATTCATTCCTTACTGTTCAAATCCTCAATTGTTGGAGTTGCATTTTTCAGCTTGTTGCTTCGTGTTATTTAATGAAAATATTTTTATGTTATTGCAGCTGATTTCCTGTAAAATTACTCAGATGAGCATGCAGTTGAAGAATTATTTCATCTTTGGCACGACATTTAGCTGAATTGAAACTCCCACTACTACAAAAAGAGTTATATTAGACACATCATCACAGCATTTTTTATGAAAACAAATGCGTGATGTGTTTTGACACATCGCAGACGGTTTGTAGTTGAAGCTATGCGTGATGTCGGATCATCACAGACGGTTTTATCTACAAATCATCTGTGATAAAAGCGAGAACTTTACAGACGGTTTTTCGCTAGAACCGTTTGTGATGTTCACCTCATCATAGATGGTTCTAGCCAAAAACCGTATGTGAAGTTCTTGCTTTCATCACAGACGGTTTTTGCTAGAACTATCTGTGATGTTCACATCATCACAGACGGTTCTATCTACCGCCCGTGAAGTTCTCGCTTTCATCACGAGCGGTTTTTGCTAGAATTATGCGTGATGTTCACTATCCATGAGCGGTTTTAATTTGAAACCGTCTCAAATAAAAAAATAGAAAATTTTAAATATTGATAATTTCCTCTCCTGCCTTCTAATTTGAAAGAATTAAAATTAAATAATATTATATTTGAAATAATTGGAACTAATATTCCATTTGCAATAATTAAAAAGAACGGCCGAAACAGATTCAAAACTTCAGAGGCCGTTTTGAGGCCCTAAACAACCTTTTTTTGGAATTCCATCGCCGCGTACGCACTCGCACAAACCAGCAGGATGCGACCATCTGATTTTGGCACATCACAAACTTCTAGTGCAATTGATTTATGATGAGCTGACCATACGGACTTCCATCTTGATTTTTAGGATATCCACACTTCCAATGCAATTGGGACCAGGACTTATAATGAGTATTCTTGAGGTTGATTGTCTTTGCTATTCGTTCCTTCTAATATTGAGTTAGATGAAGATGAAGAAAACCATCGCCGTGAGAATTATTTTTCCCAATTATTTTCATCTGTGATCCTTATCATAATTGTCCTGTACCTTATACTTTTAATTTATCTGTTTATAGGAAAGCTGATTAAGAGTTTTTTGGATGACACAAACAGTCAAATCACTGAACATGGGTATACATTTAGTTTGTTGGCTTACAGTTTACATAGTTTTCTCATTCGTATTGTTAACTAATATGCTTGCATTTTTTTCAATATTACAGATTATCTTGTTTGTTTGAGGAAATTGATGAAGGAAGTCTTGCTGTTTTGTATAAAAACAAGCGTTTTCATGTTATGATTAAGGTATGATATCTATCCCCTTGTAATATTGATGAAGAAAGTGTTGTCATCCATAAGTTCGTTGTTTCGTTTTGTTCATACTTATTGTGCAGCACCATGGTACCTTGTACCGCAGTAACGGATCAAGGTCTTCGGACCAGCCATCTTCGTGCCTTGTGGAAAACTCTAAATAAGGTATGTGACACCCCATTCCGCAACTGTCTGTGTTTGAAATGGTGGTACTTATTGATTTATTTCCGTTTCCAATCAATAATTGTTAGGTTGATGGGGATGAGATCTTTATGACGAGTGGATTCTTACCAATCGAGAAGAAAGCTGATGTGACAAAAGTGAGTTTCTGCTGCTTTAACTTTCCTTCAATTTTATTATCTAAGTGTAAATGTAAAAACAGGTTCAGGCATGGTCCAAGGAAAAGGAGGTAGAGGCAGAGAGAAACATGAAGGAGCTTTTGAATGAAGTTGAAATGGAACGTGCAATGTCGAGTGAGGCGCATATGAAAAAACTAAAGAAGAAAGGAAAAGCAAGAAAAGCTCAAGTGGACTTATCTATCCTTGAAACTCCAGTAGCCCCTGCTGGAAATCAAAGTAGTGATTTAGATGCTGTTGCCTCTTATGTGGACTCAATTGCTTACAGATTTATAAAGTTTCTCAGGGGGTAATTTCATTCCATCCAACAGTTTTAGGCCCAGTTTATGGTTGGTGTGCTGTGTTGTGCAGTGCTTATTTTTAAGTGCATGTGAAACCAAGTTATTAAAATATTAATATGTTTAGTAAATTAGATTATAAAGTTAGATATGTTTTGTTATCTAAAGGTTATCTTCAGATGATGTCATCATAATCCACCACAATGACTTCTTCTGAAATGAATTATGTTTTGCTTGCAAATCCTCCACGTTCAGAGATGGCAGCATGAGCAAAGTACCATTCTTTGAAGGAGAAGTGGAAGCTCTGAGGAAACGTGGTGTCTTTAAAATGAACATCCAATACACACACATTGAGCAGGAGGATAGAGAACTTGCTTTAGCTATCCGCGATAACTACAATAGGTATTCTCCACCCCCACCACCCAATTAGTATGCTAACTCAATTTTTCGATTTTTAGCAAAAAATATACTGCAGGGATTATGAAGATTTAAGATATTCTCTTTATCAGTACCTAGTGGAGAATAAATTTGGAGAAGAAATATTAGAGCAAGTCAGTCTAGAAATTCATAATTTGCCGGCACCCAAAAGGTAAAAACGACAAGTTTGTTTTGTCTTCGAAGTAACAAGAAATCTTACTGCATTTCTTTTCACATGAAGCACTCTATCTCTCATGGAATTTGCTGCTGCAAATGATATGACTTTGGGTTATAAGCTTTATTGCGGAAAAAGGGTCAACTCTACATCTTTTATCAGGCGAATGATGGCTAATGGATACCTTCAACATATTTTAAGCAATCACAAGGAATGTCGCTGTTGGGGTGGGGAGTGGAAGCTTTCAGATATGGAGGTTGAGGTCACAAATGGCGTGCTTCGATTCACCATCAAAAAAGAGGCATTCGTGCCTTTTTGCAGTGACAATATGGTTGCGGATTTAAAATCATATTGTAAGTTCGTATTTCCATGTTTTGAAAGTAAAGATAAAGATATTGAGGGCTATCCGGCATATTTCGATGAGTTTCATGAAGACATAATGAAAATGCCGATCCTTCTCACGAACCAAAAAACTAAAGTCATTCCAAAAGTATATGAGTTCCCATATGGCCTTTAAGTCACCTTTGGGGCGATCTCGATCTTTTCTCTCATCTTTTTAGAGTCTGTGATTCATTGTGCCCTAAAGATGATGTGTTTATGCCATTGCAAAGTAATAAGGATTTGTTTGTTGGAGGAAGCAAGCCGGAAGGAAAACCCTTTTAGATGTTTACAAGTACAGACGATATCCTAGTGGTGAGCCTATCACATATGAGATAACATATTGGCACCGCTAAAGTATTTACATACTTGCATTGAACATATGTTGAACCATACAAAGGTGTGATCTATTTCTTGAATTAATCTTTTCTTTTATCTCCTTATCTCTGCCTTAAGATAAATGTTCCAGCCTTGCAAAATTCTTTATATGTGTTTTTACCAATTGTCTATAGCTGACGTAAGAATAAGACATTTCCCCATATTTTTTAAACCATTTCAGTAAAGCCAACTACCATCTCTATCAGGATGTTGAAAGTACCCATCAATTTCATCAATTTCAACATCAAGAAAACCTCAAATATCCAGCCATCAACCTCTATGGAAACAGATTTTGGAATATTCGACTCTTATGAAATAGACAAAATGACAAATACTAACTCAATTATTTCTTTTAGGACAATGGGGTTCAGCATATTCAGGATATCATTATTGTTGAGCTGATAATTGCACATCGTCTTGGACAACACACGACAGGATTAATTCTATTCATTATGTATTATTGTAACATGGATGGCCCGTGAGTTTTTGTGTCATTTATTCTCTTATAATATCTTTGTCTTGCATTTTAAAATTTTAATGAAATTCATTCTCTCTTTTGTAGCTTTTCGGCGCGTGGAGATCTTTTGAGGCATCCGAGTGAGTTTTAATTGATACTCATTTTGAATGAAAATATGAGCAAATTCCTTATTTGCCACTTCTCTCTCTCTCTCTCTCTCACCTCACTTTTGGCCCTTAGCAAGAGAATTTGGAGCTCGAGCTCTTTTGAATTATGTTTTGAATTATGACACCACCAAAGAAGACCACTCGATTAGCCTATTCTTTTCCTAATCAGAGGTCTGTCTATTGTCATGCAAAAGCTAAAATGTCTCTTCGATGCATGTATACCATCAATTTTCTCGAGTACCCAAGGGAGTCTTTGCCATAGACCTCACGTGAGCATAGTCCTTTGACACAACAATAGGTCGGAGGAGGCTCTAGGTGGTGGTGGTGGTAGTGGCGTGGTGCCGTGCTCCACCACAGACAGTAGATTGGGGTGGAGGCTCTAGGCTCGTGGTCGGTGGCGGTGGTGCCTCATCAGGTGAGCCATGGTGGTGCGACACAGGTGCCAACATCGGCATGTGGAGCCTTAGGAGAGGTGAACCCCAGAGAGTGCCAGTGCCTTATCCCTAGTGGGATTGGTAGGAGGAGAACATGAGGGTGTGGGTGTGAAGAACAAGTGAGGGTTTGGAAGAAAAGGCACATTTTAGTCTTTTATGGACCACTTCACTGAAGGATGATAGTAGATGGACGGTAGTGGTAAATAGGGGTAAATATTTGAAGAGAATCACTTGAAGAGATCGAATAATTCTCGGTTGCATTTCGGGACTAGGCCAACATTTGGTAGAAAATAAGGAATTTTCTCATGAAAAAGTCGATATTGGTCCCTTGATCTATTGTAATAATAAACCCACTTTTACCCTTAACTATGAATTGTTCAACTAACATGCTAAACTACCAAAAGCGGATCACTTAGATCCTTTTTCCCTTATGGATTTGAAATATCAACTACATTAGAGCATATTTATTTTCTAAACAATATGTGTATGTCATGTGCTTATAGATGCGAGATGGTAGAAAAAAAGTGATGAAGAAAGCCGGTAGGAAATTGTATAGTTGCCATGTAACATGCTTGACAACGAAATGTCATCTACCTCTTTTTTTTAAATGTATGTCATCTGTCTCAACCACGATTTTTTTGTTATATATGAGCCAATCTAGACTCCAAAATTGCCTATTTGATAATTTTTTGTCCTTCTCGCTACATGGCTTACAATACTTAAGTGTAAGAAATTATATATTATGCGAACCTGCCAAGATTTCCTTTACTTATTGTAACTTTGTGGTGTAACATCATTTTCTTACATTTGGTAAATAATTTAGTTTAGCCATCCCAGATAGATGATTAGTGGTTGTCTTGATTTTTTCCGTAGCTCTTATTACATTAGCCGCTTCATCGCATGTTATGATTCACATCTTATTCTTGGTTATTCCTAATATTTCTGAAATTTAAGTTTCTTGAAATACATTTTTTATGTATTATTGGATTTGGGCGTCTTGACGCCACATTCGGATTATATCTTATTTTAAAATTCCAAATGCTCTACGAGCTTCGAATTCCTTCCTTACAGTTCAAATCCTCAATTGTTGGAGTTGCATTTTTCAACTTGTTGCTTCGTGTCATTTAATGAAAATATTTTTATGTTATTGCAGGTGATTTCTGTAAAATTACTCGAATGAGCATGCGATTGAAGAATTATTTCATCTTTGGTATGACATTTAGTTGAATTGAAACTCCCACTACTACAAAAAGAGTTATATTAGACACATCATCACGGTATTTTTATGAAAACCGTCGTGATGTGTTCGAACACATCATGAGCGGTTTGTAGTTGAAAGCATGCGTGATGTCGGATCATCACGCACGGGTTTATCTACAAACCGTGCGATGAAAGCGAGAACTTTACGGACGGTTTTCGCTAGAACCGTGCAGTGATGTTCACCTCATCATAGACGGTTCTAGCCAAAAACCGTATGTGAAGTTCTCGCTTTCATCACGAGCGGTTTTTACTAGGCTATGCGTGATGTGCACATCATCACAGACGGTTCTATCTAAAAACCGTCTGTGAAGTTCTCGCTTTCATCACAGACGGTTTTTTGCTAGAATTGTCTGTGATGTTCACTACATCACAGACGGTTTTAATTTGAAACCGTCACAAATAAAAAAATAGAAAATTTTAAATAATGATAATTTCCTCTCCGCCTTCTAATTTGAAAGAATTAAAATTAAATAATATTATATTTGAAATAATTGGAACTAATATTCCATTTGCAATAATTAAAAAAAACGGCAGAAACAATTCAAAACTTGGAGGCCGTTTTGAGGCCCTAAACGACATTTTTTGGAATTGCCGTGCACGTGCTTTTCGCACAAACCAGCAGGATCCGACCATCTGATTTTGGCACATCACAAGCTTCCAGTGCAATTGATTTATGATGAGCTGACCATACGGACTTCCATCTTGATTTTTAGGATATCCACACTTCCAATGCAATTGGGACCAAGACTTATAATGAGCTGACTGCTGAGGTTGATTGTGCTGCTACGACTATTCCATCTAATATTGAGTTAGATGAAGATGAAGAAAACCATCGTCGTGAGAATTATTTTTCCCAATTATTTTCATCTGTGATCCTTATCATAATTGTCCTGTACCTTATACTTTTAATTTATCTGTTTATAGGAAAGCTGATTAAGAGTTTTTTGGATGACACAAACAGTCAAATCACTGAACATGGGTATACATTTAGTTTGTTGGCTTACAGTTTACACAGTTTTCTCATTCGTATTGTTAACTAATATGCTTGCATTTTTTTCAATATTACAGATTATCTTCTTTGCTTGAGGAAATTGATGAAGGAAGTCTTGCTGTTTTGTATAAAAACAAGCGTTTTCATGTTATGATTAAGGTATGATATCTATCCCCTTGTAATATTGATGAAGAAAGTGTTGTGTCATCCATAAGTTCGTTGTTTCGTTTTGTTCATACTTATTGTGCAGCACCATGGTACCTTGTACACGCTGGTAACGGATCAAGGTCTTCAGACCAGCCATCCTCGTGCCTTGTGGAAAACTCTAAATAAGGCATGTGACACCCCATTCATAGCTATGCGTGTTTGAGATGGTGGTACTTATTGATTTATTTGGTTTCCAATCAACAATTGTTAGATTGATGGGGATGAGATCTTTATGACGAGTGGATTCTTACCAATCGAGAAGAAAGCTGATGTGACAAAAGTGAGTTTCTGCTGCTTTAACTTTCCTTCAATTTTATTATCTAAGTGTAAATGTAAAAACAGGTTCAGGCATGGTCCAAGGAAAAGGAGGTAGAGGCGGAGAGAAACATGAAGGAGCTTTTGGATGAAGTTGAAATGGAACGTGCAATGTCGAGTAAGGCACATATGAAAAAATTAAAGAAGAAAGGAAAAGCAAGAAATGCTCAAGTGGACTTATCTATCCTTGAAACTCTAGTAGCCCCTACTGGAAATCAAAGTAGTGATTTAGATGTTGTTGCCTCTTATGTGGACTCAATTGCTTACAGATTTATAAAGTTTCTCAGGGGGTAATTTCATTCCATCCAACAGTTTTAGGCCCAGTTTATGGTTGGTGTGCTGTGTTGTGCAGTGCTTATTTTTAAGCGCATGTGAAACCAAGTTATTAAAATATTAATATGTTTAGTAAATTAGATTATAAAGTTAGATATGTTTTGTTATCTAAAGGTTATCTTCAGATGATGTCATCATAATCCACCACAATGACTTCTTCTGAAATGAATTGTGTTTTGCTTGCAAATCCTCCAGGTTCAGAGATGGCAGCATGAGCAAAGTACCCTTCTTTGAAGGAGAAGTGGAAGCTACGAGGAAGCGTGGTGTCTTTAAAATGAACATCAATACACACACATTGAGCGAGAGGATAGAGAACTTGATTTAGCTATCGCGATAACTACAATAGGTATTCTCCACCCCACCACCCAATTAGTATGCTAACTCAATTTTCCGATTTTGAGCAAAAAATATCTGCGGGGTTTATGAAGATTTAAAATATTCTCTTTATCGATTACCTAGTGGAGAATAAATTTGGAGAAGAAATATTAGAACAAGTCGGTCTAGAAATTCATAATTTGCGGCACCCAAAAGGTAAAAGCGACAAGTTTGTTTTGTCTTGAGTAACAAGAAATCTTCTTGCATTTCTTTTCACATGTAGCACTCTATCTCTCATGGAATTTCTTTGCTTTGCAAATGATATGACTTTGGGTTATAAGCTTTATTGCGGAAAAAGGGTCAACTCTACATCTTTTATCAGGCGAATGATGGCTAATGGATACCTTCAACATATTTTAAGCAATCACAAGGAATGTCGCTGTTGGGGTGGGGAGTGGAAGCTTTCAGATATGGAGGTTGAGGTCACAAATGGTGTGCTTCGATTCACCATAAAAAAAGAGGCATAGATGCCTTTTTGCAGTGACAATATGGTTGCGGATTTAAAATCATATTATAAGTTCGTATTTCCATGTTTTGAAAGTAAAGATAAAGATATTGAGGGCTATCGGCATATTTCGATGAGTTTCATGAAGACATAATGAAAATGCGATCCTTCTCGAGCCAAAAAACTAAAGTCATTCCAAAAGTATATGAGTTCCCATATGGCCTTTAAGTCACCTTTGAGGCGATCTGATCTTTTCTCTCATCTTTTTAGAGTCTGTGATTCATTGTGCCCTAAAGATGATGTGTTTATGCCATTGCAAAGTAATAAGGATTTGTTTATTTGGAGGAAGCAAGCCGGAAGGAAAACCCTTTTAGATGTTTACAAGTGCAGACGATATCCTAGTGGTGAGCCTATCACATATGAGATAACATATTGGCACTGCTAAAGTATTTACGCCCTTTGCATTGAACATATGTTGAACCATACAAAGGTGTGATCTATTTCTTGAATTAATCTTTTCTTTTATCTCCTTATCTCTGTCTTAAGATAAATGTTCTAGCCTTGCAACATTCTTAATATATATGTGTTTTTACCAATTGTCTATAGCTGATATAAGAATAACACATTTCCCCATATTTTTGAAACTATTTCAGTAAAGCCAACTACCATCTCTATCAGTGTAACACCCCGGCGCCAAAACGCATTGCGAATGCTACCCAAAACCCTGATTCACTAGCGACACCCCTTGGATCCACACATGACCTAAAGGGTTACCAACCCACGATAATTCTCCACAACAAGATCAACTAAACCGAGAAATACCAAAGAAAACATAAAAGACTAACACCTCTATGAACTTGACAGCAATCACCCATTAAACTCTAAAACCGATTTAAAACTAAGTCACCGAAATTTACAAAATTTCCGCATGACCTCTCTAGAAAAATAGGACATCCACTCAGCAGACAAAAAACATATGCAGTCACATGATATCATTCTAGTAGGTCCTTAGTTAACCAACCTCACATCCAATAGAAATAAATAACTCCCCCATGACAAAAGACATATTACAAACACAGAAGTTACATTCAGACTTAACGAATCGATTAACTAGATTGTGGAGGCAGAAGGCGTGCACGTGATACTACTCCCAACGGGCGAGCCAACTTCAAGGTACCTAAAGCAGAAACAAACAAGCGTGAGCCCAAGATCGACAAAGTGCAACAAGTAGACAAAGTAAGAAATTAAACTAAAATCTGGCTACTTCAAAACATAGAGTAACAGTTTCTTTAATTGGCCTTCGTAATTAAATGAGGCAGTTAAATTCATAAAAGATCCAAAACATAAGAGAATGATTACTCCATCATTTACCATAATCATTACTTAGCGAAAATATCCGAGGAGCGAAGCGATAATTGACTCCACTTACGCAACCAACTCGAGCGTAACAAAACTTACCTCTGCCTCAATAAACATTTCGGATGAGTCCACACCTCAATCCTCAACTTTGCTCTTCCCATTCCTATCAATCCCATTTATCCGTTGCAACACATAATGCAATGGAATGCGTTTATCTTTCATGCTCAAGTGCACAAAACATACAAAAGAAGAAGCTCATATCCATACATCACAATCAACTCATTAAACATAATTCATCATTGTCAATGCAATCTGAGATGCAATTATGCCATACAAGCGAATCTCAATCCATACATCACAATCAACTCATTAAACATAATTCATCATTGTCAATGCAATACAGAAGCAATTATGCCATACAAAGTAGAATCTCAATCCATACATCACAATCAACTCATTAAACATGATTCATCACTTTGTCGATGCAATCTGGATGCAATTATGCCATACAAAGCGAGAATCTCAATCCATACATCACAATCAACTCATTAAACATGATTCATCATTGTCAATGCAATCTGAATCTGATTTCACAATTTCCATGCATATGATGCATCATGCATGCTCATCTCCTCCTTTAGCACATCTGGGGTATGGCCGAGTGCAGAACCCGTCGATGTGCACCCTCTCATTCCCCTTCCACCCCGTGGTGGAGGTGCCTACTCTTCTTGACTCGCTCCCATACACCCACGTATATGGGACTACGAGTAGGACTTTCGTACTCACTCTGGTGAGCACAGAGACCACTTGTCGAGAATGGGTCGCCTCTTCCATCATGAATGCACAAATGCAATTGACATAAACCAATTTGCAACCACTACTACTGAAATGCTTTTCACGGTGGGTGGTAACCCATCTTCTCAGCGTTTTGCTCCCTTTGTCTGTGAAGTCTGCAGGAAATCGCTAACTTTACCTGAGGCGTTTCTCTGAGCAGCTTGTAAAATGCATTTACCAGTTGACGGACTTAAGAACCCTTTGCACAAGTGCTTATTGTACATGCGGTTTCTTAAGCCGTCACTTTGTCTGAGATCAAGAGAATCTTTTTAATAATGTTATGTTAATTATATTATAATATTAATAAATGCATACATTCTATCAATCACATCTTTATTGACACAAATCCATACATAACAATGACAAGGTTATATATACAAAGCACATATAAATCATAATTGCATTATGTATATATATATATATACAAGGTTATATATATACTCTCTCGATATTCTCCTTGTAAAACTCTCGGTGCGATATCTGCGCTATGTACTCCTCTAATATTCTCTATCTAATATAAATTACAGCCTACTTTGTCTTTCAAAAAATATATACACAAGGTTATTATATATATACATCGGTGTTCACGGTCCGTTTATCCTCATCTCCCAATTACAAAGTTTAGGATGTAGCCACTTCACCTTGAGTAAAAAAACTACCTCTCTCATGGATGACTTCACGGCGAATGGCGGCACATGTCCTTTGCACATTGCAAAGGTCATCATCGGTGTGTGCCAAAGTGGTCTTTGCAATCTTCACTGCGATAATAAAGTAGGCAATAAAGAGGTTAAACAATAGTGAAATCGAGAATCGGACAATAAATAATCTTGAATCACCAATTTGTATAGGCTTACGTCACGGGGTTATACATACCTCCGTTGATCTGAGGAACTTCATGAGCGTAGTATCCACAAAGAACCTTGCTGGAGGTTGCTTGTGGCACTTCAAATCAAATAATAATGTATGAAATTAAATGCAGTTGGTAATACCCTTCCTTACTAGTGCAATTATGTTGAAGCATTACAAGTGTCTTCTTACCCATGGGTGGACATAGCAAAGCATCTTATCGACCCCTTGCAGGATCATGTTGCCCCGCTTTTTGTTCGCGTAATTCTTGAAAGCCCTACTCGAATGTCAACAACAACAAGTAACTATCATATCATAAAACAAATTACGTTATGTTATGTATGTTTGTGTATATATATTTCTTACGCATTTAAGGCGGGTGAATTCATTGTAAGATTCGGTGGAGTCTTGGATGAGTCAAGGACCATATATCGCTTTCTGCTTGAAGTGCTGCATGAAACAAATAAAGTGATCATTGCGAAAACTTATATATGTAAGTTTCACAGTGATTATGGTGCAACTAAGCTTTTAGCAACGATTGACGAATGAGAAGATTACTTAAAATTGTAGGAGCCATTATGACATCCTTGTCTTGCATCTGGAACATTGCTTTTGATATGTATAGCCCCACATCTACTTGGCGATCTCGGGTTGAGGGACTTTCGCTTTTCTTCTATCTCTGTTTCCGTCATCCTTATTCTTCGCGCCTTTTCATTGAGTCTGACTCTTAAGCTCGGTGGCTAATCCGTGAGGTCAAGGAACTCGACACGTTTTCCCATCTTTTTAGCATCGGTATATTGCATTCTACGAAGACAATGGTCAATCGCCAATTTATATCTTGAATCTTTGGGAAACATGACATTTTGGCAAATATCGATTTTGGCAAAATGCATCTTGTTCGACAGATTTGGCGAAGTTAACTTTACTAAAAGGAAAAACCACACTAAAATCGGCCAACTTACGATTTCTTGAAAATTATATGGATTACGCCAATTTTTGAATGATCTAACAAGCCATTACTATAAAGAGAACTCAACTTGGCATTCAAGCGCTATACATTTGGGGTTTTCTTTATTATGCTATCGAATGCAATATAATGATATGTTGTCATAATTAGTTATATCGGCACTTGCTCTTTGCAAGAGCGATATAATTAACTAATGTAAGGTAGGTCAATGGCCAACTTACAGGCACCACCGCGATCATGTTGATGTCGAGTTTTCCAAAGCGGAACATCTGTTGCAAGTCACCAAAATCGATCGAGGCGTAGTGAGTATCCTCGTGTTTGTAGATATCACGGAGGGACGGCGGCTTGAATGCCCTTCACCCCAAGGCGAGATGCCCTCAAGTACCGGTCATGGAATCTCTTCAACTCCATGGTCCTTTGTTGATGCGCTCCATGGGGAGAAATGGCTTGCCATGCTCATAAGTCTCTAGTGAAGGCATAGTGCATGCAGTGGAGTTAGCACTCTGTTTGACTTGGTGGTACTCCGTTGATTGCAATCTACTTCTTTGTTTTCTTTGCAACCTTGACAGCGGAGATGTATTTGTGGTGAAAGCGCTTGGCCGTAGAGAAGATCTTGCGTTGTGGTGAAAGCGCCGCGGGGAGAAGATCTTGGCGTTATCGTGAAGGAGCCGCCGGAGAAGATCGCGTTGTGGTGAAAGCGCCGCGGAGAAGATCGTGTTGTAGTGAAGGCGCTTGGCGAAGATGTGCGTTGTGGTGAAAGCGCCGTGGAGAAGATGCGGTTTGTGGTGTAGGCAATTTTGGAAGAGATAGGGCGTCTTGACTTCTTCTGGCGTCTCGACCTCTCTTGTATCAATGCAATATCTTCCTTGGGCCATACAATAAATGACCCAACGCATCTTGGATGGTCTCTACATCATCGAGGGTCTTGAATGGTAGCTTCCACAAGCGAGCCTGAGAACAAGCACGATGTCCACTTGCACCTTTGCGTGACCAATCGGAGACGGGTTGGTTGTGTATCCACAGTGCGGATATGCCATGCCCTCTGCAAGCTCGGCGACCAAGCCCCTTGCTCTAGATGTGCCTGAGCTTGCACTTGGTTGCCTCTGTGATATCATCCACAGGATATCGGCGTTGGGATTGGTGCGGACTGGCGCTACTCGGATCTGGTAGGGCTCGGGTTGTCATCCGGCCGCGCTTATAACGCCCTTCGCCTCCTTCTCTTCCCACAGTCTTAAAAACTCTTGTTGGGCAGTTGTCTTATTGTATCAGCCATGGTCCTCTTATATCTTTGTATGCGACTTGTATTGGTCTTGATATTAGGAACCCATGCTTAAAGCCCACTCGACTTGAGGCACCACGAGTGCAACACAGGTGTTCCTTGGTTCCTAACGCCGTCGTTAGGTCGTTGTTCTCCTGTCTGCACGAAAGATCCCTCCGCTTGCTCGTGCGAGATCTTGGCTGACTTAGCGAAACTTCCGGGACCCTTGAGGTCCACCGTGCTTTGCGACCCTTCTTCTTTGTTGGGTTGGCGAGCTAGGACCCAATTACGCCTCGCTTCGCTTCTGACTTCGTCAATGGGTTCTCTATCGGCCACGGGCTTCCTCTTCTTCTTCTCCTCCACTCAACAATCTTAGGGCATACCCACATGCCCGGTGATGGGGGTACTTGTTCTTCTTGAGAGACCTGTACACCTCGCTCAATGCTCTGACTTTGCTTGTGGTCTTCTGTGGGACAAACTCCGCCCATTCACCCGGTGATTTTCCATATTTACGGAATGGTGCCCACTCCGTCTTCACAAAGTACTTGTTCAGCTCATACCTCCAGTTCAGGAAGCTCTTCCCCATCACATCAAGGCATTCTTCTTAGCGATGGCCTCATACTCTAGGGAACCTTATGATTTTCTGCGGCTCGGTCCTGAGTGCGCCTTTGTCGCGTCGGCCACCTTTGTCCGATTATCAATCGTGATGGAGACATTGTCCTTGACAAGACGGCACATGACTATTTGAACTTGGATAGTGCCTCACGAGGTGCTAGGGGCTCTCCTAAAGGACCGACCTCGTGATATACCAAGTCCTGCCGGTAACTTGTTCCTGCCGTTCCCCGTTTTCGTTTATGCGAGGTCGTGGTTGTTGCAGCAGAGGAATCACGGGAACATGCGGAGGTATCTTCAATTACCTCTTGAGCTATGACTAGTCGGCGTGATCGCCTTTCGGCCTCTTCATAGAAATAAACACGAGAATCATAAACATAAGGAAATGCAATTATGTCACGTAAGCTACAAATAAAACAAGCTCACTCTTCTTAATACCTCTTCATTGGGATCGTAGTGGGTCGATTTCCCCACGTCGCCGTTCAGTGCGTGGGCATGGGCTGAGGCTAGGGCTCTTATGCGATGACGAGGAACCATCATTGCTTAAGGACAACGATGGGCTCGGTGTTCTTTCGGCTGACATGGTGCATCATCCTTCTCGGCCAAGTCTTGCTACCTTCGGCATCGCCCTCCTCTTCTGTGGCGTATTACCACGAGCTCTACAAGTAGGCTCCTCTTCGCGCCTTCTTATCGAGCAATTCTTTATCTCCCATCTTACTACAAAGCGAAGGTTTAATCCTCAATGGTTTGATGAGTTTGGGAGTTGGCTTGAAATATAGCGAATCCAAAGATAGAGCATCTTGCTTTTGTTGTTTCTTATTTAGGGATGCAACAAGAAGGAAATTTGGGTATGATGCATTTGTTATAAATGGTTGGAATAGTTGGAATAAAAAGCAAAACTAAAAGAGCATGTAGGAGGTGTCAATAGTGTTCACAACAATGCATTGAAATATTGCTTGATTTGTTAAAAAGGGCCCGACACATTGATGTTGCTAAATGCTATCCACACCGAGTGAAGTTGCTAAGATTGCTTATTTCGCTCAACTAAGGGCATCGATTGATGTTGCCGTCTGTTATTAAAACAAGGATTACCTTTTAGAGGACATGATGAGTCAAAGAGTCCTATAACAAAGGTAACTTCTTAGAAATTCATGGGTGAAAATATAGCAAAGATAAAAATGCTTTGGGAATAGTCTTATGATATCTCCTCCTATTAGAAGAAATTGTTCATTGTTTTGCAAAGAAATATTGCGATCAATTCTCTGGAAATTGGACATGATGTATTTTGTTTGCTAGTTGATGAATCGAGGATGTCTCGGTAAAAAAGCGGATGGCGGTTGTTACTGCGATATGTTGATAGTTGTGGAATTGTGAAAGAGATTTGTTGGTCTAGTTCATGTAAAAGAGACCACTTCTTCCTATCTCAAGTCTTCTATTGACTCGCTATTTGCGAGAATATAAGTTAAGTTTGAAGCAAGTTAGGGGCCAAGGTTATGATGGCGCAAGCAATATCGAGAGTGAGTTTAATGGCTTGAAATCATTGATTATGAGAGAAAATAGTACAACATACTATGTCCATTGTTTTGCTCATCAACCCGAGTTAGTGATTGTGGTTTGTTGTAAGAAAGCATAAAGGAATCATCTAGGTGAAGTATATGCCTTTTGTGAGAAATATGACATCCTAAGTTAGAAAATGGAAGAAACCTACATTAATCCAAAAGAAGCAACGACAAAATTGGAATTACCAATAAGAATCATTATGAAGTGGATTGTTTCAATGATGTTTTTGATTGGCTATGCCAAGAGCTTGTGATCGTTTCAATGAGACCACATCAATTTGCTTGTTTGGTCGACTTCTTTAAGTCCAAGAGACTCATTTCATGATTTCAACTTGGATAATCGATAAGCTTAGCTAAACTCTATCCAAATGATTTTAATTCTTTGGAATTGATCGTTTACAACATGCGGTTCAAAAACTATCAGTAGAGTATTCATCGTCCATCAAACCGACTCCACAAACTTTGGTAACTCCAACTTCAACCGATTTTATTAATAACTACTTATGATATCTCAAAAGAATTGCTCTATGTTATTAGTGATACTCATACTCTATCAATCACCATCTACTTTAGACATATCTTCGAAACTTTTTTCATAAAGATAACAAGATATAAGGGTGGTCGGATGCACTTGCCTTGCTAGGCAGTGAGGCGGCGGCGTCGGCGAGGTGTGAACCCGGCGATTGGCGACCCGGCGGAAAGTTAAATCGGAGGCGAGGCGCGGAGAAGTCCTGCGGCGGCGTGGGCGAAAGCGGCAACGGCGGGCGGTAATCGTGGCGCGAGCCGGAAAAGGTCACCGGCCGGAATGGTTGTCGGGCCTTGAGCAAGGATATCACCGATGGCGGCGGGAGGTGTCGGCAGAGGTGGCTTTGCCGCTTTGAATGAGGGCAACAATTCGATCTCCGCCTAGAATTTTAGGGTTAGGAATTTCCTGGCGGTGCACAAGATTTACCGGCGGTTCCAACGATTTCTCTGATGCGTCGTATATCGGTGAGCGATTACCTGAACCGGATAATTAAAGTCCATAGTTTGGGGAGATTTAGTTATTGCCACTTTAAACATGTGGCCCCATAAAAGTGCCCTTTGGATCTACATTTTATTGACTCATACGGTCCCATATTTCATTAGCTCAAGTGGCATCATATCCAAAAGGTCAAATCTTTAAGTGGCAAATGGACAAAAAGCCTTTGAAAATCGACCTCTCGATGGTACAAGCAGGAAGATCTGTCTAGTCAAATCTTTAAGTGGCAAATGGACAAAAAGCCTTGAAATGTGACCTCTCGGTAGTACAAAGGATGATCTGTCTAGTCAAATTTCTCTTTGGAGAGGTGCATTTAATATGACTGGAAATTGGAAAGCATTGAGCAAGTATTCTCGTTTGATGCAATTTTGCCCATCTCTCGTTTGAATTGAGGGGAGAATTCGAGTGTCATTTTCTAAAATTTCAATTCTATTACCATGGGAACAATGCAATACACATTACATTAACAAAATGTACATCCAAAAGGCATAAGTAGTACATCGAATTATCGCCAACTAGATACCTACCTAAACTAGCTACTCTATCTACATCCGAGAAATCGCCGTCGTAAATGCGTCTTCGTCCAAGCGAGAGCAAGACGTCGTCGGAGGAGGGAGGAGGAGGAGGTGTCCAGCGGTACAAGATGGGGATGTAGTCGCGGCGTCCTCCTCGCTTCTTGCCGTCGTCGTCGCTCCCGCCGCCAACCGGCTCCTCCTGCTCCTCCTCCTCCTCCTCCTCCTCGGCGGCTTCTCCTCGTGGTCATGTTGCTGCCGCCACCAGCTTGCTGCTTCTTCTGCCGCCGCCGCCGCTGCCTTCTGCCTGCCTTGCCATCCTTAATGCCGCCGCCACCATGGATGGTCTCCTCCTCCTCCTCTGCCCGCAATCGGGGACCCAGTTGTGGACGCCGATGATCGCCGACGGCAGCGGCAGCGTCGTCGCGCCGCTTCTCGCGGACTCGGTCTGCGCCGCCATAGCGGAGGAGGATGAGGACGAGGAGGCCGACATTGCGAGGAGGAGAAGAGAATGGCTTGGGGAAGTTGTGAACCTGGCTGCTCCCCGGTGGTTAATATAAGCACCGGAAGGCGAAGGGACGCCCGCGCGTCTAGCATACCAGATCGTCCGGTAGGTAGAAAAGCAAGTACAGGATTCTCCTGTCTATGTAAATATGTGCACATGGGATCGTCCCGTCGGTAGAAAAGCAAGTACAGGATTCTCCTGTCTATGTAAATATGTCGTAGGAGCAGGCTATGGGTCATGGGCTTGGGGGTCTCCGGGAGTTGTCTCCGCCGCACTAACAGGGATTTAGTGTTGAAGTAATTAATCACCCGCACGGTCCTAAATGTTCACATCGTTAGAGCTACATTTCACATGGATCGATCGATTACGAAAGGAACAACTACGAGTGGCGCAACATTCATATAACTCGTCCTTACATGAAGATCAGGCAAGAGCTAACACCACTAAAATCAACTTCGAACTACGTGGCGTGCGTTCTCGGTATGAATGCCCAAAGATCGGGCCGGGCTGGATCGACCTCGCGCTCTGCGGTGAGCGGCGAGGCTCGTGGAAGTCTTGATATTGAAATGGTCTACTCTCGTCACCATCGGACCCGATGGGCTAGCGGTGATGTCGTAGGAAGCGAGGCTATGGGTCATGGGCTTGGGGTCTCAGGAGTTGTCTCGCCCGCGCACTAACGGTCGAGGGTGGGCCTGTTCAATATAAACTCTGTTAGTCTTGGAGAACAACACGGAGCTAAGCAGACCATCTCGACATCAGTTAGCCGGTCCAATGGTATGCCTCTCGAGAATTTTGCAGCACGATCGCATCCGCTCCAATATTTGTGCAGTTGATTTTAGTGGTGTTAGCTTGAAAGTGCATCTAGGCACTTATGTTATTTTGGTGATTAATGACAAACACATATAATGACAATCTATGTAATTGTGTAAATGCTTAACTTAGTGCTTAACAAATGACAAACCTCTAATATGATTATATTGCTATGAGACTAACATGTTCATTGCCAAGTTGAGTATTAGTCTCATCTATTTAGAGGAAAATCAAGTGGATGGTTAAGCAAAGATAAGGTATGCAATTTTGGTATCTCTTCTATATTTGTTATTGCATTCCTTTTGTGCAAGTGAATAGTGAACTCCAAGTAGCATGTTGATTATATATATGCACATTGGTTCATGTCATATTTATTTGTGCATATACATTCATTTGAGTTCATTATGTGCTTTGTTTTTAGTATACATATATTAACTAGAGTTAAACTTCATATTGCTATAGATTGACTTGGTGCATGAATGTTTTAGTTGTGTATCTTCTCATGCATCTCCCTTAGTGAAGTTTAATCTAGTGTTGGATCACATATTTACTCTTACTACCAATATTAGTTGCACATGTACAATTTGTGTATATTCTATCATGTGCTTCAATTAAGTAAAGACTGTGATCCTCGCCATGATTTAAATTGATTCATCATATTGGCAATTATCTCTCTAGTGCATATAGATCAATTACATATTCATCATGATGCACTTAGTAGAGAACATTTCTTATGTCAAGTGTTTCCATTTATATTGTGCCTCTTTATATGAAACACTTGTGGTACTTAATTGCTCACAAATATCAATTTATTCATATCTATTGAGCTTTTGGGACTAATGTCTTTCATGAGTAGTTTGAAAAGAATTAGGTCCCGTGTGTGCATGACGACCAAGGTATCGTGGAGGATGATCGTTAAGCCGAGGTCAACAAGACGACGGTGTCACCAAGAGTTGAGGACTAAGTCAAGATCGACTTAGCGTGGAGATCGTCGAAAAGGATGATCAAGTCAAGGTTGATAGGGCGAGATTCTCATGAGGTGAATCGAGTCAAGTTGGACAAGGCGAAAATGTCATCAATCATTTGGTGAAGGTCTTCATGCAAAAGTTAAGAAAGAAGACGGCAAAACGGTTTCTAGACTTGTATTATCTTTGATTTAATTTGAGTCTAAGGATTGCCGTACTATTAAGAGGATCTGACGTTGAATGACTTTTAGATGTGTCAAGTGCTCAAGTGATCCATCCTTGTGAAACTTAGAGAGAGTGGTGTTGGTGGTTCGGAAAGTGAGAATTGTAGGTCTCTCTTGGATTCTTGGTGAAATCTGGATTTATCCTTTGAGATTTGGGTAGTGAGACCTTGTTGGTTGTGTAGCCCTTGTTCTTAGCTTTCAATAGAGTCCAAAATCACTGAAATCGGAGTCGGAATCAAAAGTTATGCTTTCGTTTTAAATTTCTTTGAGTCGATCCGGAGTATCCGGACTTAATTCCGAGTATCAGGACATTTAATCCGGACACTCGGTAAAAAATAGTCCGAGTATCCGGTTTCTTTGATTCAAACGGCTAGTTTTTAGGGACTTCTATTTAAAGCCCCCTCTTGGGTAGCCGTTGGGGGAAGCTTTTGGGCTGGTTCCTGGGTGCTTTGAGGTGGATTCTTAGTGATCTTAAGCTCCCAAAAGGCCCTCTAACCATAGATCTTAGTGATCCCCTTTTGAGTGAAGGGTTGGGTGTGAGAGAGGGTAGTGCTCGGGTTGAGTGTGATTTGAGTTGTTTGAGCACTTGATTTCATCTCCAAGCTTGTTCTTCGTGAGCATTTGTTACTCTTGGAGGTTGAGGACTCCTAGACGGCTAGGAGGTCACCTACGAGCCACCGGTTCTTCGTGTGGTTGGCCGTAGGAAGTTTGTGAAGGTTGGATTCCGCCTCCGCAAGGGAAGGAATCAAGAAGTGAAGCCGGCAAGTGCAAGGTGCAACACCGGGCGGCTAGCGGGTTGAAAGAGACCCCCGTGTCTTGTGTGACTGGGCCGCCGGCGAGTGCAAGTGAAACACCGGGAGGAAAAGGGTTGAAAGAGACCCCGGCTCAAGTGTGACCGAGCCGCCTCAACGGAGACGTAGGATCCCCTCAAGGATCCGAACTTCGGGTGAAAAATCGTTGTCTCCAAGTTTGCCTCTTGCCCTTGCTTTATTACTTGATTTTGAATCTTGAAATTGCCCGATCTATTTGATTATTGAGTTTTATTTGGGCATTTACTTGATCTAGGTTCTGCTAGTGTTTATCATCTTTGTGTTCAAGTAGATTGTTTAAAAGTTGGAGAAATTTCAAATTTCATCTCGAGGTGCCCAATCCGGAGTATCCGCACAATTACCCCGGATAGTCCGGACATACCAGAGTATCCGGAGTAAAAGTCCAGAGAGTCCGGGCTGAACCCCTCGGCCATTCAAAGTCTCCAATCCGGAGTGTCCGAACCTAAAACCCGGATAGTCCGGACATTTATACCGGAGTATCCGGATAAAATCCCCGGACACTCCGGACTGAAAACTTTGAGTGTTTTATTTCCGCTGCAATTAAGTTTTAAAAGTTTAATTCGCCTATTCACCCCCCCTCTAGGCGACATCACCTGCCCTTTCATAGCTCTTGTCGGATCTTCATGTAAGGACGAGTTATCTGAATGTTGCACCACTCGTAGTTGTTCCTTTCGGTATAATCGATCGATAGCAGCCTTATTCTCTGTGATCGTAGCAATCGCAACAGAAAGTGATTGGCCGGGAGACCAAATCTCTACACCTGTTGTCTTTCTAGGTGCTCTCCTCAAGCACGGGAGCCGATTACACAGACCGGACGATCCGGCCAAGGTTAGGATAACTCACCGGATCATCCCCTATGCGTACAACTTTCGCCGTGGCCTACAATAGAACTACAAATCAGGATGATTCGGTATGTGTAAATATATGTATACCGGACCATCCTACCCGCAAAAAGCTTTCGGTACAGATTGTCATGAAAGAGTACAAAGTAAATAAAATTGTCATGAAATGCATCGTTCCAATCTAGGCTAACACAACGAAATCGAAATACGACATATCAAGCAAGTTAGAGTGCATAACAACCGAAAAGACAAGTGGCGCATTAAGCAAAGAACTACTCGTCCGTGCTTGGACTAGTACCAAAAAGATCGGAGCCAGAGCTGGAGTCTTCCCTATCAGCCTCGCGCTCAACACCGTCGGCGTCGGGCTCGTCGAGGTTCTCCTCTGGGACTTTGTAGCTTTAGTCTCCTCATGAGGGGCTGTGAACTGTTGGTGAAGGGGTTGAACAATCGCAGTCGTGACAAGGTGGTGCGATGGGCTGTGCATGCCGCCTTTGTCGAGGTTGGAGGTCGGATCCACAACACCAGTCGACAATATTCTCTGTGATTTGAGCAATCACTGACAATGTGTGTTGAGTCAAGAGGCGATGTTACGTACATGTTGGCGTAGTGTTATCCTCATCGGGGCCTCGGGGGGTGTAGGTGAACTCACGAGGAGCACACTCGGAGGCAATGGTGGATCGTCGTCAACTTGAGGAGTCGGCACCGCTTCGATAGGTGCGAACTCAATGATACTACACTCGAGCAGCCATCTCGTCGGTCATGTCGGCATGCACGGACGTATGTTGATCTCGGTCGAACGCACGGCGAGCATGGTCGATGTGGGTGCATCCGCTAAAGTAGGTGGAGTAGTGGACAATGGGCGGATGCCTTATCATCGGTGGTGCGGAGAACATCCTGTCAAGACCGTAGGAGCTGGTGGGAATGTGGACAGGGGTGGGCAGAAGCCCCTAGCGAAGCAAGTGGGGCAGCAATGCGTGGCAGGAGGTGGGCTCGGGTGGCGGCGGAGGCATGCAAGACCAAGCTGCATTGTACAACCGACCGAGCGACTGAGAAGAAAGTGAACATCTGAGCCATTTGCATCGGCCAGTGTCTGTTGCTGGGTCATCTCTTGATGCAACCTCATCTCCTCTAGTAATTGGAGTGCTGTGTCTCCATTGTTGGGCAATTGAAGCTGCTTGAGACTTCGCAACTCAACAATCAAAGCAAATGCGTGGAGTAAGCTCGGTGAAATTTGAAAGCAGAAGCGGAGTCACCGGTGTCACGTCAAGAGCTGGCGATGGTGCGGTGAGTCGTCTCGGTCCTCGGTCTGAGCTGATCCACACCGCCTCGTGGTCGTGGGCTCGTCTTCTTGGAAAGTACTCGTGGTCTTCCTCCTCATCGTCGTCGTCATCGATCAATATCAATGATCGCGCCAACCCGGCATGCTCCTCGGCCTCTGCTAGTGCACGGTCCTCCCCTTGGCGGTCTCTCTCGGTTCCTCGGTATCTGCTCTGAGCCCTCCTCATGGAGCGTTGTCCTCTGCGTTTGTCGTCAAGAGATGGAGGCATGTCTTGTGAAGAGCGAACTCACCCTTCGGTACTCCTCACGATGCTCGTCTCGAGCGAAGGTACTGCATATGTAAGAAATTATATGCGCAAATGGTTGTTGTGCGGCCAAACTCATAGCATCTGCAATAGCATCTTCAATCTCACGAGATGATAAAGTCGAGAATGTCGAGCGGCTCGTGAGATAGGATCGAATAAAGTAGCCCTTCTTTGCAAACTAGTGATCGTCTCGGCATTCCCAATCCTCGACATGATGATTTCCTCAAAGCCATGTGGACCGCCTTTGCCTCGAGAGTGAGGCAGTGCGGATGGCGAAGGGATCAACGGGAACAGCTGCTGGAGTAAATCGAATCTGGTCATCTGTCGGGAAACACCTTCCGCCTTAGCACGACAAAGGCGGTGTCTTTGTCTGCGTACACCACGATGCAAAGTTAAGGGCTCCTCCTCAAAACCAAACAACTCAAGCAAAGTGCGCTGTACACCCTCTGGGGTTCTCCGTCGTGCATGAATTGAATGTATCTATGCTCGGGTCGATCCAAAGCGTAGCGTGAAGTCTCGACCCACTTTTCCCTCTACCGTGTCGAACTACATCAACACACTGGTAAGACCTTGAAATGGTCGAAGTGTCTCTGAGCGTCCACCCCTGCGGCCCTCTGCAAAAGCGAAGTTGGCGTCTGTGCATGCTCAAGCTGGACCTGAGCTCTCTGTGCGTAATAAAGAAGCTCTGTTGAAGAACAAATCGAGAACCTCTTATTAACTCCAAATTCTCGGCTTGCGAAACAGGACATTGATATCGAGAAAGCGAAGGGTCTTTACCCTCCGGGATGAGAGGTTAGAAGGTCTCTAAGTCTTATCTCGAGGTCGGGATGTGGCACATGGTACTCCTCGTCCTCTTCCTTTTCATCGCCAGATCTCCTCGATGCGGAACTATGTTGGGACAAGCACTTTGGGAAGATGTCGAACCACCACAGTGCGCCTTGGCTAGAGCAGCGAGGAGGTGCCGCACCACCCTCTGTGAATTGAGTTCCCCCCTCCTCTTTGACCCTCTGCTGCGACTCTGTGTCTCTAATCTGCAATTGGCGGCCACACCGCATGCACGAGCCAAGTTACATCTGCAGCAATCTCGGCTCGCTCTGCGCTTATACATAACTTGGACTTCTTAGCCTTCTCATTTCGACAACAACTTCTTTTCCTTCCTTTTTCACGCCATCGCAAGTTGCGGTTGAATGTCAAGAACTTGCATCGTATTCATATGCATTTGAATGGAGTCCAAAGAAACCAGAGGGATGTGGATCTCACGCTTACAAAGTGAAGGAGAGTCGATTACTTGACCGCGGGCTCGGATTTGTCGGTGGCGACAAAGCGGGTGGTGCAAAGCTGGCGTGTGGCGGCGGTGCCGAGGCGGGTGGAGGATTGGAGTACGGCGTCGCAAGGCATGGAAACGGGCTGCGGCGCAAGAAGCGTGGAGAGAGGAGTAGTTAGGTGCGGTCGATATCTGAGGTCCACAGCGGTCCTCTGAATGTCGGCGTGTTTTGGATAAGGTTAAGATCATCATACGGATGATCCGTTATCGAAACATCACTGGACCGGATCGATGCCTCTGTTCGACTTCGGTGGCGGGATGGTCCGACTTCTTGAGAAAAAAGAATCGGATCATCTTGTCTAGCGGTGTGCATCACCTAGCGAGTCATGATAATGATGAGGCGGACAATATGAAGGCCGGACGATCCGTATAGGAAAAGATAAAGCGCTCTCGAATGCGGACGACGGAGGCCTCGAAGCTAAGATTCACATACGGACGTTAGTTAAGTCGAGAACAACCATACCGGATTATTGTCGGGACAAATAGTGCTTGGCTTCCTTCGCCTTTGTTGGCTTCAATTTCTGAGGATGATCCGGCCTAATAGTGAATTACCTACTGTACCATCCTGCACTTTCACGCAATAGTTTTACTCAATTCAATAAAAAATATAAGTTCTATTACATATTAAGTTTTTACACAACGTGTCCCTATTTGCCTTTAACAACTTTTAAAGCGCAATCATCACGCATATATGGCATCATTGAAATATCGAGGGTTTCTTCTACAAGTTTGATCCTCTCCGGATCTCCGAAAGGCGGTAGGTCGTCGGCGATTGTATTCGCCTCGTCGTGCACATTGTCAACTCAACGATCCTTTGTTTTCCGGGAACAACTATGTTCCTTTTCTTATTATCGGGTCACTATGTAGAAAACTTGCGAGACTTGAAGCTAGTATCCAGGGTCGCTTTTGTGTCCAAGATTGTTGAGGTCGATTGTGAACCCATAGTTGTCCACCTCCACACCATTAGGATGTTTGACCCGATTCTTGCGAAATCTAGGATCTGCATATCCCTTCCATAGTCGAGTTCCCAAATTTCTTCAATGATTCCATAGTAGGTGTTCTTCTCCCGTCGCATCTATGGCTTCTACCCGAACGCCAATGTTTTGGGCCATCGTCTTCTTGTCCTTTTCAATGGTATAAAGCGTGTACCCATTGATGTCATCGCTAGCCATGATGTTACCGGACTTGATGGGCCATGAGCCAACATTTTCAATGTTTACATTTCTTCGTCGTCACCATCTGGTATGTTTTGGTTCTTGAACCATGTAGTAAACATGCGCTTATTCTCTTTCAGGATCCAATCAACTTGGCGTCCTGGATTTTCTCTTTCAAGCTCTTCCAGGTGTTGCTCCACATACGGCTCCACTATCTTTAGCTGTTGCAAGATGGTGAAATGTGCTTGGTCCACATTCTTGTACTCATAGTCGATGAATCTTTTCTTTCCTTAGTCCCTTTACAGTCAACCTCCCCTCATGTCGAGGGCGAGCACACCAATCGGCCTTTCCGTGGGCATGAAGTAATCCGTGCAACACTCAATGACTTCCTCAGTATTGTAGCCCTCAATAATGGAACCCTCTGGGTAAGCACGATTCCGTTGTAAGCTCTTAAGCAAGCCCATCCACCTCTCAAATGGAAACATCCGTGTAAGAATACTAGTTCCCAGTACCTTTACCTCCTCGACAAGGTGAACCAAGAGGTGCGGCATGATATCGAAAAAGGATGGAGGAAGCACATCTCAAGTTGGTTTATAGTCTCCACTATGTAGTTCTGCAGATAGCTCAGCTATTCATCATCGAATACCTTCTGTGAAATCGCATTGCGAAATGACCTGCACCGTGTGATGGCCACCTTTACAAATGTTGAGTTGATACCCCTGATTGCAATTAGGAGCATTTGTGTCATCATGACGTGGCAGTCGTGAGACTTCATACCACTTATCTTTAAATCTTTCATCGATACTAGGTTTTTGATGTTGGATGAATAACCAGACGGGACTCTGACCCCACGTAAGCACTTGCACACTGATCTTTTCTCCTCGGTATCGAGAGTAGCTTCTTTGGGGAAGGTAATACTTTCCATGTGTTCTTTCTTGAGGTGTAGTTCTTTCCGATTTTAAGTACTACTAAGTCTTTCTGAGCTTTAAGACCATCCTTTGTCTTGTCTTGAATGTCTAACAAGAGACCTAGCACATTTTCACAGACATTCTTTATGACATGCATGGCATCGATGCTATGGCGAATTTCCAAGTCCTTCGATGAGGGCAAATACTTGTAGAAAATTGACATCTTTTGAACAGAGGACAACGGCGGAGGAACCTCCTCATCGGTATTCTTCCTCTTTCGACCCCTCTTTTGGCCTGCATCGGCTTCTTCCGAAAACCACCTTGATGTTCGGACCATTTCAAACACTTTTTCCGCTATGGCGCTTTGGAGCCACACCTTCCTCAACCGTATTGTCAAAATACTAGCCCATCTTGCGGTATTTGTGAGCTTTCGAAGAAAAGCGGCGGTGCCGCATGTACTAACTAACGTGAGCATGGAAGGAGCGTCGACCGAGTTTCATCCATGCATACTACACAAGTTGTCTTCCTTTAAGTGACCCGATAGGGCTAGCGAGCGGGGTAATCACCGATGGTAACAAAAATAATGGCTTTTAGTGTGAAATCTTGTTGTTGGGCCGATCCACACTGGACCCCATCGTGCCACAACATGGCCATATCTTCCATCGATGGTGTGAGAAACACATCAATATCTACTCGGTGTCTCGGACCTTGGATAAGAATGGACAACATTAGGTACCTTCTCTTCATACATAGCCATGGAGGAAGGTTGTAGATGGACGGGACTCTTGGCCAAGTGCTATGTGTGGCATTCCATTCACCGAAAGGATTCATACCATCGGATTTTCGGTCACGAACCTTACATTCTGGGTTCGTTGCGAAATCTGGATACATGCGATCAAAATTTCTCCATTGTCTACCATCGGTTTGGGTGTCGAATCTTTCCATCTTTTCTGCGCTTGTCGAATGCCAACCCATTAGTTCGAGTCCCTCTCATTCAGTACAAAGCGTTTGAGTGACCAATAAGCGGCAAGTACCACATCACCAACGCAGGATTCTTTTCTTCTTGTCCGTGCACGAAGACTGTCATCTTCGTTATTACCGGTAGTACTATTCTTGTTCTTCTTATTCTTCGTAGTGCTAGGTGAAGAATCATCATCGTCGTGGGAGTCATCATTCTTCTTATCTGGCTCGCCTTGCACGGGCATTGATCCAAGTCCGTGTAATCTTTACGGAAGAGGATCTGATGGTTCGGACATGCATGTATCTTTTGCACATCCAATGACATCGGGTGATAAGCTTCTTGTGAAATAAGTGCTCGTCGGCAAGGTGGGCAATCCATTAGCCTTCGAAGTATTTACGCCAAGAGCCTCAACAGATCGGTGAAACTCTTGTCCGACCATCCATTGCTAGCCTTCAACCGTAGAAGCATCGACGCGTATGCAACACCGTAAACTCGGAGGACAACCCTTGGATTCCTCATATAACGAGATCATTATTTGCTTTGTGTAGCGCGATCGACATTATCTAAACTGTCATCTCCTTTAAAACTTGTGGTTTGGCATGGCGCAACATTTCCTCTACATCGGCGATCGACCATCATCTAGCAAGCGAGCATGCACGTGAGCTTCATCTCCCAAACCATCGATTATCGCCTCCGACGCCGATCATCCACGAGATCGGAATCAACATCATCGGTTGTTTGCGATGTCGTTGCTCGCCATGGTTGGACCAACATGTGTAATCCTCTATAAAACCTCTCATGATCGGTGTGTTGTGATTACACTTAAATCTCCCCACCCTACATTGTTCTTACATCTTTGCATGGACAAAGTATTTCCGTTTCCTTCTTAGTCAAAGGCGTCTTACGGCGGCTTTAATAAAAGTTTGAGCTCTTTGAGGAATACACCCTTATTTCTTGGGGCATTGTTCATCCATGCCCTTTCCATCTTGAGCACAAATGAAGAAAATCAGATTGAAATGTCAATTATTTAGATAGAACTTTAACAAGAGAACCCTAAGTTAAATACTATAAAATGATTTTATTAAAATCACGAAAGAATGTAAGTTCCTCTCCTCTAGATTTAGAGAGGGGATTGTTCTCTCCTCTAGAGAGAGGGAGGATACAAGATCTGTTCTGAGATCTAGAAGGTGAGGCTTCAACGGAAAATTAAATTAGTCATTGACACTCAATTCGTTGGTTTTGGTGATGTGTCTATGACATGTGGGTCCATCTGAGTCTATGATGGTGGACGGGGTGTCAAAAAGTGAATCACGAATTTTAAAGAGGGCACCAATCTCAGGGCTTCAACCCTCTCCCATGCACATTCTATCTACACTACATCTTCCTCTCCACAAGATATATAAACCTCTACAAATGTCGGGAATGAGATGCTCTTACCTTAGAGAGTTAACTATTCCAAGGATTTCAAGTTCAAAACCTAGCTCCCCTTGTTTTCACAATTTTGGGGCACTTTGGGCCAGCAGAACGATCATTCGGAGTTTTAAGCGAAGTTTCCACAGGCGGCTCCCTAAGACAACTGACTGCGAAAAATAATAACAATCAAGCAAAAGCAGCACTCTGGGATGATCCGTCAAAGGAAAAAGAACCATCTGGGAGTATTTTACGGGCGTTAGATTTCTCTGTGTAGTGCATTTAAGGTAACGTAACGGATGATCCGATACTTCAATAAAAACTCATACTGGGAGTATTGCTTGGCGTTGGATTTACGTGTTTTGCGGTATTGTAGAACAAAGGATGATCCGATGCGTACATAAAAGCGATATCAAGCATCTCCTTCGTCACAAGATATGCGACAAACATTTACAAAATTTGGAATGAGCGGTTTGTTTAAGAACTACGCCTTTAAAGACTTAACATCACCACAGGGGGTTCCTTAATTAATTAGGACGTCAATATAATTAACTAAGGCTGCTTGCTTAACGTACCGCCTATGGAAACTGCGATTTCCGCATGCGGCTTCGTAAGAAAGCCGGCTGTGTAAAGATCGCCTCTTCCCCAGGCGGTTCCTTAAGAGAGCTGCCTAGGAAGAGCATAGTTTCCTGAGCGGCATCTAAAGGGCACCGCTTTGTGAAAGATCAATATTTTCGCAGCGGTTTCTTCGAGAGCCGCTGTGAAGATACCTTTACACAAAGGTTCTTAACCCCAAGGACCGCGATCAGTCATTTGAGGCGGCTCTCCTTTTAATCCGCCTGTGGAAAGAAATCCTTGGTGTCTAGGAAAATCATTTCTGTAGTAGTGAACCTACATTCATTCCTCACATTGCATAGCCATAGCCAAATACATAAATATCAGCCACTCCTCACATCCATAAATTACCATTCACATTCTCAATACTCATAATCACATTCGCAACACTCAAAATCACGTTCTCAACACTTATAATCATACTCACATCACAAATACTCGAGTAATTACTAATTCCATCTATCTTGATTATAAATCAAACCATTTTCGCAATCAAATTCCAAACTCCGTCCTCACATTCATTTATCATCAATACTTCATACAAAAACCATAATCTTTTATCATGACTACGAATTGAACCATTATTCTTGAATCAAAATTCATAGCTTTGATATCAATAATACCCTAATCCTACTAGTAAGCACCAACACGGAACACAAGTTAGCACAACAAGTCACATAGACAAGGCACATAATTCTTAAATGTAGCACACATAGCAAACAAACAAGGATGCACATGCAAGTTTCATCCATACTAGTGTTGTCAATATAACCACAACAAGCATTAGCGGCTCTCATATCAAATCGATCAAGACATGCAATCGACTATTCACAAAATTCAATCAATTGATGCACTTGCCTTCAACTTCTCGAGACGGTGTGGCGAGACGAGGTTACCACACCTGGGGTCACACCACCTGCACATGGATATAACTCACTCAAAAACATGCCCATAAATCAACACAAGATTATCTACAGCACTTAGCAAAACAGTCATAACTTTTAGTCGGATGAACGAAACTTAGTGATTTCAGTCGCTATAGAAAGAAAATTCGATTATCTACAACTTTTTCTATAGCCAACCGACTGGGAAAAGCACCGATATTTCTCAGATTTGCGACGAACAGCAGACAGCCGTAGAACTAACGCGTTCTGGACAGCACGCGGTAAAATAGCTATAACTTTTAAACGGCTGAACGAAATTTGGCGATTCCGGTCTTCATTGAAAGGTAATTCGATTATCTACAACATTCGCAATAGCCGGACCCCAGTAAATGCTTGCAAAATTTCCAAATAGCAGCTCAAACAGGGGGCAAAAATATACCCGAAACAGAATTTTCAAATCACTCTAGTCTCTCCATTTCCCAACCACCAACATCTCAAAATGTAGGATCGGATGACGACAATCAGAGGGGGGGTGAATGATTGCGTGGAAGCTAAAATCAAATTTTTGCTAATTTTTGAAACACCCCAATTAACTGATTCGGATTCGACAAAAACAGAATAATGCACATCCACTAAAACAGTAATTCCCGAAGATCTAACCGTTAGATCGAAGTGAAATTTTAACTGTATAAACTAGACTCAATTTGCAAGCTAAATCAACAAAAATTAGTTCGATCGGAGCTACGGATCTAAAGTTATTTTCTTCGCCATTTTACTGAGACAGACACCAGATCAAATAAAAAAACAGATTGACACACATTCACTAAAATAATAATTCCAGAAGATCCAACCGTTGGATTGACGTGAAATTTTAACAGTATAAATTAGATTCAAATCCGAAACTAACACAAAAAGAATCAATCCGATCGGATGTATGGATCTTGAGATATTACCTTCGTAAGAAGACGCTTTTGCAGTAGATTGAACTCCGGACGAAAATTGATCTTCAACACGACGTATCGACTTGCAAAACTTGATTTCTCTAGTTGCCAGAGGACTCCAGCCCTACGCATGGATGCAGCTGCCCTTGATTTTTCTAATCGCCAGGAACCTTCTTGCATGCTTTAACCCTCGGCATAATGCCACGCAGAGCAAGATGCAAAGACAACGGCCACAAGAACAATTCTGGCGCCAGCAGCCGCAAGAATAACAGACGCTAGCAACTTGATGAACGGCGGCGCGAAGCAAAAGATGCCGAACCTCTGGCGCGAGGAAGAAACAACGCACCGACCACAGGATTATCTTGGACTTCCAGCCGCCGGCAGGGAACGAGATGCTAGGAAGGCCAGCCAATAAAGATCAAACGCAAAGGAAAATCTCACGCCGCCGTGAAGAACAGGCCCTAGCGTAAGACCTCAGTCGCCAACGAAAAGGCCAGCCGCTGCAGAAGCAATTTTGCAAGATTGATCTTTATTTCCTTGTCTCTGATACTCCCACAAAAGAGTACAAACCCTAATTTCTTGCCCACATAAACAGGAGACACCTCCCCCTATTTATACTGAGCAAACATAACGAGTTCGTATACAACTCCACTTGGTCCAACATGGTCCAATACAGTTTTGTATACAACTCCACTTGGCCCAACATGGCCCAATACATCTTTTGCACGCAGCGTCCACCGCTGCACACACGTGACTAACCGACCTTCATGTGCATGTTCTCTAGCCCGAGCGCCCCGCATGACATCCTCGACCACGGGACCTCGATTCCTCCTTGAACCTAGTCGAACCTCGGTTCCTCCATGAACCTAGTTCCGATCCGTCATCGACCACGTTAAGCCCTCGAGCAACACACGCACACGAATAAACAACAACCGGTCCGAGCACAAGTCCACGACTTGACTCAAGGTTAATCCATGCAACCACTCACACGAGTGCATTGTATCAAACAAAATCCATCATGCTATCACCAGCATAATAATCATATCAACATAGCACATGCACAAGCACCACACATGCTATAATCAAAATCACTTTACAATGCCAATTTCACCATTCAACCAATTTTTCATCACATGATCTCACAATCTCCCCCTTGATGAAAACATTGGCAACACCATTTGGAAACGAACATTGGCATTCACCTCACAATGGCAACACCATTTTTAAAAGAAGTAAAGTGACCAAAAGAAGAACAAAAATCTCCCCTCATCTAAAAAGAAATCTCCCCCTATCAAAAAGAAAGACTCCCCCTAACAAAAAGAAGAAATGTGTGTGTGAATGTGCAATGTATGACAAAAAATTTTCCCTTTGACTCCAAAATTTCTCCCCCTTTGACAATGAATTCATCAAGAATGTAAAAAGAGAACAAAAGAGAAACTTCTCCCCCTTGATGTTGTTGTTTTCCCTCTTTTTTTATGTACTGAGCATTATAAGTTATGCACAAATGTAACAAATTCATCACCAAGCCATGCTAACAAAAGTACTTGCACCCTCAAATCTACACATAAACAATGTAGAGTAAGCATAACTAGAAATCAAGTACTATTAACGATTTGTTGCATGGCATGATCTCCCTTTCTCAACAATCTTAAAACCTGAAAACATTGAATTTTTGTGCACTTTATTTGTGCTTTGAAAAATTGATTCATTACTTTGATTGCAACAATAACAATTGCAAGGAATTACATGCACCATCAGCCTTACTTTTCAACCATGCCAAGCAATCACAAGCTTAAGGTTTCATGGTTTCGGTCATACACAACCTCTTCCAAGTTCATATCAAAGTGCAATGATAAGCGGTCTAAGTAAAGAAGAAGTGCGATAGTACATAACCTTGTTCTTGCATTTATCAACAATCACTCTTTTAGCTTTAGCACTTAACTTTCATATTTAGCACTTTTGAGCAGGATTAAGATAGCCAAGAAAGTTCAACCATGACAAGATTTAATTCAAGTTGTTATTCCATTTAAAAGTCATGACATAAACTACACCATATATGTATAAACAGAAAGTTGCAAAAGACCTTGTAGCATAAACATGGCTTCAAATGACATATGTATATGAACTACAATGCTCAGTACCTTTTTATTGTTTTTCATTTTTTTTTAGTTTTTCAATTAAGAAACACACAAAATAAAAAGTATGTTACAAAATATTACAAAAACTTCAAAAACTCCCCCTCAAAAATAGCCCATTGGGTGAATCAACCCAAGTTCTCCCCGAATAAAAGCAAAACGAGAAGAGGATAAAGGTTTTGTGAAAATGTCTGCCAATTGATGTTCGGTATCCACATGATGAAGCACAATATTTCCCTTTTCTACATGATCTCTAAGAAAGTGAAATCTGATTTCAATGTGTTTTGTTCTAGAGTGTTGCACGGGGTTCTTAGCAATGCATATTGCACTAGTGTTATCACACAAGAGAGAACACTATCCAAGTTAGCCCCATAATCTTTAAGTGTAGCTACTATCCAAAGAATTTGAGAACAACAACTAGCTGACTACATATTGATTCAGCGATTGATTGTGCAATGAAGATTGTTTTCTAGATGACCATGCAATAAGTGAATTACCCAAGAAAAGACATGAGCGATATGCTTTTCTATCAATTCTACAACCTCCAAAATCGAGATCGAGAATGCTCTTAAACTAATGCATGAGGAAGCGTAAAGCCATATACCAAAATCTTGAGTACCATGGAGATACGAAGATCCGCAGATGACTTGTTGATGTGAAACACGTGGAGAAGCTTGAAAACGAGCACACAAGCACACAAACAAATTGAATATCCGGCCTTGATGCGGTGAGATATAACAGAGAGCCTATCATGCTTCTATACTCCTTTTGATCAACAATCTCACCATCTTCATCAGGGTCAAGTGTGCAAGTACCTCCCATGGGTGTCATGATAAACTTACAGTTTTCCATCCCAAAGCGATGAAGCAAATCTTTTGTGTACTTACTTTGATGAACAAAAGTACCTTCCTTCGTTTGTTTGACTTGCGATCCCAAAAATAAGTCAACTCACCCATCATGCTCATCTCAAATTCCTTTCTCATGGTTTCGAAAACTTAGACACTAAAACATGAGAGGAACCACCAAAGATAATATCATCAACATAAATCTGGGACGAATAGTTGATCATTGCCTTGCTTGAGTAAAAGAGAGTTTTGTCAACCTTTCCCATTGTAAACCCATTTTCAAGTAAAAGGTTTTAGCCTATCATACCATGCTCTAGGGGCTTGTTTTAATCCATACAAGGCTTTGGACAATTTGAACACATGATCGGAAATTTGGGATTTTCAAAACCGGAGGTTGCTTAACATATACTTCTTCATTAATATAGCCATTAAGAAAAGCACTTTTCACATCCATTTGATCTGATCTAAAACCTTTAGATGCGACAAATGCTAAAAGAATTCTAATGGCTTCAATTCTAGCAACAGAGCAAAGGTTTCATCAAAATCTAAACCTTCAACTTGAGAAAATCCTTGAGCAACCAATCTAGCTTTATTCGACCACAACACCATCCTCACTTTGTTTATTTTTGAAAACCCATCTAGTACCAATTATATTAAAATCGGGAGGAGGTGGAACAAGCTTCCAAACTTTGTTACGCTCAAAATTCTCTAATTCCTCATGCATGGCATTGATCCAAGATTAAATCGGTTAATGCATGAGATATATCTTTGGGTTCAAAAGAAGCAACAAAAGCGAGTGAGCATGAGAATCGAAGCAATAAACCCGGATCGAGTGACTCTCTCATTCAAACCTCCAATCATTTGTTCGGTGGATGTCTTCTTTGAATGTGCAAAGGAGTTTGTTGCTTCGAAACTTCTCCTTCTTCTTCTTCTTCGTTTTCGGCATGATGTAGAAGATGTTGTTGCTTGAGGATGCTCGGTTTGTAGGTGATGTAGTGGTAGGTGCTTAGAAAGAGGTACATTTGGTTGTGCAATAGGAATCAACACTTCATCCTCATCATCATTATCATCATCAACAAAAATACTCTCCCCCGAACATATGCACTGTTCTCGCATCAATTGGACTAGTGCTGGACTAGCCTCATCGAAAGTGATTTCACGAGGTTTCTACAATTTTGTTAGTCTCCAAAACAAGTGCACAATAACCACGTGTATGAGCGGGATATCCAAGAAAGATGCCATCGGTTGATCTAGCTTCAAATTTATCGAGATTTCAGATTTCAAGACAAAGCATTTGCATCCAAAAACTACGAAATGAGATACACTAGGCCTATGACCAAAAGCGAAGCTCATAAAGAGTTTTGCCTAGCTTTGATCTCAAAAACACTCTATTAGAAACATAGCATGCGGTTGAGATTGCTTCAGCCCAAAACTTCCTAGGAGTGTGATGTTCATCTAGCATAGTCCTAGCCATCTCAACCAAGGTTCTATTTTTCCTTTCAACTACACCATTCTGTTGAGGCACTCTAGGTGAAGAATATTGATGATCAATTCCTTTTTCAATACAAAAGTGATCAAAAGAAGAATTCTTGAATTCAGTTCCATTATCACTTCTAATAGCTCTAAGCGCTCCTGGGTGATCAACAGATAATCTAGTAACAAGACTTCTAAAGTGACTAAAAGCCTCATCTTTAGATATCATAAAATAAACCCAAGAGTATCTAGAATAATCATCAACAATGACCAGTACATACCATTTGCCTCCAAAGGATTGAACTCGAGAAGGTCCAACCGTGTCAAGATGTAGTAGCTGTCCTGGAGCATTTGTCATCACCATGGTAAGAGGTAGATGTGAACCTGCAGTCATCTTACCATGTCTACAAGAAGAACATACTAAATTGCTATCACCATTAAGCTTAGGCAAACCACGAATGAGATCTAGACCACTAACACGAGTTAGATGATCAAAACCAACGTGACCAAGTCTACGATGCCAAAAGAATAAATCTTTAGAAACATTGGCAACTAGACATCTATGCTTAGAAGAAAGTGACACATCAAAATCAGCTTTAAAAACTCTTCCAAAGCGTGAAATCCTGAATACAAGGTCTCCTGAAGCATCTAAAACTTTGCATTCACTTTTCTTAAAGCATATTTCAAGATCTTCATCAATCATTTGTGAAACAGACAACAAGTTGTATTTCAGGTTTTCAACTAGAGCCACATCCTTGAACATAAACTTGTCATTTACCTTTCTTGTACCTTTTGCCTAGCAGAGTAGAAGATGCATCTCCAAAAGTAACACTTTCGGACGAGATGCAGAGTGAGGAGGAGAACCAATTCTTATCACCGGACATGTGGCGTGAGCATCCGGAATCCACTAGCCAAATGTTCTCCTTCCTCATGAGAAGCCTACATAAGCGAGAAAATGTCGAGGCCTCAGTACTGGGGTTAGAAATAAAGCATTTAGGAATCCAGTACTGAGACACACGACAAGTAGGCACAACACGAGTACGTTTGTTCACAAAATCAGATTTGTCCTTTCCTGTGTTTCGTCCAACACAAGGTGTTTGCATCACCCTAGGCACAAAATGAGGAGTAAAGCGTGCCTGTCTGAAATTAGACCTAGCCTTAGTAGCCCTTTCTTTCTTTTGTTGTTTGGCTAGTCTAAAGCAAAAATCTACTAAATGTCCATCTCTACCACAATGAGTACAAGTGTACTTAACATGATGTTTAGCTCTAACAGTAGAAGCAACATTTGCATTCATCATAGTAGAAGATAGAACTCCAGCAGATTTAAACACAGTTTTCTTAGGCTCATTGACAATTTCAAATTTTCCACTTTCAAGTGTTTTAACAACATTGGGGGCATGTGATTTATGATGAGCATAAGAATCAAAACCTAAACCTTTGTGATGAGTACTGACTTTTGATTGATCCAAAATCATGTTTAGGTTTTTCTTTCCTGAAGTGAACCGTTCTAAAGATTTTTCCAAGTAATCAATCTTCCGAGAAAGAGTTAAACAGTTATTACATGGAACGTCCACTTTTCCTTTTTGTTTGCGACAAGTTGAGCATGAGAGAACTTCATGAGTGTGCATAGCATCTGTCATTTGAGAAACCCTAGCATTTGCATCATGCAACTTCAATTCCAATATAGCACATTTAGAACAATGAGTTGTATCATGCAAATCAACAGTTGAACGACTAGCGTTTTTAACATGTTTAGCATTTTCTTTCTTTTCAGTATTGACTTGTTCTAACAAAGAAACATGTTCTTTCCTAAGCACGATAAGCTCATTGTAGATTAAGTCACATGATTTGCAAGCATCATCATCGAGAATCAAAGATTTAAGTCTAGCAATTTCAGCATGCAAAGATTCCACAAGAGTATCATGTTTCTTAATTTTCTTGTCGCGTTTGTTAAGCAATTTTTCAAGACGAGCAACAGCAATAGCTAAATCATCGTAAGAGGGTTCTACCTCATTGAAGTCGCTGTCGTGATCATCCTCAGTGAAGCTGTCACTGCTTTTAGCCATGAGACACAACCCCGTCAAATCATGCTTGCTTGGAGTTGCATCGTCCTCGCTGCTCTCCGAATCCACATCGCTCAAATTAACTTGTTCAAGAGCGGAAAGAACCCGGTGGACAACTTTGCGATTGATGAAGTTCTTCTTCTTTCTATCACTTGAAAAAGACATCTTTTTGTCTTTTCTTTTGTCATTGTCCTTCTCCTCCCTTGATGCTTTACCTGCAAGCTTAGGACAATTTGATCAAATGTGGTTGAGGTCACCACACTCATAACACCTTGGAGGCCACCACCAACTCTCTTTCTCATTCTCACATTCTGCAAAGCTTTGTTAAGCGAGAAGAGAGTAGTGCCAAATCTTCTTCAGAAACTCTTGATCTGCTCATCGGTTAGTGATGACAAAGAGGACAAAGCAAAGCTTGAAGAAGCATTATTATGAGACATGCTAGATTGAGAGGTCGATTGCAATTGATTTATGATCATTTTTCCTAGCAAGAACATCCAATTCATGAGTTTTTAATTTAGAGAAAAGAACATCTAAAGTAAGTGTACTCATGACAGTTGATTCTCTAATGGATGTAACTTTCATCTCCCAAATTGACATGTCTAATGCACCAAGCAATTGTCTAGCATTAGCAAGCATCATCAAAACAAACTCCAACAAAGACGCAAATTGCTAAGAATTTTATTAAAGCATGCAAAGAAATCATCTAGCGACTCACCAGGTTTCATCTCAAATCGCATGTATTCCTTTTTATATATATCTTGACGAACCTCTTTGACAGTGTTAGAACCCTCATGATAATCACAAAGAGATTTCCATACCTCATATGCAGATTTGAGATGGATCACGCGGTCGAAGTCACTTCTTCCCAATCCTTGGATGATCAGATTTCGCGCTTTGCTGTTTGCTTCAACCTGCGCTTGATTGGTTTCATTTACTTGATCATTCTCAGGAACTTGATATGGTTTGTACACCTTCTCCCAGATTGCAAAGCCCTGAGCTTGAATGTATGCCTCCATCTTCGCTTTCCAGAACTGAAAATCAACACCATCGAAAATACAAGGTTTTGTCGAATACCTATCCATCGCTACGGTTTCTAATCACCTGTTAAGATTAATTAGAAAAACTAGGTTCTGATACCACTTGTAGGATCGGATGACGACAATCAGAGAGGGGGTGAATGATTGCGCGGAAGCTAAAATCAAATTTTTGCTAATTTTTGAAACACCCCAATTAACTGATTCGGATTCGACAAAAACAGAATAATGCACATCCACTAAAACAGTAATTCCCGAAGATCTAACCGTTAGATCGAAGTGAAATTTTAACTGTATAAACTAGACTCAATTTGCAAGCTAAATCAATAAAAATTAGTTCGATCGAGCTACGGATCTAAAGTTATTTTCTTCGCCATTTTACTGAGACAGACACCAGATCAAATAAAAAACAGATTGACACACATTCACTAAAATAATAATTCCAGAAGATCCAACCGTTGGATTGACGTGAAATTTTAACAGTATAAATTAGATTCAAATACGAAACTAACACAAAAGAATCAATCCGATCGGATGTATGGATCTTGAGATATTACCTTCGTAAGAAGACGCTTTTGCAGTAGATTGAACTCCGGACGAAAATTGATCTTCAACACGACGTATCGACTTGCAAAACTTGATTTCTCTAGTTGCCAGAGGACTCCAGCCCTACGCATGGATGCAGCTGCCCTTGATTTTTCTAATCGCCAGGGAACCTTCTTGCATGCTTTAACCCTCCAGCCGCAATGCCAACGCAGGAGCAAGATGCAAAAGACAACGGCCACAAGAACAATTCTGGCGCCAGCAGCCGCAAGAATAACAGACGCTAGCAACTTGATGAACGGCGGCGCGAAGCAAAAGATGCGAGAACCTCTGGCGCAGGGAAGAAACAACGCACCGACCACAGGATTATCTTGGACTTCGGTAGCCGCAGGAACGAGATGCTAGGAAGGCCAGCCAATAAAGATCAAACGCAAAGGAAAATCTCACGCCGCCGTGAAGAACAGGCCCTAGCGTAAGACCTCAGTCGCCAACGAAAAGGCCAGCCGCTGCAGAAGCAATTTTGCAAGATTGATCTTTATTTCCTTTGTCTACAGTACTCCCACAAAAGAGTACAAACCCTAATTTCTTGCCCACATAAACAGGAGACACCTCCCCCTATTTATACTGAGCAAACATAACGAGTTCGTATACAACTCCACTTGGTCCAACATGGTCCAATACAGTTTTGTATACAACTCCACTTGGCCCAACATGGCCCAATACATCTTTTGCAGCGCCAGACGCCCACCTGCCGCACACACGTGACTAACCGACCTTCATGTGCATGTTCTCTAGCCCGAGCGCCCCGCATGACATCCTCGACCACCGGGACCTCGATTCCTCCTTGAACCTAGTCCCGAACCTCGGTTCCTCCATGAACCTAGTTCGATCCGTCATCGACCACGTTAGCCCTCGAGCAACACGCACACGAATAAACAACAACCAGTCCGAGCACAAGTCCACGACTTGACTCAAGGTTAATCCATGCAACCACTCACACGAGTGCATTGCATCAAACAAAATCCATCATGCTATCACCAGCATAATAATCATATCAACATAGCATATGCACAAGCACCACACATGCTATAATCAAAATCACTTTACAATGCCAATTTCACCATTCAACCAATTTTTCATCACATGATCTCACACAAAATCATGAACCCTAGCTAAGCAATAGCACAAATACCTTGCATGCAAGCAATTTCACCCCCCAAATTCTCTAGGGTTTTACCTCAATCCTTCACATGGAGGGAAGAGGGAGGTGGGGAAGGATGCTGGAGCTGCTACCGGAGAGGAGACGCAAGGAGGTGTTGCCGGCCGGGGAGGAGATCGCCGGAGCTGGCCGGAGGAGGGGTCTTGAGCTCTTGGAGAGGCTGCAGGTCGCCGTCCATCGGGAGGCGACAATCGGCCAAGGCCGAGGCGCAGGAGGACTCGAGGATCTTTGCTCGCCGCTTGTCAGCTTTCTCGGTGATGAAGGGAGGCGCATGGAGGAAGGCTCAGGAGAAATCGCCAAGGGCCGAAATTTGGTCGTTGAGAGGCCAGAGGAAAACGATCGGGAAAAGAAATGGGTGGGGAAAAAGTCTCCACCAAGAAATTTCAGCCACACACAATTGAAGAGAGAGATTAGGTGAGGAGGAAATTTCTAAAACCCCCTAAAACCAAAGTCTAACTTTAAGCCCTTGAAGCTAATCACTAATTTCAATTCTTGTACGAAGCGACAATTAATAAGCAAAACAAAATTTGCCGCCAAACTAAACGACAGGGAGAAAACACCCATTCCGATAAGTATTTCAAGGAAAACTCAAAACCTTTAATAAAATGCGAGGCGACAAAACGTTTCTCCCGAATAAATCCTTGAATCAAGAAAATGAAGACAACTCCGGCCAAAAATCCAGGAAAAACGATTTTACGGTATTACAATCAGGATGTTGAAAGTACCCGTCAATTTCAACATCAAGAAAACCTCAAACATCCAGCCATCAACCTCTATAGAAACAGATTTTGGAATATTCATAAACTCTTATGAAATAGACAAAATGACAATTACTAACTCGATGATTTCTTTTAGGACAACGGGGTTCAGCTTATTCAGGATATCGTTATTGTTGAGCTGATGATTGCACATCATCTTGGAGAACACACGACAAAATTAATTCTATTTATTATGTATTATTGTAACATGGATGGCCCGTGAGTTTTTTTGTGTCATTTATTCTCTTATAATATGTTGTCTTGCATTTTAAAATTTTAATGAAAGTCATTCTCTCTTTTGTAGCTTTTCCAGCACGTGGAGATCTTTTGAGGCATCCGAGTGAGTTTTAATTGATACTCATTTCGAATGAAAATATGAGCAAATTCCTTATTTGCCACTTCTCTCTCTCTCTCACCTTTGCTTTTGGCCCTTAGCAGAAGAGCTAGAGCTCGAGCTCTTTTGAATTATGTTTTGAATTATGACACCACCGGCAAGACCAGCTCGATTAGCCTATTCTTTTCCTAGCTGAGGTCCTGTCCATTGTCATGCAAAAGCTAAAACGTCTCTTCGATGCATGTATACCATCAATTTTCTCGAGTACCCAAGGAGTCTGCTTTGCCATAGACCTCACGTGAGCACAGATCCTTTGACACAACAATAGGCCTGGAGGGGAGGCTCTAGGTGGTGGTGGTGGTAGTGGCGTGGTGCCGTGCTCCACCACAGACTGAGATTGGGGGTGGAGGCTCTAGGCTCTGTGGTCGATGGCGGTGGTGCCTCGCCGGTGAGCCATGGTGGTGCGACACGTGGTGCCAACATCGGCATGTGGAGCCTTAGGAGAGGTGAACCCTGTAGAGTTGCCGAATTGCCTTATCCCTAGTGGGATTGGTAGGAGGGAGAACATGAGGGGTGTGGACTGTGAAGAACAAGTGAGAGTTTGGAAGAAAAGGCACATTTTAGTCTTTTTGCAGACCACTTCACAGAAGGATGATAGTAGATGGACGGTAGTGGTAAATAGGGGTAAATATTTGAAGAGAATCACCTTGAAGAGATCGAATAATTCTCGGTTGCATTTAGGGACTAGGCCAACATTTGGTAGAAAATAAGGAATTTTCTCATGAAAAAGTCGATATTGGTGCCTTGATCTATTGTAATAATAAACCCACTTTTTACCCTTAACTATGAATTGTTCAACTAACATGCTAAACTACCAAAAGCGGATCACTTAGATCCTTTTTCCGTTATGGATTTGAAATATCAATGTGCTTATACGCAAAGGAGGCTTGATCGCGTATGCTATCGGTCTCTTTCTAATCGAGTTAAATGTGTAGACTGTGTTTTCACTCGTAGCGAGGACGAGTAGAACCCAATAGTTGCTTATTAAATAAAATGTAGTGCAAGGAAATAAGTTCACATATGGTTTTAAGTGCGTACAAGTAATTGAATCGAAAAGTACTACTTACTCCTCGTGGTACGGCAATACAATGAAGTCCTTATTCGACTCAGCCATGATCGCAGACACAAGCTCGGGGTCGACAAACCCAACTTCATGTAGATTCGTCACGGCTCATTGTCTCATTATCCTGCAACTCGTGTTGAATGTGAGAAAACATAATGCAAAATCCTATGAAAGTCATGAGCGCAATCTATATGGTGTGATACTCACAGCGTCCATGATCGTAAAGTAGAAATATCGATGACTTTCATTTGGTACACACGGAATAGATCCTCAAAACTGATGGGGAATGTTCCATTCTCCTCATGGTGAAAATGTACCATTTTATACTTCACGTTGAAGTCGACTCGACGCTCTTCCCCCTTCACCTTATCAAGGTACCATCCATGGAGGAGGCGAGTCCACCGCCTAGATCATTCGGTTACATGCGATGCAATCGGGGCTTTCCATGCTCGTAGGCCTTATAATCATCTGAGGTGCACTGTGGCTGTCTTGACTTTTTTCTTCTGGGTCAAGGAGTCTCAGAGGTCGGGCGATGGGCTTTTCGGGTACCTTAAAGGCGTTGTGGCCTCTGTCATCTTTGCCCTCTTGGCGGAAGGAGTCTCGGAGGCCTCTGTGGTTCTACTGGTGTCGTGTTTGTCCTTTTACGTCAGTCTGCACTCTGTGTCATCAGTCGCGGTTGGAGCAGTGGGAGCAGGAGCGGGAGTAGGAGGAGGCACAAGCTTGAGGAGCAGGAGCGGGGAGCAAAGGAGGAGCAGAGGCAGGATCAGCGCAGGAGGCGAGGAGGAGGGAAGCGGAGGAGCAGGAGGCGGGATCGAGCGCAGGAGGCGAGGAGCGAGGAGCAGGCGGAGGAGGAACCTCTGAAGCACGCATATATTTAACTTATCGCAGTAGTCTTTGGAATGGTAGAGAAGATGTGGAGGGACTTTTTACCTTGACCAAGTCGACACCGTCGTGGGCCACTTGATGAGCGACATGCGTGCTTGCCCGAGAGTGGTGATATCTTTGTTGGGGGGGAAATCGAGCACATGTGATAAGAAGTCTTCGTGGACGTAGTCCACCTGCACCCTCATGTAGCCCTTCCCCACAGGCTGACCATGCATAGTGTCGGTCTCGTTGCATGGAAATGCAACCCCGCGTGTAGCCTCGATGGAAAATCCATCCTCCGTCATGATGGTGAGCTGGCACTTCGCAGGCACCTGCAAGAAGTGTACAACTTGAGGAAAAACATTGCGGGAGTTACACTCGTAGCTTTAACTCGGGAAAAATTAATTATTACCTTGGTGGGACCGGTCTTATCATTTTTGGAACCGTTGCTAGGTCGGGCCGATCGCTCTATGAGAGTCGAGGGCATCCGCTCGACTCGGGAAATCATCGCCATCATCTCGGCCCTCAGGCGATCCTCACGTGCCATCATCTCCCTCTTATCTCCTCCTCACGTGCCATCATCTCCCCTCATCTCCTCCTTAATCTCCTCCTCGGTTGCTCCCTTAGTGTGTCCTTGAGGCGCTCCTCACATGCCTTCCATGACCTTGATCTCGGCACTCATGGCGTCATCTTGAAAGTAGGACTTCTTCGTGTGTCCCGCCCCTCGGCAAGCACCCCCCTTATGGTCGGACTTCCCGATCGCAGATGATGAGGATGTCCTTGACCCTTGGCTCAGAAGGTCCCTGTTCTTTCTTTTGGCTTACCTCTTCTGTAATAAGCGATGCTGAATTAGATTTGAAATACAACAAGTTGGGTCAATTGTATTGTACTAAGTTAGATATCTTACGATGGTAGAGACGACTTGGCGGTAGCGTGGTTTGCAACTACAAGCTGCCGTTAGGGGTTTTCTTTGTCTCGCTAATACCCAGTTGCATGCCCGCTCCTCGAGATATGTGGGAGTAAGGCATCGTCCGAGTGAGTGCACTCCTCGGCTAGTCGCGCCCACTCGCCTTCTTCCCTCATAGCCACTTTGTCGAGGTGGTGCGGGTGCGTGTTATGCCTCGACAGCGGTGTTCCTCTCTCTCGGTTGCTCTGCCTCGGCGTACCCTTCATCCTCGTGAACTCCGCCCAAACATCGTGGGTCACAAATGGATACCTCTCGAATGGTGTCGGCCTTTCAAAGACGCATCATTGTGCATAAGGGTCTTGAAGTGTCTCAAGGCCACACCCATCCTCTTCAAGGCGTCTGTCTCGCTTTGGGTTCATCTTCCTCCTCTATAATCCATTTACTCTTAACCTCGTCCCCACAACCGATTCTTACGCTTTCGTGCGACTTCCTTTCTCTAATCCTTAATTGTTATGGGCACTCTCTCCTCACCAATTGGCCAAGAAATGACCAGTATCGCCCCATGTACTTAGGAGGGCCGTGCAGGACCCGTGGCATTGAAGCGGAGAACTGCGGCGTTCTCCTGTAGCCCCTTTGTTTGGTTCTCGGGTCTTCCTCACCTTACTCGGCCCTTTAGTAATTGGAACCATGCTCGGCCCTCGTGACACCTTCTACTCTATCTGGCACGAGCCGATGCTCTCTAGTTATGCATTTTGAGTTTTCTTATCGATAAGGTCATATGTGTGACATGAGAGAAAGCAATTTGAAGCTACTATATGCACTTGACAATAAATCTTGTAAAGGATCAATAGATAATTCATAGTATGCAATTGTTCGAATAAAAGTCTATCTATTGACCAACTAAATAAGTTGAATGATAACTCCTAATCTCTAAATTAAATGCGGATACATGTGGGTTACATAACTTAAACTCTAACCTATGCTTAGATAAAAAACAAAAGCCCATTCCATATGACAAGTGAATTTAGCACTAGCGAGATGTTTGGAAATACCAACAAGTTTCAGATTTCACAACATCAACAGAGAATTTGAGCATTAATGTACTAATGCAATGGCAATAATACTTGTAAGACAATGGGAACAATAGGTCGGTTTTCGATACTTGCAAGAATAGCAACACAAGAAGGTCAAGTTAGTAGCGACATAACATGCAATATCTGTTGACCAACTAAATCGTACCAACGATAACCCTAATCTCTAAATAGGTTTGGTCCTATTCCCATTCGAGGATATGTGGTTCGAGCAAGTTCCTAAGCCGTTGTACAACCGGAGAAAATTTGCTGACATCTCCCGTGTTCTCCGGATACACGTCTCGACAACAGTCAAGAGGGTGTGTATCAGGAGAACACCGAAACGCTACCAAATCAACTCTGAAGTTGTACAACATAGCCCAGAACTTGCCCGAACCACATATCCTAACTATCAAAAACGTGGACAATTCGAGAGGCGCTTGCTTATGAATATGCTATTCCGGCATATTTATAAATAAGCACTCTCGAACGGGAGACGAGGTTACATAACCTAAACTCTAACATATCTTTGAGATAAAACAAAAGTAATATGCTGAAAGTAAACACATGTCTAAACAAAAGTAATATGCTGAAAGTAAACACATGTCTAAACAAAAGTAATATGCTAAAAGTAAACACATGTCTAAACAAAATTAATATGCCGAAAATAAGCCATTAGCAAAACTGTGATTCGTATATCTACATATAACAAAATGGAACTTAACAAAGACTTGTAAAATATAGGACCTCACAAACATGATGAAGGACATTGTGAAGATTGATCATATCTGTGACAAATGCCAAAAAAAAAAGCTGGCAGCATACTATCCATACATAAGAATTCCCTCTTGCCAATATGACCTACAGCTATGCATCACAGAACCTTGGTTTTTTTATACCAGTTAAATGAGTTCACCATCTATATTATCAGTCAGTGAATCGCTTCACCGCAAAACAAAAGGCGAAATACCAACCTAGTTCATGCAAGGCTCACAATTGTTTTAAAAGAAGCGAGGATAAGAGCAGGATTTTATTGATTATTCCATTTAACAGTATGATAAATATTACACAATTCAAAAGTAGCATAATTGACATAATCAAAGATAAGAAGACACTCAAAAGACCGTTGTCAATTGCTCTATGTCTACAAGACCCAATATGGTTTATGATTAGTGCTCTCAGATTAGGGTTTGGATGAAGATAAGAATCTTCACCACAATCACAAATGGGCTAACAAATTATTCAATGGATTAGGCCTTGAATTCTTACCACCTTAAAATGCACACTAAAGAATTGTCTTGTCAATGTATACACAGTTCAGATCATTGATACTAAACTTGCTAAAAGCGATTACACGACTTCGGATCAGCAAGTAAAAGCAAAGTTCTTATTGTTTGTCACTTGCTACTTCTTCGAAATCTGAGAACAACCGATTTACTCATACCACTAGCATGAACTAAATCAATTTAGACATCGATTAAGATTACTCATATGAGATCAATCAAAATAGATCAATAATCAAACAAGTCTTGATTAATCAAGAATCGCTTAGGCACCGATCAATCTTGAGTATGGGTCAAAGCAATCGAGGCGATTCTAGTAACACAAGTAGCGTAAACTAGTGAATTGAACTAAAGCGACAGAGAATGAACTAAGCAATAACAAGTTATCACACGAGTATATTACGGACAGCAAAATGATCAATTCTTCTAAGCATTCAAGTCTATAATTCAAGGCCTAAAACACGAGAAGAAAATGTTACGATCATATATATAAACCCTAGTTCATCATTGAGTAGCACCAACACCTCGGCCAGAGAACAAAGTATGGCGAAGATACTCACGAAGGCGGGCGGTGTGGCGGCGGAGGATGCATCGTCCTCGGCGTCGGCGTTAGGCGGTGTGGGGTGGCATGGGGGGCGTCGGCGTCGAAGGGCGTGGCGGTGTCGGCAACGGAGGATCTGGTGTCCCAGGCGATGGGGCGGGAGGCGAGGCACCCAGGACGGGCGAGCGGAAGGCACAGGCGTCGAAGCGGGCATCGAGGCGTCGGCGGCAGGCGGGAGGCGGGGACGGCAGCCGACCGCAGGCGGTTAGGGTTAAGCGTGGAAGCGGAAGCTGGCTTGCAAATGGCTATGGTCGCGAAAATGGGCGGGTTTTAAGAAAACATAGATTGCTTTATCATTAGTATCACTCTTTTAAGAAAACCGATACTGATGCTTTATCATTAGTATCGCTTTTTTAAGAAAACCGATACTGATGCTTTATCATTAGTATCGCTTTTTTAAGAAAAGCGATACTGATGCTTTATTATTAGTATCACTGTTTTAAGAAAACCGATAATGATGCTTTATTATTAGTATCACTCTTTTAAGAAAACCGATACTGATGCTTTATCATTAGTATCACTCTTTTAAGAAAAGCGATACTGATGCTTTATCATTAGTATCACTCTTTTATGAAAATTGATACTGATGCTTTATTATTAGTATCGCTTTTATGATGAAAACCGACACTGATGTAGTTCATTGCACTATTGCCTTTCCAGACAAACCATGCATGTAGTACATTTTCAGAATTAGATCAAAGAGTGTAAAACTTTTGCAAATATCATTGGAATTATTTGAAATTATGCAAAAACATATTTCAGGATATTGCAAAACTTTCCATAAAAGAATTTTTGGAAAAACGACTTCATTCAAGAAATATGCTAAAATTCATTTCAGTAGACATGATTTGTGCGTAAAAGCGTAGAAAAGTCAAAACTTTTCAAATTAATCTGGAATTGTACAAAATTTCCGAAATGAGCTTTCGACTATTTACAAGCTTTCCCAAAAGTAATTTTGTCAAATGGAATTTTCTTTCACAACATATGGCACAAAGTGCGAGCATAAAGAGAAATTGCATGCATTTCAATCAAGCCTCCAAACAGCAATTTTACATACATTATAATAGTCCATTTATTTACAATCGCCCTTCATGATGATCTACTCGCATGTAATTGGCTCCATGTGTGTAAATCATCCCGCTAAGACAAGCCCCATCGCAAATGAAGGTATCTCATCGAATTGGTTATACTCTTCTTCATCTACAACATCTTCAACTCCTACGATCCGTCTCTTGCCATGAAGAACGGCGTGCAACCTTGGATTGGCGGATCGCGCGCGTAAAAGACTTGAGTTGCTTGCTTCAAGGACAAGCGGATCATCTTTGTGGCGAGTCTCGAGATCCACAATAGTAAAGCCTCTCTTGTCGACCTTCACTCCATGTGGAAGTTATACCCACTTACATCGGAACAATGGAACTTGGTATATTCCGTAATCGAGCTCCCAAATTTCTTGATCATCCCATAGTAGGAGTTCATTGCGGTTGGGAGAGCTGCTTTGAGTGATGATCATCGAGAAAGCATTTATACTCACACCATTGTTTTGGGACAATACTCTTGGCATCTTGACTCTCGATGTAAAAGGTGTAACCATTAATATCATTACCCTGCCATGTCTCGTACATTAAATCTTGGTCCGTCGACCAACCATTTTACATTCTCACCAAAGGAAACCTCCGCTTTTCTTTGAACCATGTGAGAATCGATCATTGTGTTCTTGTGCGATGGAAAGCTCATCCATTTGTGGATTCTCTTCCCGTAATATCAACTTATGTGCTCGATGTATGGGCGAACCTGCGCTATTACGCAAGAGGCGTGAAATCGCCTTGCAATACATATCAAACCTCGGACTCATTAGTTTGGACCAGCGGTTCCTTTACCAAATGAAGTCTGCCCTCATGACGAGATCAGAACACCGATTGCTTGTCTTTTACCCGTAGTCCACGCAAAACTCAATAACCTCTTGATTCCATAACCTTCAACAATACTACCCTCAAAGCTTCAATCGATTCCTCACGTCGACTTTAATATACCCATGTACCTCTTGAGCGGATACATGTAGCGAGGAAAGCGGGTCCACATATCTTAATCTCTCGACAAGGTGAACAACAAGGTGGACCATTACGCCAAAGAACGGCGGTGGGAAATACATCTCAAGGTGACATGAGTTTGCACCACCTCACTCTGTAAGTTGTCTAGTACATCGGGTCAATAACTTTGGGAGATCGCATTGAAGAAATAACACAACTTTGTGATTGCCAACTGACATCCTCTGGGAGAATATTTGGATTGCTGGCCGGGAGCATTTGGGTCATCAAGACATGGCGATCATGGGACTTCATGCCCAACAACTTCAAATCATCCATAGACACAAGCTTCTTAATGTTAGCGGAGTAGCCAGATGGAACTTTAATACTTTGGAGACATTTGCAGAGATCTTCTTTCTCCTTCTTGGACAGGTGTAGCATGCAGCGAGGATGTACGGACCTTTTCCATCCTCCTCTATCACTTTGCAAGTCTGGGCCCGATTCCCATGTAGGCCATGTCGCGCGAAAGCATTGACACCATCTTTGGTCTTCCGGTATGTTCAGCGAGGATGCCAACCAAGTTGTCGAGACATTCTTCTCAACATGCATGACATCAATACAATGCGGACATCTAACTCCTTCCGAAGACGGTAAGTCCCGAATATTGACCTCTTCTTCCAAATGGTCCTAGGACGAGCAGATTCTGACTCTTTCCGCATCGAACATCGATATCCTCTACACGTGAATATACTTGGCTTCCACTCATAGGTGTGGTGCGAACGGACTTCCTCTTCCCATCAAATTTGTCATCCATCTTACGGTATCGATGACTTCGAGGTAGAAACCTCACGGTGACCCATATACACGTTTTCTTGAAATTCGGCGACCATAGACTCTCTCTCCTCTTCACAAATAGGACACGCTTTGGCTCCTTTCAGATCAGTAACGCCAAATTACCAAGGGTCGGAAATCATTTATGGTGCAAAATACCATAGCCCGTAGGGTGAAATGCTCTCTTTGTACGCATCCCACACGACCCCTCATTCTACAATTTTACCAAATCCTCGATCAATGGTGCAAGGTACACATCAATATCATTTCTCATTTGTTTGGGTCCCGAGATTAGTAATGATATCATGATATACTTCGCTTCATGCACTGACCAAGGAGGAGGTTGTAGATACACAATGAAGCGGCCAGTTCTCGGACGATCGCTCATGTTACCAAACGGATTCATTCCGTCGGTACTCAACCCAAATCTTATGTTCCTCATTTCGGCACCAAACTCCTCATGTTTCCAATCGATGTTTCTCCATTGAGCCGAATCAGCAGGGTGTCTCAGCTTGCCATCTTCCTTTCGAGACTCGTAATGCCAACGCAACAATTTTGCCTCTCTCGGATTTGCAAACAACCGCTCCAAACAGGGAATGATGGGCAAGTACCACAATACCTTGGCCGGTGCACCTTTAGTGACCTCTTCACCGTCGTTGCCCCGGCTCTTACGCTTCTTGTCGTTACGCTTCTCCTTTTGTTTGTACCGGGCACACCGCAAAGCGGACAAACGTGCAGCTCTGATGTGCGCACGGTACAAGATGCAATCATTCGGGCATGCATGTATCCTTTCTATTTCCATTCCCATGGGACATAGTAGCTTCTTCGCTTCATAAATGCTTGTTGGCAACTCGTTTCCCTCAGGAAGCGATCCGATAGAAGAACTAGTAGTGCATTGAAACTTGTATCCGTCCAACGGTGTTTTGCCTTGATTCGAACAATGCAAGGACTGAACCCAACTTTGGTGTATTCCGCTTTGCAACTTTGTGAACAGCGGTTTGGCATAAATCTTCTATCAAGCTTTTAAACTTTTCAAACTCTCTTCCGTGTAATTACCCTCCACATCCCGCAACATTTGTTCCAAATTATCCTCCTCAAACATATCGGTCGCAACTCGTCATCTGGTTCCACCGTATCTTCGTTGCATATCGGAAGGGTACTACTGCCTCCCGTGATGGATCCAACATGTGTAATTCCTCACGAAGCCACGTCGAATCGGTGGTCCTCAATTTGAGATTAGTTGTTAAATCTCCTCGATTCGTGCAATCAATGCAAGGACAATATATGAAGTTTACACCCTCCTCACCATGTCGTCTACGCAATTTTTGAACTCCTTAACACCCTCCGAAATTCAGCACTCACACGGCTGTTACGATACATCCATTCCTCACGGTCCATCTCGCAATTAAATTTCGCACAATAAATTAAGGAAAAAGCTGGAGCGACAACTAGCTATAGCTATTTTAAATATTGAGACATCATTTCAATTAATATTACCTTTGCAAAATAGTGGACGGGTTCCAAGATATATAAATGTACTCGATCGATACCTAGCTTCTTCCCGGTTTAAAGCTTCCAATTCCCTATATAAGAGACATAAATTTTAACATCAACAATGATATCAAATAATCTAATTATGTAGCTAGTGCAAGAGCTTGCAAATCTTTCTACTACAACTAAACAAAACAAGGGTACCAACGATGACTCCTAATCTCTAAATAGGTTAGGTCCTAATCCCATTCGAGGATATATGGTTAGGGCAAGTTCTAAGCCGTTGTACAACTCGAGAGAAAATTTCGTGACATCTCCCTGTTCTCAAGATACACGTCTCGACAACAGGTCAAGAGGGTGTGTATCCGGAGAACACCGAGAGAGACGCTATCGAAATCTACTCGAACTTATACAACATACCAGAACTTGCTCGAACCATATATCTCGAATCGTCAAAAAACGTGGACAATTCGAGATCGCTAAGCTTATAAATATGCCCTTTCGTTCAGATATTTATAAATAAGCACCCTCGAACGGGAGGCGAGGTTACGCCGCCTAAACTCTAATAATGATTTACCACATGATAGCAATAATAATTTCATATAAACAGAGATCGCACTACAAAAATTAAATAGATATGTGCTTGTCAAATAAAGAGTGTGAAATCTGAAAGCACGTACACAATTCAAAGGCAACCTAAACTTTATTGACGACATATCGAAATTACCAAAGGCAAAATTGAAGGGGTTTAAAGAATTGCTGATCACATTTTGAAGAAAACCGCAAAACAGGGCAAAAACAGGGGAATCTCCTCAAGATAGGGTTTCAATTTTGCCCTCTTAATACCCACCCATGAGGATTTCAAATTTTCTTACCCAAGTATTGCTTCCAACCACACAATATGAGCTATTTTCTCGGGTGGCGGCGGAGAAATCTCCTCTAGAGCAACAACAGAGAAGAGTTCAGTGCGAGTGGTATATATAACCTAGCGAGGCACATCAGAATCGGTTCTTTTCAAAAAGCGATAGTGATGTGCACGGCCATCACTAGTCATAAGCACGAGCACATCAGAATCGGTTCTTTTCAATAAGCGATAGTGATGTGCACGGTCATCACTATCGCTTCTATAAAAAGAACCGATAGTGATAACCATGTGCACATCAGAATCGGTTCTCTACTAAAAAGTGATAGTGATGTGCACGGTCATCACTATCGGTTCTTTTCATAGAAGTGATAGTGATGATCACGTGCACATCACTATCACTTCTATGAAAAGAACCGATAGTGATGACCGTGCACATCACTATCACTTTTAGTAGAGAACCGATTCGATGTGTCGATGCTACATCACAATCACTTATAATCTCAGAACCGATAGTGATTATTACTAACACCCCTCCGAAGTTACTTATCACAATTGTTTTTTTGAAAAACTTAAGAACCGACACAGATAAAGTGATAGTGATGTGTCGTTCTGTAGTAGTGGGTTATGGTTATGAATGTGAGAATTTGGGGTATGTTTATGTATGTGTGGTTATGGTTATGTTAGTGTTGGCAATGAATGAAAGGCTGCATTTCATTCGGGTTAATTGCATTTGTGCATTTCATAATGGAAGAGGCGACCCATTCTGATGCGGGCCTCTGTGTTCACACGTAGTGAACACGAAAGTCCTACCTCGTAGTCCCATTCATCGAGGTGAATGGGAGCGAGACAGTAAGAGTAGGCACCTTCCACGGGATGGAAGGGACGTGAGGTGCACATCGGCGGGTGGGCACTTTCAGCGATCTGCGATGCGTGCATGGAAATGAGCATTCATGTGCATTGCATCTCTTCTCCTTCCTAAATGTTGAAAATCTTGAGTTATGTTGAGGAGTGGTTTCCGTCAGGGTTTGGGAGTTCGAGAGTCGAATTCCCTTATGATTTATGGTTGAGTTTTTCTGGAAAAAAAAAGATGGTCTTTGTTGTTGCTCGTGCTCAAGAATTGCGGTTTTCTTTAAATGTTGGGTGTGTGACCCATGAGGATGATCAAGGTGCTAAGTGTATGATGAGTTGTTGAGCTTCCAGATAAGGAGGGGTACTGATTTTGTTAAAAAGAACTTGTTGGTTATTTAAAGACAACCAAATTTATTGTAGGGTATAGGATGATTAACCGGAATGGTATTTGATTCTAAAGTGAATGGTTGATTAGAATTTTTGCAATGGTCGTGAGTCGTGGAATTGAATGGAAATTCAAGATTTGTGTTCCGGTAAGTCCAGTATTGATCATGATTGAGAGGGTCTAGAATCTTCTATGGATGAATTTATTATAATAAGATATTGATGTAAGGTACCGGAGTATATTAGCGCCAAGGGAGGAGAGTTGTGACTTAGAGGGAAGTGTTGTCCCTTGAGTGTTGAATGGTTTCATCATCAAGTTGATGACGTGAGTGTGGTAATCTTTTTTTTGATATGATTAAGTTATTACTATAAATGGGTATAAATGCGTATTGTCTGGATGTTGAGTTATTGTATTACTTGCTCTTATGGTCAAGCTTTTGTTTTACTTATGATATTGGAATTGCTATTCTCGTGTACTTTGCTGAGTCATCGACTCACGCTTGTTGTTGTGTTGTTGCAGGTACCTTGAAATCGACATGAATGGAAGGGGGTAGTAGCACATTCACGTTTACATCAAACTATTTAATCGATTTGTAAAGCCTGGTTGTATTGATTATGGTTGTAATATGTCGTTCGTCCTGGTGTAGTTATTAAATTCTGTTGTTTGTGTGGTTGATTAATTAAGGACCTGCTAGAATGATATCTTATAACTGCAATGTTTTCTGTCTGCTGAGTGGATGTCCTAATTCTAGGGGAGGTGCTGCCGAAATTTTCAATAATTTTGACAACCTCCTAGTTGTTCGCTTGTTTTTACTTAATATTTATTCTTAGCGATTTGTAGTTGTTGCTGCTAGAGGGTGTAACATTCGGGGTGCTAGGGTGTTACATTGATTGTGCTGCTACGACTGTTCCATCTAATATTGAGTTAGATGAAGATGAAGAAAACCATCGTCGTGAGAATTCTTTTCCCAATTATTTTCATCTGTGATCCTTATCATAATTGTCCTGTACCTTATACTTTTAATTTATCTGTTTATAGGAAAGTTGATTAAGAGTTTTTTGGATGACACAAACAGTCAAATCACTGAACATGGGTATACATTTAGTTTGTTGGCTTACAGTTTACACAGTTTTCTCATTCGTATTGTTAACTAATATGTTTGCATTTTTTTCAATATTACAGATTATCTTGTTTGCTTGAGGAAATTGATGAAGGAAGTCTTGCTGTTTTGTATAAAAACAAGCGTTTTCATGTTATGATTAAGGTATGATATCTATCCCCTTGTAATATTGATGAAGAAAGTGTTGTCATCCATAAGTTCGTTGTTTCGTTTTGTTCATACTTATTGTGCAGCACCATGGTACCTTGTACACGCTGGTAACGGATCAAGGTCTTCAGACCAGCCATCCTCGTGCCTTGTGGAAAACTCTAAATAAGGCATGTGACACCCCATTCCGCAACTGTCTGTGTTTGAGATGGTGGTACTTATTGATTTATTTCCGTTTCCAATCAACAATTGTTAGGTTGATGGGGATGAGATCTTTATGACGAGTGGATTCTTACCAATCGAGAAGAAAGCTGATGTGACAAAAGTGAGTTTCTGCTGCTTTAACTTTCCTTCAATTTTATTATCTAAGTGTAAATGTAAAAACAGGTTCAGGCATGGTCCAAGGAAAAGGAGGTAGAGGCGGAGAGAAACATGAAGGAGCTTTTGGATGAAGTTGAAATGGAACGTGCAATGTCGAGTAAGGCGCATATGAAAAAACTAAAGAAGAAAGGAAAAGCAAGAAAAGCTCAAGTGGACTTATCTGTCCTTGAAACTCCAGTAGCCCCTGCTGGAAATCAAAGTAGTGATTTAGATGCTGTTGCCTCTTATGTGGACTCAATTGCTTCTGATTTATAAAGTTTCTCGGGGGTAATTTCATTCCATCCAACAGTTTTAGGCCCAGTTTATGGTTGGTGTGCTGTGTTATGTAGTGCTTATTTTTAAGCGCATGTGAAACCAAGTTATTAAAATATTAATATGTTTAGTAAATTAGATTATAAAGTTAGATATGTTTTGTTATCTAAAGGTTATCTTCAGATGATGTCATCATAATCCACCACAATGACTTCTTCTGAAATGAATTGTGTTTTGCTTGCAAATCCTCCAGGTTCAGAGATGGCAGCATGAGCAAAGTACCCTTCTTTGAAGGAGAAGTGGAAGCTCTGAGGAAACGTGGTGTCTTTAAAATGAACATCCAATACACACACATTGAGCAGGAGGATAGAGAACTTGCTTTAGCTATCCGCGATAACTACAATAGGTATTCTCCACCCCCACCACCCAATTAGTATGCTAACTCAATTTTCCAATTTTGAGCAAAAAATATAATGCATGGTTTATGAAAATTTAAGATATTCTCTTTATCAGTACCTAGTGGAGAATAAATTTGGAGAAGAAATATTAGAGCAAGTTAGTCTAGAAATTCATAATTTGCCGGCACCCAAAAGGTAAAAACGACAAGTTTGTTTTGTCTTCGAAGTAACAAGAAATCTTACTGCATTTCTTTTCACATGTAGCACTCTATCTCTCATGGAATTTGCTGCTGCAAATGATATGACTTTGGGTTATAAGCTTTATTGCGGAAAAAGGGTCAACTCTACATCTTTTATCAGGCGAATGATGGCTAATGGATACCTTCAACATATTGTAAGCAATCACAAGGAATGTCGCTGCTGGGGTGGGGAGTGGAAGCTTTCAGATATGGAGGTTGGGGTCACAAATGGCGTGCTTCGATTCACCATCAAAAAAGAGGCATTGATGCCTTTTTGAAGTGACAATATGGTTGCGGATTTAAAATCATATTAAAAGTTCGTATTTCCTTGTTTTGAAAGTAAAGATAAAGATATTGAGGGCTATCCAAAGATATTTCGATGAGTTTCATGAAGACATAATCAAAATGCTGATCCCTTCTCCGAGCCAAAAAACTAAAGTCATTCCAAAAGTATATGAGTTCCCATATGGCCTTTAAGTCACCTTTGGGGCGATCTGATCTTTTCTCTCATCTTTTTAGAGTCTGTGATTCATTGTGCCCTAAAGATGATGTGTTTATGCCATTGCAAAGTAATAAGGATTTGTTTGATGGAGGAAGCAAGCCAGGAAGGAAAACCCTTTTAGATGTTTACAAGTACATACGATATCCTAGTGGTGAGCCTATCACATATGAGATAACATATTGGCACCTGCTAAAGTATTTACGCCACTACATTGAACATATGTTGAACCATACAAAGGTGTGATCTATTTCTTGAATAAATCTTTTCTTTTATCTCCTTATCTCTGTCTTAAGATAAATGTTCTAGCCTTGCAACATTCTTAATATATATGTGTTTTTACCAATTGTCTATAGCTGGTATAAGAATAACACATTTCCCCATATTTTTGAAACTATTTCAGTAAAGCCAACTACCATCTCTATCAGGATGTTGAAAGTACCCATCAATTTCAACATCAAGAAAACCTTAAACATCCAGCCATCAACCTCTATAGAAACATATTTTGGAATATTCATAAACTCTTATGAAATAGACAAAATGACAATTACTAACTCGATGATTTCTTTTAGGACAACGGGGTTCAGCTTATTCAGGATATCGTTATTGTTGAGCTGATGATTGCACATCATCTTGGAGAACACACGACAAAATTAATTCTATTTATTATGTATTATTGTAACACGGATGGCCCGTGAGTTTTTTTGTGTCATTTATTCTCTTATAATATGTTGTCTTGCATTTTAAAATTTTAATGAAAGTCATTCTCTCTTTTGTAGCTTTTCCAGCACGTGGAGATCTTTTGAGGCATCCGAGTGAGTTTTAATTGATACTCATTTCTGAATGAAAATATGAGCAAATTCCTTATTTGCCACTTCTCTCTCTCTCTCACCCTTGTTTTGGCCCTTAATCAAGAGCTAGAGCTCGAGCTCTTTTGAATTATGTTTTGAATTATGACACCACCAAGAAGACCCACTCGATTAGCCTATTCTTTTCCTAACTGAGGTCTGCCCATTGTCATGCAAAAGCTAAAATGTCTCTTCGATGCATGTATACCATCAATTTTCTCGAGTACCCAAGGGAGTCTGCTTTGCCATAGACCTCACGTGAGCACAGATCCTTTGACACAACAATAGGTCGGGGGGAGGCTCTAGGTGGTGGTGGTGGTAGTGGCGTGGTGCCGTGCTCCACCACAGACGTGAGATTGGGGTGGAGGCTCTAGGCTCTGTGGTCGATGGCGGTGGTGCCTCGCCGGTGAGCCATGGTGGTGCGACACAGGTGCCAACATCAAGCATGTGGAGCCTTAGGAGAGGTGAACCTCTGAGAGTCTGCTGAATTGCCTTATCCCTAGTGGGATTGGTAGGAGGAGAACATGAGGGTGTGGATCAGAACACCCTTGCACCTACTGAGTGCTCCGAATGTTACATCCTTAATTAACCACAACCACACATCACTAGAGAAGGACAGCAAAACGACTTGAACAAGGTAATAGGGGTCGAACTTACTAAAAATTTTGGCAGCATCTCCACTAAAATTAGGACATCCACTCAGTAGGCAAAAGATATCAATTAATAATGAAAACATAACGAAGCCATTCGCAGTCAACCAACCACCATAAACTGCCATGGCAATTACTAGCCGTCATGACCAACTAAGCAAGTATACAAGGATATGACATACGCAAAAGACAAGTACTACATCATACAACTAAGGTTTTATAGTCCTAAACATTCACCCATTACTTACAACTTATCATAACCAAAAGAAATCAAGTTCATCACCATCACCACTATAACCAAAAGTAAGGATATTATCCTAATCTAGCTACATGAAGTCATCGTGAGTGAAGTGAGCTAGCCCATCTCCCAGATGTCGCCTTGGAGTTACCTAGAATAAAATATCAGTCACAAGCGTGAGCTCATCACTCAGCAAAGTATAATGCGAAAAGGAATTAAAGTGAACATGTAGCAATTATACATATGAACTACCTGACTTTAAGCATGCAAGGAATTTAACACACAAATCCTCAACCAAATCATCTCATTAGGTCTTTACACCACAATCACAATTATGCAATGCATCATGCATGCTTATGAATGCAACCATCTTTGGCTCATACCGGTATTGCTGGATGCACGCCTGTCGGCATGCACCCTCTCATCCCTTCCATCCCGTGGAGGGGCCTACTCTTACTGTCTCGCTCCCATTCATCTCGATGAATAGGACTACGAGTTAGGACTTTTGTGCTCACTACAGGTGAGCACCGAGGCCCGCATCAACATGGGACGCCCCGTCCATTATGAATGCATGAGTGGAAATGGCACACATAGATCACCTCTTCATTCATTTCTAATCATTATTGCAAGACATAACAGAATGCATCACATAGATAAATATTACTTTCATAACCATCATTCGCGGTAGTCTATTCAAGTTCACAATTAAGTCATCAATATAATTTCTTTTATGTGGGTAAGGTCCTAAATAACATTAACCTTTACATTACCACAACATGCATATCACATTACACTTACCTTCAACTGCGAGGAGGAGGATGGCGAGAAGTTGAAGCCTCTCCCGACGCTAATCCCCCTAGAAAAACATTTTCATACCCAAATTTCAAATTCTAAGCAAGCCACACAACCCTACACACAAATCCCTACTACGCCTGAACGCATAAAAGACCCAAAATCCCGGCAATTAGAAATCCGGACAGCAAGCGCTCTAAAGAGCTTAATTCCTAATTGGTTGAACCAAAAACAGGGTTCTTTACCTTTAATTAACCATAAGAGGCTAATCTACAACTACCTCACAACCACTTATGCGGGAGATGCCTCGAAGGTCTACAAATCGCAACTACAACTCAACCGCAAAAACTGAGCTCACTGAAATTTCCCAATTCCAGAACATTGACTTCCAAAGAGCGTAACTTTTGATTGGCTCAACGGATTTTCGCGTTCTTGCACTCAAAACGACCGCAAGGAAATGAACTACACCGATAACATAGCCATTCACTTGGCCAACGCATCAGCTGATCCCAGATCGATGAGGAACAGTGAGTACCAACCACTCAACACGTTCTGGACAGCTCTCACGGGAACAGCCATAACTTCTAAACGGTTGGGCCGATTTGCGATTTCTTGAGCTTTAATTAAACTTAAGAACACTAGCTTCGTTTTTCTCTATAGCCAACCTGTCAAGAGGGGGCCCGAGCATGCCCAAAACGTGACCGCAAAACTCAACCTGAGCACAGCCCAACTTCCAACCAAGGTTTTCCTTCCCCAACTAGAGCAATGCTTTCTTTAAGACCCAAATCCAGGACCCTAGGCTGACCCCAAGCAGGAAAAGAACTCCTAAACCCAACCCTAATTCCTTACCTCACTTACCACCAAGGGGAAGGAGGAGGAGCCGGTCTTGGCAGCAGGGGGCGGCAAGAACCAGCTGGAAAACGGCAGGGTCGGTAGGCTCGACAACCTGGGGAGGAAATGCCAGCAGGGCTGGGCAACGCCGGCAGGGACTGGGCAGGAAGGACGCCAAGGAAACAAAAATCGACAAAGACTGGGCAGCCTGGTAGGGACTTCTACTGAACAGCAGAGCTTGGGCAGGAAATCTTGCCAGTGGCGCCTACAGGACTTCATTTGGTTCGGCAGAACTCAGGCGGAAATGCTCACCTCTTTTGCACCAACAAACCGGGAAATAAGAGGAGCAATTGCTGCTTGGAAAAATCGGCAAGGCTGGCTGCTGGAAGCAATGACATCCACACAAATTCAAAAGAAAGAGAGAGTAGGTGGAGAGGGGAAAATTCCCAAAAGACCCCTCCAAACCCACAAATTTTAGCCATAATCCTCCCGGGTGGACCAACCACCTCTGAAATTAACTGCCAGACGGTCCTGGGCCAGACGGCGGAAGGCCTTAAATTTTGGAGCGAGGCTTCGCAATGCTACACTCTCCCCCCCCCCTTAAAGGAATTCGACCCCGAATTCCACGGACACAAACGAATAAAACGAATAGTCCGCATAAGTTAATTTACAACACATACCTGATAGGAACAACTCTGGATACTTCTCACGCATGTGAGATTCCAGTTCCCAAGTCGCATCCCGCTCGGATTGATGGGACCACAGGACCTTGACAAACTTCAGCGTTCTATTTTTCAATACCCACTCTGACTCGCCCAAGATTCGCACTGGTCGAGATTCGAAGGTGAGATCTTGATCAATTATCAAGGGCTCAAGAGGGACAACCAAATTCGGATCATGCAGGAACGTCCTCAGCATTGACACATGGAAAACATTGTGTACTCCTTGCATCGATTCGGGAAGCTCCAACCGATAGGCCACCTTCCCTACTCGGGCGATAATAGGGAATGGCCCAACGTACCTCGGGCTAAGCTTCCCTTTCGGTCCAAACCGAACAACACCTTTAGTGGGAGACACCCTCAGCAACACGCTGTTCCCCATCTCAAACTCCAAGTCTCGCCTCCTCACATCAGCATAACTCTTTTGTCTACTCTGGGCTGCAAGAAGGTTTTGCCTCACCTCTGTCACTCGCTCAACAATTTGCTGAACCCAATCTGGGCCAAGGACTGCCCTTTCCTCCACGGCATCCCAACACAGGGGGGAACGGCACTTCCGCCCATAAAGCACTTCATAAGGAGCAGCTCGAATACTTGCCTGAAAGCTATTATTATATGCAAATTCAGCAAGTGCTAAATGATCTTCCCAACTACCCTTCCACGCCAAGATACAGGACCTAAGCATATCCTCCAAGGTCTGAATGGTACGCTCAGATTGTCCATCCGTTTGCGGGTGGAATGCAGTGCTAAGACGGAGTTGAGTGCCCAAAGCACTTTGCAAACCTTCCCAGAATTTGGAGACAAACTTTGCATCACGATCAGATACGATTGTCTTGGGTACACTATGAAGTCTCACTATTTCCTGCACATAAATAGGAGCCAAATTGCTTGCTGAGTTTGTAGTGCGAATGGGAATGAAGTGAGCAGACTTGCTGAAACGATCCACAATAACCCAAATAGCATCCTTCCTCGCAAATCGGCACGAGGAGACCAACCACAAAGTCCATGGATATATCATCCCATGGCCAAACAGGGACTTCCAACGGTTGAAGCAATCCAGCGAGACGCTTATGCTTCGCCTTCACCTTCTGACAAATTCCACAAGATGCTACGAACTGAGCAATGTCAACCCTCATCCTTTTCCACCAATAGCACTTTTTCAAATCCCGATACATTTTAGTCTCACCAGGATGAACTGTATACGGGGTGCTATGAGCTTCCTTTAGAATGTCATCCTTAACTTGAGACTTTTGAGGCACACAAAGGCGGCCTCTAAACCTCAGAGCGCCAATCTCATCCAGGCTGAAATCTCCAATCTTGCCCTCAGCAATGCGCTTCCTTACTTGTTGAAGCATTCGGTCATGCTGTTGTGCCTCACGCACACGCTCGGGAATTGCAGACTCCAAGATGATTTGAGTCTCAGCTTGCATGGCGCCAGCAAAACAATATGAGATTCCCAAGTGCTCAAAATCAGCTATAAGACAATCGAGGGCAGGGGGCAACGCCTTGCGGCTAAGAGCATCCGCCACAACATTAGCTTTCCCCGGATGATCTTGAATGGTGAGATCATAATCTTTATCAACTCCAACCACCTTCTCTGTCTCAAATTCAAATCTTTACGAGTGAAAATGTATTTGAGGCTTTCATGGTCGATGAAGATATCACAAGACTCGCCATACGGTAGTGCCTCTAGATCTTCAAAGCAAAAACCACGGCAGCCTAGCTCGAGATCATGAGTTGGGTAATTCTGCTCATGCATTTTCAGCTACCTTGATGCATAAGCAATAACCTTGCCCCCTTGCATAAGCACACAACCAAGGCCCACATGAGAAGCATCAGAATAAATGGTGAAGCGCTCTCCTGGCTCAGGAAGAGTGAGAACAGGAGCAGTCACCAGCTTTTTCTTCAAGGTGCAGAAACTGCGCTCACAGTCGGCAGTCCATTGAAATTTCACTCCCTTTCGAGTCAATTGAGAAAGAGGCTTAGCAATGAGGGAGAAGTCTTGAACAAAGCGACGATAGTAGCCAGCCATCCCATGGAAACTACGCACTTCTTTGACATTAGAAGGCCTCTTCCAGTCCACAATTGTAGAAACCTTCCTAGGATCAACAGATATGCCTTCCTGATTGATGATATGACCAAGGAATCCCACTTCCGAAATCCAAAACTCACACTTCTTTAATCTGGCATAGAATTTATTCTCTCTTAACGTACGAAGCACAAACCTCAAATGATGAGCATGCTCCTCTTCTGACTTGGAGTAGATTAGGATATCATCGATGAACACTACCACGAAATCATCAAGGTACTCATGCAGCAAATTGTTCATCGTCTCCATAAAAACAGCAGAGGCATTGGTTAATCCAAAGGACATAACCTTAAATTCATAATGCCCATACCTAGTGGAGAAAGCTGTTTTCTCAATATCTTGCTCCCTCACACGAATTTGATTGTAACCCGATTGAAGATCAATCTTAAAGAACACCTTTGCTCCCTTCAATTGGTCGAACAAATCTTCGATGCGAGATAGAGGGTATTTGTTCTTGATGGTTACCAAATTAAGAGCACGATAATCTACACACAAACGCCAACCCCCATCTTTCTTAGCAACAAAAAGGACAAGCGCTCCCCACGTTGACACACTACGCTGGATCAACCCTTTAGACAACAAATTGTCCAATTGCTTCTTCAGCTCCTCTTGAAAAGGACGAGCCAAGCGATAAGGCGCCAAAGAAATAGGTCGCGCGCCCGGGACAAGATCAATCCGAAATTCTACGTCCCTTCTTGGCGGCAACCCAGGCAGTTCATCGGGAAACATATCAGCAAATTCCTTCACCACAGGAATCTTCTCAATGGTTACCAAATTGGTTGGTTTTTCTGACATGGCCAAGAGTACCCCTGACTTCAACATACGACGGGCAAGAAACAAACTAGCCAGAATAAAGAGGGAGCTGGAGGGAACACCACCTTGGAAAACCAACTCAATTCCTGAGGGTGCCTGCAAAGCAACTGTTTTCCAGTAGCAACAAATTTATGCTGATCGATGCAACCAATCCATGCCCAAGATAACATCGAACGGGGCCAATTGGATAACCATCAGATTAGCAAAGAAATCCTCATCATCAATGGTAATAGTGCAACCCAGGCATACCATTGAACTTGAAATAAGACCACCAGGAGAAGTAACCACCACAGACTTAGCAATACACTGCATCCCCAACTTAGCCCTTCTAGCAAACTCAGTCGACACAAAAGAATAGGATGCTCCTGAATCAAAACGAACAAAAGCATCAGTTGAATTCACAAGTAGAGTACCTGCCACCACATCCGACGCCCACTGCCTCACCTAGCCGGCAGGAATAGACTCTGGTGGCGGCTGGGCGCGGAGCCCCGACACATCAAGGGAGCGGCACCGACATCGAGGTGGTGCAAAGAATCGAGGGGGAGCCGACGGCTGGGGCTGCCAAGAAACCGCAGGTGGTGCCCACGCAAAAGGCTGTGGAAGAACTGGAGTTGCAACCAACATCTGAACTGATCCCTTGGACGAAGCACTCTGAGTCGGGGTGGGTGGCACCGGCTCCCACTTGATGATGCTGTTGGGATTCGACCGGCACACTCGCCCCATATGGCCAGGACGGCCACAATGATGACACTCCCCCAACCAAGCACACTCCGCAGCGCTATGCCCACCACCGCACTTGAAACAAATCATACCTTGCCCTGGAACAGGGCGAAAAGCCGCATGCTGGGAGGACGATGAAGATGAACGAGGGTTCTTTGCCTTGGTTCCCGAGGAGGAACCCTGTCCCCCTGAAAGGACAGGGGATGTCGCCTAGATGGGGGGTGAATAGGCGAATTATAAATTTAAACTAAATTGCAATGAATACAGAACCTTCGAATGTCCGATAATACTCGGACAATCAGAATAGTTCGGATAGTCCGAGGTTGTATTCGGATATTCCGAACTTATTCGGATAGTCCGAGAATCAATTCGGATATTCCGAATGCTCCAGAGCACATAGCTCGCAAATACTAGATCTAAGCTATTTAGGGATATTAAACACACCAAATTAAACTAGCTAGCCTAGAATACCTGAATCAAGTCAAGATCTAGATGAATATTCAATAGAAAAGTAGATCAAGCAATTTCAATATTCAAAATCAAGTACTCTAGCAAGAATAAGAAGTAAGCATAAAGACAATGATTTTTCACCCGAAGTTCGGATCCTTGAGGGGATCCTACGTCTCTGTTGAGGCGGCTCGGTCACACTTGAGTCGGGGTCTCTTTCAACCCTCTTACTCCCGGTGTTGCACAAATGCACTCGCCGGTTTCAACTCCTTTGACGCTTGAGCCGGGGTCTCTTTCAACCCTCTTCCTCCCGGTGTTGCACAAATGCACTCGCCGGTCGTCACTTCTTTGATTCCTTCCCTTGTGGAGGCGGAATCCGGTCTTCACAAACTTCCCATAGCCAACCACACAAAGTACCGGTGGCTCGTAGGCGACCTCCTAGCCGTCTAGGAGTCCTCAACCTCCAAGAGTAACAAATGCTCCCGAAGAACAAGCTTGGAGATGAAATCAAGTGCTCAAACTCAAATCCAACTCAATCCTAACACCTCACTCCTCAAACTCTTCCCAACCCTTCACACAAAAGGGGATCACTTAGATCTAAGGGCAAAGAGGTGTTTTGGGGGCTCAAGAACAAGAGGATAGCTTCTCAAATCAATGGGGTAAGAGCTCCTTCAAAATGGGGGAGGATGGGGCTATAAATAGAGCCCATCAAAAACTAGCCGTTTTCCTCAACGTTCAGGTCAGTTCGGACAGTCCGAGCTCAAGTTCGGATAGTCCGAACGCATCAAACTCGAAGAAACAGATAATTCACTTTGGATAGTCCGAAAATATATTCGGATAGTCCGAACATTCAGATAGTCCGAGTTCATCTTCGGATAGTCCGAACTGGCACTGAGCAGCCCGACGAAAACGAGCATAACTTTTGACTCCGGACTCCGATTTTAGTGATTTTGGACTCTATTGAAAGCTAAGAACAAGGGCTACACAACTAACAAGGTCTCACTACCCAAATCTCAAAGGATAAATCCAGATTTCATAAAGAATCCAAGAGAGACCTACAATTCACACTTTCCGGCACCACCAACACCACTCTCTCTCTAAGTTTCACAAGGATGGATTACTTGAGCACTTGACACATCTAAAAGTCATTCGACGTCGCATCCCTCTTAATAGTACGGCAATCCTTAAACTCAAATTAAAACGAGAAATCTAAGTCTTACATTCAATCCGCATGCCGTCTTCTCCGTGGATGCAATGTGCATGATGTCTTTAACCAAATGATTGATGACATCTTCGCCTTGTCCAACTTGACTCGATTCACCTCATGAGACTCTCGTCCTATCGACCTTGACTTGATCATCCTCTCCGACGATCTCCACGCCAAGTCGATCTTGACTTAGCCCTCAACTCTTGGTGACACCGCTGTCTTGTTGACCTCAGCTTAACGGTCATCCTTCAAGATACCTTGGTCATCATGTACACACGGGACCTAATTCTTTACAAACCACTCATGAAAAGCATTAGTCCCAAAAGCTCAATAGATATAAAGAAATTGATATTTGTGAGTAGTTGATTACCACAAGTGTTTCATATAAAGAAGCACAATATAAATGGAAACACTTGACATAAGAAATGTTGTCTACTAAGTGCATCATGATGAATATGTAATTGATCTATATGCACTAGAGAGATAATTGCCGATATGATGAATCAATTAAATCATGGCAAGGATCACAGTCTTTACTTAAATGAAGCACATGATAGAATATACACGAATTGTACATGTGCAACTAATATTTGGAATAAGAGTAAATATGTGATCCAAAGACTAGATTAAACTTCACTAAGAGAAGTGCATGAGAAGATATACAACTAAAACATGCATGCACCAAGTCAATCTATAGCAATGTGAAGTTTAACTCTAGTTAATACATGCATACTAAAAACAAAGCACATAATGAACTCAAATGAATATATATGCACAAATAAATATGACATGAACCAATGTGCATATATATATAATTAACATGCTATTTGGAGTTCACTATGCATTTGCACAAAAGGAATGCAATAACAAATATAAAAGAGATACCGAAATTGCATACCTTAACTTTGCTTAACCATTCCACTTGATTTTCCTTTAAATAGATGAGACTAATACTCAACTTGGCAATAAACATGTTAGTCTCATTAGCAATATAATCATATTAGAGGTTTGTCATTTGTTAAGAACTAAGTTAAGCATTTACTCAATTACATAGATTGTCATTATATGCGTTTGTCATTAATCACCAAAATAACATAAGTGCCTAGATGCACTTTCAATCTCCCCTTGGATTTCTTGGAAGGGGGTCGCTGAAAGGACCCACCTCCCCCACTAAAACCTCTCTTCTGCCCATCACCAGGAGCTACAGAAGCTCCCGCACCATCAGAGAGGAATTTTTCTTTGGAAAGCTCCAATTCAAACTCCATACTCTTAGCTTGGTCCACCACAGATGCAAAGTCACGGGGAACAGTAGCTCCCATGATCACCCTGAACTCCTGGTTGAGGCCCCTACGGAACCTTCGAGCCTTCTCTCGATCATCCGATGCCACTGCTGGAATGAAACAGATGATATTGTTGAACTCCTTCTCATATTCCGCCACATACTTCTTGCCCTGGGAGAGGGTGGATAAAGAGTACTCCATCCTCTCAAGGAAAGACTCCGGGTAGAACTTGGCCCGAAAGTGGTGGACGAAATCCTCCCATGCAACTGGTCCAAGAGTGGGGGCCCTCGCTGCAAGAACCCCTTCCCACCAGATATCCGCTTGGCCTTTCAACTGAAAGGCCACAAAGCGAGCCTTCTGGACCGAAGTCATCTCTAGGACCTCAAACTGCCTCTCCAAATACCGGAGCCAATCATGATTGGACCGGTGTGCCTGTCCCGTCAAAAGTATCCAGGCGGAGGGACATCCACTCCCGGAGGCTCATCCTAGCCTCTGGCGCTACAGGGGCGACTGCGGGGGCTACTGTAGGTGGAGGCATCGCAGCAGGAGCCACCTGAACGCGATGACGCAACTCCTGCACCTCCTTTTGAAACGCCTGCAGCTGGGCCAAAGCGGCAGCATCAACCCCTGGCTACGCTGCAGGGACACCCCCCTGAACAGGTGCAGGAGCATTGAGTGAACCGCTTCCCTCAACGACCGACTCAGCGACACCCTGAGGTGGGTGTCGCCCACCTCGACCATGGCCTCGACGGCCACCGCGACCCGGAGGGCGGCCTCTACCCCTTGGCATAGCTACAACCACCACAATTTAACATCAGCACAAAACTCAGTACAACAACATACTAACATTTCATCTATCAAGAACATAAAACAGATAGAACAATAAAGCGCGATGCAATGATTTACCATACCCTTCCTATTGTGCTCCAAGTGTGTCAAAATTTTACTTTCTTAGACAGCCTACAACAAGTTTTAAATTTATTTACCCAAAACAACTTTTAAAGAGTAAACGCACCGTGGCCTCGTCTCTAGGTTTATAGACCACGGACCTAACGCCCGCTCTGATACCAACTGTAACACCCTGGCACCTACAGTGCCCCGAATGTTACATCCTTAATTAACCACAACCACAAATCACTAGAGAAGGACATCAAAACGACTTGAACAAGGTAATAGGGGTCGAACTTACTAAAAATTTCGGCAGCATCTCCACTAAAATTAGGACATCCACTTAGTAGGCAAAAGATATCAATTAATAATGAAAACATAACGAAGCCATTCGCAATCAACCAACCACCATAAACTGCCATGGCAATTACTAGCCGTCATAACCAACTAAGCAAGTATACAAGGATATGACATACGCAAAAGACAAGTACTACATCATACAACTAAGGTTTTATAGTCCTAAACATTCACCCATTACTTACAACTTATCATAACCAAAAGAAATCAAGTTCATCACCATCACCACTATAACCAAAAGTAAGGATATTATCCTAATCTAGCTACATGAAGTCATCGTGAGTGAAGTGAGCTAGCCCATCTCCCAGATGTCGCCTTGGAGTTACCTAGAATAAAATATCAGCCACAAGCGTGAGCTCATCACTCAGAAAGTATAATGCTAAAAGGAATTAAAGTGAACATGTAGCAATTATACATATGAACTACCTGACTTTAAGCATGCAAGGAATTTAACACACAAATCCTCAACCAAATCATCTCATTAGGTCTTTACACCACAATCACAATTATGCAATGCATCATGCATGCTTATGAATGCAACCATCTTTGGCTCATACTGAGTATTGTTGGATGCACGCCTCGTCGGCATGCACCCTCTCATCCCTTCCATCCCGTGGAGGGGCCTACTTCATCGTCTCGCTCCCATTCATCTCGATGAATAGGACTACGAAGTTAGGACTTTTGTGCTCACTACAGTGAGCACCGAGGTCTCAAGATCAACATGGGACGCCTCATCCATTATGAATGCATGAGTGGAAATGGCACACATAGATCACCTCTTCATTCATTTCTAATCATTATTGCAAGACATAACAGAATGCATCACATAGATAAATATTACTTTCATAACCATCATTCGCGGTAGTCTATTCAAGTTCACAATTAAGTCATCAATATAATTTCTTTTATGTGGGTAAGGTCCTAAATAACATTAACCTTTACATTACCACAACATGCATATCACATTACACTTACCTTCAACTGCGAGGAGGAGGATGGCGAGAAGTTGAAGCCTCTCCCGACGCTAATCCCCCTAGAAAAACATTTTCATACCCAAATTTCAAATTCTAAGCAAGCCACACAACCCTACACACAAATCCCTACTACGCCTGAACGCATAAAGACCCAAAATCCCGCAATTAGAAACTGACAGCAAGCGCCTAAAGAGCTTAATTCCTAATTGGTTGAACCAAAAACAGGGTTCTTTACCTTTAATTAACCATAAGAGGCTAATCTACAACTACCTCACAACCACTTATGCGGGAGATGCCTCGAAGGTCTACAAATCGCAACTACAACTCAACCGCAAAAACTGAGCTCACTGAAATTTCCCAATTCCAGAACATTGACTTCCAAAGAGCGTAACTTTTGATTGGCTCAACGGATTTTCGCGTTCTTGCACTCAAAACGACCGCAAGGAAATGAACTACACCGATAACATAGCCATTCACTTGGCCAACGCATCAGCTGATCCCAGATCGATGAGGAACAGTGAGTACCAACCACTCAACATGTTCTGGACAGCTCTCACGGGAACAGCCATAACTTCTAAACGGTTGGGCCGACGGCGATTTCTTGAGCTTTAATTAAACTTAAGAACACTAGCTTGTTTTCTCTATAGCCAACCTGTCAAGAGGGGGCCCGAGCATGCCCAAAACGTGACCGCAAAACTCAACCTGAGCACAGCCCAACTTCCAACCAAGGTTTTCCTTCCCCAACTAGAGCAATGCTTTTAAGACCCAAATCCAGGACCCTAGGCTGACCCCAAGCAGGAAAAGAACTCCTAAACCCAACCCTAATTCCTTACCTCACTTACCACCAAGGGGAAGGAGGAGGAGCCGGTCTTGGCAGCAGGGGCGGCAAGAACCACTGAAAACGGCAGGTCAGAGGCTCGACAACTGGGAGGAAATGCCACAGGTCGGGCAACGCCGGCAGGATCTGGGGGAAGGACGCCAAGGAAACAAAGAATCGACAAAGACTGGGCACTGTAGGGACTTCGGCTGGAACGGCAGAGCTTGGGCAGGAAATGTCGCTGAAGTGGCGCCAAGCAGGACTTCAAATTGGTTCGGCAGAGTCAGGGGAAATGCTCACCTCTTTTGCACCAACAGCCAGGGGAAATAAGAGGAGCAGCTGCTGGCTTGGAAAAAATCGGCAAGGCCTGGCTGCCTGGAAGCAATGACATCCGCACAAATTCAAAAGAAAGAGAGAGTAGGTGGAGAGGGGAAAATTCCCAAAAGACCCCTCCAAACCCACAAATTTTAGCCATAATCCTCCCGGGTGGACCAACCACCTCTGAAATTAACTGCCAGACGGTCCTGGGCCGACGGCGAAGGTTTTAAATTTTGGAGCGAGGCTTCGCAATGCTACACTCTCCCCCCCCCCTTAAAGGAATTCGACTCAATTCCACGGACACAAACGAATAAAACGAATAGTCCGCATAAGTTAATTTACAACACATACCGATAGGAACAACTCGATACTTTCACGCATGTGAGATTCCAGCTTCCCAAGTCGCATCCCGCCGGATTGATGGGACCACAGGACCTTGACAAACTTCAGCGTTCTATTTTTCAATACCCACTCGACTCGCCCAAGATTCAGACCGGTCGAGATTCAAGGTGAGATCTTGATCAATTATCAAGGGCTCAAGAGGGACAACCAAATTCGGATCATGCAGAACGCCCTCAAAGATTGACACATGGAAAACATTGTGTACTCCTTGCATCGATTCGGAAGCTCCAACCGATAGGCCACCTTCCTACTCGAGGCGATAATAGGGAATGGCCCAACGCACTCGGGCTAAGCTTCCCTTTCGTCCAAACCGAACAACACCTTTAGTGGGAGACACCTCAAGAACACGCCGTTCCCCATCTCAAACTCCAAGTCTCACCTCCTCACATCAAGATAACTCTTTTGTCTACTCGGGTTGCAAGAAGGTTTTGCCTCACCTCTGCCACTTTCTTCAACAGCTTTGTCAACCCAATGGGCCAAGGACCGCCCTTTCCTCCACGGCATCCCAACACAGGGGGAACGGCACTTTACCATAAAGCACTTCATAAGGAGCAGCTCAATACTTGCTCGAAAGCTATTATTATATGCAAATTCAGCAAGTGCTAAATGATCTTCCCAACTACCCTTCCACGCCAAGATACAGGACCTAAGCATATCCTCCAAGGTCTGAATGGTACGCCAGATTGTCCATCCGCTTATGGTGGAATGCAAGCTAAGACGGAGTTGAGTGCCCAAAGCACTTTGCAAACCTTCCCGAATTTGGAGACAAACTTTGCATCACGATCGACACGATTGTCTTGGGTACACTATGAAGTCTCACTATTTCCTCGCACATAAATAGGAGCCAAATTGCTTGCCGAAGTTTAGAAAAGCGAATGGGAATGAAGTGAGCAGACTTCTGTCAAACGATCCACAATAACCCAAATAGCATCCTTCCCTCGTCGGGTACGAGGGAGACCAACCACAAAGTCCATGGATATATCATCCCATGGCCAAACAGGGACTTCCAACGGTTGAAGCAATCCAGCGAGACGCTTATGCTTCGCCTTCACCTTCTGACAAATTCCACAAGATGCTACGAACTGAGCAATGTCAACCCTCATCCTTTTCCACCAATAGCACTTTTTCAAATCCCGATACATTTTAGTCTCACCAGATGAATCAGATACGGGTGCTATGAGCTTCCTTTAGAATGTCATCCTTAACTTGAGACTTTGAGGCACACAAAGGCGGCCTCTAAACCTCGAGCGCCTAATCTCATCCAGCTGAAATCTCCAATCTTGCCCTCAAGAATGCGCTTCCTTACTTGTTGAAGCATTCGGTCATCTTTGTTGTACAGCCTCACACGACACGCCGAATTGCAGACTCCAAGATGATTTGAGTCTCAGCTTGCATGGCGCCAGCAAAACAATATGAGATTCCCAAGTGCTCAAAATCAGCTATAAGACAATCGAGGGCAGGGGGCAACGCCTTGCGGCTAAGAGCATCCGCCACAACATTAGCTTTCCCCGGATGATACTGAATGGTGAGATCATAATCTTTTATCAACTCCAACCACCTTCTCTGTCTCAAATTCAAATCTTTCTGAGTGAAAATGTATTTGAGGCTTTCATGGTCAGTGAAGATATCACAAGACTCGCCATACAGGTAGTGCCTCTAGATCTTCAAAGCAAAAACCACAGCAGCTAGCTCGAGATCATGAGTTGGGTAATTCTGCTCATGCATTTTCAGCTACCTTGATGCATAAGCAATAACCTTGCCCCCTTGCATAAGCACACAACCAAGGCCCACATGAGAAGCATCAGAATAAATGGTGAAGCGCTCTGCTCAGAAGAGTGAGAACAGAGCGATCCACCACTTTTTTCTTCAAGGTCAGAATCGCTCACAATCGGCAAATCCATTGAAATTTCACTCCTTTCGAAATAATTGAGAAAGAGGCTTAGCAATGAGGGAGAAGTCTTGAACAAAGCGGCGATAGTAGCCACCATCCCATGGAAACTACGCACTTCTTTGACATTAGAAGGCCTCTTCCATCCACAATTGTAGAAACCTTCCTAGGATCAACAGATATGCCTTCTCGATTGATGATATGACCAAGGAATCCCACTTCCAAATCCAAAACTCACACTTCTTTAATCCGCATAGAATTTATTCTCTTAACGCATTTAAGCACAAACCTCAAATGATGAGCATGCTCCTCTTCTCGACTTGGAGTAGATTAGGATATCATCGATGAACACTACCACGAAATCATCAAGGTACTCATGCAAAGAAATTGTTCATCGCTCCATAAAACAAGCAGAGGCATTGGTTAATCCAAAGGACATAACCTTAAATTCATAATGCCCATACCTAGTGGAGAAAGCTGTTTTCTCAATATCTTGCTCCCTCACACGAATTTGATTGTAACCCGATTGAAGATCAATCTTAAAGAACACCTTTGCTCCCTTCAATTGGTCGAACAAATCTTCGATGCGAGATAGAGGGTATTTGTTCTTGATGGTTACCAAATTAAGAGCACGATAATCTACACACAAACGCCAACCCCATCTTTCTTAGCAACAAAAGGACAAGCGCCCCCACGCTGACACACTACGCCGATCAACCCTTTAGACAACAAATTGTCCAATTGCTTCTTCACTCCTCTTGAAAAGGACGAGCCAAGCGATAAGGCGCCAAAGAAATAGGTCGCTACCGACAAGATCAATCCGAAATTCTACGCCCTTCTTGGCGGCAACCCAGCAGATTCATCGAAACATATCGGCAAATTCCTTCACCACAGAATCTTCTCAATGGTTACCAAATTGGTTGGTTTTTCGACATGGCCAAGAGTACCCCGACTTCAACATACGACGGCAAGAAACAAACTAGCCGTAATAAAGAGGAGCCGGAGGGAACACCACCTTGGAAAACCAACTCAATTCCCGAGGGTGCTCGCAAAGCAACTGCTTTCCAAGAGCAACAAATTTTATGCAGATCGATGCAACCAATCCATGCCCAAGATAACATCGAACGGGCCAATTGATAACCATCGATTAGCAAAGAAATCCTCATCATCAATGGTAATAGTGCAACCTGCATACCATTGAACTTGAAATAAGACCACCAGAGAAGTAACCACCACAGACTTAGCAATACATCGCATCCCCAACTTAGCCCTTCTAGCAAACTCACGACATTAAAAGAATAGGATGCTCCTGAATCAAAACGAACAAAAGCATCACCTGAATTCACAAGTAGAGTACTCGCCACCACATCCGGACGCCCACTGCCTCGGTAGTCGGCAGGAATAGACTCTGGTGGCGCCAGGCGCGGGAGCCCCGACATCAAGGGAGCTGCACCGACATCGGAGGTGGTGCAGCAAATCGAGGGGGAGCCGACGGTGGGCCGCCAAGAAACCGCAGGTGGTGCCCACGCAAAAGGTCAGGAAGAACCGGAGTTGCAACCAACATCTCAATCGATCCCTTGGACGGCACTCGAAGCCTGGGTGGGTGGCACCGGCCCCACTTGATGATCTTCATGGGATTCGACCGCACACTCGCCCCATATGGCGGGACGGCCACAATGATGACACTTCAACCAAGCACACTCACAATGCTATGCCCACCACCGCACTTGAAACAAATCATACCTTGCCCTCGAACAGGTAAAAGTCGCATGCCGAGGACGATGAAGATGAACGAGGGTTCTTTGCCTTGGTTCCCGAGGAGGAACCCCGCTCAATATCATCACAATCACAGTAATCAATATAAGACATACTAATACTTCAAGCATAACTGGAACAAGTACATCTAATCATAGCAGCTTACTCATCATAAGAGTAAGCTCTCATGTCAACTTAGCATTACTCATGAGTAAGTCAACACACAATGAAATTCAATACTGCACGAATACACTAAGCTTACAACCAATAATGGATCACATAGCATATCTATCTACATCAACATCTACAATGCAATACTAAATTCGCATCAATCATCCAAGCATGCATCTATCACGCTAGATCAGCAATAGCATCATCACTACGGAGCTAGCACATCACAGCCATACATGTCAACATACAGCTAATAATTGCAGATGGCTATTAGATGCAGACGTACTGACCCTATATTACACATTGTCAGCAAAGCAAATCTATACACACATCGAAATGCTCATAATCACTGCAATCAGTCTCATACTCAAAAATCACAATCATAGCTATTAGCATACATGCATACAAAATCATGTAGATGCAGTAATACATGACATTACACAAATCACCTATAATCATACATGCTACTTAACTCACACCAACAGCGCATTACATACCTCATTAGTCCCAATCGACATAAAGCACATATACATACCATCTCTCAAGAACTATCATCGAACAAGCGCAAGCATACAAATACTATCTTGTGAATTCCTACAAAACAGTACCTTGAATCAACTCAACTCAAGATCCGAACTAATCCCATCAGTCTGAATGACCAATAACTGCAAAGACTCAATCACATTACTGAAATGCTACCTAAATTCAGTAGCTGCACACAACTAACTCACATGCAATTCCCAAGCCAAGAGTCAGAGTCTCAATCACAATAGATGCATCAATAGCTACACAAATGTGACACCATATACACAGTACACATTACGCTTGCCATGACGCCAATCTATGCATAACATGTACAGTTATCAAACCCTTAAGATCGCAGAAAGGCATCACAAATCGAATCTGCAAGCAACCTGACATACTCACATCCTAACACAACTTTAAGCCTCAACATGCTGCACAATGCAAACCCATACACATAACCATGACAAGAATGCATTAGCCAAGAGCAGATAGCCTTCACGAACCAAAGCTACATCACAACGCGAGACAATCAACTCAGGTACTTCACAATGACACTCAAGATCAGACTAGGCCCGAAACACCTAGAACAACCGAACAACTATAGTCGCATCCAAACGCAACTTATGCCCTCACAATGCAGGAATAACGACAGATCGTACGTAGACATTGACACATCAGCTGACAGAGCATTCACAAAAGCCAAGCTGAAACCTGAAGACTCAAAGCCATAGTGACTATAAACGATGCGAGACCCTAAGACTACTTGCCAACAGCAACATGACCAATCCTACATCCATACTGCAACGATCAGGGAGTGCAATGTCACGATCTCGCATGCAGACTCACAGCACTATCACTCGAGAATCAATTCCATGCACAAACAGACTGGAAACTTCAAACTTAAAGCTCATAGACTTGCAAAGCTGCAACGCTCAGAATTGCACTACTAAGCAGACTGCAAGTCAAGCTCCATGCACATAGCCTAAATGCACCAAAGGAATTGACAACCGCATATCTAGTTCCAACCACATCACAATAGACCACAACAGTTAGAGGAATCCAGCTCCTACGATACTCCGAGATCGACAAACTCGATAACAGATACTATCACCATTCGACAAGTCGATGCTTCAGCACTCGATACTCGGTCAGCACAATACATAGCATTGCACAACTGGCCAATTCAAGCTCGAACACCTCACACGTGATCCAGCATGACATACGGTACGCTAGCATCAACATACTTGCTATGAGCATCAACTGTAGCTGACTAGGAATCTCACCAAGTGCAGCTTCAGACATCCTAGCACTGCACCTCAAGAGACAATACTGCCAGCCAAATCAACATCCAACGATACCTTCTCACTGACCATACATATAGGTCCATGCTCACTGAGCAGATCAGATGCAACGACCCAGCGATTCACCAAACACTTCAATAGTATCAATACACATCCATGAGCAGCCATACCACTTCAGCAAGAACTCGCACTGGCAACGTGACTCAGTCAGCTACGCTCAACATCGACTAAGACCAGAAGCCAGGCGATGTAATCTCATGAATACGCTTACTATCTTCGAGACGAAGTCAGTATCATCATAAGTGCATGAACCATATCTAAGCTCTGACAGTAATGAATACTCATTCTGAACAAGACACTTCAGGAATTGACAGCAAATGATCGCAAGTCCTTCACGCATCGCATGACAACCTAAGCCAGAACACCCAATCAGAAGATCCAAGCTTCAAGTAATCAATGACCTGCTAATGCTAGACATTACATCACAATCGCCATTACAATTCACAATGACTGAAGCTCAGTCTTCACACTAATAAGCTCATAGATACTCCATTAGTTCGAATAGTCTAAGTAACAGACGTCTAGGCATTCTACAATCCTGATACATTTTGGCTACAGCAACTCCAAATCAGCCAAATTACCATGGATCCAAGCAATCCATCTTGAGCTCAACAGATTGCAATCTCAGACTTCAGATACTGCCATCATTCAGTACTGACTCCAAGACTATCCTAAACGCCGATCTCAGCATTGAATCCATGCATAGAGATCCAAACATATCGAGCTATGCACAAGTACACTAATCCTAAATGCACACTCGAGCTATCAAGAGCTTGCCAAATGCAATCCACATCGCACATGAGATCCATCTGACCTATTCATCAACACTGCAAATACCTACAGAAGATGAACCATCGGCTACATTCACGCCTGAATTCATACTTAGCACTGTTCATCAATGCCAAAAACTGCAGCAGAATCAGTAGCAATGCTGATAGCAAGCTGCCAATAGCACACAGCATTCACCAATCGTCGTCCTAACAATTAGACATTAAGGCACTCCCAATAAAAGCTGAATACCTCAAACACAGGCTAAATTTTGAAGTCTCCATTAAGCCCAATTCAGACTTGACATATCACACTCTAGTACTTCTAAAGTCATCAACAATAACAACTCCAGAAGTATCTAGCTCTTCAATACAGCTTGAATGCAAACACACCATCGAACCATCATAATGCCACATGAAATGTATTGACCTAGCTCACTAACAACACTCAAGGAACCATGCCACAATTATCCTAATATTAAATCAATAGACATCCAATGCACCATTAAATTCACTACTACCAAAACCCGCACAATTCAACATGTACAAGGAGACAAACTAACTTGGACAAATATACTTTCCATTAACCATGATAAATTTCCACTCAGTGGATCTCAAGTATTTACAAATATTCCAATCGAAATCAACCAAAACTAGAACCCTCAGAACATCCTGAACAATTCATGATCATGAATATTCTGTCAGTACATAGCCGGCATTTAAGCCATAAGCAATCCTCACAAAATGCACAGCAATGCTTTCTTTAAGACCCAAATCCAGGACCCTAGGCTGACCCCAAGCAGGAAAAGAACTCCTAAACCCAACCCTAATTCCTTACCTCACTTACCACCAAGGGGAAGGAGGAGGAGCCGGTCTTGGCAGCAGGGGGAGGCAAGAACCAGCTGGAAAACGGCAGGGTCGGCAGGCTCGGCAACCTGGGGAGGAAACACCAGTATAGGCAAGGCAGAAGGACGCCAAGGAACAAAGAATCGGCAAGACTGGCAGCACCGGTAGGGACTTACTGAACGGCAGAGCTTAGGCAGGAATGTCGCTGTATGGCGCCTACAGGACTTCAACTGGTTCGGCAGAGCTCAAGGTGGAAATGCTCACCTCTTTTGCGCCAACAGCCAGGGGAAATAAGAGGAGCAGCTGCTGGCTTGGAAAAAATCGGCAAGGCCTGGCTGCTAGAAGCAATGACAGCCACACAAATTCAAAAGAACGAGAGAGTAGGTGGAGAGGGGAAAATTCCCAAAAGACCCTTCCAAACCCACAAATTTTAGCCATAATCCTCCCGGGTGGACCAACCACCCCTGAAATTAACTGCCAGATGGTCCCAGGCCAGACGGCGGAAGGCCTAAAATTTTGGAGCGAGGCTTCGGAAGAAAAGGCACATTTTAGTCTTTTTGCAGACCACTTCACCGAAGGATGATAGTAGATGGACGGTAGTGGTAAATAGGGGTAAATATTTGAAGAGAATCACATCAAGAGATCGAATAATTTCGGTTGCATTTCAGGGACTAGGACAACATTTGGTAGAAAATAGGAATTTTCTCATGAAAAAGTCAAGATTGGTCCCTTGATCTATTGTAATAATAAACCCACTTTTTACCCTTAACTATGAATTGTTCAACTAACATGCTAAACTACCAAAAACGGATCACTTAGATCCTTTTTCCTTATGGATTTGAAATATCAACTACATTAGAGCATATTTATTTTCTAAACAATATGTGTATGTCATGTGCTTATAGATGAGATGAGCCGAAAAAAGTCGATGAAGAAAGCCGGGCGGAAATTGTATAGTTGCCATGTAACATGCTTCAAAGAACGAAATGTCATCTACCTCTTTTTTTAAAATGTATGTCATCCTGTCTCAACCCTGATTTTTTTTGTTATATATGAGCCAATACAGACTCCAAAATTGCCTATTTGATAATTTTTTGGCCTTCTCGCTACATGGCTTACAATACTTAAGTGTAAGAAATTATATATTGTCCGAACTCGCCAAGATTTCCTTTACTTATTGTAACTTTGTGGTGTAACATCATTTTCTTCGTTTGGTAAATAATTTAGTTTAGCCATCCCGTATAGACCGATTAGTGGTTGTACTAATTTTTGTCAGAGCTCTTTTTACATTAGTCGCTTCATCGCATGTTATGATTCACATCTTATTTATGGTTATTCCTAATATTTCTGAAATTTAAGTTTCTATCAAATACATTTTTTATGTATTATTGGATCGAGCGTCGACGCCACATTCTCGATTATATCTTATTTTAAAATTCCAAATGCTCTACGAGCTTTCTCAATTCCTTCCCATCTGCTCAAATCCTCAATTGTTGGAGTTGCATTTTTCACTTGTTGCTTCGTGTTATTTAATGAAAATATTTTTATGTTATTGCAGCTGATTTCTGTAAAATTACTCGAGATGAGCATGCGCTTGAAGAATTATTTCATCTTTGGTACGACATTTAGCTGAATTGAAACTCCCACTACTACAAAAAGAGTTATATTAGACACATCATCACAGATCGATTTTTATGAAAACCGCCTCGTGATGTGTTTTGACACATCGCAGACGGTTTGTAGTTAAACCGCTCGTGATGTCGGATCATCATGACGGTTTTATCTACAAACCGTGCGTGATGAAAGCGAGAACTTTACAGACGGTTTTCGCTAGAACCGTCTGTGATGTTCACCTCATCATAGACGGTTCTAGCCAAAAACCGTATGTGAAGTTCTCGCTTTCATCACAGACGGTTTTTTGCTAGAACTGTCTTTGATGTTCACATCATCACAGACGGTTCTATCTAAAAACCGTCTGTGAAGTTCTCGCTTTCATCACAGACGGTTTTTTGCTAGAATTGTCTGTGATGTTCACTACATCACAGACGGTTTTAATTTGAAACCGTCACAAATAAAAAAATAGAAAATTTTAAATATTGATATTTTCCTCTCCGCCTTCTAATTTGAAAGAATTAAAATTAAATAATATTATATTTGAAATAATTGGAACTAATATTCCATTTGCAATAATTAAAAAGAACGGTCAAACAGATTCAAAACTTGGAGGCCGCTTTTGAGGCCCTAAACGACCTTTTTTTGGAATTTCGTCACAGACGACTCAAGACAAACCAACAGATCCGACCATCCGATTTTGGCACATCACAAGCTTCCAAAGGCAATTGATTTATGATGAGTGACCATACGGACTTCCATCTTGATTTTAGGATATCCACACTTCCAATGCAATTGGGACCAAGACTTATAATGAGTCGATCACGAGGTTGATTGTGCTACTACGATTGCTCCATCTAATATTGAGTTAGATGAAGATGAAGAAAACCATCGTCGTGGAGAATTATTTTTCCCAATTATTTTCATCTGTGATCCTTATCATAATTGTCCTGCACCTTATACTTTTAATTTATCTGCTTATAGGAAAGCCGATTAAGAGTTTTTGGATGACACAAACAACAAATCATCGAACATGGGTATACATTTAGTTTGTTGGCTTACAGTTTATACGCTTTTTTCATTCAGATTGTTAACTAATATGCTTGCATTTTTTCAATATTACAGATTATCTTGTTTGCTTGAGGAAATTGTTGAAGGAAGTCTTGCTGTTTTGTATAAAAACAAGTATTTTCATGTTATGATTAAGGTATGATATCTATCCCCTTGTAATATTGATGAAGAAAGTGTTGTCATCTATAAGTTCGTTGTTTCGTTTTGTTCATACTTATTGTGCAGCACCATGGTACCTTGTACACACTGGTAACGGATCAAGGTCTTCAGACCAGCCATCCTCGTGCCTTGTGGAAAACTCTAAATAAGGCATGTGACACCCCATTCGAGAGCTGTCGTGTTTGAGATGGTGGTACTTATTGATTTATTTCGCTTCCAATCAACAATTGTTAAGTTGATGGGGATGAGATCTTTATGACGAGTGAATTCTTACCAATCGAGAAGAAAGTCGATGTGACAAAAGTGAGTTTCACGCTTTAACTTTCCTTCAATTTTATTATCTAAGTGTAAATGTAAAAACAGGTTCAGCATGATCCAAGGAAAAAGAGGTAGAGGCGGAGAGAAACATGAAGGAGCTTTTGGATGAAGTTGAAATGGAACGTGCAATGTCGAGTAAGGCGCATATGAAAAAACTAAAGAAGAAAGGAAAAGCAAGAAAAGCTCAAGTGGACTTATCTATCCTTGAAACTCCAGTAGCCCCTGCTGGAAATCAAAGTAGTGATTTAGATGCTGTTGCCTCTTATGTGGACTCAATTGCTTACAGATTTATAAAGTTTCTCAGGGGGTAATTTCATTCCATCCAACAGTTTTAGGCCCAGTTTATGGTTGGTGTGCTGTGTTGTGCAGTGCTTATTTTTAAGCGCATGTGAAACCAAGTTATTAAAATATTAATATGTTTAGTAAATTAGATTATAAAGTTAGATATGTTTGGTTATCTTTAGATGATGTCATCATAATCCACCACAATGACTTCTTTTGAAATGAATTGTGTTTTGCTTGCAAATCCTCCAGGTTCAGAGATGGCAGCATGAGCAAAGTACCCTTCTTTGAAGGAGAAGTGGAAGCTCTGAGGAAACGTGGTGTCTTTAAAATGAACATCCAATACACACACATTGAGCAGGCACTACAAGAAACAGGGAAAATTGTGGGTTTTTAAATTGTGGGTCAAAAAACCCACGAATTTACAGATTTAAATTCGTCGGTTTACTAAAACCCACGTATTTAATTAAATTCGTGGGCTAAAAAACCCACGAATTTATAATTTAAATTGCTTGCCACGAATACCCACGATTTAATTAAATTCAGGCCCCGATGCCCACGAATTTAAAAAGTTAACCTAAGCCTCCCTTTGCTTCTCTTCTCTTTCTCTCACTCTCTCTCTCTCGATCTCTTCTCTCCTCTCACCACTGCCCCCACACGCCCCTTGCGACGCCTGTGCCCTTGCCTCTCGTGCGCCCCTACCTCATGGCCAGGTCGACCTTGACCCTCTCCATGTGCCGCCGCTTCGCTCTCGCCACTCTCTGCCGCTTTACCTCATGCCCGTCGACCCCGGCCCTCTCCTGTGGCGCCGCCCGCTCGCTTCGCGCGCCCGCCCTGCCTCCTGCGTCGCTCGACTGCGGCCCTTCCACGCAAGGCCGCTAAACCCTAGCTCGTCGCCTCGTCTCCCACCCCACGGCCGCCTTACCCGCCTCACTCCCTACCTCATCCGGTGCCTTCGAGGCTACATCGGCGGCCGGGCTCGACGCGGCGTGGCGAAAGCACGCTTAGCTCACCGAGTGTGGTGGCGGCTTCGGCTGCGGCTGCAGACGGCGTTGACGCGGAAGAAGCGGCGGCGCTGGCCGTCCGAGGGTCTGCTCGGGCCGGTCCGGTGCCGCCACAGCCAGATCCAGCGCCTCCAAGGCCAGATTGATCCCTTCCTCCTCCGGTTCTGTGTAAGGCTCTCACACTAATTACTTCGCCTCCTTGGACCATCTGAGTTTGGCTGTGCCACCTCCCTGCGTGCTCTCCCTCTCTGGTCTCTTCCGCTCCCTTACGCTGCACTCTCTCCATCTCTGTTTAGGGGCGGCGGAATTGGATTTGGCTGGAAGGAGCTGCTCTATTGAAGCATGAGGAAAGGGACAAGAGTGGAGGGAGCATTCAGGTGTGCCTCGATTATTTGTGTCTATAAATGAGATTTTTCTTGAGTTGAATGAATATGATTCTACTTGGTGTAACCTCGTGTTCATCGCCTTGTAGTACCATATGGCATGTTGGCACAAAGATGCTAACATGATTAATTCTTATGGCTAGCAAAGTCATGCTAGTAGCGCCAAGTGTGATGGCGATGGAATAACATGCAAAGTAAAAGGTATTTGAATATACCGCTATTCTCGTTGATAGTCCTTTCGTATGATATATATTGACACAATTTAGCAAACCTTACTACACTGCTGATTTTCAGACTTGCCTACTAAACCTTACATTTCTTCGCCACTTGCACATGGAACCATGGCGCAAAGAACGGTAATTCTATTATGTATCTCTTCTTACTTTTGTGTGAGGAAATATTGATCAACTAAGGGCTTTGTTGGTTATGAGAAAAGAGAAGAAAATACTATTACCATAATGAAGTTAGTATTACGTTTTGTTTGTTGTACAATAATATGTTTATATTTATGAAACTTTTATTGCAAAAGTTAAGTTTGATTACCAAATTGTAAGATGTCTTGAACTCTTTATGTACTTCTTCAGAATAAATTTTGAGTTTTGTATGGAAGTTGTGATATCCTCCCTGAGCAGCACTGGACCGTAGCATGATTCATTCAAGCATTTTTGCTCAGTTAATAGTTATGTACTTTTAGTCTTTTATTGGTTAAATATATACTTTCTATTTGAAGTTTCATGTGCGCCTCATGTGGATTTGAATTCCTTATTATGCTATAAGTTGGTGAATTCTATAATATCATTATCATATATCTATGTTGCCACCATACATTTCTTGGTCCTAAAAATTGGACCTGTCCCATCTGCTTTTAAGTACTGCATTTGTGAACCGATGGAAAGAAAAAGTAACTAAGATATCATGTGAGATGTCTTATAAATGCAACATTATGTAGCTATTATCCGGGAAGCTTTATATCTTCTTAGGGTCCCAGTTGTAAAACTGATTTATGCATTTATTTCTTACTTTCATATTTTGTTATAGCAAGCAACAAATACTGTAAACTAACCGATGTGGGGATCTACCATTTGGAGAACAGTGATGGAGCAGCTTTGTGAATTACTGGAATGGTGCTGCTGATAGACTAGTGGAAAACTATTGCAATTGGGAGTGATTTTAGCCTGGGCAGCAGGGAGTGGAACAAGAAAATTGTCAGACCTGTGAGGAAGATGCTGAAAATAAAAACAGTTTTCAATATCCTTGGTCCTCTATTGAATCCAGCAAGGGTGCCTTATGCTGTTATTGGTGTTTACCACGAGAACATAGTGAGTATCTTGTATTCATCTGTTCTTTTCTTGTAGTAACTGTAATACCAAAGGATAGAAGCAAACATAGTATGATCTGACTGGTGACTAGTATGATCTGCATTCTATATAGTACGTCATGTTTAGCTTGGAATCCTTTTGGAACTGATATATTATGTTTTTAAATGATGATTCTTTTTTAATGCTGTAGGGCCCGGATATATCCTTGACGGCACTCCAAGGAAGATTGAAAAAATGCTTTTCGATCCATGTAAGAGGTTTTTCTTAAGTTTTTCTCAGAATTTATAAAATGGAGATAATTCGCGGACATACTTTATGCAATTTGACTTGGCTCATTTGAGTTTAGTTGCCTCAATTTGTGTGTGTTGCTCATATTGTACCTTGTGCTATGTTATGCATGTTAACTTCTGAAATATGTTATGATGATATGATCACATTAGGGAAATTTTCTTTAGTCTCACATTCTTTCGTTATATACAATCCAGTGGATTTTGGCATTCCTTGCTGCACACTAGAAGATCTCAAAGGAGGTGATCCAGCGTTTAACGCCAAAGTTCTCCAGGATGTTCTTGCTGGTCAAAGAGGTTCAATTGCACATGCTCTTGTAAGTCCGTCCTTACTCCTCTGAAAATGACTGCAGCTTCCTTTATGAATTCACAGAATCGGCAGTAGTTGGTTTATCTATCTAATCATATACAAGTATGTTCTAAAAAGATTTTTTTAAAATAAGGGTTGACTCATCATCCTATAAAAAAGCAGCTTACCTAGAACTAATTTGGTATCATGATGAGCATTTTTTTTCTGTGGAACTTATCCATAAAACATATATGAAATCGAAAATAATTATAGTAACATTGACCTGCACATGTCGAGCTCTCTGGTGTGCCAAACCTGAATCAATTTCTGTTTTGTCTTCATAGGTTACAACGCCGCAGCCTCTCTTCTTGTTAGTGGTAAAGTAAAAATTTGCATGACGGTGTTGCGCTAGCACAGAGACACAAATATCCGGAAAGGCCATCGATACCCTTTGAATCTTGGATAAAGATTTCTAATGTAAGTACCTTCTTAATTTTATCTTTTGCAATGGCACAATTGTGTTCGATCAGCTAAATATTAAGCATGACATCTTCCCATACCCGTTGATACTGAGTTTGAGAGATTGAAGTTGATTGGCTAATGCAGTAAATAGAATTCTGCAATAAGACACGAGGAATGATGGCAAATAAGGATTCTTTCAGTCCAACCATTGTCCATAATCATATGTATGTTCGTTTTCCTTCGCTTATGGTCCGACAAGCGAGATGGCTTCTAGTCCGGTTTGTGCATTAAGCAATGCCGCACGGTAGAGAAATTCCCATCGAGGAGATTATAAGGTTATGATTGGAGCAGTGCATGATTTTCTAGTTGATGTAGATGAGCATCGTTTTGTTATTATGGGTAGTGCTACATTATGTATGTTGTATTGCAAGGCCGGAAGGAAAACCGAGCTCCGCAGCTTGATCTGTTCATTGCTGCACCTGAATTTTTTGTAAAATGTTTGAACGACATATATATGCCCCGTGCTACTGAATAGATTGATCTGCTAAAATGTCTTCTTTTGGATTGAGAGATTAATATATATATTATAACTGCAAATATTTTTTGTCTGCTGAGTGGATGTCCTATTTACTAGAGAGGTCATGCCAAATTTTTTTTGTGTGTGAGGTAGCTTTACTGAAAATATGTATAATTACTGTAAGCTGTATTACTCTTCCAAAAAACAAGATATGTATATGCTTGTAAGCTCATTCAATGATTTGCTTACTCTTGTTTAAGAGTTCTTTTGATGATAAATTAGTTATATTCAGCTACTCATTTCTTTCTTTTTCCTGTAGATGCAGTCTGCAATTCTTTACAATTTAAATTTTCTTTCGTTTATGCTCATGTGTTATGTCATATGTTTACTAGCTCGTTGAATAATGCCATTTAGACTAGTTTACTAGCTCGTTGAATAATGCCATTTAGACTATCTGCTTTTCTTGGAGATTTGTTTTAGCCCTAGCAGTTTACAAGTTGTTCACAATCATCTTTCCAATGTAGGCACTTCATTGGTTGGCTCTTCTATGGGAAAAAGAAAGCACTCACGTTGCTTTGCCTGCTTTTAACATCTTTTAAGTGCTGCGAAGTACAGAAATCAATGATGTTAGATGTCTTTTAGAGAAAATGGAAAGTCATCTTTTTGGGAAGTGTACCTTCTTTGAACGAATTAGAAGATCTCAATTTATTGAACTGTGACATGCCATCATCATTTCAAGGGAAGGTGGGAACTGAAGAATATTTGATTGATCCACAGCCTGAGCTGTTCCATGTGGAAACTAAGCCATCGAAACATGAGCAATTGAAGGGTTATGTCTGTATCATTTATCAGGTACATACCATTAAGTATGTATCAGGTATCAGGTTCATGTATCATGAAATAAACCGTTGAAATAAACTGGAAGAGGAGTTTGTATCATGTATCAGGTACATACCGTTAAGTCTGTATCATGTATCAGGTTCAGTTTGAAATAAACCGTTAACATGAGTTTTCTTAACTTATGGTGAGAAGCTTATTTTTTGTTGCCTGAAGCCCTGAACTTGCTCTGTTCATACTTGCTAGACCAATTTTGTAATTTCCAGAAGGATTTTACTTTGAATGCCATTGTAAGTAACTAAGTGAGCACAACCCGTTTGCTTACTTGTTCTTTTTTTTCTATTTGTTCGTGCGAAGAATTCGTGTTATCGTTGATGTGAAAAGGGGTTTAGGTGGATGGCATTGTCATGCAATTCTAGAATACCCATTATTTGTATTCATGTCATTACACATTTACACATAATGGTCGAAAAGTTTAAACTTCACTGGACCTTGATTGGCTATAGCTGGAGTCTCTGGACCTTGATTTTGCACAAGAACTATATTAGATTAGTTAATTGACTCCTTTTTTATCAATGGTCCTTCAAGTAATCAAGACTCTTCTTGAGACAATCTTGGGACTTCAAATAGCTCAGATCTTTTTCAAGAAGATGTTTGACAAAGATTTTATGCGTGCCCCAATGTCATTTTTGACACCACGCCTTCGTGAAGGATTCTTAGTCGGGTAAGTACTGCTTATGGTTTATTTGGTGATAAGATTTACTTGCCCATTTGCCCCCAACTTTATGACAGATTACCTCTGAAATGATTATATATTCTTCAAAACCTTATTTTTTCTATGTCGATCCGCCTTTTTGTTGGTCCGACAATTTCAATGTACATTTCAAAGATTAAGCACCACAATTGTTACTTGTCGTCGCTTCGCCATCGATTATAGCTGTAATTCCACTTCTACTATTGAACATTTGGTATATGGTATGCTCCTACAAGAAAATTCACCTCAGATACCTTAGCTAGTTCCGCCAGAGAAACAGAACTAATTTGCAATTTTGCCCGATTTCGCAGAATCACTATCTTGCGCCTTCCAGGAGCTAACTCGACTTGAAGGAGTAACAAAGGCACCGGTTATTGATCACTTCTCGGAGACTGTTCTAGGTGCTACAACCATAAGATGTTTCAAGAAGGAGGAGGAATTTTTCGAGGAGAATTTAAACAGAATCAATTCAAGTTTGCGCATGTACTTCCACAACTATGCAGCAAACGAATGGCTTGATTCCGATCGAGCTGATTGGAACACTCGTATTGTCAATAACCGCTCTTCTCATGATCAGCCTGCCTAACAATTTTATCAAGAAAGGTACCAATTAAATATATAATAGATTTGATCTTTTTCTTAGCATAGAAAATTAAGCAGCCCATCTCAGGATAAAGGTACCCATTTCTGCTTCATCAAGTTGAGCAGCTTGTCCCTAACAGCTTCATTAATCAAAAACTAATAATATAAGGATACTGCATTGCATTTTGAATTTAAAAACGTTACAGCTAAGTCCTCTGGTTTTTTAGTTTGTTTGGATGTTAGTAAATAGGTTGAAAGATATAAACATGGCTGTTCTGTCTCATTTAATCTTTGCGTAATTGATCGACCGATGCTAATTTTTTTTAAAACTGGTATACTGAGTAAAGTAGTCTTTGTAGATTTATGATCACAAGCTTTTCATAGGCTGGAGGAACTGATGTTTGCTATGTTGTTGCAGAATTTGTGGGCATGTCTCTTTCATATGGCCTTTCCCTCAATTCTCTGGTGTACTTTGCAATATCCATTAGCTGCATGTTAGAAAATGATATGGTTGCTGTGGAGAGGGTAAATCAGTTCAGCACTCTTCCTTCGAGGCAAGTGTGGAAAATAGATGACCGCCTTCCTTCTCCAAATTGGCCCACTAAAGGAGATATCGACATCGTGGTCTAAAGGTTAGAAGAGTAAAGTACTTAGATATGATCTTGTACTATTTATTTATACAATGACTACTTTTCCACATAAATTGATGCAACTATCTGGTCTATCTTGCACCCAATAAAGTGGGGATGCATTCAAACATTTTCTTTGTAATTAGGGATTGTCTACAACGATTCAACACATCATTTGTTATCCTTGCAGGTTAGGTATCGACCAAATACACCTATATATATATTTTTTGTACAAATGTCGCTTAAATTGTGGGCCAATAAAAACCCACGAATTTAACAGTTAAATTGTGGGTTTTAAAACCCACGAATTTAACTATTAAATTGTGGGTTTTTTCACAATTTACTGATAAATCGTGGGTTTTTATAGCTTAAATTGTGGGTTTTTTCAAATTTAATTTAAACGTTAAATTCGTGGGTTTTTCCAGTAACCCACGAATTTAATTTAAATTCGTGGGTACCCACGAATTTAGTTGATTAATTTCGTCGAGTTAAATTCGTGAACTAAATTGACGGTTTGCCCACTAATTTAACTTAAATTGTGGGTTTTATTTCAAATTCGTGGGTTTTTGGCCCACGAATTTTTCCCTGTTTCTTGTAGTGAGGAGGATAGAGAACTTGCTTTAGCTATCCGCGATAACTACAATAGGTATTCTCCACCCCTAAACGATCTTTTTTTAGAATTCCGCAGCACAGACGATCAAGACAAACCAGCAGGATCCGACCATCTGATTTTGGCACACTTATGAAATTCGGGTACTACTTTTCGTTATCTTTCAAACGAGCCAAAGAACGCCCCGATCGGAGTTACGAGTCAAAAGTTATGACCATTTTAACAAAAGTGCTCGGATTTCTTATTTGCAAACTAAAATCGGTGCCCAAAAGAATATAATGGGAGTGCTCATCGTGTGATGATTCCGGAAAGCTCAAGAACACCAAAATCGAACGTACGAGTCAAAAGTTATGGTGTTTTTACAAGTTCCGTGAATAGTAATGGCACATATATTGTAAGCATCGTTAATAGTCAAAAGTATGGAAAATAAATTTGAAAGCTTTAAATTTTGCTAATTACCTCCATAGTTTGCTAATTTGAAATAATTGGAAATCGGTGTTCGGGTGCTTCACGGGGTTAAAAGGAGGAGGGAGGCATAATATGTCAGATGTTATCATACCACCACTAAAATACTGGATGTTATAAGAACTCTGAAGTTAAGCGTGCTTAGACGAGAGTAGTAATAGGATGGGTGACCTTCTGGGAAGACCACACATGTGGTGTTAAAAACGTCTGGGAAGACCACACGAGTAATAATTAGGCGAGAGTAGTATTCCTAGGTATTAGAATGAGTGACATCCTAGGAAATCTCTTCTAATTTAGTGTTTTTAAATTACCAGCTAGAACGGTGTTATCACAGACGGTTCTAGCCTAGAACCGTCTGTGATGTGAGAGCATCATAGACAGTTCTAAGCTAAAACCGCTCAGTGATGAGTCTCATCACAGACGGTTCTAGTCTAGAACCGTCTATGATGTTAATTTCACTGACGGTTCAAAAACCGTCTGTAATGACCTATTGTCATCACTGACACTTTGATACAGACGGTTCACAAAACCGTCTATGATATGGTTTTGTGAGCCGTCTATGATGTGGTGTTTTGTAGTAGTGTCCGTATCATAATTTGGACCTGTGACACGAGACTTTATGTGCCTTCGTCGCAGCATTTATTATGGCTTTAGATGTTTCGGAGCTTCTGTTTTGTGTTAGTTCTAGTGGTGATGCTTTCATTTTTCAGTCATATTTCTACGTGGCTATCTGTTAACTGCTGCTGATGCCTAGTTCTAGCGCAGTCTGTTATTCGAATGTTGTGCCTCCTTAGTTTGTCTCAAAAACCTTTAGTTTGAGAATTATGCTGATTTGGAATGAGAAGTCAATTGTTTTTTTTTTTGAACAATGGTGCAGTGCAGTCCGCAGTGATGTAGCCATTCGCAACTGTGGGTGTGTGCATCTCACCTTTTAATTAAAAAAAGAGAAGTTTGTGTATACCACTCTGACATGTCCATTAATTTATATCATGTTCCATCCTAGAAACCATAATTTTGCGAGTTCCATTTATATCATGTTCCATCCCTGCAACTGTAATTTTGCAAGTTCCATCGAAAATACTGAGGCTGCTACTCCATTCCATTTTTAACCCGCTGAGGTATTTTTTTTAGAGGTTACCTGGGGTGTTTCAAGTTCAGATGACCTTTGGGAAACATAGTGATCAATCACAAATTAGTACTTGGCTTATACTGATGACAATGGAATCTGTTCAGTGTAGTAGCCCCCTGTTTTTTTTTGTTGCAAAGCTAGCCTCATGCCAAACAAAATTGTAAAAATACCTCCTGCCCACTTCTAACTCACCCAAGTAACACATAAGCCACCTTCCTTGGTGGGGTAGCATGGAAGGTTGCTTCCGCGCCACAAGGGTGCAGCAGCACGCACGCACGCTGCCGATCGAGGGCTCCCCTCCCACCACGTGAGTAAGACGCTAGCATGGGAAAGAAGCATGTATGCTGCCCGAGGGCGGTGATGATGCGGTGTGGGAAGACCAGATCTGGCGAAGGCATGGCTAGAGACCGCTGGATCTAACGTCTAGACGTTGAGGATTGTTGAGATCAGATAGTGGCGCGGCCGAAGGACGCTGGATTTGGCACCAAGGCTGCGCGGAATAGCATGGGGTGGTGAGGGAGGTGGCAGCATAGGGAGGAAACAGGGGTGGAGGAGGGTGAGAGAAGAGAGAGAGGAGACGACGGAGGCACTGGGACACAACAACTACGCCGTATGTTTCATGGTAGGAAGCGAAGGGTAGAGATAGTATTTGATGATGGGTTGGGCTGCTGGGGTGAGATAGTTGATGATGGGCTTGGCTATAGATAGGATGCTCTTTTATGAAGGTGCCGCTTTCGTGCCAGGCTTGTCCAGGCACGACCCAATTAGTCGTGTTGGGCCGAGCCATCCATCGTGCCGAGTTTTCAGGCCCAATATAGCACATCCTTCATGCTGCATCGGCCCAACGTGAAGACATCTGTATCATACTGTGTTGGGCTTGTCGTGCCAAAAGCTAGCCCAAAAAGGCACGGCCCACTGCCCAGGTCTATGTGTAAATCATTTTCTTGTATATAGGGATCAACATGAATGATGGGCTACTGCCCAGGTCTCTGTGTACCTCATTTTCTTGTATATAGGGATCAATATGATAAAAGACATTCTTAGTATAGTGAAGTGAACTAGGTAGAATAGCGCGTTACTCTGCGCCGGACTAACTGTGATGTGCTTGAATGCCCAAGAGGCTAAGATGTGTTTAATGATCTAAAAGCATGACGCCATATTTTAATAAACCTCATGATAGAGAGCAGAAGATGAATAGATAGAATAAGGAAACAAATATGTAGTGTCTATGTCGCAGCAGAAGGATTTATGTATCAGAGAGGGTATACACACCAGCTAAACGATTTATAGATGCAAGGATAGTAGGGGGGCATAATGTAATCATCTGTAGCATGTTAGCACATGCTGACAAACAGAATGAGACTTAAGGAAATACAAAATCCATAACCATAGATATACCGGATACGAGCAGAATAGAAAGGCTCCAGTCTGTGAGCTGATCCAGGAGATGCATCTCTGTGCAATTTGGGTACTCACGGGGGCCTTTTCACAAAAAAAAAAAGAGGTGGGCACCAAAGAGGGCAACAATCCTTCGCGTATTTAGAGATAAGATATATAGCAGTCCCCAAGTTAAAAACAAGAACATTGATTTTCATAGACCCTTTCCAGATCAATCAACGATTAGCAGTACAAGATTAGCTCTTGGTAAACTTCTGGTTTATGTGTCTAATGGCATATTTAGCAAATATGCAAAGAGGCTGTCTGTATGACACACAGAAATATTGTAAATTCCTTATTCATAAGTTTCTTTTGGTGTAGTTATGTATGTGCCGAAAGGCTAAGAAACATGGCATATTCTGTCACGAGAAAGGAACATAAAAGGTATCAGAAGCAGGTGCGACCAAAGTAGTCTATGCATAAAGCACTAAAATTAAGGAAAGGCCTTTACCCCATAATTGCAGTTACCATGGTGATTTGAAGAAAATCACTATCTAGCATTCTAGATTGTCATATTAATACCAGACATGAAAGCAAAGCAAAAAGTGGCATTTAAATCTCCAATTTAGTTCTTTATTTCAATTATCGGTTGCTAAAATTTGAAACTCTAGAAAGAAGAACCAGGATAAGCTTTCACAAGATGGAAGGAAGCATGAAATTTACCTAACAAAGATGACAGAATCACCATCAAATAGCCTCTTGCCACTCACGAAAAGGCTCCAACCAGTACTAAGTAAATGTCATTTTGGCTGACCTGACTATAACAAAGCATAACAATAATTAACAGTCTTCAAACTTGCATATACACTCCGAGGACATCCAATAGTGTTAAGCAACAGTAGCAGTGAACTTCAAAACATCATCCAGAACACAAAAGAACTCGAAGTGTGAAGAGTTTTATTTATCGTGCCATTTTGCAGCACAAGAAAGTTGTACTCAATGCTACATTTTGCTCACCTTGATATACATGCCGAAATGTCCGCACATTGTCATGTATATCCCTGGCTTGCAATTCTTGAGATGGAGGCTGCATAGAGAAGCCCTACAGGTCAGAGTAACAAAATTACAATGGTACTATGATATTGATAAACAACAGGCATTTTATTGCAGAAAAGTTGAAATTTGATGCCTGCATACCAGGGAGGGATTACCTTCTCTGCAGAACACCGAGGCACAGAGAAGCCTCCATGTGTACTTGTGTCGCTTGCAGTGGGTGTCTTACAGAAGAACTCCATCTGTGGTGTTGCTTATTTTAGTGCAAGCTCTGACAGCTGCAATGCCTGTTTTCCATACTGATAAGAAGCATAATGAAAAGCAAAGCCATGGGTTAGGGCGTTGGAGCATGCAAATAATTTTTTAGAAAACCGCAGACTCTAGATGCTCATTGTAATAACTGTTTGAAGAGTCATTTGTGCATACACATCGTCAGAGCTTGGGTCTGCCTGAGAAATAAAGATAAATGCTTTTAAAATTGGTGATCGCAAGTGTGCCATGTCAAAAAGAACAGGGAAGGAGCTGTAGATTACAAACTACCTTGGGCAAAGGAACATCCCATTTGCCAGCTTTTTCCTTCCTCTTTTGCTTTATTGTGTTGCTGAGAACTTAGATTTCATAAGACAACAATGCTCAACACAACAAGAAGTTTCGTGTTATCACAAATGCACGATCAGCTGGCAGGAACAAGCATTTACCTTGGCATGCTGCGTCTGGTCATGATCAAGCAGATACGGAGGAAGATCACCCTCTTGAACATCATTGTCGACCTTCTGCGGAGGAGTTGACTCATCGCACATTTTCAGGCTGCAAAGAAACAGTTGCCAATAAGGCCCCATAAATGCGGCTGCAATCAGAAAGGCAGATTCTACACTGAGGAAAACTTAATTTTCATGCTTAGTTGCTCATGATAGATTATTTCTAATGTCTAGGACCTTCCCCTTCACCACTAACCACTAGATCTAGGAGCATTTAGTGCATACCTTCGGAGTTGCCGCTATTTCCATTTGATCCCGAAGCCATGGTGAGGACGAAGCCTTCGGGAGATGTAGAGGATGCAGCGACAGCTCCCTTCTGCTCCCGTGCGCGTCCTTGAGTCTCGTCTGGACGGAGAGGAGAAAGAGCAGTGATGAACAACGGAGGCGGCCTTCCCGTCACTTCCTCGCGCTAGGGTTTAGATCGGTTCTTGTGGTGTGTGTGCGGCACAAGGAGCAACGACGAACGTTGGTTCGCGTGCCGGCCTTGTGCCTCCTTTATATAGCGCTGGCGTGACAGGGGGCCGCAACCAAGAGGTTGTTGCGCCCCCGATCAGGGCGCGGGTATGGGTATTGACTCGGTCCTTGACCGAGCCGAGAGATCAACCCAACATTCTCCCCCTTGATCTCGAACTTAATCATTTAACTTTGAAACTTTATATCTTGATCTATTAACTTTTATATCTCGTAGTTTTAACTTAATATCCCCTCCTCCATAGATTAGTGCACCAAGACCAAGCGCCACAACAATCGCCACGTCATCTTGAACTCAATGACTATAGCACACCTCTCTACTTCAAAGCGTAATAACTTTGTCTTTGTGGGAGATGGTTGCTTTGAATGACCCTATTATCCGTAATCATAGTCCTTCTTTTAAACCCATGCCGCCACGTGCTTTTCAAACACGTTGGGAGAAAGACCTTTGGTGAGCGGATCCGCTAACATGTCTTTTGTGCCTATATGCTCAAGTTCTATTGTTTGATCCTGGATTTTCTCCTTCACAACATAAAACTTAATCTCTATGTGTTTGGCAATACCACTTGATTTGTTGTTGTGGGAGTAAAATCTTCTTGCCTCATTGTCGCAGATAATTTGAGTGGTCTTTCTATGCTATCCACCACTCTCAACCCGGTACAAACTTTTTAAACCACATTGCTCGCCTTGCTGTGCCTCATAACATGCCACAAACTCAGCGTGCATTGTCGACGTTACAACGATCGATTGTTTTATACTTTTCCATGATATAGCTCCTCCGACAAGGGTGAACACATATCCTGATGTGGACTTTCCGGTGTCTTTGCACTCGCCTAATCTCAGATCCGCATAGCCCACAATCTCTAGGGCACTTGACTTTCTATATGTTAGCATGAGGCTCTTTGTCCCTTGCAAATACCGCAAGGCTTTCTTTATCGCTTTCAAAGGATCAACTCTGGATTAACTGATATCTTCCAAGCATCCGGTTGTAAATACTAAGTCGTATGAAGTACATATTTGAGCATACATTATGCTTCCGATATTTGAAGCATATGGGACTGATTTCATTTGATCGATCTCGTACTTATTCTTTAGACACTTGAAAATTCCCAAACTTATCGCCCTTGACTATTGGAGCAAAGCGTGGCATTACACATATGCATACTATATCTTTTCAAAACACTCTCTATGTATGCCTTCAGTGATAGCCCTAGCACCCTCTATTTCTATCTCGGTGTATCTCAATTCCTAATACATAGGATGCTTCACCAAGATCTTTCATATCAAACTTTGAGGACAAGAACTTCTTTATCTCTAGCACAGATCTTTATCATCGCTTGCTAATAGGATATCATCCACATATAAAACTAGGAAAATATACTTTCCTCTACTAAACTTTGCATAAATGCAGTTGTCCTCCTCATTCTCTTTGAACCCAAAATTTCTTATAGTTTCATCAAACTTAATGTACCACTGTCTAGACGCTTGTTTTAATCCATAAATGGACTTCTTTAATCGACATCCCATATCTTCTTTTCCTTTCATGACAAAACCTTTGGGTTGAGCCATGTACACATTCTCATATAAATCCCTATTTAGGAATGCCGTCTTAACATCCATCCGATGTAATTCTAAATCATAATGAGCAACGAGTGCCATAATGATTCTAAAAGAATCTTTTGTCGAAAGCAAAGCAGAAGGTTTCGGTATAATCTATTCCTTCTCTCTCGAGTGAAGCCTTTTGCGACAAGTCTAGCTTTAAATCTTTCAATATTCCTTTGGAGTCACGTTTGGTTTTGTAGACCCATTTACGACCCTCTTGTTTTGGCTCCTTTAGGAATTTCTTCTAAATCCCTGACTTTGTTTGTACTCATGGAGCTTATTTCATCTTGCATGGCAGCAAGCCACTTCGATGAATTGGGACTTCTCATCGCTTCCTCATAAGAGGTGGGATCACCTCTATCTCTATGTCTTCACCGACATAAACTTCATAATCACCGAATAGCCGATCTCCTGTTCTCTGTGATCTTCTAAGTGGTTCTTGAGCGGGTTCACTTCGCTCTCTGAGAGGTCGCTCGGGCTCCTCACTAGCAACAAATAGGGCCTCGGGCTCCACAACAGTGCCTCCGCACACCGATCGTTGAACTCGAGAAACACCGCAGTGTGTAACTTCAGTGATGCAAAGAACAACAGTATCGAGAAGAAAGGCTCTTGAATCATAGGAGTTGGGGCACAAACCGCTTCTCATCAAGGCTAATTTCTCGGGGTACCATGCTCCCCCTGATCATATCATCCTCTATAAACACAGCGTGTCTAGTTTCTACAAACTTGGTGTGTCTGTCTGGATAGTAGAACCGATAACCCTTTGATCTTTTAGGATAGCCAATGAAATGGCAACTGACTGTCTTTGGATCTAACTTTCCTATGTTTGGGTTAAATATTTTTGCCTCAGTTGGACAGCCCCACACATTTAGATAACTTAGTGATGGCTTCCTCCCAATCCATAACTCATATGGTGTTTTAGGCACCGACTTACTAGGTACCCGGTTAAGAATATGGGCAGCGGTTTTTAAAGCCTCCATCCATAGACTAACCGGTAAAGTGGAGTAGCTTATCATACTTCTCACCATATCCATTAAGGTGCGGTTACGCCTTTCAGCTACTCCATTTTGTCGAGGTTCTTGGCATAGAATCTTGGGCTACTATGCCATTTTTCGCAGTACCTTGCAAAAGGTCCCGAACTTGGCCATAAGGGTGTGTTTACCGTAGTATTCACCTCCACGGCCCGATCTTACTACTTTAATCTTTAAATCATGTTGATTCTCTACTTCAGCTTTAAATGTCTTGAACTTTCTAATGCTTCTGACCTTTCTTTGATAGGATAAATGTAGCCATAGCGAGAATAATCATCAGTGAATGTAACGAATGAATCAAAACCATCCACTGTCTTTACAGGAAAAGGACCACAAATGTCTGTGTGGACTATTTCTAAGATTCTTGTACTACGCTTGGTGTCTTTCTTTATTTGTTTAACATACTTGCCTTTAATACAATCTATGCAATGATCTGTGTCTGAAAAGTCTAGGGGAGGAAGAATTTCTTCTTTGATTAATCGTTCAATTCTCCCCCTCGAAATATGGCCTAAACGACAATGCCATAATTTCGACGACGATTCACTTTCTATTCTCTTTCGCTTTGTAGTAACATTGCATACTTTTGCACTTGAGGAGGTACTTATGTCATTCACAATATCATAATGGGATAGCAAATAAAGCTTGTCTTGTCGGATGGCAAGACCAACATCAATATTATTATTAAACTTTATTACACACTTTCCGTTCCCAAAATGACACTGAATGTTCTCATCATCTAAGCAAGACACTGAAATCAAATTCCTTCTCAAAGAAGGCACTAATAAAACATCACGCAAATGGAGTATGAAGCCGCCATCCAACTCTAAGGGAAGATCTCCAATGGCTTCCACATCAGCTTCAACTCCATTCGCCACTCTAATTCCTTTTTCTCCTTTTTGTAGGATTCTCCTCATACGGAATCCCTGCATAGAATTAGCAACATGAACAGTTGCACCAGAATCTATCCACCAAGTACTAGTTGGTGAATCTATATACAAGGATTCATCTACAAATGTAACTTGATCTTTACCTCTTTTGTTCAGCCACTTGAGGAACAGAATACAATCCTTCATGTGGTGCCCTTTCTGATGGCAACGCCTGCAAGTATCTGGGTCTATGTGCTCTGGTGGAGGCCTAGAGAACTGACCATTGGAACCATATCCTCCATTGGAGTTTTGTCCTCCATTTGAGTGTTCACCCTTCTCAAAATTGGTGAACCTTTTCTGCTGATAATTGCCCTTTTGGTTGTTACCTTTCTTGAAATTTGGCTTATTCTGAATCTGGAAATAATTCTTTTTCTTTTGAGAATGCTTAACCAGATTCAGTTCTTCAGCCCTTTGTACCTTTAATTTTTCTTCTTCTTGGACACACATAGCAATGCACTTTTCAATAGACCACTTTTCTTCACTAATGTTGTAATTTACAACAAAAGTCTCAAATTCTTTTGGTAATGAAACCAGTATAAGGTGGACTATAAAATCATTCTTTAAAGGCATATCAAAAGACGTGAGAGAGTGAGCCATGTTAGACATCTTGAGAATATGCTCTCTAATGTCTGCTCCATTGCGCAGCCCAGATCCATCATACTTGTCATTGACAAGTTTCTTGATTAATGTGCCTGCATAGGCCTTTGTGGATCCAGTAAACTGCTCTTCTATCTTCTTCAGATATTGTGTAGCATCTGTACAGTCTGGGATTGCTCCCCTTATGGACTCAATAATGGTGCCCTTAATCACCATGAGGCATTTTCTATTTGAGTTGTCCCACTTTGCCTTCTCAATACTATACGACAACTCTGCCGCAGCATTATTTGCAGCTTCCGGAGTCCCAGCTGCTGCCAGAACCGGTGCCACAGGCTTTGGATGAAGCAAGTCATAATCTATCTCAGCCATAGCCATGGCTAAGTTCAAATTCTCTCTCCATGAGGAGTAATTGTTGCCGTTCAACTTTTCAAGCCCTTGAAAGACGCTTACGGAGTTGGCAATCTTAGCTGGAAAAGCTTCAGAAATGAAATAAGAATTTAATCAGTAAACTAAAAGATATAAACTTTGGCATGAATAAATTAACGTTGGTCAATTAAACATGCTCTCAACTTTAATAAAGCCTGATCTATTTCTAAAACACCGTTGGGCAGTATTAGAATAGAGCAAACTTTATTCAAACTTTCTATCATACTTGACATAGTCATGGCAAAATTATTTTCAACGTTGGTTAGAAAATAAAATTACCATATCTTAAAATATTCAGCAGAAAATTCTATGTGAAATACTATAGAACATCTCATTTACTATTTTCTCTAATTAAATATCCACGTTGGTTTCAATTTAATCAGAGAAAAAAAACGTAAACTTGCAGCGGAAACAATTTTTTTTATTCAACACTTAAACTAGTTATGTGCTTAAACTAATACTTCACAGCAAAATTTTTAAAAAAATCACTGTTCACAATACTGTTCATGGCCGAAAACTCGGCCTAAAATGGCCCTCACTGTGCTCCCGGTCACCAGGCAGCCCAACCTGGGCCTGGGCCGTAAATCTCCTCTCCCGCCTGGGCCAAAAGGTGGCCAGCCGGGCCTCATTTCATCTGCGCCGTCCGATCGAAACGAATGGCTCAGATCTCTTCGGCTCGGAATAAAAATCCGGAAAAATCGCTCCCCCCCAAACCCTAATTTCATTTCTTCCGAAATCTCCGCTCGCTTCTTCTCCGTGCGCACGCAAGAGAGAGAGAGAGACGAAGACGGAGGAGAAAGAGCAGTGATGAACAACGGCGGCGGCCTTCCCGTCACTTCCTCGCGCTAGGGTTTAGATCGGTTCTTGTGGTGTGTGTGCGGCACAAGGAGCAACGACGAACGTTGGTTCGCGTGCTGGCCTTGTGCCTCCTTTATATAGCACTGGCGTGACAGGGGGCCGCAACCAAGAGGTTGTTGCGCCCCCCATCAGGGCGCGGGTATGGGTATTGACTCGGTCCTTGACTGAGCCGAGAGATCAACCCAACAGCTCACATGTCCTACTCAAAAGTATCAATACATAGACTAAAGAAGCAAATAGACATTAGCTCACATCACCTACTTTAATATCAACACATCAACCGAAGAGTAAACAAACAAGCACTTACGTCTTCTTCATTATTGCCTTCTCGGCATACCGCTTCTTGGCAAACCTCCTATCCTTTGCACCAAGCAACTGCCATAGACCAAACATGCGTGCATCAGCAACGGAAACATAAACAAATTAAAGAAAACAATGAATTCAAGAGCTCAAATCCCTACTTTGTAAATTAAGGCTACAAATTAAATTGAATTCCCTAATAAAACAAAAGGCACTATGCATTGAACTATGAGAGGATAACGTTGGGGCTGATCCTAAATTCATATAAAAATTTCAGAAGGTAATTTCCTACTGAAAAAGAAATAATTTCTAGTTACATACACAATCAAGAAAGAAATGCATGCACAGTGCAAGGAACGAAATGGAAGTTCTGATGGTAGTATGTATCACCAAGGTTCCAAATTTCATTTTCGGTTCACATCTCGTCACCCTGCGAAATCCGAAATTTCGGCAAAATCCCATTATTTTAGAGAAAATCCGAATAAAATTGGAAAAGCAAAATTTAAAAACGGAATTTTTTGGACCGTGATTTCTGAAATTTCGGCCAAAAATCCAAAATTTCTTCCGAAATTAGCAAAATCTCGGTAAATTTCAATTGAACTAAAAATGGTTCAAACGACGTTAAAAAATTTTAAATTTTTTTGGATGGTCCTATACATTACTAATGTTCCCATAAAAATTTTAGATGATTATCAAGCCTAAGGAATTTTTAAAAATTCTGACAGTGCTTCTGTCCCGATAAAAGGTCAATCGACAAATTTCAACCGAATGGAAAATGGTGCAAACTAAGTAAGAAACTTTTGAAAATTTTTGTGGATGGTCTTGACACATCCATAATATTCTCATAAAATTTTAAAATGATTATCAAGCTTGAGAAATTTTCAAAAATTCGAACATTGCTCTTCAAGGTCGAACGATAAATTTCAAGCTGATTGAAAAATAGTTGAAACCATGTTAGAAAATTTTTTAAAAAATTTGGATGGTCCTGATGCATCACTAATATTCCAATAAAATTTTCAGGTGATTTTCAAGCTTGAGGAATTTTTAAAAATTGTGACGGTGGTACTATCCTGATAAACAACCCTGGTAACTAGATCTTGCCCACCTGGCGATGAAATAAACAACCCTGGTAACTAGAGCCAAGGTTGCAGAGCCATTTTCAACATCACTTGTGATGTTGCACAGTCTGTGAGGTTTTTGTGAGTTCCGAACAATGATTTTTGGGGCAATGATCAGCAACATCTTCATCCTGTGTCATTTTAGGCTTGCAGGAACTATTTGTACAAGTGATTGCACCTGTAAAGGCTTTCTCTATGTCGATGGGACTGGATGGTGCTTCTCAAAATCACTCCTTTTCAGTGGGAGGTCTTACCCACCGAGACCTGATTTTTGCACACTGTATATCAATCTCCCAGCGAGTGTTGACATTTCAAATATGTCTATTCTACAATCCAATTTGCTTGATTCTCAAAATCCCAGCGAATTTGAAAGATGAGCTTGGAACTTTGGAAAGGGAAGCCCAGGGGTTGACTACAAGGGAATCTTGAATGATGAATGAGCAATAGCTGTGAAGAGGCTGGAAAATTTATGCAGGGCAAAGAAGAGTTTCAATCTGAGATGTGTCATTGGGAGAATCGACCGTACGATTCTTGTGAGAACATGGGTTTTGCTCATAAGGCTTAAACATATCACTCGTGGTGTTGACTTACATATACTCCGTATATTAAATCTCCAAGAGTTCCGCCGCAGCCGCGCTATCCACGAGTATTTTAGCCGACATGTTCGTTTCCTGTGCAGCCGCACTGCCCAAATTGACTCAGCCCATAGTATATATTTTAACAACGTCGCTTTACACAAACGGCCGTGCGGCGTAGCGGTAACGCCTCTTTAGCCGACGCCGTCAACCGCGCTCTCGCGCACATCGTGCGTGTGATTTTTTCCACACGACGTGTGGCGCTGGGGAGGCGTGTTTTTTTTTTTTGGCGAAAAGCCGCCTAAATTTTTTGAAATTACATTTTAGTCAGTCTTTTTGCGAGGAGGCCCCTGGACTTCCGAATTTTTTCCTTTCGCCGAGGTGCCTCGAAAAGTACGTGTACCTTTCTAAAATTGCGTATTAGTCCAGTTTTTATGTGGGGAGGCTTCTATATTTTTGTTTTCTTTCGCCGAGGCCCCCTGAAAATTACGTTTACCTTTCTATAATTGTGTATTAGTCCATTTTTCCCCATGAGGCTCCCGAAAATACCAAAATTTATGTTTTCCACGCCGAGGCCCCTCGAGAATTATGGGGAGTTTTTAAAAAATGCGTATTACTCTAGAATTCCGCTTTTCCGCACAGTTCCCAGGTAATTACAAAGAAAAAAAGACTTTCACCGCCGAGTTACCTCGAAAATTACAGGAACCTTTCTAAAATTTCGTGTTGTTCCATTTTTTTTGGAGTTTTATTTTTCCCTGTGATCCATAGAAATCTTTCTAAAAAGACATATTAGTCCATTTTTCTAAATCTTTCTAAAAAGGCATAGTAGTCCATATTTTTCACTCAAATCTTTCTAAAAAGACATATTAGTCCATATTTTTTAGGGTGACCTCAAAAACTTCCGGAATTCCCCTTTTACACAGATTTTCCGTAGAAAATTAAAAAAAATTCTAAAATTACGTGCAAACCACCAAAATCGTGCGAATTTTTCCCTTCGGCCATGTGTCGGCGCCGCGCGCGCCCACACATCTAGTAGCTTTACATTGTCCAAGAGTAACATGTACATACAAATATATGATACAAGATAAGTTCACACACGAACAAGAAGCTTGGAAAGCAACACTTCCGCTCTCCCGTGAAGCACCTGAACGCAGAATAACATGACAGCTTAGAAATTTCGGAGTCGAGCGGCCGCGCAGGCGCGCGTGCCGGGTCACCCGAAATTTTGCTATCGCATGTCACAAATTTTGGGTGTCACAAATTCTGGAGTATGTCTGGCTTAGACGGATGATCAGGTTAAAGAGGGCAGTTCTGGTGTCCAGAGAACAAGCGTCTCTATTAACAATTTCAGCATGATGCAACGTTTTAAAAATCCAAAAAAAAAATATAGATGTAGTACACATAAGATTATATAAAATTGCAAAATTTCAATTTCAAATTCATATGTGGTATCAAAAACCAAAAAAGACAAGCAATCAATCACGCCCTGTTCATATGCACTCAAAGTACCGGTTGTCTTTTTTGTTTACTAATACCTGGGACGAATTCGAAATTCATATTTTGGTCCATTTTTTGAGCACAAGCACACAGCTAAAATGCTAGTGATTTGGCTAGCGCAAACGCTTGCTGTTTAACCGTCCCCCAGGAGATCGATTAAAAACAAATGACAACTGCACGGATAGGACTGGACTAGCAAGATAACATAAGATAATGGATTTGGTGCAGTTAATTGAATACAGGCTTTTAAGTGCAAAGACAAAGAGGATATCTTGTAAGATTGCAACTACAGAAATGAGTTTGCTCAACGAAGAGTTAATACAACTAGAAATTACCATGAAATTAAGGTGTCCAAATGGAAAGAATATGGAAATTTCACGTCCAAAGAATACAAGGACTAACACTAACTCATGCAAAACAGCAAGGACCTGGGAATCACCAGACTTGTCCATGTTGGGTTCCAGCTGAAATTTGCAAATCTTTCCTTCCTAGAAACAAAACAAGGTGACAATGTAAAAAAGGCAAGGATTTAGAATCTGAAGAAAATAAAATTACAATAAAATAGCAGATCCCTGTACCATAAGGCTGGTGCTCTTCTGACATTATCTCAACCCAGTCAACATTTGGAACTCTAATGTGTAATAATAGCATATAACACCACATACAAGGTATTGTCAAATTGACATGCAATGGACAAAAAGATTAGTACATTGCTGATAGATAATTTGACGAGAGTTAATGCGCCCATTAGTGACGACAGCCGACAGGTATATACCAAAAGTTTTCATTATCTCAAGAGATGCTAAATGAAAGTGTGATGGACATGACAAGGTGTGGAGATAGCTCAGGGAGGTTGGTGGCCCTTGTGACCAAAACAATCATGCAAGTACATACAGAAGCCACTTTGTTGACAAAAGTATAAAGAAATATTGAGAAAATAGGGAAGAAAGGCAACAAAGGAATGTACCAGAGAATCAGTTGTTGCTCCAGAAGAAAGGCCAATGTCCTGGATTGTCACAATAGAATTGCCTACGCCTGTAGAACCAAGAATCGACTGAGAACCTAGGGCCATAAAAAAACGAGAATACCTAAGAGGAACTAGGCATTTTTTTAATGGAGAAGAAAATAGGCACCCAAATTCACGTCAAGGAGGAATTGAGAACTTGGGTGGTGGGGGATCCACACCTCCCACCAACTTAGCTAAGCTCAGTTCCTGGGGCCTTTCCTGGATGTTGAACTATTTGCACGACATGTGTGACATTGGTAGAGGCATCTAAGAAGTACCACCATTGACAGGTAAGTTTTCCTGCAGCACAAATACATCAGAGAAGAAATAGCAAAAGGTATAGTTACATGTTGGTTCATGCGAGGATATAGGAGGAGTTACCATTACATACCAGTTCTTCAGAACGGAAAACAAACAAGACATACTTTGGAGTAACTCTTGAGGAAGAAACAATCTGTTTGCAACCAATCATAAGATAAAAGCAATAGCAAAATCAAAGAAAATTATTATGACTCCAAAAGAAATCAAGTCTGATTACCTGCAACTGAATAGCATCTGTGAGATTATCATGCGCGCTTTGAAGAAACATGTGTTCTTCCTCACGGGTTTGGCCAGCAATTCTGGAAGAAAAGCATATTGAAAAAGCTTAAAGTGAGTCGTCCAGTTTTAAGCCACAAAAGGACATACAATTCTTAATTAGATTCTTAGGTTTCTGACATCAATGTACTATTTATTATTTAGAGTGTAGGTATACAGCCATAGTATGGTTTATATAATCGTAGTATCACTCATATATAAAAGTGGATTGCTTTTGCCTCAATACAATAAGAACAAAATATGAGTGCTGTTGCAAATGAAGGATAATGACAAGCATGTAGTTGATGCTGAAATAAAAGTTCAAAATAATTAGTGGGGCCTGAGGGAGAATTTGGCATGTCAACCACACTAAAGAGTCCTGTTGAATTCTATAGGACAAGAAACCTCTCCCAAGATGATTAATCTAACATTTCAGCATCTTTAGCTTGATCAAAGTAAGCAAGTCCTTCAAATTGAGTGACTTCCAATTTCAGTCAAAGAGAAGACGAGTTGGCAAGAAAAATCTTCAATTTCCATGTACACCGGCAGCTGCTACATGTATGCTTCTTCCATTTGAGATTACAACAAGAGACGCTTGCAGTCTATTAGGACTATGGTCAACTTTGCTTTTGGCTTCCAAAATGTCCTCAGTTTTCTGTCAAAGTGTCAAAAATGGAAAAAGAACACATTTAGTAAGCTTTACAGAATGGAAACAGGAAACAAATTTCATGACGGACATATTATAATTTGTGAATCATACTGGGTCATACTGGGTTATCGATAAGAATGACAGGATCTTAACATTTTCATTCGCAATCAATGTTATTGCTGACGGAAAGTCCAAACAACTGTGACCTCCGATTTGGCTACATCAGGCACAGGATTATCTTTCCCAATCATGTTTCCACGTGAGACCAGCAGTTTCTAACGAAAAAGTACAATAACTTGAACATATTCAGCTAGGAACAAATGCACTGGAATTGATGGCAACATTGGAAATGCATGTGACCATAACTATTGAGAGGAATGAATTGAATTTGACAGTGCAAACAGCCATTCAGGGTACTTACAAAGTTCCCTTTGCTTTGGCAAGATACTCAGTATAGTCGACGAGATAATTTTTGCATGGCAGAATTAACAATACTCCCTCCGTTTTTTTAAGTGACATTTTTTACTTTTCCCAGTCTCCAAGATGTGACTTTGACCATTACTTTTTGTAACTTTATCTTTTTATACTATAATATTATGAAAGTATTTTTAATAAAAAATCTAATGATATAATTTTCATATAGCCAATCTAGATAGTTTTAAACATATTAGTGGTCAAACATTATAAAGTTTGATGGCACGGATTCTAGGATGTCACTTATAAAAGAACGGAGGGTGTATGATTTTTCGATTCACCAAAAACATCAACAGTTTGGACAAAACCAACCAATTGGTCCCACTGTTCAGGCCCTCCAAAGTCCAAAGAGAAATACATCCGTGATTGATGCAGGAACTAAGTACAGCTCCTTGGGAGATTTGTTATACATATTTTGAATTCCACTCTGTATGGAGGGGCCGAGGACAGATAAGAATTTGCTACTACAATCCTATCACAATAAAGATGCCTTGAGCTAAAATAAAGGTTTTCTTACAAATAAATTCTTTTATATCACGTGATAATTGGAGCTCAGACTTTCATAATAGTATAGCAACCAAATACAAATAGCTAGTGATTATTGTGGAGTTTGATGAACACTTACGCTTCACAGTCACCCAACACTGCAGCTTGTGCATACGTAGATATTTACATGTCCCTGAGTCAACTGACGGCAAGACAAAAACTAGATATGTTATCATGCCCTAAATGTATATATAGAGAGATTAACGGTGTGCACTTTTCGAGGGAAATTAGGGAAACATTGCGCACTTGTGCTGTTATGCGGTAAAATTAGACACAATGGCAGCTTGAAGTGTTTGGTAAAAATTTAATAAAATCTGGATGATAGATGATATGGCCTCAAGAACCATGAATTAACTCATGTGCTTTCTAGCTTCACACAAACTACTACATAGGAGCTAATTCTAATCAAGTTCTTAACATGGCATCCTAATAACTTCAAAAGACTCATTCTCAGATAGTAGATTCCACCTTATAAAGCAATAAAATAATCACATCACGTCCTGCAAAGAGAAACATCAAGAGTAGTTATGAGAGAGAAGAAGGCAGTTTAGAAACAAAAGATGAGTAAATTAGTGCTCCCAGTGTAACAAAATAGCCAGTCCATGTCATGATAATCACCATTAGATGTTTTTCATGCCATAGCAGCATGAAGTTGTGTTTCCTTCAGCCACCTCCACAGGAAAGATTGCCAAGATAGCTAACACTGAAGGAGTGGATACTTCAATAGTAACCTATGTGGTCAAGCAAAAACAATGAGAAGACGAAAGTGCACTACTACACAAATGAACAACAGACCCGATTGGTAACTGGCTTTAGTCCCGGTTGCCAAACCGGGACAGCCCATCCGGGACTAAAGGTCTGTGACCTTTAGTCCCGGTTCCCCGCTCTCGTGATGTAGAAAAAATTATGACGAACTCAAGACTCGAACCTAGAACCTCCTGTATGCCACCACAAGACACTCCCAACCCACCCACCCACACATATTGAATAGACTAGGATATGCATTCCTTTTAAAGTATGCTGGAACGAGCCTTTAATACCGGTTCGTAACACAAACCGGGACTAAAGTTACCTTTAATCCGGGTTCAGAAAGTAACCGGTATCGATGCCTCACATCAAGACGGTTAGAGTTATTTAACCCGCACTAAAGGTACCCACCTTTAGTACCGGTTAAGTAACATCTGGTACCTTTAGTACCGGTTAGAACACGAACCGGTATTAATGTGAGATCATCGATGCGGTTACTTAACCGAACGATCGAAGCCCACGACAGCCTCAGAGCTAATAAACCGCATCAAGCCCTCATCAAGATGGGTTCAAATCAACCGGACCGATGAGCGGTATGGAAGGTCTAATCTGTAGTAGTGGTGAGTAGAAAACTTGTGAAGATGGAAGATTAAGGTAGTACAAAACAAACTTTACGCGAAAAAGAAATAAATAAAACAATCCCTCATGAGCATGAAATAAAATGCAACCCAAAATGAAACAACATGTAGAATAAACAATACTCAATTAGAAGATATGCATACTCAGTGATTTGACCACGAGACTCAGTGATGTGACCACGAGTGCATACATAAGCAGATAGCAAATGCGAGTTTGGTGTTTTTGTACATGAACAAGTGCAAATGCATCCACATATGGAAACTCAACAAAGATGCATTGGCTCCTATGCAAATTTTCCAAATTGGATGTGATCAGACTGATCTCATAAGAAAAGGCTTCAGGAAAAATTGTGCAGGGGAAACAGTGCATATATTTTTAGATAAACACCAGCAAATATAGCCATAAGGAAATGCTAGCAGTAAAATTTTGGTTTTCCGCCATTCGTTAGCTACAGGTACAACCAGTATGTTTGCATAGAAGCAACAGTTTCCACCATATTATAAATAATTTGTCTAACCTATTCTTGCTATTAAAATGGCATGTCAGGTAAAACTCTTCACATGGACAGGTCCGTTATAAAAAAAGCAAGGGGAAAAAGATATTATTTCCGAAGTTTAAAGTTATTACCACAAAAGTATATACCTCAATTATTACAAGTGGCTCGGAACTACATAGTGGGAAATGAAATAGTAAAAATTTCAAGCGAGATCATGGCATCACTCTTCAAATAATGATGAACTGTAGTGCATTGTGACAATTCCAGTCACTTAGTTTCTAGAGTAAAGTAGAATAGAACCCTAGCTTTGTTTTTATCTTCAATTTATCCTCAAATTATCAAACTGGTCGGGATGAACTTGAGGTGGTGAGATCTGAGATGAAATTGAGAAAGAGGGTGAGGCAGCTGGAGTGCAGTGATGAGGGAGGACGCATCAAGATTGGGGATTTAGGGTTGCCCAGATGTTGATCGGTGGGTGGCGGTGGGTGCCTTCATACTGCGCTGTTCATGGGCTTCAAAAGGAGGGGTATTGACTAGGAAGTATCGGCCAAGTATCAGAATTATTTTTATTTATTTTAAAACACGACTTTCTCCGATACATATCAGGTCGGTATCCGATACCGGTGTGCCGATTTTTAGAAGTATCCGCGTAATGTATTATACAAGTACTTTTAATGAGAAGTGGGAAGGGTAATGGCACATTCTATTACAATAGATCCTCCACAGCACACATTAGAAGAGAACCTTTAAAAAAGAAAATAAGAAACCATGACAATTGTTTCTCTGCAAAGATAGAACGTGTTATATGAATTATCTTCATCGTCAAAGGCATGAAAACACGCAATGTGGCAAATTCATCTAGGTCAATTTTAACAGCATGATGAAAAATTCTGATCCGAGAAATTTTGTCAAGAAAAACTTTGCAGTACATCATGATTTCACTAATAATATCAATGGCATAGGCAGAAGTCTTCTTCCGGCCGCTGTTAGGGGCAATTGATGCCAAACAAGAACTAGTTGAGCATCTGCTACTGTCATTATACTCTGGTCTAACTAAAATAATATCATGATGATCCTATGACCTGTAAACATAAATAAATGCCAACAATAACCTCCTCACACTGTGAAATGAAAGAGAAATGTCAATGCCCATACAAAGGATTGGAGCATGGTACCAAAACGGTTTTTGAATCATGAAACATCATTTTACAACTTACTGCAGATGCATACACAGCATAATGGTGCACCAGCTCAACTAATACCTTGTTAAGTGTATTGTTTGATTGTTTCTTAAACCCAAAATTCATGTGTAAATGGCATAAAAGCTTCGAACAAGTAGCAAACACCCACCTCAGCCGAAACCCACGCGTCGTGTGAACCAACTAAGAAGAAATACCCCGTGCCATTGCAAATTTGAACGTGTGCAACAGTACATGGCATTTTCCTAGTGTGCAATCACTAAATAAATTAAAGGTGTATACCAGAAGACAGCAAGAGATTCCAATTAACTTTCAATTAAGAGACACAGAAACGCAGTCACTCTTCTTGGTAATAGAGTATACTAAAATCTCGAACGTTACACCAAATGGGGTAATGCTATTGCATCATCAACGATCGCACCAATACACACTCAAAAGCAACCAAGCGCATGGAATGAATCACACCACAGAAAACACCCCACATCACACCCCATTTGGCTCCCAGGTATTTGCCCTAGAATTGTGGAATTTGAATTCATTTCGAAGGATGTAGCAATTTGGCTGCCACATAGACGATTCCAAAGCCAATCCCAAGATGTATGATAGACCTAGAAGCGAATGTTAATTTACACCCTGTTATTTATCTGAATTCACTCTACAAAATTAAGTAAAAGTTTGGTATCTACAATTTCATACCATAAAATTTTCAAAAAATCGACTATAATTTATTGGAGATGATTCAACGTGTAGACAATCTTATCTGGGCACATTGGTGGGCCTAGGTGCACAGGTGGCCCCACAGACTTGTAGATAATGGTTTCTCAAAGTTTGGTATTTGGAATTTTAACCTCGATTCACACCACAATTTTTCACGAAATTGATTGAAATTTATTGGAGATGATTTAGCGTGTAGATAAGGTCCTTTGTGCACATTGGTGGACCTAGGTGCACAAGTGGCCCCACAGTCTTGTAGAATTCCTAATGAGACCTAGACAGAAAATTTGGATTTTGAATTGGCATGAATCAAATTCAAATTCAACTAGAATAGGATATGGAATTCAATTGAATGAATTAAATTCAATTCTAGACAGCCAAAGGAGGTGAACAAATAAAAACCATAGTGAAATTCACTCCACATAACAAAAGCAAAGAAAGCACACCGCACTACGCCACGCTACAATGAGCAATCAAGCAAGCACCACACCGCCAACCAAAAATAGGGCGAGGAACACGGAAATATACAAAGAGAAGCAACCGCCCACGCCGATGAGCGAGATACTCACAGGCTTGCTCATGCGCGAAGCGAGCACCCTCGAGTCCACCATGTGGAGCCAGCCGCCGGGAAGCAGAGGCCGCCATCGCCAAACGCATAAGATGCCGCCACCGCGACCACTGTTGTAATCGCCGCAGCGGCCGATCGAAGCTTCTAGAATGCCCTAGTGCAGACTGCAGAGGCGAGCACGGCAAAAGGTGTCTTTACGGTCTAGGGGAATGGGAGGGGGCTTTTGAGCCTAGCGCAAACCGCAATCGGAAATGTTACTTTACGGTCGCCCACACCGCGTATCGGCGTATGCCGTGCGCTCCAACCTTGTACTGTTGATACGTGGATGGCTAACAACGTTCGTGGAATTCTTTGTACATGAATTTTCATGAGCCAACAACTTTTTTGCGATTTGAAGGATCCGATTTGAACCAAAAGCTTTTGAATTGAAAGTTCAAATTAGAAAGTTCTAACATAAAAAATTTCAAGTCAAACTGATTTGAATTTTTTCGAGGTGAAACTTTCTAATTTGAAATTTTTCGATTTAATTTTTTCCAATTCAAAATTTTTTTGGTTGAAATGTTTTCAACTTAATTTTAAATCGAAACTTTTCGAATCAAAACTTTTCGAATGAAAGTTTTATTAGTTGAAATTTTTTGATTTGAAACTTTTCGAGTTGAAACTTTCTAATTTGAAACATTCCGAGTTGAATCTTCCTACTTTGAAAATCGATTTAATTTTTTTAGTTGAATTTTTTCGAGTTGAAACTTCATATTTAAAATTTGCAAAGTTCAAATGTTCTAATTTAAATTTTTGTGTTAGAGAGAGAGAAGGGGTGGGGGAAGTGAGCATGAAAAAGGGAAGGAGGGAGATGGATAGAGAAAATGACATATATCATTCTAATGAGGTGACTTTAAATTTGTTAGTTTGAGGTTAACTTCAAAATAGTCATGTCCATTACATTATTTTTGGAATTAAATAAACCATAATATGAATTTTCATATGTTAAAAAGATTTAAACAATTCAAACATCAATCAATCTCAAAATTATTTTTTTTATTAAAGCTCTTTTCATTGTTGAGGCCCTTCTTTCTAGAGTGGAATACCGTCCTAGTCCCATGATTAGTGACTAGTATGCATATTCACAACATTATTCACAATAGTATCATCATATCCATACAACGTAACGTAGTTCATAATTATACAAGGGCATAATTGTTCTTACAACAAAAGGATTTTTGGACAAATATGACGAGGATTAACACCCTGTTTTCATTTAGACCCTTTATAATAATTCGTGACCATGGGTTGGAAAAATGGACCGCAAAGCCTAAGGCTCATAATACATTAAACAAAGTCCATCCTCTTCCGAACGGTTAGATTTCCGACTAGTTCAGTCAAGAATGGTCAAGCTCAGCTTCACACTGGTCATCGTAGACCAGTAATATGGCCACCCCGACCTGCTAACTGGTCGGAGCAAGCCGTTCCCTCGCACAATGTAACATCTCAAAAAATAAGATAATATAAATATAAATATTTTAAATTTGAAAATACTTATTCTTGAGTTTTCCGGCTTTATTGGTTCTTATTTGAATTTTCTTGGATTTATGCTTTGTATGGAAATCTAACAAATAGAATTAGTAAATGGAAAATGGTAAAAAGGTAAAATTGTAAAAAGTAAAAAAAAGTTTCAGGAATTTATCATGTCATTTATGGCTTCTAAAAATTCAAAAACAGAGGCATTGAAAAATCTGGAAATCAACATGTCAGAATTATTATAAAATAATTACTCAACAATTAAACTTGAAATTTTTATAGTGATATCCTTAACTCAAAACAAACTGTGATAAAAAGTTTAGAAAATAATTGATACTATTTGAATCTTTAAATAAATCAAAATTAGAAACTGAAACAGTAAACAGTGTCAGAAGTTTTATTAAATAACTGTAAGGTAATTTAGTCTCAAATATGCACTGGATATTACCAACTCCCAGTAGACAGTGGTCAAAAAGTTTCACAATTTTGCCATTTGATTTGATAGCCCAGCCAATGCAAGTACTAGCTGACCAGATGAAGCTCATCTCTTCATTCTTGTTCCCTCTCACTGCCAAGTGGATCCCAGTCGCAGCCACTCCGTTCACAGGCAAGCACCAGAGAAGCCTCTTTCTCTGCCGGTGGTCCCTGGCTCCGCATGTCAGGCTCTCCTTCCTTCTGTTCCTCAGTCACTCGCTCGCTTCCTCCATTCCAGCTGAGACAGCGCATCACCACCGAAGCTCCTTCCCGATCCTTCTTCGGTCAAGTCGCCGCTCCTGCTCAGCCTTGCCACGACCGTCCTTGGCTCACTGCTGCCATGCTTTGCCTTGCCACGCCATCACCGACTGTTATGCGTTGCTCTGTGTCGAACCGAGCTCGCGCCATCGCGCCAATGCACCGAGTCGCAATCCCGCGCGTGCGTGCAAGCTCTGGAGAAGACCGACCCTCTAGACTATAAGCATCCAGTTGCGTCGCTTGAGCCCTTGTCCCATTTCTTTAGATGTTCACTGAACCGAGCGCAAAAGACCGAAGCTCCCCTCCTCTGCGCCATTTCCGCCTGGAACCCGAAAAGGGGGGAACAACCGATTCAAGCCATCCGATGAAAGGTCGTCAAATTCCTTGTGCGAGGATAATCTTTAGGCATCTCTGAACCTCATGCGAGCTTCAATTTCAGCTCCCCTTCTCTACAGCGCCGCCGCACTGCGCTTCTTCTTCTTCAACTCCGGCGCATGGTGGCGGAGCTCTTCGGTCAATTTCCGACCGAATCAGTAGGTAAAATAGAATCCCTAACACTCATTGATTCTCACAATGTTACTCATTCGAACCGGAACTCACCCATTCTTCTTCTCCGGTGAGCCCCTGCCATTTCCGCCGCCCCCTCTCGACGGCGAGGTATCTCCGGTCATCCCCGGAAGTGAATAACTCCACCATTGGATGCGCCGTGACGAGCTCGTGCTCAATCCGCCCTCGGCCGAGCCCCTCCGTCGCCGTAGCTTCACCGGCGAGCTGCCCTTGCCGTCTCCCCGGTTTGTTCTCGCTGACAGACGCGCCGAATGTGGGAATGCGCTTTCAGTTCAGAGAAAGCGTATTTCCATTTCTTTTAGGATTTTCCAAACCGAATCAAATTTATTTGGCCATAACTTTCAAACCATAACTCCAATTTGAATGAAATAAATTTCTATATTCATCTAAAATCAAGTTCTTCAATAATATGCAAAAACATTTCAAAAAAACAGTATTGGATGAATTTGAAATTCAAATTTGAATAAAAGGTTTAAAGATGTGTTATATATTAAAATGTTGTAAATAAATTCAAAATTTAATAAAACTAATTTTATTAGAATCCTTATACTTCCAGGAACTCAAATATATAAAAATATTGAAGTTTCAACTTTGTTTGAATCATTTTCCATTAAATGTTATTCTCAATGAAATAAATAGACAAAAATGAATAAATTGTATAAAAGAAATCTAATGTAAGTAAGATTAATTTGTAAATACTGGTATGTCAGTAGGCCACCTTAAAATGTTGAAATGATTAAGAAATGAATTTGATTTAAACTTGCTTAATGAATAATAAATTGTTCAAATGAAAAAGATGTATGTATATATGTGCATATAATAATTAGTAGCAATAAATATGTGCATATGAAAAGTATAAAATAGCTGTACAAAGATGTGAATGGGTATTAGAATGAATAATTTGTCACTATTGGAATATTTTTAATGAAATATCATATGTACACAAGTTTGTATTGCATCAAGAATATAAGCATTGTATATGTAAAAGAGTGGGTACATGCATAATTAATGAAAAGCAAAATAATGAAAAGAAAATGGATTTTAGATATCTAATATAATCAAATTAATTGATCCAACGAGAATCATTATAATAAGGTTGTAATTAACATGTAACCGAATAGTCGAAATTCTAATACTTGTATAATTCAAATAGTTATAACTTTTACAAATGAACACCGAATTTGACAAAACCATATCCTAGAACCTTGAAAAATAATACTCTTGTTGTTTATACAAAAATATATAATGTTTGTGCAAATCTGAATGAAGTCCGCATTAGGCCCTAATGATCGATTGTATGGAAAACATCTTAGATGAAAGTGAAATATCATGGGATTAGTTTTAAAACGCTCTTATAGTTATCCCCTACGTATACCAGAAAAATGGATAGATTATCCTGTCGTAAACTTAAATCGGAAATTGAACATTTGTCATGTAGAGTTTAGAAACACTTAAGCCTTTTCAGTAGCTTATAAAATATCTCGTCCAAATGAAAAGAATTATGAAAATAGCATAAAAATACTCTATAAAGTGTATACTACTGTATTCTAAAGAAAGTATTTCGTTATACTGTGGTTTATATATAAAATGAACTAGCAACATAGCCCTAAATGATATGTTTTCTGAATAATAGAAACACTTAAGCATATTTAACAGCTTGTAAGATAACTCATCTAAATGAGAATATTATAAGGGGCAATGTAGAAGTGATAATTTGGATATGCGCTACCATATTCTAGGAAAATATTTTATTTACAAACTGTTCTTCATCTAGTTTTCGCTGGTATAATAACTCTAAATGTTAACCGTTCAACATACCCCTCTAGTCTGATTTCTTTTAACGTAAGTTATAATGTCATATAAGCCTTTTCAGTGATGAATTTCATACCTCGTCTAAACCCAAAAATTTAGGAAAACACCTTAGCATTGTTAACCAAAGTATGTGCTAGCTTAATCTAGAAAATTACCTTTATTTCATTAAGTATAGCATATTAATGCAATTAGATAAACAACCCTAAGTCTTATAGTTTTTGGAGTTCAAAATCTGTAGCAAAGAAAGAACAGAGAGTGGCAGCTTCAGTGCTGCTCATGTAGATCAATCGTCAAGGTAGCTAATGAACTAATTTTTATTAATCTAAATAATTTTTGTATCTTGAATTCAATATCGTAAATAAAAGAATACATAATTTCAGCTTGTTAAGTTCATAATCAAGGATGGATAATCTACCTAAGAGACCTATGTTTTGCCCAACCTAAAAGTTATATATATATATATATATAACCATCTAGTAGAAGCATCTATCAGTACCAAAAAATTTCTTAGAAGGGGCCCGATAGGGGTCGAACAAGTCCACAGATATCACTTTGAATTTTCTCCAGAAAATTCAGTGATTCCTCCCTAACTTTTTAGGTAAGAAGATCTAAGTATGAGCTTTTCTTTAGCACAACAAGGGCATAAGAAAATTTCAGGTTTAGGAAAGTCTTTATGCTATGGTCAGCAGAATTATAATTATTCTTCTCATAATATTCAACTCAATATAACCCAGTCGATTTGTTAGATCTTAAATATTTCTGGGTTTTCATTGAACACAAACTTCAGGTTTCATATGTGCATAGTATAACTTGGAGGATAATAAATGAAGTTTTCAACCACACATTTATTACACCCATTAAACTTAATCATGAGTGGTTATTCTGTACCATCCTCATTCTTTGTCTCCGTAAGGAAACGATTCAGATCAATGTCTTTAAAACTTAAGAGAGTGCAACTGAACTCAGGGTATGATATGGCATTCTTCTAGTGCCAAATGTGAGAGTATCGCTTCTGGCTATAGATAGAATATTTTAAATTTATATTTAGTGTGGTACAATTGTCTTCTAGATAGATTTTTTCCTCCGCTATTGAATTATATACTTTGTTCTATATTAGAAGTATGATTTATTAATCAAACAATTGTTGCATCAGGAACAAATTGTAGAATATAGAACAAACATAGCACAATGAAACAAATATCTGGGAAATATCAATTTATTCAATTTTAAATGATAATCACTCAACAGAAAGCATAGACCAAATGTTCATTCAGCAATTAGGCTAAACTGATAAGGGGACTTATAAAGAATATGTGACATCGACTAGCAAAGTGAAGGAATACTTATGAAACTAATCTAGGTCTCCTTATGAATCATATATGCCCTTCTGGGACTCCTCAAACTTTATAATTTCAAGAACCATATTATCACATTTCTCAGCACTCGTGTCAACAACAGATTGAACGGTGAAGTATAATTCAACATTGTTTACCCCAGGTCTTATTGATTTATTTTCAGTGGATTTTGAGTAAAGGTCTACCACATGCTTGGGATGCAATAGTTGCATGACCAATGGTCAATGCATTCATACCTAAAACAGGGTTACTCAGGGTTTGCATCCTTACTTCTGGAAGTCCTTGGCCCTTTATATTTATTTTTCCACTATGAATTGCCTCTTCCCCCTATCCCCTTTATTCCATTGGCCCTTTCTGCGGCGAAAGCTATTGCTAGCCTACTGAGCATTAATTTGCGTGTTCTTCAGGAACTGCAAGGCTCCCACTAGGAAACACGTGATGATTCTTCATCAGGAGTTCATTATGTTTTTCTGCTTCTAGCAAAATATATATAAGCTTGAAGTACTTCTGGTACTTAGCATGACGATACTATTACAATAGTATCCTATTAGGGTGGAAGATGCATATTCTGAAAGCATGGGAGGATACATTCATACGTTGAGCTTTTGGCAACAAGAGGATTTTTTTTTGGTTATATATTTTTCCTTTAGAGAATTCAAAAGTACCACTAGTCATATTCCACCAACTATTTGGCATTCAGTCCAGATAAAGATGATGCCTCAGAGGGCAGAGCCTTATATCTGGCGGCCGGGAAGAGCAAGGATACCGACTTCAAAGTTGGGAAAACAGTAGCTCCCAAAAGATTAAGGTATCAGATTAATCTTAGTATTCATTGCTCAAGTAAGTTAATTTTTGTCAATCAGGGCAAACTTAATAAGTTCCTTCTTATCAAGACTCATGGCCCATTGGGCCTACAGGGGCAAGACTCATGGCCCATTAAGAAGGGGGTGGCTAGGGCTTCCTCCCCTAGCCGCCTCCTTCTTCTCACTCGGGAAAGTCGCGCCTTCCCATCACGCGAGCTAAGCAGCACGGTGGCAAGGGCAGGCAGCGCAGAGGCAAGGCTGGGTGACTACGCAAGCTAGAAGCCAAACAACCTCGATGGACGAGGGCCAAGTGACCGGCGCAGAGAGCGTGGGCGTCACGCGGGCACCGCCATGGGCGCCGTCGCCGGGCACAACCCAATCATCATCCTCTAGTGCTTCTTCCACTGTTTTAGGTTCAATACAAGAAATAAACAAGTAATGTTCACAAAAAGAAGCTTGTCTAGAGCGAGTTTGAACACCTTTACTGATTTCACCAATGATTTAGTCCGTAGGGTGATCCTTAGCAATTGTGTGATCGCTTTTGATGAAGGTTGGCCTATCTTGGTCCTTTTCTTTATCTTCTTGAGTTCCATCATGTGGTTCCATAGATGGTGTAGACAGCTCATCTTTGTCTTCCTTGGGTTTTATGTCTCCAACTTCCATCTTCCTCATTGCTTGCACCAAGGCATCATCTCCAACATCATCTAAATTCTCATGCTCACCTTGTGAGCCATTAGATTCATCAAATTTAACATTATAGGTTTCTTCTATTAAGCCAGTGCCATTATTAAACACTCTATAAGCTTTGGATTTAGAAGAATAACCTAACATAATACCAATATCACATCTAGTTTGAAATTTACCTAAGTGTGTTCTCTTTTTATAGATATATACTTTACAACCAAACACACGAAAATATGACATGTTAGGCCGCCTACCTACCAATAGCTCATATGGGGTTTTCTTAAAAAGTTCACGAAGATAAAGACGATTAATTGCATGGCAAACAGTGTTAATGGCTTCAGCCCAAAAAGCATTAGATGTACTATATTCATCTAGCATAGACCTAGCCATTCCAATGATTATTCTATTCTTTCTCTCAACCACACTATTTTGTTGAGGAGTATAGGTGACTGAGAGTTCATGCTTTATTCCTAAGTCATCACAATATTCAACAATGATAGTATTAACAAACTTAGATCCATTGTCACTTCTGATTTTTTTAATGGGGCAATCAAATTCATTTTGGGCCCTTTTTGCAAAAGTTTTGAAAAATTTTCTAACTTCACTTTTATTTGGCAAAAAGAAACCCAAGTAAAGCGGGAGTAGTCATCTACTATTACTAGGTAATATGAGTTACCACCAATGTTAGCATATGAAGTGGGGCCAAACACATCCATATGTAAGAGCTCCAGTGGTCTAGTGGTAGACATAATGCTTTTGACAGGATGAGAATTAGCTACTTGTTTGCCAGCATGGCAAGCACTACATAGCTTATTATTTTCAAATTTAACATCCTTCAGACCAACCACTAGCTCATTTTTTAAAAGCTTTTTAAGATTAGACATACCTATATGCCCAAGACGCCTATGCCAAAGCCACCCAAGAGAGACTTTAGCTAATAGGCAAGTCGAGATGCAAGAAGAGTTATATTTGAAATCAACTAAATAGAGATTTTGAAATCTAAAGCCTTTGAAAATAAGCTTTTCATTTTTGTCAAACACAGTTACCCCATCAATTAAGAAGATACAATGGAATTCAAGATTACATAGTTGAGCAACCGAAAGTAAATTGAAATTTAAGGATTCAACAAGAACATTATCAACTGAATGATCATTGGAGATAGCAATCTTACCAATACCCTTTACCTTTCTCTTGCTATTATCTCCAAAAGTAATCTTATGACTTGGATTGTTTTCTCCTTCAATCGAGGTGAACATTCTTGAGGTCCCGGTCATATGTTGTGTGCATTCACTGTCAATCATCCAGTGCCGGCCTCCACTTTTATAGTTCACCTAAACAAAGACATTCATTTCTTGACTTTAGGTACCCAAATGCTTTTGGGTCCTTTGGTGTTAGTTTCAACAATTTTGGGGCCAAAAGGATTTAAGAGCAGAGATTTAGGCACCCAAACAGCTCTAAGTTTTCGATTTAGGCACCCAAACAGCTTTAAGTTTTCTATGAAGATTAGTGGGGCCAACATATTTTACCTTCATCTTACCCCTAAAAACCTTAAAAACATGTAATGAGCATCTACCATACAACCCCTATTTACTTTAGCATGAGAGGCATTAGCAAGATAACAATTTTTAGATGCATGATTTGACTTATGACGACAATAATAGCATTGAGTGCCTTTCTTGACAAAAGTCTGTTCAGTTTTGGTCCATCCAATTTTCTTAGGCAAAATCTTGGGCTTGTACTCTAAACCCTTTTTGCCCAAGTTGATCCTCTGTTCTACTAGAATTTTGTCAAGAGTAGCACTACCTTGGAAGCATTTTTCTAATCCCTTATCAAACTTTGCCACTTTAGATTTCAGTTTTTTATTTTCAATTATAAACTCCCTAGCACAAGATGCATTTTTGCAGTTTTTATCGCAAGTACTAGATGAGCTAGAAGCTACATTTTCATCATTGAGCAAATCACAAGAAATTGATTATCACATGAAGAAGTAACTTTGAATTTGCTGGCTAGCATTTCATTTTCAATTTCTAGCTCACAATGTCTATTTAGCAAATTTTCATGACTCTCAACAAGTAAAGCATGTTTAGCAACTAAATCATTATGAGTTTGCACAAATTTTTCATGATCATTAGCAAGCTCATCATACTTGTTTTGAAGCAACTTTCGTTCATTACTTAAGCTAGTAACAGTTTTCTTTAGAGCTTTTACTGAATTTGTTTTAGTAATATGCAAAGTATTATTAAACTCTTCTATTATCTCCACTAGTTCATCATAAGAAGGAGAGTCATTTATCTTATCCTCATTATTTCTAGCCATGAGGCACAGAGGAAATGAAGGTGGAGGTGGAGTCAACTCATTCAAAGCAAACCCGGCTAGCCCTTTTGTTCTTGTGTCTTCTTCATCCGAGGATGATTCTTTGCTTGGGCTTTATTCATCAGTGATCCACTTCCCAATATGTGCTTCTCCTTTTCCTTTCTTTGAGTATCTCTTGGAGTAGCCCTTCTAGAAGTATTTCTTCTTGTACTTGTCATGGGTCTTCTCCTCTTCTTCATCATATTTGACCTTGTTCTTGCTCTTCTTATTACTCTTATTAGGGCATCGAGTAGCTATGTGGCCCTTTTCATTACACTCAAAGCAAATTATGTTAGAGAAAGGATTTTTCTTCGAGTAGTAAGAAATAGACCTTCCTTTGTCTTTAGTGTTAACCATTCTCATGATTTTGTTGGCTTTTCTCATGAGCAAGGCTAACTTTTTCACATCCTCATCTTCATCATCACTTGACTCCTCACCATCTTCATCATCTGAGGAGTCTTGTACCTTTTCTTTGGCTTTGAAAGCTATTGATTTCTTCTTTGGAGCATCTTCTTCAGCCAAGGTGAGCTCATGAGCTGAAATCTTTCCCAAAAGCTCAGTAGGAGTTAAGTCTCTTGAGATCACCACTGTTGGATAAGTAAGTGATCAGACTATGGTATACTCTTGGCAACACTCGTATCATTTTTCTGCATACTTCAACATCAGAGATTTTAGTCTCTAGGCCTTTAAGTTCATTAATAATAGGGTTCAGCCTAGAGAACATATCATTAGCATTCTCATGAGGAAGCTTTTTAAACTGATCAAACTTTTCTCTAATCACAAAATATTTTTCTTCCTTTACATCATAGGTTCCCTCATGAATTTCTTGCAAGGTTGTCCAAATGCAATAGGCAGAGGTAAGATTACTTACTCTATCGAATACTTCTATGCTAAGACAAGAAAATATAGCATTTCGGGCTTGAGCATCATACTGCATATTTTAGATCTCACCAGGGGTGGGGTCACTATTTGCAGTTTGCCCTTAGGCCATGATGCGTGGAGGCAAAGGCTTCTCTGTGACCGTCCACACAACATACCTGACAGCTTCTAAATAACATCTCATTCTAATTTTTCAGTAAGCATAATTTGTACTATCAAAAACTGGTACTCTACCTACACTAACAGTTGTAGATCTATTACCCTCGGCCATTTACCAAAGCTGATTAAGCTTAACAGGGTAAACTTTGCTCTGATACCACTTGAATGATCAAGTTGGCCTAGATGGGGGTGAATAGGCAACTTTTTAAATTTTTAGACTTAATTACAGAATGGTTATCTTGTTTAAGAAAGGAGCTAACAAATCCAAGATGGTAGAAAATTTAGCACAAGCCAATAATAACAGCGGAAGGAAACATAGAAACAAGAATAAGTACAAGAGACACAAAGATTTATCCCGTAGTTCAAAGCCACTCTCCTATCCCACGTTAGAGCACTTTTCTCGAGTATAGCTCCTCCAAAGCTAGTCGCAGTAGCTTTGGTCTCCACTCGGGTAACTCTTTCACCACTCCAGTGAGGTGAGTTCTAAACCTCTCACAATCAAGGTGGCCTTCTACAAGCTCCTTTGGACAAGTCACACCTTCACTACCTCCAAACCGTCTAGGATCACTAAAATCCAAGAGTAATAGACTATGCACCAGTCCTGTCTCTTGGTTCACTCGGCACAACTCTACTAGACAACTTGGAGCTAAAACACTTAGAAAGTGTTAAGAATTTAGGTTCAAAAGTGAAGCACAGTCTTCTTGGTGGAATAAAAGCTCTAAGGATGCTAAAATGTCAAGGAGATCAAAAAAAGTTCTATTGTAGATGGCTCAGGAAATGCATATATAGTCATTTGAGATGAATATAGCCGTTACACCTACCATAGTAGCCATTGGAACATGTTAGACTGTTAAAAATCAGGATTATGCTTTTGCAATGGACTTAGCAATATAATCTAGCGATACTGGTTTTGTGTACTCCGGACCAATTAGGATTATTTACGCCGGACTGAAAAATTTGGTCCGTCGTACATAGGATATTTGGATGTTTTGGTCTGACGAAGAGATGTGAGATTGACATGCACGGATCAAAAATTTGATCCGTCAGAGATGGATTTCAAAGAAGTTTATAGCAATGGACTTTTGAAATAACACAAGGGTTTAACCGAGAGGAATGCTTTTACGCCGGACTGAATTTTGTTTTAGCGGAATTTGGTCCGACGTGAATGGTGTGCGCTCGGTTTTCTATAAACAAAGGAAACTTTCATCACGGACTTAACAGAATATGGTCCGGCGAAGGGATGAGTGTTTGATCATGCATATCGGACGAAAATATTTGGTCTGCCGCAGAAGGATTTTCAAGAAGTTTATACCAGCGGACCTTTTTGGAACAAAAGAAGTCTATCCGAGAGGAATACAACTGCGCCGGATTGGATCTTTGTTTTAGCTGAATTTGGTCCGGCGTGAAAGCGATACACTCGGTCAAAGTTTTATCTGAGTAGTTTTTGGCACGGACTAAAATAAGGATGGTCCAGCGAAAAAGGATTTTTTGATTAAGGTTGCACCGGACTTAAGGAATGAGCAATGAAGTTTAGTCCGGGGGAAATACTTAGACTTTGTTCGGTGGGAAAGACTGATTCATGGTAAAGAATGACTAATTGTTTTTGACTCCAAGCAGTCTAATTTAGTCTAAGCCTTATGAATCAATATTCTAACTTGTGCATAGTCCCTCTTTATAGTATGGCCAAACTAAAATAGTCCTAGCTACTTAGTTTGAATTATCTCCCAAGCCAAAAATTAGTAACAAAAAGCTTTAATCTTGTCCTTTTAGTAGACTTCTTTGATGCTCAAATCAATATTCTTCATAGTTTAGAGATTATTGACTTAATCATTAACACCAAAATCATATAATTAAATATGATAAATGAATTAGAGGGTCTAGATGTTATCACCATCACCTCGACTTCTGGCAGACGTGGGCATGACCGCGGAGCTGCATGCCGGTGCAGCCACGGAGGTGAGCTCAGGCGCCGGCAAAATCGCCGAGGCGACGCGGGCAACGGCGTTTAGCCAAGTGGCGCGGCGAGGGCACCTCCATGTCATTCGCACGTCGCTATTGCTTGGGCATGCCGACGAGAGTCACCATCACCTTTGGGACGGAACCGAGGAGGTAGCGCCACCGCGCGGGAATCTAGGAGGTGCGAACTCATCTTCCGGCGTGTGAGCAAAAACGAAGGGGCTTTGCTTCGGGCATAAACCGAGGAGGCGCAAGCGCGGCGTCACGGCGAGGGAGATGAAGCGCCGTGTCGCTGATGGGCACGTGACAAGATACGCTGGTGTGGGCGCGTGTGTTGCCAGAGTTGCGCGCCATAAGCGCTGAGTTTAGCATCGCCGGCTACAAGCGGCTATGATAGCTATTCGGCGCCGATGGCCAACACGGGAAAATAAAGGTTTCGTCAAGGCCGCCGCGGAAGTGTGCAGAGAGCTTTTCTGCAGAAGCGCCCGAGGCGGCAACCGCAGCCTCCGACGGCTTGGCAGAGCACCGCATCATTTTTTTGTTATTGTGTTGATGATGATTAGAAACAACTACTTGATGAACAAGCTATATGCGATTAAAATTGGCGATGATCTGCAGGATCAACGGATATATAGGAGCGCTTACGTAGGGTTTGTTGTAGGAAGATCGTGTGTAGCAGAATGAAATTCGATGCTGTGTAGATTGTCGCAAGCAGACGATCACGATTGGTAGCCTTGGTAGAGTCTCGCGCTGATAATGTGCTGTAAAACATAGTTGTTCACCCGCGTTCGATCAATCAATACAGCGACACAAGCACCACGTCAATAGAAGGAGCACACATATATAGGGGTTGAACTCTCTCGCTTTATTCAATTGATTCATGTACAAGGGGATGCCTAATATATAGCGAAAAGCATAAGAGATGAGTTCGGATTCGCCCACACATAAGAAATAGATTATCTCGTTTTATTTAATTGATTCATGTACAAGGAGGATGCGCAATATATAGCGAAAAGTATAAGAGATGAGTTCGGATTCGTCCACACATAAGAAATAGATTCTAATCAAAGCGGTTATGGAAATCTTATCTCATAACAGTTACATGTCTAAAGAAGAACCTTTAGAACTCCCCATTAGGCATTACCGCATTAGCAAAGTTGGGTAATGGGTGCGCTTTGATGGATTGTTGCAACCAGTCTTGATAAAAATGTCTGACTAAACGGAAATGGTGCAGGCTCAGTTTGGTAGGTCTCAGTATAAAAGAGTAGGATATGCTGCACTGTTTCTGTATTCAATGCTATGATGACCACAGATTCAACAATTTAGTTGGTTGTTAGTAAGAGCACATGCTTATTGAAGTGACTGTTTTAATATTTCCTCTCATTTTCAACAACAAACTTGTGGGGAGCAGAATAAGGCTCTGTTTAGGAGGTTTAAAACCAGTTTTAACTTCTGAAAAACCAGCAAGCTTTCCAAATAGGTCAATTTTTAAGCGGTTTTTAACATAAGCCAAAAGCCACATATAACTAAAAAAAGCCAAAAAATTGAAAAGCTAGGCTAGACCTGTTTTTGCAGTTTATTGCTGAGTAAAATTAGCTATTTATTGAAAGATCTCTTATAAAAAACTACAATGCTTTTTAGTTCAGAAGCCAAAAAGTAGCTTTTCGTAAAAGCTACAGCTTCCTAAACAGGCCCTATATTTGCTACAGCACCAGAAATATTTTTGCTTGCTTTGCCATTAATCATGCTGAAATTACAGTGGAAAATTTTGAGATTAAACCTGGCTTGTTGAATTCAGTTGAGAAATAAACAATTTAGTTGTTTGCTGACCGAAGATGCTATGCTACACATTCAAGTATACTGCTGAAAAATGTTTTATTTGTATTCATTTATGTTGACGAGGCTCAACATAAAATATTTATTTACAATTTAATTTATTTACTAGCTTGCTGAGATATGTTCTGTTTAATGTGTATACTGAAGGAAATTGTACTTTATTGTATAACATAGGATCCTATCTACAATTTGTATCACATCTTTTTGGGATTCTGTTGTAACGCACATGCACTTACTAGTTTAAAGAACAAATGAGTTAAAGAACTAGACCCAAATCTTAAAACATAAACAGCGGAAAACATAAACCTTATCCAATTGGTGTTAACTGTTAACGATATCCTCGTTATGCTACGTGGTTCTCTTTTCTACCCATCAAATACGTGGTTGTTCTTAGCTTTGTTTGACCGCATGAGCCGCCTTTTTGGGCAGATTATGATGGGAGGATTATGGATGAGACTACGAAATACAAATCTCCAAACGAGGAAATTACGAGATGTTTATGAGGACGTTGTTCGCCGAAAATTCTCGAGACGTCACTGCCCCTAATGTGTTCGCTCCGAAGAATCAAGCAGTCTCGTTCAGCATCTTCTGAACACGACGCATGCATGCGTGGGCACGCTTATTATCCTTAATTAGGAAACTTTTTATAAAATAATATATTTTTATTAATTTTATATAATTAATATGCCAAAAAACATTAGAAAAATAGGCCTATCTATCCACTTGAAATAACGACATACCGTCTGTCACAATTTGAAATGGCGAGATGCCTATCTGGCGTCTATGTAGGATTATGGTCACCAATTAAATTGAAGACAGAGCTTTTGTCAACAATTCAACTGGTGACAGAGTTTCTATCGACAATTCAACTGATGACAAAAGCTCACGCCAAATGAATTACCCACATATGATATATTTGAAAACATTAATCGATGTAGCTTTAGAAAAAAAATATATACACTGAAATTAGCTAAGTTGTGTAGCAAGTATTGGATTGTAGTAATATATATTTTTACAGAATTATACGACAATCACCTTTCGAGCCTTTTTTTACATAACAGATTGCAATGTGTTATTTTCATAAGCTAGTAGTTATGGATTTCAACGAGTTTATTGTATATACACGTAGGGAGGTTGAGTGATGTTTTTATTTTAAACAAACAATTTGAAGCCCAATATGACATTTCATAGTGAAAGTGCGAACTACGGAGAGCGTTGGGTTTAGTGAGGTTCATATGTTTGTCTTGCTATTCCAATGGCACAAATGGTAATATTCACAAACCATTAGCTCGAACTACAGTTAAGATATATTTGTGCCTTTTGAAATGGAAAACACTAGAGGGATGATAAAGATGTAACATGTCTTTTTCAGAAACAACCCCTACTGCGAAAATAAAAAACCATAGGGAACCCACATTGAGTGACAGTCGTGAGGATAGTGTGGGTGCAGCTGGTTGTTGCGGTAGTCGCAAGTGCAATTGCAGCTCAGGTTGGCACAACAGCGGTACTGGTGGAACACGCTACCAAGGTGGATGACTTCCTCATTGTTTCGCTTTGTAATCCTCAGCCTTCGGAGCTTATCATTGTTAATCCTCTTTGTATAGAGTTCCTCTTGCAACGCATCTAGGCAGATTCAGAGTGTGTGGATGTAAATCTAGGCAGGTATTAGATACGGGTGATCTACCTACTTGGCGAACTTGCAATCCGATGTCTGGGAGAAAGACGAGGTGGTTACGAGCGATGTAGTCATACATGCATGGAAGTATAGATAGGAAATAAACTACTTACTATGAACAGAGGGTAGTGGAAAAATCAATGTCTAGGGTTCCCCTCATCGTCAAAAACCTAGATCACCACATCTAGTTTATGCTTGCATTGTGGCCAATTCTCTGGGATGTGTGGTAGTCACGAAGGGGATTTCCAGGGATGTAGGACTTCCTAGTTGGTGCGGCAGATCATGGCTTGGGGGGATGGTGTCTAAAGGACTGTAGATTTGTGTCTTCTAAGTGAGAGTTGCATCCTCAAAACCCAATCCCTACCTGACGTCCCTTCCCACGCCTTGAGGTACCTACTCTATCCGTCATGTTGTGGTTGGAGGAGCTACTTACAGGTTCGTGGGTTTTAAGCCAAAGAATTTATGGACCATCCTTGACGTGGGCGATAGACATGAGGCACATTGAATGAGCTAGTATTTGATTAGGTGTGGTCAAGTTGGTCTGACAAGGCTCAACGTTGTTATGACCATACCTTGTGATGATATGACCCAATGCTGCTATGACCATACCTGCATCATGTAACTCCATCGATATTTACCGTATAGATGATCTTCCCATGCTATTCTCAATGACTTGATCGCACGCACCAGCTTTTCTTAGTGACTTGACCACACACACCTGTTTTTTTCAGTAAATTGACTACACGCACTTTCTTTTCTCAGTGACTTTACAATACGTACCAGCTCTTCTTAGTGACTTGACCACACACACAACATTTTCTTAGTGACTTGACTACATGTACTTGCTTTTTCTTAGTAATTTGACAACACACACCAATTTTTCTATGTGACTTGACTACATACACCTACTTTTCTCACTAGCTTCACAACATGGACAAGCTTTTCTCAATGACTTGACCACACGCACGACCTTTTCTTAGTGACTTGACTGCATGCACTTGCTTTTCTTAGTGACTTGATAATACGCACCAGCTTTTCTCAGTGACTTGACTACATGCACCTACTTTTCTCAGTGACTTCATAATATGTACCAGTTTTTCTTAGTGATTTGACAACGCACCATTTTTACCCAGTGATTGGACATCTCACAGACCATTCTTGTGGTCACAGATTCAATCCCGCAAACTTCACTACAACTCCCAATCACTCAAATTTATTCGGGCAAGACTACACAATAACTGGCTATAAAAATAGGACAGTCTCCACCAACACGGCAACACCCCACTTGACTTATTCCTAAAACAAGAGAAGAGAAGAGAGGTAGACAAGATAACTCCGCCGATGTTGGGGATGTTGGATTACGTGGAGATGCTTTGTAAGAGCAAGTAGATTGCCAAGAAGGCAGGAACCAATCCTGGTAGTTCTTGCAATGATTCACCTGAACCACCGGAGTTTCTGTGTCCATTGTGCAACTGCAGTGATCCCACGTGGTTCATTCAATCCATACATCCGGATAATGCCACCTAGACGAACTACACATGTTCAGATATACATGTAAGTGATTGTCGCATGTTGATATTTCATATTGCATGTTGCATTTTTACGTATTGCTAACATCATCTACGAATATTCCCAGTCTATGGAGGAATGCTACTTCTTCCAGTGGATTGATAGGCTAGAGAAGTATGACAGAGCGTTCATTGAGTGAAAATACATGCTGAACTACTCCTAAAGCGTGCAAGACCTTTACCTATTGGAAACCTTACACCTTGGAGGACAAGGCAAATGTCGATAGGGTGGAATACAAGGGAAAGACACCGATGGTCCTCGGTGCTACTGTTCAAGGTGAGATTATGTCTGACCAGTACAAGCCAAAGCTAGACCCAGAAGACAAGTTTTGGGTGAAATGGTACGGAAGAAATTGGAAGAAGGTCAAGGCCTACCACATCAGGCTCTCAAGGGAATGGCACCGATAAACCCTGATGCATAGGATGTATGACCACAAGCCTGACTTCCATTTCATCCCTCTAATGTTTTTTATTCCAAAAAGCACACATGTATCTTAGCTATAGTTTGAGTTGATGGTTCGTGAATGTTGCCATTTGTACCCTAGGAGTAGCGAGGTGAACATATACACATCGCCAAATCCTATGTGCCATGTAATCACTTCTTCATTATGAAGTATCATATCTGGCTTCAAACTATTTGTTCAAACTAAAAACATTTCTCAACCTCCCTACATTTACACAACAAACGTGGTACACAGGCATAGCAGGGAACACATGTCACCTATCGCATCATCTACGGTCGGGGAGGAGGCTATTTTTGCAAATTTATTCGGTAGTAGGCCAAATTTGCAAAAAAAATAAAGTTTGTTTGGGAGTTACAAAAGTGAAGACTTCTGATTTAAAGGCTGGCATTTATCACCAATTGAAATGGTGACATGTCGAGACCCTCCCTTTTGGCGTAGAATACCTAGAAGGTCTCATATGCACACTGTACTGGTCCCATGATTAGTGGCTAGTATGCACACTTACAACATTGTCATCATATCTATACGCAATGTCACAAATACATTAAGGTAACGTTGTTTATACAATAAGCCCATAAAGGCCGAATAGAGTGTAGCAGAAGATATAAAAGTCCAGCAGTATGCTTTTATCCGAAAACACCACAGGCAACTGACAAGGAGTAAACCCTATAAAAGCTCATCGTTATAATCCCCGAAGCCTACGGTGAAGTACATATCGTCGGGGAGTTTGCTTTCTTCACCCACTAAATCAACAATAAGCAAGGTTGAGTACTTTCGTACTCAGCAAGATTTGTAGTGTATCACAAATATAAATAGATGCATGGCTATCAAGGAAAGGTTATCATGGCTATTTGCATAAAGTGAAATTTGGGACATGAATATCAAGTAATAGATTATAAACGACAATTGTGAAAGCAGTTTGACAGATATGTAAATAGTAAGTATGAATAGCATAAATTGTAGTTGAGTATCAAACCATTCCCTACCAACTCTTGGCATAAAACCTGAAATAAAAGCTTTCCACAAAATTTTCCAATTCTACCCTTTTATCAAAATAACAAAACTCTGACTAGTGTCAAAGCACCAAGTCTCCCATGACCGTAGGCACGGCTTTTCAAAAAGTTTTACACTCTACAGAGGCATACATCTTTACCCACAAGACATGACCAACTCTTTTTGTCGTTATTTTTGTGCTTCCTTTGACGCATGGCCAAGAGGTCATGACATGAACCGTTACATCAACTAGACCTATCTTTGCACTAGCCCGGTGCTATTAAACCCTGCTATGGCAACAAAAGATATTTGTACACTCTGTACTCATGACAGTATGTCCCTATTGTGTCCCTACTTTCCCCCTAGTAAGGCATACACCGTTGTATCAGCATGTGTTATTCCCAACTAGGGATGGCAATTGGGTACGGATGGATATAAGAATGATTATTAGTGATTCAAAATTTCAAATGTACATAAGAATAAGAATTAAAATAGCACATGCGGACAAATAGCATACAGATGCTCAAGTTCAACAATTACTGATATGAGGTACCACAAATTAGGGACTAGGGGCCAACTGGATGCATATTCTAGCCCATATGTCAATAGAAGGTGGCAGGTGATCGAACGGAACGGGTACAAGTGAAGCTCCTACATACCCATACCCGTTTACCCGTCAGGTAAAGTTTATCCCCCATAAACATGCCCACGGGTAATAAAAGAGTAACATATCTACCTTTATTAGGGTTTTTACCTACGGGTACATAGGTAATCGGGTAAGATTGCCATCCCTATTCCCAACACCTTGGTGAGGGCACCCCTTTGAGCTAACCTACACGAATTGCCTTGTAAAGCTAGACCTAAGTAATTTAATAGGTTAAGGCTACCCCATAATAGCACTTGTAGTTGCACTGATTGTTTTGGATTATAGCAACACTACATTCGGTCATTAATCCAACCTGGGCAAAAATCTCCCCCTATCTACTAGTAATTCCCATGCATTTCTCAATATAATATAACTCGCTCACATCAAACCATACTTTTTAATTTGATTTTTATACCAAAATACTAGAAACCTCAATTCCCATCATGTCCAAAAATTTTACATTTATGAACAAATAGTGTATCCAACCATCTATTCGCCCAAGCCTGAAGCATGGCTAAGCAAATGCGTAATGTTAAATTATACCCAATTGGCATTTCTATAATGTCTAAATTTACCTTAGGGTTATGAAGGTTGACATGACAATATTTATTAAGAAAGTTTTATGGTTACAAAGATATATCCACTAGTACCCACAATATAACAATTTGCATACATAAATTTGATAAAAAAATATAAGCTCAGTGAAATATTAGGATCAATATGATCAAATTAATGTGGTGCTTTCCTTGCTCATTGATTTCTGGGGTGGGGTCGAGGTCGCTGGTGAAGGTATCTAGAGCGTCGGTGTCTACGCGCAATTCGATGAAAGAAAAAAATGAGAAGCAAACGAATTCAACAAGGTCAAAATCCAAATAAAATTGCAGAAATAGAGAGCTTATAGTTTTAGAAAAAGTTAGGAATTAATTTTGTAAAGCTTGGAGTTTATTTGTAAAGGCTATGGATATTCTAATTTTGATTGTGCTATAAATCATCCTAAATAGGAATTTAATTTAAATAGCGCATAAATTTAAATCTTATTGTAGAATAGAGGGTTCATAATTTATAAGAATTTAGAAAGTGATTTCATTCAATTTGGAATTTATTTGTAGAAGTTATGGGCATTTGCATTTTGAATGTACTAAAATATCACCCTAAATAGAAATTAAATATAAACAGAGCTCAAATTTAAATATTTTTGCATAAATGGAAGGTTCATGATTTTAGAAAAATTTTGAAACTAGTTTGGGTCAATTTGGGGTTTATTTGAAAATTTTACAAGCATTTGAATATTGTATATACTGAAAATCACCTAAAATAGCAAAATACGTTTTCTAGCAATGAAAGCATATTTACCATTTTCTCTAATTTTTAATTTAATTTTAGTCACTGACATGTGAGAGAGTGAGGCTAACTTGGGGAGCCCACTGGTCATCGACACAAAATAGAGCCAAGCGGCACGAGGCTCACCGATGGTGAACAGTTGTGATCAGTGGGGAGTGGGTGGTATGGTGGGCTTAGGGGAGTGAGGGGATGCCAGTGGAAGTCTCGGGGGTGGTTGGGGATGGGCGAAGCATGATGGTGGTAGAGAGGAGTGGCGATGCCAATGGCGACTAGCCGCGAGGGCAACAAAGGTGTGATCATCCTCGGGGAATGGTGGGGAAAGCTCCAGGGGCTCAAGAGACCTGTTTTAGTACCCTATGGCGTCGGGGAAGCTTTGTGGAGCTCTATCATTGATGGGCAGAGGCGAGGAAGAAGAAGTAGGCTACAAGGTTGCTTCGAGTGATTTTAGCTGCGAAATAGGGCGGCATTTCACTTAGGGTACACCAGAGGTGCTTAAATCCAAAAAGGGAGGGGAATTGCTCACCACGGAGCTCAATTGAGCTGGCCTGCCTTGGAAGTTCCTTAGTAGCAATGGGGAACCACGGTGGCGAAGAGAGCCAACTCAGGGCAGGAAGAGGAATAAGGGGACTACTGGAAGCTAGGTACGGCCATGTGAAAGGACCGGGTATGTCACCTAGAGGGGGGTGAATAGGCGTTACAAAAATTTAAATTTAAACAGCAGCGGAAACTAGATCTTCAGAGTGTCCGAATCAAACTTCGGACTATCCGAGTGGTTCGAATAGTTCGATGTTTATTCGGATAGTCCGAGTGGTTCGGATAGTCCGATGTTCTATTCGGATAGTCCGAGTGTTTCAGAACAAAATATGCAAAAAGTAAATCTAGGCTATTTAGAGGATATCACCTGCACCAAATGGAGTTAGTTACCCTAAAATACTTGCAGGAGATGAATATCTAACAATATTCTTCACACTAAGCAAATCACCAAGATTTAAAAACAATCACAACAAGGGTGAAGAGGAAATCCAAGAATCAAAGACTCTAGAAATTTAACCCAAGTTCGATCCTTGAGGGGATCCCACGATCCGCTGAGGCGTTGCTCGGTCACACTTGAGCCGGGTCTCTTTAACCCTCTTCTCCCTGTTGCACAAATGCACTCACGGTCTTCACTCCTTGATTCTTCCCTTATGAAGGCGGAATCGCCTTCACAAACTTCCCACTACCAACCACACAAAGCACCTGGTGGCTCGAGGGCGACCTCCTAGCCGCCTAGGAGTTCTCAACCTCCAAGAGTAACAAATGCTCACGAAGAACTAACTTGAGATGAACTCAAGTGCTCAACAACTCAAATCCCACTCAACCTTAGCACCTCACCTCAAACTCTTCTCAAACCTTCTCACAAAGGGATCACTTAGATGTAAGAGTGGAGAGGTGTTTGGGGGCTCAAGAACAAGGAGATGGCTCCTCAAATCAAGTAGGTAATGGCCTCCTTTGAAGTTGGGAAGGAGGGGCTTTAAATAGAGGTCCCAAAACTAGTCATTTGTTTTGCTCAGTTTGAGTCAGCCGGATAGTCCAACCTATGTTCAGATACTCGAATGGGTTAAAAAAAACTGAGACAGAGAGGCCCAGCTCGGATAGTCCGAATATTTGGATACTCCGAACTCAATTCGGATAGTCCGAATAGGACTGAGCAGCCTGACGAAAACGAGCATAACTTTTGACTCCGGACTCCGATTTTAGTGATCTTGGACTCTACGGAAAGCTAAGAATAAGGGCTACACAACCCACAAGATCTCACTGCCTAAATCCCAAAGGAAAGGAGCATAATTCACAAAGAATCCAAGAGAGACCTTAAACTCTCACTTTCCTACTCTACTAACACTTCTCCCCCTCACACCAAACCACCTACACCTAGGTGTACAAGATGTGACTTATGTCTCTCAAACTTTTGACAAGGATAGATCACATGAGCACTTGACACATCTAAAAGTCATTCGACGTCGCATCCCTCTTAATAGTACGATAATTTTTAGACTCAAATTAAACCAAAGATAATACAAGTCTAGAAATACTTGCCGTCTTCTTTCTTAATGCCGGTGCATGAAGACCTTCACCATATAATTGATGACATCTTCGCCCAAGCTCGAAGTCCCGCTAGGGGAGCTTCGTATTCTGTTGCATTATTGGTTACCAGAAATCCGAAACGAACCACATACCACAGTTTATCGCCTTGCGGGGTGAGAATAAGGATTCCAGCCCCCGAGCGCTTGAAAGATCTAGAGCCATCAAAGTACATGACCTAGGGTTTCTCCTCCTCGACCTCGAGCTCGAGAGCCGGCTGCAATGTCTGCTCGACCACAAAGTCGGCAAGCACCTGCGACTTGATGGCCATGCACGCCACAAACTAGATGTCAAACACAACCAGCACCATGGCCCATTTGGCGATGCGACCTCCAGCCTCTGGATTCCTTAGGATCTCCCCGAGTGGGAAGTTGCTCGGGACAACCACTGAGTGAGCCTCGAAATAATGCCGAGCCAGCGGCCATGAGGAGAGCGATAGCAACTTCGACTGAGGGTAGCGCCCTTCGACCATGAAGAACTTCACCGACGAGTAGATCGGATGTCGCCAGCAGCCTCTGCTCGCCACCAAGACAATGACAATTTTGGGTGGTGACCGCGAGGTAGAGCAACAGTTTTTTTGCTTGGCTGTGGAGTCGTGAGCAAAGGTGGCTTGAAAGGTATACCTTTAGCTCGTCGATGGATTGTTGTGCTTCGGGCGTCCACTCAAAATTTTCTTGTTTACGCAAGGCCTTGAAGAACGGCAGCCCACGCTCACCAAGTCTCGAGATGAACCGGCTAAGGGCGGCCATGCGGCCGGTTAGGCACTGCACTTACTTTACCGAATTCGGGGGAGCCATCTTCTCGATCGCCTCGATCTTCTCCAGATTCGGACTGACCCCCGATCCCTCGATCATGTAGCCGAGCACTTTTCCTGAAGCAGCGCCAAATACACATTTCTCAGGATTAAGCTTGATCCTATGCTTGTTTAGGTTGACGAAGGTCTCTTAGAGGTCTTGAACGTGATTGTCTTCGAAAGAGATCTTGACGATGATGTCGTCCACGTAGACCTCGAGGTTGTGACCGATCTAAAGGTCCAACGTCTTGGTCATCAGGCGCTGGAATGTCGCACCGGCGTTTCGGAGACCAAACGACATAGTCGTGTAGCAGTACGTCCCGAACGGCGTGATGAAGGACGTTTTGCTCTTGTCGTCGACCGCCAGCTTGATTTGATGATACCTGGAGTAGGCGTCTAGGAAGATCAACATCTTGGCGTTTGCAGTGGAGTTGACAATCTGATCGATGCGTGGAAGGGGAAAATTGTCTTTCAGGCACGCCGAATTTAAGCCCGTGTGGTCGACGCATATCCGCCACTTCCCGCCTTTCTTCTGCATGATGACCAGGTTGGCCAACCACTCGGAGTAGTCGATCTCGTGAATGAAGCCAGCCTTCAACAACTTGTCGAGGTTCTCCCTGATTATAACAATCTTCTCGGGGGAGAAGCGTCTCAGCTTCTAGCGTACGGGCCGGCAGTCGGGCTGGACTTGTAGCTTGTGCTCGATCACCTCCCTCAGGACGTCGGGCATGTCTGCCGATTCCCAAGCGAATATGTTCTTGTTGGCGCGGAGGAAGGTAACGAGCTCGAATTCCTATTTGGAACTCAACTCGGTCGAGATGTGGACGCACTTGGTTGAGTTGCCATCTTCGAGCGGCATGACCTTTGCCGACCACTAGGGTCGGATCGCCGCCTTTCCGGGCAAAGCGCCAGCAGCTACCTCAGACCTCACGGGGTAATATGCCGGCGAGGGTCAAGGCCTTGGTTTCACACCCGTGCGCCGCCTTGAGATTGCCCTGCACCACAATGATGCCATTAGGGCCTAGGAGCTTCATGAAACAGTGGCCGTAGTGGTTGGCCACCATGAACTTGATCAACACTGGTCGCCCGAGGATGGCGTTGTACGGGAGATCTTCTTCGACCACCTCGAAGGTGATCAGCTCGGCGCGGAAGTTGTCTGAGTCGCCGAAGGTGACGGGCAAGACCACTTGCCCAAGAGGGGTGGTCGAACTCCCAGGAATGATCCTGAAGAACGGAACCGCTATATTCTTGACCTTCGACCGGGGAATCTGCATCCGGTCGAGTGCACTTACCTGGAGTAGATTGAGGGAGCTTTCCCCGTCGATCATGATGCGCCCGACCATGGTGTTGCTGATGGTCGGGGTCACGACCAAGGCGGTTTTTAGGTCCTTAGCCATACCTTGGGGGGCATCTTCCCCTTAAAAAGTGATCATGGCCCCACCCACTTGCGGGGCTAATCGATGGCCTCCGGCAGTAGCTTGATAGACGCGTGCACGAAAGCGCCTTTGAGCTTACGCCGATTGATATGTTGACGAGCCACCGAAGATGACATCGATCCGTGGTCGCCTTTGCTGGAACTCTAGGTCGAGGTCGCCGAGGTCACCCGTGATTAACCTCTGCCGGGTTGCTCGTCCTCCTTTAGGAGTACGGGCATCTCACCACACCCATCATAAAAGGCATTCAGCTTGCTTTGCCAAGCCCTGCAGCTCCGCAGATCGTGGTCTGGAGCCCTGTGGAACAAGCAGAACTTTGCTTCATCAAACCTGGGGCGCCCCTCGGTGTCCTGTGACCGGGCGTCGGCTTGTTGGGGCCCAGGTCGGCGGTTCCCCTACTGGGGTCGATGTTGCGCCTGTTGAGGTTGTGGCTTGCTTCAGCGAGGTCGGGTCTCTTCCTGGGCTGGTTCCCATACCTCCATCACCTCACGCTGGCCATTCGCCGCGACGATCACACGTGGCCGACCGCCATCATTCCTGCGGTCCCTCTTCCGCTTCTTGGCGCTTGGACCTGCCTGGCGCCCCTCGAGTTGGACGGACCAAATTTTTTGAGTTTAGACCAAGCTTACCTTGGTCGTAGTCACGTTTCCAGTGGATCGTGGTCGCTCAGATCCGTGTACCGCTTCGCCATGCGTAAACAAACTTGTTGACGCCGAGCCTCGCCAGGATCTCCAGTCCTCGTGAGGCGCCGATCACTAACACCAAACTTGAAGGCCTTGATCACCGCCTCGTCGGAGACATTCGGTATTAAGTTCCTCATGCGGATGAATCATCGCACGAAGTCACGGAGTGGCTCGTTCTTGCCCTGGATAACACGATCCAGGTCTTTCTCCCTTTCTAGCCGCTCGTAGCAACTTTGGAAGTTGGAGCGGAGGGCATTCTGAATTTGACGCCATGATCGGAAAGAACCGGGCTTCTGGTTGAAGAGCCAGGTGCAGGCGGCACCATCCAAAATGGTCGGGAGGTAATTGGCCATTACGGCCTCGTCTCCTCCGGCCGCCAAAATGGCGGTCGAGTAAATCGACAGAAACTCGTCGGGGTTCTTCGTCCCGTCGAACCATTCTATCAATGCAGGCTTGAACCGAGCCGCCGCCGGCCGACTTAAGGTCGCCGAGTAGGCCGATGTACCATAAGCTTTAACAGAGCACGCCGAGGGAGATGGTCGCCTCTGCTGGACTCGGAGTCATGGCTACCTCGACGGCCGGATCTATGGCCACGTTGGGCGTGTCGATGAGCGTGGGAATCACCCAGAAGATACTACAGGCGATCATGAACCCTGCGGCACCTTGGCGGGATGTCTCGTGAAAGACTTTACATACCGCCGCTAGAAGGAGAGCTTGTAGCCATGCCGACGCCAACACACTCGAGTCGCTGGCCCGTGGGGACGACGCGGGGGAGTCCGAGTAAGATCCTGGGACGGTTGGTGGGAAGGTGATCGGTGAATGCGCCGACATCGGCGCGAGGTGTTATCGCCACTTAGGAGCGGGTCCTGAGTGGCGCTTTGGTGCCGCAGAGGTATGGCTCTGGTCGCACCTATCGAGCTCATCGGCGAGAGCTTCATTTGAAAGTTCGACCTCACCGGCCGGGATCACCATAACTCGAGCAATGGCACTCTGAGGCGCCGCCTAGCGAAGCCTGGATGCACTTGATGAGGTACCGGTCTCCTCTTGTTCCTCTCGCGGTGTAAGTTCAACCTTCATTAGTTATGGTTTTGGTGTTAATGACAAATCTAATATTGAGTTAATCCCCTAATGCGATTTTGTTATTAATGACAAATCTTATATCGAGACTAACTTGTTTATTTAGAATATCTTTGATTAGTCTCATCGCATTGAAAAATGAAAACCCAAGGTATGTATGCGATTCATTCTAGTATAAATTGCATACTTTGGATTCAAGTTAAAATATGAATGTCCCCATTATATTAACCACAACGTGCATCATGTTTCCCATTCCCACATTACACCTGATGCACATACTTAGGGGAGTTTGTAGTTTAACTTGAAAGTCTCTTTGTATTGATCTAATTCTTATTGACACATATAAGGATCAAGATAATGGAACTAAATCCTTGAGTATATATTTGAATTGCCTAGTCATAGTATACTCATAGTAATATAGGATATACTCCAATGTGATCAAATTGAATATGTGTATATTATATCCAAGTCAATCATATCTATGCACATATACATGTGGGGTTTATTCTATAGTTGATGATTTAGAGTAATGATCATTTCCATATAGCCTACACATAATGGATCATTACTTTTCATCAACATGAGTATATGAAAACTTGTGTAGTTAATATATACTCATATCAATTTAAATGATAATTTAATTTGAGTTCATTTGCCTTATTAATCATTAAAGAACACTTCATCATGTGTTGATGGTGTTCCATAATTAATTAAAGACAAATGAATAGTTCTTAAGTATAATAAAGCATGTGTTGCATTATTGTACTTAAGACACATATTAATCATTCAAATTGATTTAGGATGTGCTCAATTGATCTAAAGGCATCCATTATGTGTTAATGGAGTGCAAGAGATAATTGAGACAACCATGCATCTTGGACTAACAAGTTTTATGAGTTGTGACTGAGTTAGGTCCAAAGATGGATGAGATGATGAGAACGGGACAAGGACAGCATCATGAGGTGATGGGCGTCAAGAGTGGATCCCAAAGATAAAGAGGAGTCGAGTGATGATCCCGGGGGAGTATTAGTGAAGATCATAAAGACCCCAAAGGGGATTGCTTGCGTGTGGCGGCAAAGGTATAACTAGATAGGCTAAGGACTTTGTAGTCTTTGAATCTAGTTTTTATCACCGTACTATTAAGAGGGGTTGTCTCCTAGCTTGAGCTTCATCATGTGTTGGTGATCTCAATCCGCGTTCACTCAAGCTCAAATCATTTGATTTGGTTTTTGCATAAGGGTTAACCATTTAGCATGTGTTGCTAATGGGTTAAGCTTATGCTTGGTTGTTGTTGGTTTATGCTTTGATTTGCATATGTTGCAAAGAGGAAGAGCATATGCATTTGGTTTTCAGATAATGCTTTGATTTGCATGTGTTGCAAATAGGATAAGCAATATGCGTTGGCTTTTTATGAAATTCACTTTTGCATGTGTTGCAAATGTTGAAGCCTCATGTTTTGTTTTCATTTACAAAACAATCTTTCTTAATCTATGTGGTTTTGCATGGAGCTAAGTTTTGCATGTGTTGCAAAAAGTGAGAGCTCATGCATTGTGTTTTAGCTTGTGACTTGATCATGTGTTGATCATCACAAAGGCTAAGTAAAGTTTATGGTTTGTGTTTGCAAAATGTGTTTTTGCAATTATGGGTTTCAATCCTAGAGTATGTGTTGGCATTTGCAAATGTGTTTTGCAAAGTGTCGGGATCATGTGTTGATCCTTACATGGCTAGAGGATTGATCTTATAACTTTTCGGGTTATTTGCAAATGTATTTTGCAAAAGTTATTTTGATCATGAGTTGATCATCATGGCTCAATATTTGATGTTAGTGACTCTTTATAGCTTGTAGTCATGCCTTTGATCAAGTCTATTTGAGAGATTTCGAAAAATCAAATTTAGACTTGAATGACTGCATTAGATTTTGGTTTTGGTGATATTTAAAAAATATCTATGGTTGCTTAAATCTTGAAAATGGGTGGAGATTGTAGCCCTCATGATAAGCTTTCATAGAATCAAAAATCACCCAAATCGGAGTTCGGAGTAAAAGTTATGAGTGTTTTTGTGGTCGGTCGAGTGGTGTGACTGCCACCTCCGTGCAGATCAGACGCAGGCGATCCGGCTGAGTCCAGTCGGACCGGACCTCCGTATGCGACCGCCGTTCTCAGTGCGATTTTTCCGAACGAGTGTTGTGCTGATTTTGTGTGTGTGGTCGGACCGGCCGCCGCAGGCTGTGCGATCGCCGAGTCAATGGATCGGCCGTAACGATTGGTTTTCCACTGCTGGCTCGTGAGGCCTGGTTAGACCGACCGGGTCCTGGCGGACCGATTTGCCGATTCTGCCCATTTCGACCCCAACGGCTAGTTTTGGCTTGGAGGCTATAAAAGGAGGCCTTGGGGTGTTAAAGGTGGTGTCGGTGTTCTTGTAAGTTTTATGGGAGGTGGTTGCATGTGTTGCACTCCTCAATTTGCTTGTTGAGCTTAAGAGTGAGACTAATTACATGTGTTGCAATTAGGAAGTGGTTTGAGTGTCTCTTGTGCATGTGTTGCACTTGAGGGAGGTCCTTGTGCATGTGTTGCACTTGGTGATCACCGGGAGCGCATTCGTTGTGCTCGGTGAAGTTCAAGCGAGGAGCGGCTTGTTACTCTTGGAGGTTGCCGACCCTAGACGGCGAAGGCTGCGGCGAGGAGCTTTCAAGGTTGTGAGAAGCCCCTAAGTTTGTGAAGGTTCGGGTTGAGCCTACGTGAAAGCGTGAAAAACCACGACTAGTGGAAAAAAGCGGGTGCTCGAGCGGGACCCGGTCCAAGTGGTTGGGCTTGCCTCAACGTGGACTAGGGGAGACCGGCAAGTCTCCGAACACCACGGAAAAACATCGGTTGTCTCTTGTCTATTTTACATTCAAGCATTTACTTTATTGTTTATTTATCAATTGCTTGTAATTAGAATTGCTTAGTATTAGTTGTTTGTTCAATTTAGCAATTCTTATATAGAGACATAATTTAGTTAGTGCACATAGTGAGCCTAGTTGATTTAGGCCTTAATTGTCAAAACCGAGTTTATCGCTTCGCACTATAATTGGTTAGGTTTTGACATAGGGGTTGATTAGAGCGTAATTGTTTAGTGAGCGATCGAATTTTGTAAACGCCTATTCACCCCCTCTAGGCGCATCCTCGACCCTACACGCGGAGGGTAGTTATGGCTTGCTGATGGCAATCAACCATCCCATGAGCATCTTCGTGGGTCTTCGTGTCACCGCTATCCGCCTCTCGCGCTTCACACCTTGGCTATCTGCCATGAAGACAAACTGCTCGCGCAGTGGTGGTGAGGGCGAAAACAGGGATGTGGAGTCGTCACGCTCGGAAACTGCACCCGAACATGAACTTGCCGAACGTCCTTCAATGGAGCACGCCATGCTTCTGAGGTCTTGACGTTGTTCTTCCGAATGAGCGGCTTCTGCCCCATGGTATGCCAAATGCCGACGATCGAGACCGTCGGACCGCAATTGAGTAATGGGGGTTAGTGTGAATGAGGGACCCAGAAACGAGCTTCGCTCACCGAGGAGATAGGTTCGTCGTTTCGTTGGTCGAGGGAAAGAGAAAAACAAGTCAGACACAGAGGATTATACTGGTTCGAGCCCCTGTGAAGGTAAAAGCTCTACTCTAGTCTTGCCCTAAGGCGAGGATTTTCACTATACTTGAGTACAAGTGCTTGCTCTTTAGCTCGAGCTCTGAATTCTATGTTTGTTGTGTCTACATCTTGTTGCTTCAATTGCCTTCCCCTTACCGATCTGCCTCAGGGGGTTTTATACCTCTCTCACTGTTACTGTAAATCTGCCTAAGAGATTCCTGTAATAGTGGTATGATGCGACCGAAGGTGGGTTGTAATCGTCCCGCATCTGTCGCCCACGTCTGCCTTAATTTCGGCATTCAAGGTCTTGGTAACCATCGAGTAAACGCAGGTCCTGGGTCCCAGGCTAAACTACCTCGAGCGAGGGCTGAATCCGCGCTTCCCAAGCTCGAGGTCATGCGAGAGTTGAATCCTTGCCTCCCCAAGCTCGAGGTCGTGCGGGAGCCGTGCAGCCCAAGTCGTGGTCGGAGACTTTGTGGCTCAACCCTGAGTTAGGGGCCCCGTTGACCATGCTTTGACCTGTTAGAAATTTCTCAGTCCTCGTCACCACTATTTGGTTTCTTTTCCTTTGTGCGTCCACAAATAGACAAAACTTCATCATGCGAACTGAAACTTTCAGAAGACACCATTAATTTTATTTTTTCTTTTGCATGTAAGGCCTCATAAACTTCAACAAAGTTAATGTATCATAGCTATATAAAATAGTGTCTCTAAAATTTGAAAATGATGGAGGCAGGAACACAAAAGAATAAAACCTAGATCCTCGTCATCAAATTTTACCTCCATGGATTTAAGATGAGACACAATCTCCTTGAAGGCCGATAGATGATTCAACACGGAACCACCCTCTTGCAATTTGTGCAAAAATAATTACATTTTCACATGCGTTTTGCTAGTAAGATCATTTGATATGCAAATTGATTCCAATTTTAACTATAAAGCAGCTACTGATTTCTCTTGCAAAATATTATTTGATAAATGAAGATGAATTTGAGATAAAGCCTTACGGTCCTTCCTTTTTTCTTCATCAGTCCAGGTCTTTTGATCTTTGTTCCCAAATTTGTCAAGCGCATCATCCAGATCAGTGTGCGCAAGAATAGCCCTCATTTTGACTTGCTATAGAGAAAACCTGGTATCACGGTCTAGCAGTGGAATATCATATTTCAATGAGGTCATAATGCAAAGAAATATTCTTAAGTGCTTGAACAGAAAATTTTGATTAAAAATGAGCTTTGAGAAAAATTCCTGATAAACGAGCTGGTGCACGTGGCAGTTTCTCTAGAGCCAACAACGACGATTGCTCTGTGACTCAAGAACCGGAACTGACGCTGGATTGAATCCACCTGTGGAATCTGTTTCAAGTCCAGTAGCTCAAGAATCGAGATGTCTCTCTCTGTTGGCACTTGCGCATGCAAAGAAAAATTTAGTCCAGCACTTTACGTCTCACGGGTGGTCCTTAGTTCAACAGACTAGATGGACTTGGTGTTCTTCACGCGCAGGAACTTCGGCTGTCTCGGCGCTAGCACGATCGACCGAGTGAGCGCGGGCCGCCGAAGGAGCTGAGGCCGAGGCGATGGGAGTCGAGGCGACCCGGGTCTGGAGCGGTAGCGGCGACGCTGCTGCGGCCGTCGAGCGGGCTTGCGCGCAGATCCGGCGATTGGACGAGTGCACCATGTTTTTACGCTAGCTTTTGTGCTGGCAGACGAACGTTCATTCGCGACTACTATCTGCCGCGAGGAGCTTGACCTGGATGAATAACTCCATTCGCGTTAGGTGATGAACACGGATGGAGAACTTGGAACGTAAGACGACCGGCTCTTCGCCGTGATTCGTTCTTCGACGTGGTATGGCATGAAGTTTAAATTTAGTCTATTTTTAAACGCGATTACAAAATTATATCTATCCTCAACTGCGAAAACACCGGAAGGTGGTACGCGTCGCCTTCCACGCTTCCCTACCGTTTCCTAGAGCACGGCAAGCACGGCAAGCCATCGAAGATACCACGGTAGAGGGAGCTGTAGCGGCTTCCGTGATAGAAAAACACGAAAAGGTGATATAATACATGTTACCTTCTGATATTTTTATGATCAGAAACGAGACACTATTTTTTAATTGCATTCAACCACATTTGAAAAAAAAAATCACACATGATTAGACCTGGGCATATGGGCGTGTTTTAGTGGCCTACCGAGGCACGAGGGAACGTGACGGTCCAAGCCCGCCCCAAGACGTTAGAGGGTCGGCTGGCCGGCTCGACATCAGAAGCTCGCCGCCGGCCGACCCAAAAACGCAGCACGATGGGCACGACGACCGGCCCGACCATTTGTGCAGTGCCGTGCTTCCGCAAGACGCATACGACGCTCGACCGAGCAAAGACATTCTTTCTTTGCTCTAAGAACTCCCAAGCTCGATCTTGGAAATGATCAGCTCAAATCTTAATCGAAAAGAGACACAAGGACCAGAGGTCCAAGCATCAAGAACACTAGAATTTCGAACTATTAAAGCTTGAAAAGTCAAATGTTGGGGTATAAATGAAGTCTAACCAAACTTCACCTACACTTGAACCGAAAGGAGATTTCCAAAGGATAGCAAAATGCAACATTCACATGATAATAATACATTCACATTTGAACCAAGAATTAAATAGCATCTTTCTATTTTGCGATAATACTACTAATAGTTTATAAGGTGTATTTTTACAATCAACTTCATGTGTCTCCAGGTCTTTTCCTCTTGTCGTAATAGTATAAATGGGCCGCCTCGACCCAAGACGGCACGGCGTGCACAAGTTTAAATGGACCATGCTTGGGCTCGCTAAAGATGAGTCGGGCCGGCCCGGTCCGGCACGGCGGGCACGACGGGCCGTTTCGGCCCGGGACGATTTTAGCCCGAAGCACGATGGGCCCGTGTCTGTGGGCCCGACCGAAGACGATGCCCACCTCTACACATGATACTAGAAAAATGACAAACTCTGGATGCAGGAGCACTGTCAAGCAGAGGGTGGTTCGGGCTCTAGCTTGCTGCTTATGAATTCGTACCTGCAGGTGAATAAGTGATGAATTAAACTCTATTCCTCTCTTTTAATTAATGGGTGACATCAAAAAAAGCAATTGTAAAGAAACCATTCGGTAGGTGACCATGAATTTCATTGTACCTGTAAAAATCAGTTTCAAGGGAAGACTTTGTTCATGTTCAAAGTCGTCTACTGTCTACCTTAAAAAAAACTCTATCGTCTGAATTAAATACACAAGTTATCAAATTTAGACTCTATTTGTTTGGGTTTTTTTACCAACTTAAAATCTAAAAAGTCAAAGTCTAAATAAATAGTGGTTTTTTACTTAAACTTTTTTCAAAAGCCATAAATCTCAAAATAGCTTGTTCTTTATAGTTTGTTTTGTTCCTCTATTTTTTACAAATTGTCACGTTATTTTTACATAATTTAATTTGTGTAAAACTAGTGTATAATTGATATAAAATACCATGTAGAGAAAAATAATGATTTTACAGATTATCACATCATTTCTACATAATTTAATTTATGTAAAACTAGTATATAATTGATGTAAGGGAATTACTAATGTGACTCGAGTGTTTTTTGTGAGCACTCTTTTTTGTGTTTGTGTATAGAGTGCTTAAATGTGAAGATAAGAGGCAAATTGATTCTATCAATTGGATCGAGATCTGAAGGCTCAAAATTTCGTGCTTTTTAGCAAAAAACACTCTAGATGCTCTTTAGACACCTCTATATATATATATATATATATATATATATATATATATATATATATATATATATATATATATATATATATATAAAATGGTTCCATACTCCTAGTGTACGCATTCTACTCTAAGTATACCATTTAAATGATGTTGTTATATATATTTATCTTTTGAATATACACAATTGCACACTAACTAATCTAAAGTCATGAAAATTTCTAAAAAATTGTAAATGTACTTCATAAATTACTTCTACCTATGTATAAAATAAGTTCAAATTCATTATATGTCAAGAGTTACAAAAAGAAAATTTTGACAAGTTTAAATAGTTTAAACTTGTCGAATTTTCTTTTTCTAACTCAATATATATTGAATTTGATCTTGAAACTTCATACATAGGTAGAGTAATCTATAAAGTATATTTACAATTTTTTCATAATTTTTAATGACTTTCATTAATGATGGCACGACGTACAGTACAGAAAATCCTGCAGACGCAGGATACGTTACCTATATATATATAGAGAGAGAGAGAGAGAGAGAGTGAGAGAGAGAGAGAGAGGGGGGGGGGAGCGGGGCGGCTGCTCCTCTGCTTATCGGCGCTGGGCGTTGCGCAGGGCAAGACGCATCACCACAAGTGGGACATCAGCTACCAGTTCAAGTCCCCCGACTGCAACCGCAAGCTCGCCGTCACCATCAATGGCGGGACCCGCGGCCCGACCATCCGCGCCACCCAAGGTGACACCATCGTCGTCACCGTCACCAACTCCCTCCTCACCGAGAACGCCGCCATCCACTGGCACGGCATCCGCCAGGCACGTAGCTTCCCCTGCTTCCAGCGGCGCCCATCCATCAGATAATGCGCACGGTTCCTCTTCATTGATTCTTGGTAATAAATTAACTCGGTAGCGCATATGTGTACGCTGCAGATTGGGACGCCATGGGCGGACGGGACGGAGGGTGTCACCCAGTGCCCCATATTGCCAGGGGACACGTTCATGTACAGGTTCGTGGTGGATCGGCCGGGCACCTACATTTACCACGCGCACTACGGCATGCAGCGCTCGGCGGGGCTCAACGGTATGATCGTCGTCGCCGTGCCGCCCGGCCAGGCCGAGCCGTTCGCCTACGACGGCGAGCACACCGTGCTGCTCAACGACTGGTGGCACAAGAACACCTACGAGCAGGCCGCAGGCCTCGCCTCCGTGCCCATGGTCTGGGTCGACGAACCTCAGGTACACACGCACACAATGAGATTGATTGCATCACACGACGAGTAGTAGTAGCATTTAATTGGTTGGTTACTGGAACTCAAATTAATTAAGGCGGATGTCTGATGTGTGCATCGTTCGGCCTGCAGTCTCTTAGGCCTGATCAAAGGCCGTGGGATGTTCGTCAACTGCTCGACAATGGCGTCCTGCAACTCGACCAGCCCGGAGTGCTCGACGCCGGTGTTCGCCGTAGTGCCCGGCAAGACGTACCGCTTCCGCATTGCCAGCATCACCTCCAGTCCTCCCTCTCCGCTCTCAACTTCGAGATCGAGGTAACTGCTCGACAAATCCCCGATCAAATTTCCTCACATACTACATGGAGATACCTCGCGTCCAAAGTAGCTGCCGTTTCCGCTAGTTGGTTTTCATTTTTGCTTGGTCTGTGTACGTGGAGCTAGAACGATATCTTAATGAGAGCAGAATGTTAAGAAAAGAATATGAAAGCCAACTCGATAAGATCGACATGACTTTCCAAAGTCCAAGCTCTAAAGTTTGAAAACCACATTGAAATTGCCGCGCAGTGACTGCTGGGAGTAGTTCTGTAAGAGCTCAACTCGAGCTGAGTCTAGGTGCCAGACTCGAACCCGGTGAAAGATTGAGCAGAACTTGAGTTAGGGTTTGAGTTTGGACTCAAGCTTGAGTTTGGATCAAGTAAACTCGGTAATAATAAACAATTCAATGTATACTAATTTTTAACAATAAAACAATATTCAAGCTCGAGCTCAGTTCAAGTAAACTCGGTAAGAGTTAACATTTAGTAATATATTTAACAAATAGTTTGTAAATTTTTCAGACTCGCAAACTATTTGAGCTCGCGAGTTTAGAATCAAACTTGAGTTTTGCTCGTTTGGAGTCGAATCAAGGTTAAAACGAGCTGAGTTTAAGTAGCTCACAAGCCTGTAGCTTTTTTTTTTTACAACCTAGCTAGGAGCCTGGGACTTACTGTAACTAACAGTTTGTCAAAGGCGTTCGCCTGGTGAGGTGATGCCTTCTTAAGCTTGGTCTTGCCGTGGTTTTTTCTAGCAGATTGTAGGGTAAATCATGTGCGGTGCCCGGTAGCCGAGTCATATTGCCCCCAAATTAAGATTATCGAGGAGCATGCCTTCACGTTGTCTCGCCAATTGCCACTACTAGGATAATACTTACTTGGCCGGCTTTCTCGGCTTGCGTGCGCCCGTTTTACTCGATGATGCTACAATCAATTAACCATCTCGAGAACATCGAGCCGAAGGTTAACCTTGAAGCCAGTGTCCTGATTAAACTTATAATCATGCTCCAAACCGCACCGGAAAGCTAATTACTCGCTCCGGTCACAAATAATTCTTGTTTTGAACATCGACACGATTTCCAAAACATAATTTTGACCACTAACTTATATTATAATATATTTATAAAACCCATAAAATTATGATATTATGAAAAGAAGATATGAGACGAAGATTAGTCGTGGTTCCTAATTTGGGTCCCATTCGCCTACTTACCTACATCAACATGGCCGCGAAAACGGATTTGAAAGTTCCATGAAAACGAAACACCACCACTATGCACCCAAATGAAGATTAATGAAAGGTTGACGCGCAGAAAACTAATACCAGTTCGGCATTCTTGTGTTATTATCACACCAAATTTTGCCACTAATTGTGCTGTTAGCATAATCAGGCCAATTTTGGCCAAATCTATTTTTAAACAAGTACACCGGGAAAAAAAGAATCTCCTCCCCTCCTGTGAAATTTTCTCCCCAGCGCATCTCGCGACGCTGCAACCCTTCTCTCCATCGCCGCCCGCACGCGAGTTGCGAGATGTCCTCTCCATCGCCGAGTTTTGGGGCTCGCCATCGGCCGGCCGTCGCTAGAATCGAACTCCCCCGCCTACGCCTCCATCATCTTCTCCTCCGGCCCCATCTCAGACCCTTCCCCCGCATCATTCTCGTTGAAGTCCGGCCCCGACGACCCTTCCCCCGCATCATTCCCGTCGAGAGGCACCCGGTGCTCCTTTTATAGGGTGGGAGTAGGTCCGACGAGGGAGCAATTGCGGCGAGAACGACGGTGGCTAAAAAGGAAGTTCTTCGCGAAATTTTTAGCAAAATGAGGGGATTTGATGGGAAAAATTGCTTTGAAGGGTTGAGGAGATAATGGGGATTGATTTGCCCAAGTTTTTGGAAAGAAATGCTGCAGAAATCACGAGTATTTGAAGCTCTAAGACTCATTTCCATGGAGGAGAGAGAGGGAGAAACGTGTTCTGGCTTTCTTGAACAAGGTTGAAGAAAGTTCTGACAGTGGGCCCTATTTTTGGATTTTTCTTGAGCTGGGAGAAAAGCACGACGGTAAAAATAGTAAAAAGATTCTAAAAATTCTGGAAAAATTCTCAAAAATATATTAGAATATTTGGAACTCAATAAAATTATTTTATGAATTTTTTAACTTTAAATTTTTTGCAGAAATTCTTTTTTAGTGAAACTGTAATTACCCAAAAAGAAGACTTACAAAAACATGGTTCCAAATCAATTCCAGATTAAATAAATTAATGAAGAAGCATTTTTTTGGATGTTACAAGAGCTTACCGCACAATCCAAATGGGAGATTCGTTATTGTATGTGGAGATGGAGAGTACATAATATACACAACGCTAGCGTGGAGAAATAGATCCTTTGGGTCTGCACTTGAATTTTTGGATTTTTCTGATTTTTTCTGATTTTTTTGCGATTATTTTTAATGCTCGGGATTTTTATCCCATATCTTCCAAATAGTCATAGGGAAAATTTCCAGGAGAGATTATTTCCCTATGGGAATGAGGGGGATCCTATATACCCTTCAAAATCCCCCCTAGGATTTTATTCCTTAGAATTTTTCCTCCTAACATCCAAACAAGCCTTAAATCCCTGCTTTACCCCCAAACTCGATTATCGCTGTCACCACCACCGCCGCTAAACCACTGATTGCCCAGGAGATATATCCGGTGGTTGAAGTGAAGCATATACAATATATATTTTTTCCATATTTTTCTAGTCCTGTTCCTCCATTACTAGGCCCTGTCATGCAGTGAAATCATCATTTCTTTCCCGTGTTGATTTTTTCTACAAATTTAGCCTCTTTTCGAATATAATTGCAAAAATAGCCTTGTCGTAGGTTAGAAATCAACAATAAACTTATAGTTGCGGGTACCTTTGGGTTAGCAAAGTCAAGCATGAAATCAGAGGTACACGCTGTAGATAGGTTCGGACCTTTGGATGGAGTAACACCCTACGTCCTGTATGAATGATCTTTGTATATTGCAAATGGAGTAAAGAATAAAGATGAATAGCCCTAGTTACAATGTGGATTGCACCTAAGCTAAGGCTAAGCTATAGCTAGAGGTTGACGAAGTGTGATTCGTCGACTCCTGGTTCTCTTTGCTAAAGGGCTTCTCGCTTGAAAGCTCTAGATAGTTAGTCTTTTCATAATCGCTCCCAAAAATCCTCCCTAAGGATCCCTACCTCGATCCTTATATAGTTGGGATAGCTCTGCCTCCGGTCGAGTTATAGTCGGTTTAGGATATCAGATTGTAACCAATGAGGAGTCCATCACTTCGTAATCTTTATAGCATATCCAAACCGCCGCCTATGTCAAGCGATACTACTACGGAAAGGGCCTTCAAGACGGTTCAAAATAGTTTTAGTACCGGTTTTTGAACCCAGATAGTTATTCGGGATCGATGCTCAAGGGCATCATCCCGGTTTTCACCCGATCGATAGAGTATCAAGACGGCTGGAAGTCACACGTGGCGCCGTCGTGAACCCCTATGACCTTTGTCAAGATTGCTGGTGTCTCCAACCAGATCGATGAGGCCTTCGATCGCACTGCTGGTTTCTCCAACCAGGCCGATGTTTTGTGTGTGTGTGTGTGTGTGTGTATATATGTCTGCTTGTGTGTGTGTCCAAGAGCTATTATATATGTGTGTGTTAAATCACAACTAATTAAAGCGCATATAATCAATCATGTACTTTGCCTCGATAATTAAATCACCGAACATTCATTAACAAATTTAATTACATCTAATGTATTAAAATATGTACACATATTTGTTCTTCTACTCATCGCCTAATGTATTACAATATATATGTACACAACTTTAATTACAAATTTAGTATTTCTTTTCCTTCTGCTCATTGGGATCTTTTACGCCGATCGCTCTTGCTAGCCATAGATGTCTAATTCCCCATACTCACCGGTCCTTATCAAGGGCCCCAATTGCTTAAATTTGGTTCGTGAAACTCGCCTTTTGGATTTACGACCTCATCGTAAATAAAGCCGACGAGTTGTTCTTGGATTGCTCTCACTGTGCATGAGAATTCAACCTTGTTCCGCCAAATATTGAGGCACTGTCGTTAAGTCATTAACTAATCAATACTTGAATTTGTACAAGATATAAGGAGTACCTATACATCATTAAAGCTAGTAATTATATTTACCCACCCCTTGTTGCCTTTTAGCATGAGGTCGGTGACCCGGTTTGGGTGTGCATAAACTCACATACATAGTAGCGCATAAATTGTTGCTCGGCGATCGACTCAAGATCTCATGTGGAAAAGTTGAAAGCGTGAAATGGATGCAAGGAAATTAAGTTAACTAACTAAAAAGCTAGCATTATGATATACGTACATGAGAGGCAATTGTAACACTACTGCAGAAACAGTTTTTAATACCGGTTCGTAACGGCTTTTAGTACCGATTTTTGAACCCAGACAGATTCATCGGGACCGATGCCCTTAGGCATCAATACTGCTAAGGGAACCGGTACTAAAGGTGTAGAAAAAATTTAAAATATGTCAAACCTCATGACTCCAGCCTCACTCTTCTAACCAACCCATCCACCATCGCGTACTAATATAGATAGAATATGCATTCCTTTTGAACTTTCCTGAAACGAGGCATCAGTACCGGTTCGTAACACGAACTAGTACTGAAGCCCTCTAATCAGTACCGATTTGTAACACCAACCGGTACTAATATACCCCGTATCATCAAGATCGTTCAGAACACCAACCCAGCACTAATGCGAGGGCTTCAAGACGTTCGTGGCTCCAACCCATCGAAGTCCACTACGGTCTCAGAGCCAATGAACCTAGAGTGATGTGCCCAGATAAAAGCCTGGTTTTCTAGTAGTGTAATGTCAAATTTCTCCTTGAATTCACCCATGTTTTTAACACAGGACCATGTGAATGCACTACACATGTGATTACGAATTGTACATTATTAGAATTTTGTTTCAAATTGAAGGAAATAGAACTAGTACGATAATGAAAGGAACAAGAATTAATACCGGTTGAGCATGTCGATAAAGTTTTGATACTTTTTAACCGGGTCTCCTTTATGAAGTCCATAATTGTGATCGAGCTACGATCTAGCTCGATCATAAGAAGAATCTAGTGAAAACTATGCATATATGTCAACGTAGATAACTAATTAGTTCTAACATCGTGTTATGAAAAAGGAGTAGAACGAGTTGGTACGAAAACACGTACTCAAATGCGTAGGCTATATATATCTTTGACTTATATTTTGACCCATTAGCGCATTGAATACGTTAGTCTCAGACGCTTGGGTGTTCTCTAACTGTTGTCTCGCTGATAACTATCGGGTCCATGAAGCCTATGTCGAAAATATGTTCCTTCGCATCTTTTGTATCTCTATGCTACATAAGAAATTAGTTAGGCTTGCAAGTTAGTATAGTACAAGGGAGTGCACATAGTTTTTTGTAAATAATTAAGATACTTACAGAGTCCAAAAACCAAAGAAGGACGCCATGAGGGCGTCTGTCTGGTATAGATCATATATGACGACCCATTTGACAAAAAATTTACCTTCACTGTGAAAAAAATCTTGTTGCTTGTACTTGACAGCGAACAACTCTAGACCATACTTGGTCGCGTCCAAGTACCATTCATGAAATTGCCGCATCTTTGTCGTTAGATGGAGCAGCTCTTCACGCCTGACCAATGATCCGCCCACTTTAAATGGCCATCTTACTTGGGTAAACTCAATCTTTGTCGTGCCTAATATTTGATTTGCGTCAAGGCCAGTTTCATCAAAGAAATGTAGAATTTCCTTACCCTTCCCCTCAACTGACATCTTCTTTTTGGGGCATTCCTTACTCAATGTGCGCTCGTAGTTTGATTAGCGAGGCATTTCTTTTTGATCCTTCAAATTTTTAATAGTCATCAAGGCTTTGTGAAATTCTTCTCGTGCTGTGTTGAATCTTTCTTTTTCGGTGACTTGGGTCTAAAAATTTAGTTACCTCGCTTTTACTATCTTCTTAGTCTTCTCATCAACATATCATATGTCGCCTTAAGTAGACCCATTTTCTTGGATTGGGTGGAGGACCTGTCTTCTTGGGAGTCTGGCCGAGCTAGCTTGTTTCCCTTGGTCGGCGCCTTCTTGGGAGGAGACGGCTCTTGTGACGCTATATGCGCGGGAGGTGGTATAGAGAGCGCCTTCTTGGGAGAAGACGGCTTCTTCCGAGGCTTATATGCGCGGGAGATGGTGTAGGAGACGGGCTTTTGCTCGGGCTTATATGCCAGGAGGTGGTGTAGGAGTCGACGCCTTCTTGGGAGGAGACGGGTTTCTTCTTGGGCTTCTTCGTGGAGAGGACACATCCATTTTATCTCGAAAAATTATGTACCGTTTGCGCCATAGAATGAAATTGTGTAACGCCTCTCCTAGCTTCAGAGTCCCGCCACCTCTAGGAATTTCGAGGTCAAGGTCCTTGTACCTCGGGCGCACTCCTCCACCGAGACCTTGGAGTATCCTCGATGGTATCTGTTGGCCATGGATAAGCTGCCCGGCTCCAATGGGTGAGCCATGCCGTCGGCCGCCTTGAGGGAAAGGTTCCGCGCTTGGACGTGCAGCTCACAAGGTTGTGAGACCCCGTTTCGATGAACAAGAACCTCCATGTGAATACTGTGCTATTCCCTGGATCTGTAGCTAGCACTCACATGTTTACAACATTCATATCACAACCGCAAGCCAAGTTTATATTACATCACTTGTTTCGGTATTAATTATACAGAGTGTTATTACATCAAAGATAAAACAGCGAAACATAATATATAGAGTTAAGTTCAAGAGCCTCGTAGTATGCCCAACCAAAATCCCACAGGCATCTGACTAGGCAAAATCCCTAAGGAGAAACACCGCCATAGTTCCCGTGGCCTGCTTGGAAGTACGCATCTTCTGGCATATCGTAGGGGTAATCTTCTGAATAATGTTGATAGCAAGATTGAGTACATTTGTACCCAGCAAGACTTATAGTGTATCACAAATGCAGTTAAGTATACATGCTGGCTTTATCAAAGGAATAAGCTCTAAGTCATTTTGCATTTTGCACAAGAATTTAAATGTAAATTCATAATAGATTGCAAACCCAAATTTTCATAAAGCAGCATAGTATTTTCATAGTTTGCCAGGAAATATCCTTGTTCCCTGCCTTAGTATATCTAATGGCATAGACCCGCACATGTCGATCCTTTGACTAAAACAGGCGGTTGTTAAAACAAACCTTTCCAATCATTTTTGAAAATATAAAATCTAACATTGGAATGACTTCACCAAGTGCCCATAATCATGGGCGCGCTAATCGATTAGATTTATACTCTGCAGAGTTGTACAGCTTTACCCACAAGGAATGATCAACCTCTTTTGCGTGCCAATTGACACACTTCCTTTGGTGTGCCAAGAAGGAGATCATACGATCCGTTACATTACTCAGACATGACTTTGATCCCGCCCGACGTTATTCCCCCGCCAGAGAATGTAAACACACACGCAGATGTGGGCCCTTTCACGATAATGCAACTCACACACGTTCTTTCATGACAAGGCGTGACACCGCTGCATGGGTGGAAACCCTTCCAAGGCATCAAACCGAATACTGTGTAAGCTCCCCGCCTACCAAAGAGCAAAGTCATATCTAAATAACATAATAAGATACGATCGCCCCATCCCAGCCCTCGTGGTTGTATGGAATTTTGGATCAATAGTGTCCCATTGCTCATCCTTAATTTGACACGACGACACTTCACCCTATACTACGTGTAAAACCCAGATTGCACCTCCGGCTATTGCCAATAATCGCCCGCATCGAAACCATAGTTTTGGTTTTCAAGTTTTTAATTTAAATATCAACAACCTTTTGCGGGGTAATTGCCTTTCATAAAAGAATTCATTTTAGAAACGTCATGTCGAACTACAGCAAAGCTAAGCAGTTATATTATTTCGACGATTATACCCAAATGACATTAAGTATGTCTAAACATACTAAGGTTCACAAGGTTCACGTGTTCAGAGATTGAGGCAAACCATAATTTACAGGTAAAATACTAATACTACCCAAATTAGCAAGTTTAAGAAGATTTATGCTCATGCACCCATTTAAAACAAAAACAACATATTGTAGGTAAATTATCTGGTTCAACATGATCAAGGGATTGCTTGCCTTGCTCTTCTTCTGCTATGTCAAACTCCGGGTCAGCAACTGCTTCTTCCTCTTCGATGGTATCACCGTCTACACGTCGCATCAGAAGAAACAGTAGCGATTATAAAATTGCATAAAGGGCAAAAATAAAATAGATAGAAAAAGCGAATAAAACTTCACATAAGATTCAAGAGTATTTCTGTGTTTTATTCAATTACACCTCTTTAACTCAGATGCAATTTATGTATTCTTTTATTTCTATTTTCGAATCCAAGATGCAAAAATCGATTAAATTTATAAAGATAAATTCATTATTTGCCTAACCAATATTCTTCACCTTTTTCTAAGGATTAGGATTCAAAGCAACATTTATTTAAACTTTTAGTTATTAATAGCTAACTTATATTCTATCATGCCTTGCATATATCATATATGTATATAAGCAAGTAAAAGAGCGTATTTCAGTTTATGCATGCCTACAAGTATTTATACTTAACTAAGATTGACATTATTTTTCTTAATACCATTTTATTAGTCATTGCTATTCATGAACATTTCTTGATTATGGAGTTGTTTATTTATGCATGAATATATATATATATATACATGTGTGCATACATATATAAATATTTATACATACACAAAGACTAAGGTAAAACATTAAGATTAAACATATGTTTAATTATTTACAAATCTTAAAAGTTGTATTTAGTTATCCATTTACAGCACACATTAAAATCATAATATCATATTCTTTGCAATTATTAAAATTCAACTTATTTATTCATATTTTCTTTTAACCTAAATAAAACATAGATTTATTTGAAGAAAGAGACTAATTTAAAATATAAATATTTTTGTATATTTAAACTCCTTTCAGAACAAGGATTCTAAAAATATTTATTTTCATTTATTTTGATTAAACCTAAATTAATCTTTTTCTTGACATATAAATATTCATTTCGGTATTTTCTTTTTAGAATTTCGCACAGTAACTATTTCAAGAATATTTTGCATATTCTAATACTACTGGATTTTATATGTTTTTAGAAATTTATTTCACTATTTTCGGAATGGTATTTCAAAAGTTACAACCATTTACATTTTTGGCCAGAATTGATTTTCCAATTTTAATTGGAAAATACGCTTTCGAAATCTGGAAAATGTATTCCCCTGCGCGCGTTGGTTTCAGTTTGAAAACCCACAGCGACTGACAGCCCGGGCCCATCTGCCAGCGACAGGGAGCAGAGCACCCGGCTTCTTTCTCGTCGCCGGCGAACGGTGGCCGGAACAGGGAAATGGCCGGCACCTAGAGCATCAGCACGACGAGGTGGTCACAGTGGTGGGGGTTTGGTGGTTCGGAGCGGCCGGGACCATGGTCGCCCACGCGCACAGGCGGCGGCCGCCATGGAGCTCCGGCGAGGACTCATCTCCGGCGACTCATTCTATGAAAGAGGTTCATGTCGAGCATCAGTGTAGGCAGAGGATCCCATTTTACCTGGTTTCAGGTTTGGAGACACACCCGAATGGGCTGCACACGTGCACCGCCGGAGCTGGAGAAGATGGCGACGGGGGCGGCGTTGCTGCGGTCAGGAAAAGTAAAATCAGCGCTTGATTAGTAAAGTAGGAGGTAAGTTGAAGCTCGAGAAGGATTCAATTTGGTGGATTACTTCCGGGTGAGCTTGAATCGAAGTTCTTCCCCTTTCGGGTTCTCCAGTGAAGAACGGCGAAGAGAGAAGGAAGAGGCGGTCTGGCTCGAAGGAAATGAAGAGGAGGGCAGCACAAGCACAATGCGACGCTGCCTGGGTTTTATAGCGAGCCAGGGGGGAAGCTGATAGGCTTGAACGCTGCCTGGGTTTCTCTGGAGAGTGGCGGCGTCAGGCGCAGCTGGCCCTCATCGCCTCGGGCGTTGGTGAAGATAACCCTAAGAGGGAAGAGCTGGCTCGAGGCGTGGCCTCGCTGGATTCGCTCGGCTGCTCGGACGTGACCGCTGTGAGGGAGAGCAGAGAGAACGCGCGTGAGAGAGCGAGAGAGATTGTCTCTGCTCGGTGAGGAAGAAGGTGGCCTGACCAGTGGGACCGGGCCCACCTGTCGGCGAAAGAGAGCTGCGGCGCCCGCAATGCCAGCGCAACGAATGCACAGTAGGTCGGGCCCACAAGTCAGTGAGAGAGGATGAGCTGTTTCATGATTAAACCGGCAGGTGCTCTGGATTCACTGTGATCGAACGGTTATCCTTCGTCAGAAATTTTCGTAAATTTTTATCCTATCTCTACTGGAAGTAGGTAAGATCCTGGTAAATTTTCAGGTTAAAATATTTTGTGTAGATTTAATTAAAATTCAAATATTGCTCTGAACTCAGAAATCCCAGTTTTGAATTTGAATTTTCAGAGGGTCCAAATCTTTTTGATAATTTTTGAAAATTTGTTTTTCAATTTAATTTGGGTCAAGGATTCTCCTGTAAAATTTTCAGCTCAAGATCTTGCTCCAGAAATTTATAAACATTCCTACACTTCATTTTTCAGCTTTTATCATTTTCTGTTTTCAAATTAATTGGAGACTAATCCTAACTGATAATCCTTCAAGATTTTTACCAGTGGTAGATACTGTATCAAGGGTAATTTGGTAAAAGTTTCAGCTGAAGATAAGCTCTGGTTATTTTTCGAAAATTTAATCAATATACTGTTTCTAATCATTTTGATTAAATATTTCGTTTTCTTTATGCAAATTGTTATTCCTTTATTTTTCTCAGTGCAGAATTTGTTTTCTCTACACCTTAGAATTTCAGAAAATAGATTATTAACAACTTTTCTTTTGTTCATTTATTTGCTTCCATTTTCTTTAATTGCTTTTGCATTTCAAAAATCCAAGAAATAAATCCAAGAAATCACAAATCCAATAAAACTCAAAAATACTCAAAATGCAAAGCCACATTATAATATTTTACAGTTTTACAATTTTCAGGATGTTACAAAGGTGTCCGCTGCCTGATGCCGTCTATGGGATACTTGTCCAAGTTCGCTCGCAAGTTTCACCGGAAGCGCAATCGCTTCACGCCTGAGGGGCCGATGATGTTAGGATTACTTGGAGGTTCTTGGTCTGCCTCACGCTGTTGGCTCAAGGCTAATCGCACTCTCTTCGGATCTCTTTTGCATTCTCTCCTATGTTTGATTCAGTGTTCTTCAAGCGCACTAAGTCAGTTGTATTTGTCGAGTCTTACTCCTCACCCGACTCCTATAGGTCTCGCATCCCGAGCCAAACCAACCTTCAACGAGACGACGCCTAACGCCTGGTACGCCCAGTGGTGCTCAGATTTTGCAGGCCCTTGTTAGCTCGCCGTTTCCCCTGCTTGGCACGGTTACCTTGGGAAGACTCTCGATGGACTATAAAACCTTCCGCCACATCTCTTAGCACCTCTCCAAACACAAAGATTTTGTTAACATCAAGGCCGCCAGCGACTATAGAACCAATGCCGTGGCAATCCATTGTTGCGGGTGTGACACCCTTCGCTAGCGTGAGAGGGGTGAAACCAGCCTGACACGCAAGTGATATTGCTCGTCCCGTATCCTAACCCATATTTTTTTCAGATTTGGAGTCTGACACGGATGTCCTGACATGATATTTAATTCGATTATTCGATTCAGATATTTGAGCGATACCGACGGATTCGGCCGGGATCGGATATCATAATCGATAGTAGTATAGTACATAATTGTGTACGTGAAAATACGTAATGAAGCATTAACCTTACAACATTAGCTTCAAGTCAATTATTTCAACGAGGATAGTAGTATAGTTAGAGGTGCAATTTAGTGACTCAACTAATTCCAAAGAATTTGAATAGAAAAGAAGTTTATCAAATAAGTTGAACAAATCAATTTAGGTAAAAGCATTATGTCATCACTCTATTTGTTTTTGATATATTTGTTGAAGTTCACGCTTAATAACAAAGTAGTGTTTTTTAGTGCCGATCAAACAACTATTCTATCTATCCAATAATGAACCAAATTAATGGAAGAATAATCGATTTTATCCGGATATCGAGTCGGATATTTACCGAATATCGAGTCGATATTGCTCTTCCCATATCCTAACCCATATTACATGAGATTTTTGGATACGGATCGATTTTGTTTCTTCCCATATCCTAACCCATATTATATCGGATTTTCCTGATATGGATACGGATAACATCGGACGGATTTTAAACGGATTCGGATCGGATCGATGATATTTTCTATCCTGCTTTCACCCCTAGCTAGTGTCCCTTCCTCTTCTCCCATTTGGGGATGGCATGGCAGAACCACCGTGTACGTAGTCGGTGGTGATAATTCTTCTTATGTGCATTTAGCTTATTCTTCTTACTCAAACTTTGACCTTCGTCCGAAGTCTTGTAGTTCACGAACGCATCCCAGTGATCGTGCAACTTTGGGTACTCCATGTACAACTTCTTTTTATAAGTCTGGAATGCGATAGCCATCATCTTGAGAGCGTAACTCTTCACCTTCTCTTCGGTCCCTTGGGGGAAGGTGAATGTCTCCTTCACATCGCTCCAAAGCATGTTCTTCAGATCTTCGTGGACTTCATCCCATTTTGCTATGCTAATTGGCACGTGGTCCCTAACGTACGCCAGATGTCAATTGAACGCCCAAAGCGCTCTAAGGGTGCAAGAGGTTGGTCGTTCTCGCCGACTTCGGTGACAACATGTCTTGCCTTCGACTTCTTGCTTGGACCTCGCCGACGTGATTGCTGTCGCTGACCGATCCGAAGCATGGTACAATCATGAACGGGTCGTAATGTTGGCTTAGCATGATAGTGGAACCGATAATCATGAACGTGATCGATTGTTACCTCACCCGCCTCATCGTGTTCTCAGAACCTCATCGGCCTCGATGGCCTCTGCTGGCCATGAGGCGGGTTCAGTTCGCGCCTCATGACCACCACATCCCAAATCAAACTTCTCATAAATTCTTATTGATCAAAGCCTTCACCGCCCATCATGCAAGCTTTACGCTAGAAGAAGCACCGAAAATTAACAAAAATAGATCACGTTTCATGTAAAGTCGATGATACTACTCTAAAACGGCGGAAGACGGTGGGAAGAGACTAGAGAGGATGGCGTATATACATATACATTTCAAACTTCACATATACATAGAAATCTCACATATACATAGAAACTTCACATATACATAGAAATTTCAAAATTCACCGTAAATTAGAAAAAATCACATGATACATATACATTTGACATGATACATATACATTTCAAACTTCACATATACATAGAAATCTCACATATACATAGAAATCTTACATATACATAGAAACTTCACATACACATACACTAATATGATTTTCAAAAAATAAAATAAGGTTATAAATCCACAACTAGTATGTTAGTAGTCTATTACACCAAAAGAAAGCAAAGCGATCATTTCATGTCAACCAAGCACGTCACCTCGTGGCCCGCCTCTCGAGTAACGACTGGGTCATCACCGCCTCTACCTCACACGGGTCATCACGCTGGTCTTATACCGCAAGTTTTGCACACCGACAAGCTTCCAAATCCTCATACTCATTACGATAAAAGATACAATCATTATAACATGCATGTATCTTCAGACTTCCAACCCCAAAGGGCGCATAACTTGTTTGGCATCGCACGAAGTTTCGGCAAAGTGTGTTCTCTCGAAGTAACTTCTTTATGAGGCATAACAACTCGTCAATCCCTTATCGATAATCCATTGGTCGCCCCATTGCATCGCCTAGTGTGGTACGATCTTTTTATGGCCCTCGCCGACGCTTTGGGTACAACAGTGTTCCGTGGTCCTCCCGTAGGCGCCGAACTTTTGTAATGTCTTTCATCGATGTATTCTCCTCTCCATCACGCAAAGATCTGGTCTAGGTCATCATCACCAAACTCCCCAATGTATCTTCGAAAGAACCGTGTTGGCCGTCGTCGATATTGTTGTCCGCTTCTTCTTCACCGCCTTCCTCAGATAATCTTTTTCACCGTGCTTGGTCCAACAGTATAGTTTGACATGAAACCTTTTGTGAGCAAATAGAAGTGGAGGTGGCTGGATTTTGGCCACTCCTTCTCATTCTTGCGCCTATGCATGGACAACATATGTAGCCCGATGTCGTATGCATCGGCCAGACGAAGAAAATCTTGCAAACCTCGCAAGAACTCCGGGAGGTCGGTCCATGTACATCCATCGCCGGCTCATCTACATTATGTTACATCAAGGTAACTGCTTGCTCATTTTCTCGATAATGAATTGTTGGACATTTCCCAAAATCCAAATTAAACTTATATTTTCTTTATTTAAAAATTATTTAAAATTTTAGGTTGATAAATTTAATTTTAGGTCAAATTTCTTTAAAAAGATAGTATTTTTAAAATGACAATATTTCATCACATATTTTTTCTATACAAATTGTTATTTTTAAGACAAACTATATTTGTAAAATGACTTTATTTCATTACATGTTTTAAAAGGACTATATTTTATTACATATTTTCTATAAAATGATTATTTGTCTTAGATTCATACTCGATAAGTTTTGCAACCTACTAAAAGAATTGGTCAATCAAAATCTAGATTCAAAATTCTTCATCGATCGATGGAACCAAAACCTAAATATTAGCTACATCCACACCTTCAATTTGAGCTACATCATAATCCAAGCAAAATCTAAACTTACATAACAAGTTTTTGCAACCTACAAAAAGAATTGGTCCATTAGAGTCTAGATTCAAAATTCTTCATCGATCGATGGAACCAAAACATAAATTTGAGCTAGATCCACACCTTCAATGCGAGCTACATTATAATCCAAGCAAATTTCAAGCTTACACAACAAGTTTTTGCAACCTACTTGAAAAGATTGAGCTAGATCTCTACATTCATAACCTTTCATTCATCATGGGAAAAAATCAAATTTTCTTTATATTTCAAGAAAAGAAGAGGCTCCATTTAACACCAAATGTAGTGAGGAATGATGTTACTAACTTTAGTTTCCTTGGTTTTGAGTAAAATGATCAAAATTTGGACAGCACCTCTCTCTACATTCATAATCTTTCATCAATCATGGGAAAAGATCAAATTTTCTTCATAATTCAAGTAAAAGAGGCTCCATTTAAGACCAAATGAAATGAGGAATGATGTTACTAACCTTAGGTACCTTTGGTTGCAGTAAAATGACCAAAATTTTGAAATTTGGGAAGACTCTCCTCCCTTGAAGCTCTTGGTCAAGCTCCACCGTTCTTGTCGCAAGACCGAAATGATTTTGGTCCGGGCAGAGAGCGGAGGAGGAAGAAGTTTAAATTGGGACACAAGATGTCGGTTGAAGGTAACCATCAAGACCGGTTCGTCACGAACCAGTACTAGTGAGCTCTCATAAATAGTACTTCGTTCGTTATAACAACCAGATCGATGTTAGACTATCAAGACAGTTGGTGTTTTGAACCGCATCGATCTCCTCGCAATTTCAGAACTGCTGGAACCGGATCGTTTAACTATCGGCCCCTGCTCGACTCAACCCAGATCGATGGGCCGATAGCAAAGGTCGTTTCTGTAGTAGTGGTACTCGAGTTGGTTTCCTCACAGGGGGAAGTAATCGAGTCCTTCCTAATATGGACTCATCTGTTCCACATATATTATATCCCATAGAATCGGACCCGTGATATCTAGAACTTCCATATGTTGCTGGAATATATCCTTCTCTATTCTGCATGCACGTAAACCCTATGTTTAGATATTCAACAAGCTCCATCCCCAACCGTGAAAATGCCTAAAGATAACATGTGTCACCTTCCAGGAAAGGTCACTGACGACCCAGGGACCACGGTAGAGCACCTCCTGTATACCCAACAGCGAAAGAAGATGTGCTCTAGTGCTCACGCCCTGCACCAAGCAAACTTACTCCTGTGCTCACTCACCGCTCTAGATTTTCAAATAAAAAATGGTACAAAAAACTAGAAAAGCGATGAGTTTTTTTTTTGTAAATTGGTTAAAAACTCTGGCATTCACTAAATAAGGACAACAGTCGAGCTACGTATATATATGCACACACCCACACATGCACTTACTCAGCTCTCATGTGTACCCATATCGAGGAGGGACTCGATCCTAGGTGGGCTAAGCGCTCACCTGACGCTTGCATCAACTGAGCAAGAAAAGTGATGAGTTCTCAAGCATGCAACCGAACATCGGCGTACGCCACCGAAGAAAGAGCCGGCCAGGTGAATGGAGCAAACGGAAAAGGTGGGAGAGAGACAAAAGGCATATGTCAACAGTGTCAACATTGTCCATGGTAAGTTTCTAAACCTCAACGTATGCTGTATATTTCAAAAGTGGGCAAATAATGAGTAGTGCTGCTATATTTTTTCTTCTAATATAAGTTACATAAATATTAAAACAAGCGAAAATGTAAATAATCACCTTCTACACTTCATTTGTATTTTAATATTTATGTAACTTTTTTTAAAAAAGCATAGAAGCACAAGTATGTATTCAATTTTGATTTCCAAAATAAAGAATTGTCATTGTGGACAGATGGACTAAGGGTCTGTGTGGCTGGAGACCTGAGAGTAATTTGCCTAGCTGGGAGCTCGCCGGGAACCTGCCTGTGTTGTGTTTGGTTGGGGTCCTGATACGCTCCATGACACAGGCACCTTTCAGTCAGGCTCAGCCGTCCAAAGTGGGCTGCCTGGCTCCGGCACGATCTAATCCAGACGGTAATCCATCCCAAATAACGTGCTAATCGTGTTTCCTCTCGATCATCGTTGTTGTTGCTCACCCTCTCACCGTCTAGATGCCCGCTGCTCCAATCGACGTCTCCTCGCGGACTCTTGCGCTTCTTGGCGCCGTCACGCGAAAAACACTACCGCGGCCAATGGACACCACTGCTGCGCTGCCGTTGGACACGGGCCGGCTCTCGCCACCCGCTCCCGCAGAAGCCAGCTGGCGCACGGAGCCACCGCGCCGCCCCTCGTGGTTGCATGACGCTTTGCTGCCGCGCCCTCCTACGAAGGTTGGGATTATCCTCTTCTTTCCCTCTTTCTGTTTTCTTTCTTCTTCTTCGTCGTCTTTTTTTTTGGCATGGGATGTATGTGTGGAGCTTAAGTAGGGGAGAGCAGCTCAGCGAGAGCTCGTGAGTTCTCGTGGGTGCGGCGAGACAGAGGCCGGGCAAAGAGTGAAAGCTCTCTCTTCCGTCGGTGATACGCAGAAGGGGACAAAGAGAAGGAAGGCTGTGCGGCAATGAGACACGATGAAGCAGAGATAGTCGCCTGCGTCAGGTGGCAATACCAGTCATGAGGAGCGTCGGCTACGCCCGGCGGATAGCGTACTGGCGTGAGTGGTCGACACGGGAGTGGCGAGGTGGACGACGGTTCCTGCGACGGGGTCCCACGAGCCAGCGATGAGGTAGAGAGCAGCGACAACGTCAGCTCTAGGAATGGTAATTGGGTGAGTACCTCCGAATAGAACTACCATAAACACGAACACATCACTTAAACCCACTAAATTTTATGGATATAAATCTGGACCCATACCTGAACCTGATGGGTAATTCTACTGCTACTAGGTCAATCAAAATACCATGCAAAGTTATGATCAAGCAGGGAAATCTCAAAATTAAAAGGCACATGCGATTTAACCTATCACAGGGAGCATCACTCAAACAACCAAACAAAAACAAGGAGCATCACTTGTTCAACAACAATCCATTTTCTCCGGTCATAAATTATGGAAAATACCTTCCAGTTCACTAGTTCAGAGTAGGGGTGCAAACGGAACGGATAATTCCCGACCGATCAAGACCGAATTCGTTTAAAATCCGATTCAAACCAAAAAATGATATCCGTTATATCCGGATTCAATCTGCCTATCCGAAAAAATATAGGGTAAGATATGGAAAGAGAAGTATCCGATCCGTATCCGATCCATACCCGCATATCCGAGATATCCAAAAATATCGCTGTAAATGAGTGCAATAGATATCCGATAACAGATCCGATAAACATAAGCGTTCTACATCATATAAGTTCATATGTTGATTGGAATTATACTTGGATGCATATTATTCTTATATAGGAAAGGCAACTATTATTGAATTTGAAACACTTATATGTCTCCAAGGTTCTAGTAAAGTTTTGTGTATTTAATATCGCGACATATATGGTTTCGCTTTCACGCATTATCCGACTAACTATTCAGAATCGAGACTAACGTGATCCGAATCTAACTCTATTCGCCTCAGATTCGCCAAGTAATCCGTGATTCAGATTCCAATCCGCATCTGCTCAGATCCGATTCTATATCCGAGAAAAAATTTGGAATATGATACGGAATGAGCGAAATCCGTATCCGTATCCAATCCGTTTGCACCCCTAGTTCAGAGCTAACATCAACCAAACAAGAGACTGTATTGATGCATTCTAAAAATACCTTTCAGTTCAGAGCTAACGTCTACCAAACAACCTATACAATCTAATTCCAACTCTATTTGATAACATATTGCAATCTAAACATGCATCAGTTCAAAGTGACTCCATAATGAAGAGAACAAAGCATGAAAGGAAGATCAAGCAAGATATAAACAGAAATACTATCAAACATCACAGTATAGCTAGCAAACATCATATATAATTTTATATGCTATGTCAAGAACATACTATCAAATTAGCAGTTTGGTAATTTTCTACCAGAACTACCTAACCAGTAAGATAAATACAGTTTTAAGTATCAGTCCAAAGATATATACCTAGAATTTGGTGCAAATTCTTGATGAGACCATGAAATTGACCAGCACACGGTTCAATATCACGCGGTAAGCAAATGGGCACTAAACATGGTTCAAATATATTTGGAAAAGTTGAGAATTGGAACCGAAAACATTTCAGATCAATCAAGAATCGTTACTTTTTTATTTATCCGAACGAACAAGCTCCGGGGGCGGCTGCCAGGGAGCACAACAGGAACGAAGGAGCTCTTGGGGGCGACCACAGCAGAGGTGGAGGGAGGAGCCCGGGCATGCACAAGTGGCACAAAGACAAACGAAGGAGTTTTGGGCGGCCAGCAAGCAAAGAATAACGGAGGAGATCCGGGGCAGCGGCCTGCACAAGCAGAGAGGAGGAGCCAGTGGGCGGAAGCCGGAGGTAGGGATTATGATCTAGGGTTTGGCGATTCGATTGCTTAGAAGTAGGCGAGGCTATGAGCTCGAGGAAAAGCAAGTGCACGTGGCGGCTGGGTTGGTCTGGTCGCTGCGGTGCAAAGCGCTAGGGTTGGCCGGTTGGTCTGTATGACAACTGACAAGTGGGCCTGATATATATGACAAGTGGCCCGATATGTCATAGGATATCTATTGGGTATCCACGAGTACAAATTAACACCTATACTCATCCTATTATCTTATCGGATACACGAACCCGAAAACCTATGAGTTCGAAGTGCTACCTGCACCGCTTTATCGTCGGGTATAAATGGTACCAACCCACGGGTAAAATTGCCACCCCTGATCAGCCTCCTGGGCTGAGGATGGCGCGATGTGGAAAACAGGCCGGCATGTGGGTCCACGAATCAAAGGAGAGGAGGGAGGCTTAAGAGAGGAAGCGTCTCAGCAAAAATACGCTTTGGCATGGAGGACATGGGTTTGCGTTGAACACTTTCGGAAATGCGATTTCTGTAACATTTTCTAATAGACTTTAATTGCATATAATCAAGCTTATATTTTTAGAAATAGCAAATAAACTTTAAAAATTATGAAAATTTTTGGAGAGGTACTTTAGATTATTTACAACCCAAATAAAATATTTCCAAGTTCTGGAAATATTTTAAATAATTATTAAAATACAAGGACTGCAGCTAGAAAATACAAAATGTAATTTCTTTAATGCAGAAAATTCTAGTAAATACAGAAAATAATTTTAGAACCTAAAATATACTTTTTAGGATATTTTGGATGATACCGTTGGAGAAGTTGTTTACAGGTGAAATGTATTTCTTAAAGAAAATTCGGTCCAGCTAGCTCACCTACTACTAAAAGACAAATTAGTTGACCTAGGTACACCACAAAAGTAATTTCAAAAATTCAAAATAGAACTTTTAAAGTAATTATCGAGACCAGTTTGAACCATCGCGTTAATTACTACAAGACCATGAAGACATGATCCCACTTGAATATATTATAATTTTATTTTAGAAGCATTTTATTTGATTTTTCATTTTCCGGTTGTTTTAGATAAAATTTTCTTATTCCTTCCGGCCACATCGCCTTATATATCCTTTTAGTGAATGATTATATAAAAAAAACTGTATGTCGAATATTTGCAAAACATAATTCTTTGACTAATTGCACGCATAATCAAATAATCAATACGTACAGCACTCAACATAAGCTAATTACGGACCATACCCTTTGACTTCACTACTTAATCATGGCGGCAGAAATGTTTGGCTCGCACGGCTGCTAGGAGTGACAAAAAATTTCGGATGACAGGAGCATGCACGTACGTGCTCATATCTGGATGTATATGAACAACTGACTCGTACGCTCGCGTGGACCTTTCAATTAATTGATACGATACGACCGAGACCAGCAGCCTTGCTAGCTGGTCACCTATCACAGTGGTCACCATGAACCAAAACGAATCCCCGGCCGACGAGATCAAGTTAGTGAATTGTCCACGGAGAAAATCTCGTTCTTGGGAGGCCCATTATCTGCTCTACACTTCCCTTTTTGTGTGGATATGCAGGTCTAATAGACTACCACTATACAATAAAAACGAGGCCCATGATAAAAGCAGAAAACTAGGTCGGCCCATACCCGAATTGAAGTCCCAACTTTCATGGTGCCGTCGCTACTCCTTTCTTCGAAAGATTCTCCCCTTCCCCGCGTGGGGAGCGGCACTAGCCACTGGCCATACTTTCCACGGTACGAACGCTCATCTATAAACCCCTTCCAAAGGATATCAATTGGAGAGCATGAACAAGTCGATCGAATCCTGAGGAGAGCATGAACAAGTCCATTATTGACGAGAGACGGACGTTATGTAGCCGTTTTTTGGATCACGCGTGGAAGGAAAGAGCGAGGAGTAACCCAAATCTTGCCATAATCGCCCTGGGACTTGTTGTCGCACTATATTATCAGCAAGTTAAAAGAAACTGGATTCGCCTCTACGAAGGAGAATCCGAATTTCAGGAGAATAGTATGTTTATTCCTCAATGCCCCTCTCTTTGGTTCTTAATTTCGTATCTTTTGCTTTTTATTTTTGACTCCCATTTTGGTTTGATGTAATCTTTTCCCTTTTGTAATATCCTAGATTCTATTTTGGTAGTTCTTCTTCCTCCTCTCTCGCTCTCTGTCTCTCTCTCTCTGTATCTCCCCCTCCCCTAACGCGTCTGTTGTGTGCGCAGTGTGCATAATTTCTTTGCAGATTTATGAGTTTTCTCATTAAAAAAAAGGAATTTTCCTTCTCAATCTGGTTCATCTTAGTGATTTTCCTTTAATCCACAGCTCGGCTTCTGAATGAACGATGGAATCGTGAGTTGGTGATGCACCGTGAAGAAACAGTTGCTGGGAACGATATTAGTCACACTGTATTTTTCACATTTCTACCACAATATTGTGGGGGTAAGAAGCATAAAGTGAATCGCAAGACTTCCCGTGATGGAACATGGGAGCTTAAATCCAAGAAGAAGGAAATCACATCAGCATACCTAACAGGACAAATTCTCAAATTGAAAGGCGATATGATCAGTATGTCGATGCTTGAGGTCACCCTGAAGACAGACATAGAAACGGTATATTTATAGAAAACTCTTCATTCCCGCCCAATAAAATCACGCATGCAATCTGCATATTCCGTTCGTCCATGCATTCATGTACCACTCTCAATTAATGCAGATGTCCCAACTTCCAATGACAGTTATACATTGAGCTGATCTTTTTTATTGTTGACTTACAGCGAAAAGTGAGCTTATGCCTAGTTTATAAAGGGCACATAGATGCCGCTACAGCTTATCTAATGGAGACAATGGCACCTGGTGTTCGACAGGTAACAGTAGTAGTAAGACACTCAAACTTGCATAAATGATAGCGTAAAACCTAGACCAAATTGCGGCTAGGGATGGCAATCGGACGGGTATGGACGGGTACACCTCCTGCATCCAACCTTAAACCCAAATTCATACACTAACTCGAACTCCGAATCTCTCACGGTACATACCCACGCCCATACTGAACCCGATGGGTACCAACCCAAATTAAATTCACCTCACAATCAAATTTTCAACCATCAATTGTCAATCAATTCATTTGTAATTTCTATGTTTAAAGGAAAAATATATGGTGTATATAATCATGAAAGTTACCGATCTTACATCTTTGAACGATGCATGAAAATCTTGAATTAACCTTCCATTATTTTTAATTTATATTAATTAATTCGGTACCCACGGTACCAGGTGCAGTAATGTAACCCGAACCCAACCCGAACCCGAATTTGAAACCCACGGTCAAATCAAACCCATACCTGAACTCCATCGGGTCGGTACCCACGGTACCAACCCACGGGTAATTTTGCCATCCCTAATTGCGGCATAACATACACTAACTAGTAACTACACATTGTGCATCCTTTCTGTGCAGGTTATACGTATGGATGAGCACAAATTTCCTGTTAACTTACCTAGCACTGGGCAAAAACGTGAACTAGAGGAGAGCTCGAACCAACCAGAAAATAACAAAAAGCCATGCACGGAGAATCTTGAAACCGGTAAGTGATCAATGTGTTCCACCAAGACGATACTAATCTATTCTGAAATTATTCCTCGCAAAACAATTTTCTCTATTCATACAAACCAGTTGCTCTATGCATGTGGTACATCATGTGTTAAAAAGCTACATTTTTAATGATTAGGCGCTTTAACAAATGTGTACTGTATGTTAAAGCATAAGCCTCAATATGACAACATCTATCATGAGAGTAAACATGTGACACCCTATGCCCAAAATTTGCTTAAAACAAAGCTTCCACTGGTCTCATTTCATGTAAAAGGATTAACTGGTTTGAATGCATGCATCTGGACACTAATGATTATATGTAGTATTCACTCACCCTAGATAAGCAATTTGGGACAATCCATCCTGCTCCATATTCCATGCATGCATGAACCATATGGGCTTCATTTGGGATCAATCCAAACTTCATGTTGAGTATCGCATACAATAAAACTCCTAACTTAACCCATCTCCCACTTCGGGTTGGGTCTTAATCAAAGTTTAGGCATAGGGTGTTACATATATGGTATGGTAGCATCGACGGGTTGCTGCATGGGCCATGTGTGTGTTGGCCCTGTAGAAGGCACACTTGCCAGTGTGTACCAATGTATTTCATCATCTGTGACAAAATAGCGCCTTGCCTCTAAGTCCGATGTTGCCATTTTATAGTGGAGGAACACTAAGGGCATGTTTGGTTTATATAATAGCTTAGAAGTGCAATTGTAACACCCCGACACCCCACGTACCTTGAATGTTACACCGTCAAACACTAATATAATACTACAAATTACCATGAAATTTTAGCAAGCAAGCTAAAATACTAGGAGATTGCCGAACTTAACTAAAAATTTTGGCAGCACCTCCCCTAAAACTAGGACATACACTCAGCAGACAAACAAGATAACAGTTATAATAACATCATAACATATTTCTAAATTAGCACACAAGCATTACTAGATAATCAAAACACATCTATAAGAGTATGAATTGCAAAGTAGAGTATAGTAAAGAAACCACAACGATAACGACAACAGCTTATTCATAAACATGAGGCACTAACCCTAACAATCACTATCACACCACAATTTGCTAGACTTAAGAGAACAAGGTACCATCATCGACGCAAACTACTAGTTGAAATCTATTACGTACATTGAATTTGAATTATGCGATTGTCTAAATTGAGTGATACTAAGTGAAGTGGTGGCGCTATCTCCCTTCCCAAATGCCGGTCTCAAGGTACCTAAAAACAATATTACAAAACAAGCGTGAGTTCATACAACTCAAAGCAAAATGTATCATATCAAAACATATAAATGCATAATAGTAAATCAAGGTAAATTGAACATTGAATGATAATCTCACAAGAATATAAACATCTTGATAATCACATAAAAATACAAACATATAAGAACTACATCATAACATGACATTACTTTCCCCTTTAATCGTGCAATGCAACGTGACATTAATTTCTCTTTACCTATGCAATGCAACATGCATGCTCTTAATGTCCATCTCATAGCATATACCGGTATTGCTGGGTGGCCACCCGTCGGTGTGCACCCTCTTATTCTCATCCATCCCGTCGAGGGGCCTACTCTTACTATCTCGCTCCCATCCATCACTGTGGATGGGACTACGAGGTAAGACTTTCGTACTCACTACAGGTGAGCACAGAGGTCCGCATCTACATGGGTCGCCTCTTCCATCATGAATCCACATATGCAAATGATGCACAGTTCTATTTTCATTATTCATTTGCCATGAATCACATTGCTAAATGACCATTCACAATATTAATCCATTATCATCTTCACAGGAATGGAGTGCAAATTATACCAATGCAAATAATGCATAAGCTAGCGCTTACCTCATCATCATACTCAGAGACATACTTTTGTACCCATACACTAAGTATTTTCTCATCCTAATCAAATGATCATAATTATCATCGTAATCAAAATCATAAAGCAAAACAAGCCATAAATCTTATTAGCATTCTATCCACATGATACACTTGCTTTTAACCGCGAGGAGTGGAGTGGTGAGAAGTTGCGGCCACCCCCGAGATCACCTTTCCTGCAATAACATATTCATGCATCTCAAAACAAAGCAATCATAACAATTAAGCAACATCAAGCCTAGCCCCCAAAAATTCAATAAGCTGCCACTCGGACAGCTAGCCACTAAAACATGCATATCTTTTATAGGGCCTATCCAAAACTCGCATTCTTGATCTCTAATAAAACTTAAGAACACCACGCACATTTTCGCAACAACCGGACCCTTTGAAACTGAGCAAAAGACCCTCAAAACTTAATCTGAACTTCAGTCTAGAACTGCTCCAAATCTTTGAATTTCTAGCAATAATCAGTTTGGATAGCTAACTTTATCATAGCATAACTATTGCTATTCAACTTCAAATTAAGCAAATGAAGATATTTTCAAAATCTACATAAAATTTTTCATCTATCTCTAGGCAATTAGAAATTTCAATTCAGCCTCCAACTAGCCCTAAATCACAGAGCAAAACTGATACTACTAACTAGTTCAGAACTCGAACAGCAGATAGTAAATCGAGCATAACTTTCAAATGGCTGAACTAAAATTTGAGTTCTTGGGCTCTAAATGACCACAAGAGGATAATCTACAATTATTATATAGCCATTCATTCAGAAGATGCATTAATAATTCCCAAATTAGAGATGAACAGATGTTATATGCATTGACACTAGTTCTGAACAGTCTGTACTAAAATGAACATAACTATTAATGGACTAAGCAAAAATTTGCATTCTTAGGCTCTAAATGACCACAAGAGGATAACCTACATTTATAATATAGCCATTAATTCAAAAGATGCATAAATAACTCCCAAATCAAGGATGAACAGAGACTACATGCATTAACTCTAATTCTGGATAGCAAACATAGAAATGAACATAACTTTTAATTGGCAAAGCCAAAAATTGCATTCTTGTACTCTAAATGAGCACAAGAGGATAATCTACATTTATAATACAACCATTTATTCAGGAAATGCATTTAAAGTCTTCAAATATCACTTTGAATCACAGACTAAAATCTGAACCTTCAACAGATTTAGTTTTCAGGACAATATACTTCAAAATAATATAACTATTTATTCTTGAATCCAAATCAAGCAAACAAGGATATTTTATTAATATACAAAAAATTTTCTAACTTTCTCTAGACAATAAAATATTCTAATTCGGCCTGCATCTAGCTCTAAATAGCAATTTAACATTTTAGCTGTCAACACGAGCACAATCAGGACAGTCAGCACTAAAATAGCCATAACTTTTGATTGACTGAACAAAATTTTGTGTTCTTAGTCTCAGATTAAAGGATTTGACAAGCTACAATTTTCTCTATAGCCAAATATTCATAAAATACTTTTAACCAGCTCTAAACGCAGCCCTAACAGTAATAATAGTACAACCCGAAAACTGAAATTTTTCCTCCAAAATCTAGAGCCACTTTTCCCCCAAAATCCTCAAAATCCAAACCCTAGAACACACGTACCAGCCAAATACCTCCATTAGAATAGCATGCATACCTCAAAATCAAGAAATCTTCACCTCCTTGCACATGAGGAAGAGGGGGAGGGGCTGCTGCACTGCCACTCTGCACGCTGCTGTTGATGAGGGGAGGAGGAGGCGCCGGCTGGGAGGGAGGAGGAGTCTCCATGAGGGGATGAGGAGTTGGCCTGGTTGCAAAGGAAGAAGAGGGGAGCTGCCGGGTGAGGGAGGAGGAGGCTGTCGGGTGGTGAGGGAAAAAGGAGGAGGAAGGGGGGAAAAGAAAAGGGGGTGGGGAAAAGGAAAATTTCATCTGCGATGGAAAAAAATTCATCTGCGACGATTCATTGCATCTGTGACATTATAGCAATCATGGAGGTTCATATGCTTGTTAAATTGAACCATGATTGCACCCTTAAACTAGATTGCATACAATACGTTTCCGTATACTAAGGTTGCTAAAGTTTGACGTAATTTATTTTGGCCAAACTCGCAATTTATTATGTATAATGAATTTTTTGTTGCCCAATTCCTCATGTAGGTTCTGCTTCAATGCTTTCTTGTTCTAAGGTTAGTTTGTGTAAAGGATGTAGTAAAGAAGGTTTTCCAATTATATATAGTTAAATATTTATATAGAGAGTATGTATATCAGAGCTATCTTTATATATGAAGTATGGAGTTTTAAATTTTGTAGTAATAATAAATCAGAATGCAAAATATAAGCGGAAAATTGCTAAACTTTTCCAAAATAATAAAGTTGGACACTATAACTTTGTGTTTTTCTTGAGCAATATCGATTGGAATTTATACACTGCTTAAATGAAAGTGGATCGAGCATCAAATTTATGTGGCTGATATTTATTTTATGTATATTTATCATGCAGCTAATAATGGTACTGGGAACGGTTTAGAACATAATTATGCTGCTGCAACTATTTCTAACGAAGTAAGTGATATCCACAACACGAAATTATTAATTTTACTGTGATTTTCTATATAATGTTTAATTTCTGCCATTGCTAAAATAGTTGGACACCTAGCTAATATATATTATCTAAGTTAATACACTGATTTTTTTTTGGAGGAAAAACTTAATCAAAGTGATATAGAATCAGCCTTTTTTGATAAAAAAAAACTTACTACTGTACTTACGGTACTATTTTACAATTTGACTTTAGCTTGTCTGCAGTCTGAAGTGTAGAATTTAACATAAATTATTGGTGCCCTGCTCTACATATCCCACAAACAATTCTGTTCTGGTGTAATAAGTAATGTCGCGACAATAAGTTCTATCATGGAATCATACACCAGACAAGAAATTAGACTATGACCTAACTAATGTGTTCCAGGAAGAATAAAAATGAAAACAATTCTATCTTACAGATATGAACTATTAAAGCTTGAATCATGATACTGATTTTTAGATTAAGAGTTTCCTTTGGCAGGATAAAAAGGTAACAATTAAAGGTCCCCAAAATTTCATTGTATATGTACCTTACAATATGTTCTTGCCACTGTGGGTTCTTAAATAATTTGTACAAAGGATTCATATGAAGTTTATGCTAAAACTGCAGACGGATAAGAAATGCTTCAATTTGCAAATAATGAATCCTGCTAGTAAGATTCACTTTTGTATAAAATAATAATACATTTTTATTATCTTTGCTAGTTTGTTATGATAATAAATTATAGTTAAAGCCTTGCGTTAGAGATCGTAAAAAGTCAAAAACAATTTACATTTATGGACGGAGTATAAAATAGTGCTTAAACCATTATTTATTATTGAGAGATAAGGTCATAAACTCACAATGCACGTAGAGATAATAATCATGAGATCCGCTGTCCCGCCCAGAGCCCCTCCTTCCGCCTCCAGTCCCCCGACCCGGGTTCCCATTTTCCTATGTGTTATCAATGTTTTAAAACTAACTCGTGTCTAAGGTCTAAACACAGTACAGCCCATCCCTACCTACGCAAACAGTATCTCTACTAATATAAATTTGCAGTTGGTGGCAACGATCCGTTCTTCCTAATCCCCCATATCACCAATAATGGTCAGTCATTATAGCTAATTATTCTTTTCTGATTTACAGCCATCTATATCTCTCTAAATATGGCTGATTATTATAGCAAAAATCTCTCATTATTGCTGGTAATTAATAGACGGGCAATCATTCCTTTTGTACTCTATATATGCTGTACAGTTTTCATAGAATCAATCAAAGAAATTCATTCAAGATCTCTCATGTCGTGCCGCCGCGGCGAATGAACTCGATGAATTGGCCAATAGGTGACGGACCGACGTACATGGCCGCGAGGCGTAGGAGGCCGAGTGCCGCGGTCAGTGGTAACTGCAGCCAGAAGGAAAGCCAGAACGTGATGCCCACTGGGTGCCGTGACCCCAACGCCAGCCAGTTGGACGTGAACAAAGCGTACGATGCTTTAGCGCGGTTGCCCGGCAACACCAGTGGGACGTTGTCGATGGTGAGAGAGTCATTGGCATACCCTTGGAGATAAACGGGTTGATCCAGCTGAACGTCACGAGAGAGAGGAACGATGCGGTGACGTACAGCGTGGCGGGCGTCTCGACGCTGATGTTTTTTTGTTCACTTTCATGGGCTCCCACATCATGGCCGGTGAAGTCAGTGATGGTTAGGTACGCTAGAGGCATGGAAACGAGTAGGCCGGCAAAGGCAAGAGGGTCATCTGGGAAGAGCAGCGAATCGTTAGCGCAGCGGACCACTGCCGAAATGAAGAAGAGCTCGGCGCCGAGGGTGGTGGCGATCTAGAAGACGCAGAGGTGCAAAAGGTGGGTGGCGGCGGTGGCCCCTTTCTCCGAGATGACTGACCACGAGGCTATAGCGTTCGCGACGAAGTGGGCGGCGAGGAAGGCAGACTCCACAGCGCGCCATGACGTGCTCGGCAAGAGGAAAAACGCCAGCGTGAGGAGGACGGCGGATGCCGCGGCAAACGCCCCAAGCGCGACCGCGTAGCGGCCAGTGGTCCGAATGGCACTGGCTTCGGCAACAGCGCCTTGTGCTCGTGGGAAGTCCCCATGTCGCCTCTGCAAAGGCGATGGATGACGAGGACGAGCGAGGCGACAAGGAAGACGAGGTCGACGGCGCCGAGGAGTGCACGCTGCAGGCATGGCAAGAGGAAGAGGAACGCAAGCTGGTAATATAAATTGCAAAAAAGGATAAAGATGATTGATTGATTTTTGAGATTGGTAATATATATTGCTACATATAATATATTTGATTTTAATTCATATCGGAGAAGAAACCATAAAATTTTTTGTAATCGAGAGCAATAGATGTTTGATCTTGTAGCACAATTTTCTTTTCTTGCTTTAAATTTATGTTCTGTTGCTAATTTTATTTTTCGTAGCAACGCACGGACATTGATCTAGTTAGCAATTAATGCACAAGTTAATTGAATATGGCCTTTTGTCGTCATCGTGTCTAAACGAGTCATTGGCATCGTAGTGTTGTGCTCATGTCATGCGCAAGTGACGCCTGGATATCTTGGCCTCGATGGCTAGCGGGCAGAACAACAGATAGGCAACATCGATCACACAGTTACTACTGGACATGGTTAACAAAACTGTGAAAAATCGCTCGAAAATCACGGTTTTCGACTTTATCGTTTCGGTTCGAGATCCAAAACTGCTCGGTAAACCATTCTAATTTTTAAAAAATTTAAAATTTTAAATTTTTTGAAAAAAATTATGTGAGCGGTTTTTCGTGAAAACCACGGTTTTCGTCAAAAACCGCTCAAAAACCATTTTCGAAGAACATTCAATTGGTTAGGTCGGTTTTTCTCGAAAAACCGCGGTTTTTGATTTTTTTTTTCAAATTTTTTTCAATTTTTTTAAATTTTCAACTCTTTCGGTTTTTGAGCGGTTTTTGCAAAAACCATACCATAAAAATCGAACCGATTTTCGCGGTACGGTTTTGTAAACCTTGCCACTGGAGGCTTCTGTGGAGGCTGACGACGGCACTATCGAGGCAATAATAGTAGAGTTGTAGAAACACCCTTAACGATCAATGGTTAGATCTAATTTTAACTATTCATTATATACTACTAGCATAATTAAACCGTAAAATTTCTTTAGGGATTAGCAAACGATAAGCATATTCCCACGCAGGACGAGGTGTAGCATTTCCCTCCCGTAGGAATAAGTGAGGTACAGTGTAAGACCCATATGAAGCGCCGGAATTTCATAGGATAATTTCATACAAATTTCATGTACAAATTGTGCGCCTAAATTAGTCTGAGTATGAAAACATATTCTAGACACTGTTCTGGTGGCACAATCCTATCTGGAGTACAGAATCCATTTTGTTCTGACATTAAGGTTCACACTTTTGTATCCCAAGTTCCCAACAATTGTACTCCAAGATATCATATATACTATGTTGAGAATTTAGACATTTTCCGATTAAATTCTAATATAAATCATGAACAAGATGACGAAATTAGCATGTATATCTCTAATATACTAGATAGCACGAACATCATGATCATCTTGATAAACATGATTAACCACGAGGTTAGGACAGATTGAACGCATCGAGCGAAGAGGACGACGACGCGTTGCGGTGCGGTTGCGTTCTCGTGTCGACGTAGCGAGATGTGGTTGCGGTGTTGACGAAGTCGACGTTGGGACGGCGCGTCGCAGAGCCGCTGCTATGACGACGCCCAAAGAGCAGAACAGAAGATGAGCCGTGATGACGATCTTGAGCAAGCCGCATGAGCGCCTTCAAAAACCTTATTCGCCTCTCCGTGCAGATCTCAAAGACGGCGGGTTCCGGAGATCGCTCTCCCGATCGCAGATGCACGCCGGCACTCGGGATGAAGAAGATTACAATGGCGGCAAGAATGAAGCGGTGGCAAAACCCTAACGATGTGTGCGTATCTCTCTACACGGGTGCACGATGCAGATTTATAGGGTTACGCCGTAATCGCGTCCCGAACGTGACTCAAGACGTGCCACGATCGGAGTCCGTATCTCATACCGCAAACGTGACTATCCCGAGTAGCAAAAAATAAACCGCAAAGGAGGCTGCGCTCTGCGCAAGGCCCCGATCGGATTTCGGGGACCATTCACGCAGTCAGACGCTCACGCGCTTCGCGCCCGCCTGCCAGCCCGAGCCCGAGCCCGGCGAGGCGAGGCGAGGCGCTGTGTGGGCTTTCTCCTTTCTCCCACATGGTTCTAGGAAGGTGGAGAGAACTCTCCTTATAAGTTGGTCATCCTCCACCTCCACAAGCAATATGGGACTATTCATAGTGCACATGCCTCCTCATGAGTGGGCCTTTGAGATTTTCTAGGAATTATTTGTCTCAATTAAGTGGGCCAAGCCCAAATAATCCAACAATCCCCACCAGATCTCAAAGTCCACTTAGAGATTTGCCAATACTCACTCGTTTGTTTAATATACCAAATAAGCCAAGAGAGACTGTAAGTTGAACTTGCGCTAGAGCTCTAAGTTACACCCATTCACAACTTGAACAATGGACTATGCCTTGAATTGCAAGTTTTGTGTGAACAGTTTCACTCAAAGTCATAATCGACACTGGCCGCCAAGAGCCTTCTCCGCTGGTGGAGCATATGAGTCATACTCCATGGTCTCTTCATGAGCTTACTAGAGATCACTCAAGTCTCATAGATCATGATTTTAGACAATCGGGCTCATATAGGTGTGTTCTTTCAAGAATGCTCAGAGAACAAAGATCTTCGCTAGTTATAGCCAATAGAAACACATTAAAGCATATTGCCATCCTGCCTTACAAGATTTTGAGAGTATTGCATCTTCACTTAGAGGGGGTACATGACATTTCCTCGGCCGCCAATAGCTTGTTTTACCCAGACCCAATTCACGGATCTCCAATCACAAAGGCTAGGTTACCACTATTGCAACTTATATGGGTCTCATACCCATCTCCTCGATGCACCTTCTATCACATTCCGTGATAGTCCCTTCGTAAAGGATCCGCCAGTTTTTGTCTGCTTGAATATAAGTCACACTTATAACTCCTGAGTTTCTCAATTTCCGATTGCACTTACCGTCTTTTAACGTGTCTTGATGACTTCAAGATTATTCTTAGCATCGTTCACTTTAGCAATCACAGCATTGATTATCACATTCATAAGGATAGCCGGTATTGGTTTTTCAACCATCGGCAAGTCCATCAAGAGCTCACGCAACCAACTGCCTCTACAAATGGTCAGATCTAAAGCAAATGAGCTCCGCCTCCATGGTTGACCTTGTCAAGATGGTTTGTTTGCAGACCTCCATGACATCGCACCACTACCAATGGTAAACACATATCCACTTGGTGGCATAGAGCTCATCTACATCGTAAATCCAGCCGAGTCATCAGATCCTCAAGCAATCGCGGGTGCCCTCAATAGTGAATCGCATAACTCATAGTACCTTTCAAATAGCGATTACCCTTTCAAGTGCATGCCAATGATCGTAACCCGGTTTGACATGAACCTACTCAATTTGCTCACAAAGAAATGATATATCGTGTCTCGTTGCACCAAAGAAGATACATGAGTGAACCGATAATCGAGAATATCTCAATTGGTTTAAGCCAATTCTCTTATTCTTTCTCGTCACACTTCGATCGTAAGGAGTGGGAGAAGGTTTGTCGTCCATAAAGCCAAACCGGCTCAAGACCTTCTCCACATAGTGGGATTGCGAAAGAGTAATCCCACTCTCATCCTTAATGAGCTTGATGTCTGAATTACATCGCTTTCTCCCAGATCTTTCATATCAAATTTCTTTGATGAAAAGACTTGACCTCATTGATTACATCAATATTTGTGCCAAAGATCAAGATATCGTCCACATAAAGGCACAATATAACTCCTTCACCCCCACCATAGCGATAGTATACACATCTATCGGCCTCATTAATGACAAAGTTCGCAGGTCAAAGTGGTGTCGAACTTCTCATGCCATTGCTTAGGTGCTTGTTTCAGCCTACAAAGATTTCAATAATTTACACACCTTGCTCTCTTGACCCTTTACTACATACCCATCAGTCGCTCCATGTAGATTTCCTCATCTAACTCTCCATTAGGAAAGCTGTCTTCACGTCCATCCGATGAACGAGAAGACCACATGAGGTAGCCAGGAAAGTAAGTACTTTAATGGTGGTCATTCTAGCAACAGTGAATAAGTATCAAAGAAATCTTCGCCTTCTTTTTGGGTGTAACCCTTAGCCAAGCCGAGCCTTGTACTTCTCAATAGTACCATCAGCCTAAGCTTCTTCTTGAACACCCACTTACAACCCACAAAGCTTACAACCATAGGGCGTTCAGGTCACCTCCCAAGTCCCATTGGCAGAATCGAGTCCATCTCATTCTCGACAGCTTCTTTTTCCAATTATCTCAGATCCGGAGATGCATATGCCTCTGCAATAGACGGGAGTATCATCCACGAGGTACACAATGAAATCATTGCCAAAGGATTTTTCAATCCTCGGCCTCTTGCTCTTTCTAGGAGCTTCATTGTCATCCTCCTCTAGGATTTTCTCAAGTGGTTGCTCGTAAGACTCAACAGTGTAATAGTCTCGTGAATTATCTCGTAAGAAAATCTAGAAGTGCTATGCATATCTTTCATCGAAATATATTCTCAAAAACGTAGCATCACGAGACTCCATAATAGTATCAACATACATATCGTGCACATCGATTTAACTACTAAAATCTATAAGCGATGCTCACCGAGCATATCCCGAAAGACACAATCCATCGTCTTAGGCCCGAGCTTACGCTTTTGTTAATCGGTACATTGACTTTCGCCAAGCATCCCCATGTGCTAAGTAAGAAAGTGATGGTTTTCTCCCAACCCACTTCTCGTAAGGGTCTTCTCCATGTTTCATTGGGAACTCTATTCAGACATGACATGAAGTCAACACTGCCTCCCCCACCATGCCTTAGATAAACCAAAGAAGTGTCTAACATGGCGCTCACCAAGTCGGCCAACAGGCGGTTTTTCCTCTCGGCAATCCCGCTTGATTCGGTAGTAGGAGGTGTCCTCTCATGAATAATACCATGTTCGCATGAAATCATCAAAGATTTTGGGAAAAATTCACCACCACGATCCGACCTAAGACGCTTGATCTTTTCTCTAGTTGATTTTCAACTTCACTTTATAGATTTTAAAGTAGTCTAGTGTCTCGTCCTTAGTTTTCAACAAGTAAACATAGCAAAATCTAGTCGCATCATCAATCAATGTCATGAAATATCTCTTTCCACCCTTTGTCAACACACCATTCATCTCGACAGATCGAATATATGAGTTCTAGAGGTGCCAAGTTCCTCTCACCGCCTTTGTGAGGCTTTCGAGGTTGCTTCGATTGCACACAACTATAGCACTTAGAACCTTTGGCAATAGTGAAATTCGAATTAAACTCATGCCGAAAGCCGATTCATAAGACCAAAATTAATGTGGCATAAACAAGAGTGCCAAGTACTCGCATCATCATTAACACTACCACATATATGGTTCACAGACTTATTATTGAAATCTGAAAGGGAAAAGCGGAACAAGCCTCCGCACTCATAGCCTTTACCAATAAATAGTCCATGCTTGGACACAACTACTTTATTGGACTCTAACACTACCTTAAACCCATCTCGCATAGAAGGGAGCCACTAACGAGATTCTTGTTGATAGAAGGACATGTTGCACGCTCTCACCGCACGATCTTTCCAAGTGAACTTCAGATCCACTGTGCCAGTGCCATGAACAGAAGCATGTGACCCATTCCCCATCAGGACGGAAGAATCCCGAATGACCTGATAAGAAGAGAACATATTGATGTCAGAACACACATGAACGTTAGCACCCGTATCAATCCACCAACTGGAAGATTGAAATACTGAGAATACAGAAGGTAAATTACCATACCCTGCGTCTCCAGCATTGCTAGCGGTCACTGTGTTGACAGCCTTGGACGCTTGTCCACTGCTGGGTTTTTTCCTCGACGGCCTGCACGATCAGGCGTCCTTGAAAAGTGTCCGACCTCACCACATGTGAAGGTGTCACCAAATTTTGTTCATCTTCTTCTTCTTGAAGTTGGTAGTCTTGTTAGGCTTATTTTTCCCTTTGTTCTTGCCGTAGTTCTTCTGAACCATGTTGGCGCTGGACTGGCCCTCGACTCCTTTACCATTGAAATCCTTAGCCCGAGTCTTCTCTTCAACATCAAGAGACGCTATCGGTTTTCGATCGATATCTTTGTCCTCTTATGTTTTAGAGTAGTGCCAAACTCCTCCACGAAGGAGGAGTTTTGCAATGATGCAACCGCCACAAAAGGATCGTAAGACACATTCCAGAGTTCGAAGTTTCTTGACAATGCATCAGATCTCATGGGCTTGCTCTACAACAGAGCGATTATCACCATCTTATAGTCATGAAAATTCTCCATGACATACAGCTTCATCGCCCGCATCCGATGCATCGAACTTGGCGTCAACAGATCCCACAAGACCTTGGCGTCTGTTATGTGCATGTACACATCACACGACGATCGGCAAGAACACTAAGAATGCATCCCACTAAGAGAGTATTGGCATCCGTGAAACTCTTCTCGCCGCTTTCGGCGAGAGATCACCTTCAGCTTGCCTTTACTAACCCGAATACATTCATAGCCGAAGCAGGCGTGACCTTGACTTGCCACCTCTTAAAGTGCACACCAGAGAATTTCTCCGCCTCGGTCGTCGGCAAATCCAGCCATTGTTAATCCAGTAAAATATCTACAATAAGGTTTTTGGATTGTTGAGAATTTAGACATTTTTCAGATTAAATTCCGAATATAAATCATGAACAGCATGACAGAAACTAGCATGTATATCTCTAACATACTAGATAGCACGAACATCATGATCATCTTAATAAACATGATTAACCACGAGGTTAGGACAGATTGGACCATTCTGCCGCACGCCCGAGCCCGGCGAGGCGAGGCGAGGCGAGGCGAGCGCGCGCGTGTGGGCTTTCTCCCTTTCTCCCACATGGTTCTAGGAAGGTGGAGAGAACTCTCCCTTATAAGTTGGTCATCCTCCACCTCCACAAGCAATATGGGACTATTCATAGTGCACATGCCTCCTCATGAGTGGGCCTTTGAGATTTTCTAGGAATTATTTGTCTCAATTAAGTGGGCCAAGCCCAATTAATCCAACATACTACTCCCTCCTATTCACAAAAATATGTCATTTTGGGATATATGCATTCAAAATTTTGAAACTTTGGTTATTGACATCTTTTTAAATGTTGAGATTGGATACATGAAAATCACATTTATAGATTCGTCTCGAAAAGTGTTTTCATAATAGTATAATTTTATTATGTTTCATAAATATATTATAATAGAAATTAGTTGTAAAGTTCCATTTTGGAGATTGTGTCAGTGTCTGTTTCTGTGAACTGGAGGGAGTTGACAACAATTGATGATCAGGTTTGATGACGGTTGAGAGAAAATTTATAATTTTCCTCTACTGTTTGTTGTTACAAATCATTTCAGGATTCAAAATTTGTTTCACATTATAAGTCATTCCAACTTTTGGAGGCAAATTTGCAGAGGAAGAGAGGTGTTTGTTCTTTTGCAGTTTTTTCTACAAACCGTAATGTTAGATACCTTCTTTTGCAGTTTTTTCTACAAACCGTAATGTTAGATACGTTTTTTGTTACACCGTAAAATTAAACTGTGTCTTTAGAAGCGATAACTCATACCTTCGATCACAATGAAATAGAAACGTACTGAAAATAAACACGGTAGATTGTCACGACAGTTCATTAATTCATGACAATCCATTTCCTAGAAGCATAATAACAAACCACCCTATTCGACTACAGGATCCATTCCGACAGTGAGTCATAGATTCATACTTTTGTACCCAACACACACTGTTATTTCATTGAAAAAAGAGTTTTTTCTACTGCACTCTCCAACACACTTTTATATCCACTTGTTCTTTGAGACTGCGGGAGCATGTAAGTCCACATATCGTTGTCTTGATAAAACACTGACCTTTTGATGGTTACACAAATTTTAAAGCACAAATCAAGGATGAAGTTTAACTACTTACCACTTCAAATAATTCAAGATTTGTGCAACTCTCGTTGAGAAATTGTTTGGGTAGGCGGTGATTAGACCTAATTGCATAGGTAATTCCAGAGACGTATGCCTGCAGACCTATGGATCAGCTTGTTTAGCCCATCTTGTTTTTTTTAGACCAAATCTTGTTTTTCAGGTAGAGAATGTATGGTAACGTAGAAATTCTGTTGTGCAGATAGAAAAACATGTACTAATCCTTACATATGACCTAGATCAGAGTGAATCATTGCCGCATCACCTAGCTAGTTTATGCTTTAAACTTCTTTCACTAAACCTTTTTTTGCCTTCTGCAGCATCAACCACATACCCTGACAGATCCAACTGCTTTTCCCGCTGCACCTACTAATCATACTGCAGGAGGAAATAATGAACAACAGCAGCAGAAAGTGGCTAGCTTGAACATTTTTCGTAATGGAGTATCCACTGATCCGCCGCTGTATCCACTTGGCGAGGTATGGTAAAATTTGACGTAGAACAAAGGGGACCACAAAACCAGCGTTGGTTATCCGGTTAATCACTAACTAGCTACCTTGATTTTACTAGGTTGTTCAACTAGCTTCTACGAGAAACCCCCAGCTACAACAGGCACCTTCTCCAAAGGACACGCAACCTTCTAAGTTCACGGAATTGCAGTCTCAGATGTATCAGGTACTAGTTTAATATACTAAAATACAAGGCCATATTTTTTTATCAAAACTGTATAAATGAGATGATATTCCTTTAACTTGTACGCAGCTACAAAACGGCATGAGCCATCAAACGGATGAACTAAATGACCAGGCACAGCAAATGAACAAAGCTACTGAGAAGTACGTTTTTCACACTGGATTGATGACAAGCCCCTCACAGAACTGGAATGATGCGAGTGTGGCCAATGTCCTATATTCATTTATTACATCAACAAAAGACAAGGAGTCACTGGAGTAAGGATAAAATTTTATATGTAGCTTCTTGTTTTCGTCTTCCACTGCAAATACTAACAATTATCGTTCACAGTAAAATTTGGCTTCGAAGCTCTCATCCGTCCTGCATATCAATAAGTCTACGGACACTTCAGGAAACAATTCGATTGGGAGGTCTGATGGACACTGACAGCTTGAACTTTGCTATACGTAAGCTGTACCTTACCGAAGTGGACAGGCCTATAGACCCAAAATTCCTAGGTCGGAGGCATTTTCTAAACCTCGACTTTGGGGTAAGTCCATATATTTTGTGCATTCAAACAAACTCCGAGATGTCCTTCAGTATACTTACAAAAATTAGTATTGTCAGAGGTTTGCCATGGCCAGGGAACATTGGCACCCTAAAGATCATGTTGCCCAGTTCAGGAGGCCTGAAATAGTATATGATGTTTTACAATGTAGCATGGTGAGGTGCACCTAATTTATCGTTCGGATTACAACCATTCTTTTATCACCAACATGCTAAAAATTAATTTTTATCCAGATATTAATACCAGTCTTCCTTTCCAACCACTACGCACTATATGCGTTCGACATGAAGCATAAGAGGAAATGTGTGTTCGATTCAATCGGCGATAAAGAGACTTTGTTATCTAGACATAAGGAGCCCTTCTGGCCATCTCAAATGGTCTATCTCAATGCATGAGACTAGCATTCAGTGAATGGGACGAAGACATATTGAAATGGGACTTTGAATTTGCGTCGGACATACCACAACAGCAGAACGGGTCAGTTAATTAGTCCTCATTGTTTGCATTAGACATCCATATCAAATAAGCAATCCTTAAACCGAGCCGCTAATTTCTTTTCAATAACCAGGTTCGACTGTGGATTCTTTGTCTTCAATTACATGTGCAGTTGGGATGGCCGCAGCCTAATTAATCCTATAAGTGAGGTAACTATGCTACAATATCCTTGCCTAATATGATTCCTATTTCGAAAACTAACTTGCATTGTTCCTATGCAGGATTCCTACGAGCTAAGAAAGCAATTCATGTTACACTTATTGACCTTTAAAGATAATGAGGCTAAGCTCCCAGATTCTGTGCTCCAGCAGCTTAGCTCCATCAGGCATTGCACGAGTAATTCGGTTCAAAACTATCAACAGTTATGTCCTCAATCAGATGAGGCCCTGACATTGACAGGTCCAACTTCTAATCATGCTGACGGAGGAAATGAAGAACAGCAGCAGAACGTGCCTAGCGAGGACGGACATCGTAATGGAGCATTCACTTCGCCACAGAATCCACTTCAAGAGGTAACATTTAAGAATGTACTATCATGCGCGGTGGAGGTTAACTGTTGGAAATAATGTTGAATAAGTTAGTTAGTTGTATAGATTCGATTGTACAAATCAAGTCTAACCAACTAACTCAACTAACTTAGTATTATTTCCAACATTAACCGCTTAATCACTAACTGGCTAATAGAATGTAATGTCAAGATTTGTGCAACTCCCATTGAGAACTTGTTTGGGTAGGCAGTGATTAGACCCTATGCATAGGTAATTCCAGTGACGTATGTATGCTGAACTATTGGTCAGCATGTTTAGCCCATCTTGTTTTTTTAGACCAAATCTTGTTTTTCATGTAGAGAATGTATGGTAACGTAGAAATTCTGTTGTGCAGATAGAAAAGTTTTTGCACAGTGAAAATGATATACCAAATGATCAATTCTGCCAACTGGAAGCCGAAGAGTTCAACAAATTTCTCGAATTAACTCAGGTACCAGTTTAATATACTAAAATACAATGCCATTTTTTAAAATACTGTACAAATGTAATAATATTCGTTAAACTTGTATGCAGCCACCAACTGGCATGAGCCGTCAAGCAGATGAGCCAAATGACGAGGTACTGGAAAGGAACAAAGCTAACGAGAAGTGCGTTTCTCACACTGGATTGATGACAAGCTCGTTACAGAATGCGCATGAGGTAACATTTAAGAATGTAATATCCTTGCCTAATATGATTCCTATTTCGAAAACTAACTTTCATTGTTACTATGCAGGATTCCTCCGAGCTAAGAAAGCAATTCATGTTACACTTACTGACCTTTAAAGATAATGAGGCTAAGCTCCCAGATTCTGTGCTCCAGCAGCTTAGCTCCATCAGGCATTGTACACGTAATTCGGTTCAAAACAATCAACAGAAATGTCCTCAACCAGATGAGGTCCTGACATTGACAGGTCCAACTTCTAATCATGCTGACGGAGGAAATGAAGAACAGCAGCATAATCCACTTCATGAGGTAACATTTAAGACTGCACTATCATGCGCGGGTGGAGGTTAACTGTTGGAAATAATGTTGACTAAGTTAGTTGAGTTAGTTGCATTACTACAGGAATGTATATTAAAACGGTTTTGCTAGGCATCGGACGTCCTAACACCTCGTAACATTTTTTTCTACACGTGCAACATTTTCTACCAACGTGTGCAACATTTTTTTTCGACAAATGCTACAGTAAACGAATGTTGCAAGCGTTCAAAAAAAAATGTTACACGCGTTGGTAACAAATGTTGCAGGAGTAGACAAAAAATGTTTCAAAAGGCGTCCAAAGAAAACAAAAAAATCGGACGTCCGGACAGTAGTATTCGCCATATTAAAATCGATTCTTTTTTGTCATTAGAGTCAATTCTAGAGGCGATACAAAGTCTTTAGATAATGATTAGGAGCTATCATAGTTGGTTTTGACCCGATTATGACAGAACCTCATCACAATCGATTTCTACCGGGAATCGATTGTGATAACCCTCTCAGTTCTTATAAGGAACCGATTGTCATAATCAGTTTCTTATAAAAACTAATCGTGATGAGGGAATCATCACAATCGATTCCTTAAACATAAAAGGTCATCACAATCGATTCTTTTAAGGGACCGATTGTGATAAGGGGGTCATCACAATCTGTTCTGGTGTGCCATTTTTTTTTTTTGCATATTCTCAAAAATAGCATATATTAACAGTGTATATATATATATCACATTCACGAACACAAAATCGAGTCTAACCAACTAGCTCAACTAACTTAGGGCCTATTTGTTTTAGTTTTGGATTCTCTAAAAACTGATTCTGAATTGTGGTTGTAGAGAAGCTAATTCTTCAAAAGCTGGAATCCAAAAGCACATATGAAATGGATTGTGGATTTTAGTGTAAATGGGTGGGCTAGATTGTGAGAATTGAATTCTAAAATCAAGCTGTTTGTTTTTTATTCTACTTCTGAAGTTAGAATCCAAAATTAGAAGCTGAAACAAACAGACCCTTAGTATTATTTCCAACATTAACACCTTAATCACTAACGGGCTAATAGAATGTAATATCAAGATTTGTGCAACTCCCATTGAGAACTTGTTTGCGTACGCAGTGATTAGACCCTATGCATAGAATTTAACATAAATTATTGGTGCCCTGCTCTACATATCCCACCTAAACAATTCTACATATCCCACCTAAACAATTCTGTTTTGGTGTAATAAGTAAAGTGGCGACAATAAGTTTTCATGGAATCATACACCAGACAAGAAAGACTATGATGTCGCCTTAGGTGTCCCGATGTTTCGATGAGAGGGATAGTTTTCGATTTGGTGGAGAAGACGTTGACAATCCGACTACAACTGCACTGGACGGTTGCGCCTTAGCGATCGATACACCCACTCCGACGGTTGTTGATCTTGCCAGGGCGCAATCAACTCTGTTCTGCACGTAATCGAAGAACGAGCAAGAACAAGATGAGAAGTAAACAAACTTCACGAAATTAAAAGATGAATCAATCTGATTAAAAACACGATGGAGTTCTGCAGTCGAGGAACGGGTGGTCTAGCCGACACACGCGATCCGCGAGAAAGGTAGCGACGCTAACTTTCATCTAAACAAAACTCAAAACCCTAAGTGAGAGGGCGGCTGACTATTTATACCCTAAGAGACGCACAGGTTGGCCAAAACATGGGCCAAACCAATACAACTCGGATAACAAGGCCCGTAGCCCCAAACTGACTCGGACAGCAAAAGTAGTCTCCATTGTTTTGCAATTTCCCGTTGACTCAGAAGGAATTTGAAGGTGATTTCGGATCCGTTTGAAAGAGGATGAGCAGATCTTTCTATCCTGTACTCGTGGGCCTCCAGAAGTGCTCTAGATCAAAAGTTATGAATGTTTGAAGTTGATGCTGTCTGCGAGTCCGAATCTGACTTGGACTTCCTTCAAGCCTCCGACTTGGATTCGAGCCTCTTTGCGCTTGGTGGCGCTTCTCCCTAGTTCCTAATAAGAATAACATGATCACAAGAATTAAATAGCATTCCATTCACTAAATCATTAGTAGGAACACTTAGGAACGACTTCACCTGATAATTTAATTTGCGTGCACGAGCTCGAGTGAGTGGTCCTTGTACAACATGTTCATTCTGGGGAAGCGTGGTTATATGGGTGGTTGTATCCACTGTAGAGATGTCCTCATCAGACTATGACCAAACTACTTACACAACTAAGGGAGTTTCGATTCCATTTTGAACAACCATACCAGCATTGAAATCAACCCGTCCAAACATAGTACTTGACATCTATCTCGGGACTTTGGTATCGTCCACACCTACCGAGGAAGGTGTGTCTCAATAGTCAAGTAACGGCAACCGCTCGAGTTTATGCATTAGACGGTTGAAAGCAATTCTAGGTACCCAGATATGTGTCTAGTGCTAGTGTAGGGAGTATACACTTTATCCACATGACACATTCTAGCAATCATGTCAACCATATCTTGCCATACTCACCGCACCTGATTTACTAAATTGTGACAAAATCGTTCAACTAGCTAAAGTCTAGCCTTGCATGAGCCCTAGTGATGTTAAACCCTTACCATGGTCCGGAGATCCAGACATGCACACACTGTGCTAATGATGGTTTACACCCCATCAGGTCCTCTCCCAGGCAAGGTATACACCATTGTACTGGAATGCTTTGACCTCAACACCTCGGTGAAGGGAGCACCTACGAGTGACACCGTACCTCGATGTGCCCTTACTACTGCGGCCTACCAAAATACAAGGCTAAACCCTAGCTAATCGACTAAGTTAAGACTATCTCATACTAGCACGTGTGGTTGCACCAAATCACTTAGATGATAACATCAAGTTCGGTCTTTAACTGACCTGGGAGAGAATCTCCCCCTAACTACGTGTGAGGTCCCTCCTCACGCCTCAAGTTTAAGCAATAGCTCGCCCACATCTAAACCATATGTTTTGGGTTGGCTTTTTACCAAAATACATGGAAACCGTACCACGGTTTCAAACCATTAAACAAGATTGCTCAAGCTAGATAGAAATGTATGCCAACATTTAAAAGATGTTCTAGTAAACATGTCTAAGCATGTACATGAGATATTTTGCAATTATTACCTAAATAACACTAAGTAATGTCTACACCATAGCTAGGTTACTATGGTAGGTAATCAAACGTTAAGGTAAAGGTAATGCATACAATTGGAAAATAACTATCGCAACCCACAACATAGCAAGATTATAACATACACGCATGCATATAGTTTGATAAAACAACATAAACATCATAAAGTAATGGAATCAACATGATCAAATGAGAGTGTTTGCCTTGTTACTCGTCGTCAGAGACGTAATCAGGGTTGTAGTCGAGATTGTCATCAATATATTTCGAAACGTCGGCGTTTACGCGTTATGTAACAAGAACCGCGACAAAAAGCAAATAACAACTTATCAATAAGGGCAAAAAAAAATCAGATGTAAATATCAAATGAAACTTACCAAAGAAGAATAGGGTAGTTTTAGGGTTCCAAAGTTATCACTTGCATAATGATTTCATTAGCACTTTACTTATGTGAGGCCTTTGCATGAATATGCTACATTGATTCTTCGAATTCAAGAAGTTGAAAAAGGGGCTCGCCTGCCTCGACATTGAAGCAGTCAATGCGCGGGCGAGCAAACGGAGCAGTGGGGCGGCATCACTGGCTTATAGGCAACACAAAGGAGCAGTTGAGGCCGGGGCATGAGCGCTGCAGCATGGGCAAAGGGGCGGAGGGGGCGAAGCCGGGCCGACTGCAGGCACGTGGTAGGGGAACTCTGCCGCGGCAGCGCGTGGCTGCGGCGGGAGTGTGCCGCGGCAATGGCTGGGCAGAGGGGAGTGGCAGGGTGGAGAGAGGAGGGCTCTGGGTGGCTGGCCAGTGGGCCCAGGCCGAAGCATGGCCCACTAGCAGTGGCGACTCAGCGGCATTCCATTGAACAGTTCGCTGGCTACTGTAGCTTTGGTGTTTTTTGGACAGATTTATGTGTAGCAATTCAAGTGGCTCAACAATGGTTTTAGCTACTTAGTAAATTTCTGGAAATTTTTGTGTAGGTAGAGCTAAGACCTTAGTTTCCATTTTCTTTGGTTTCATCTCATTTCCTGATGTGATTTTCAAATGAAAAATCTTGAAATATTGCTGGTTTCATACGGTTTTGAATTTTAGGGCATTTAAATTCTGAGAAAAATTCTGGAAAAATTATATTTATTCATATAAACTATTGTATTATTTTTTTAAATTATTAGCCAGGTTAGTTTATTTGAAGTTTTTGAGAGTTTCTTTTAGATGTGTTAAATTAGGCATTAATGGTTATCATAAAAAAAACCTGAAAATAAAATGAAAAATTCTAGAGATAAATTCAAATGAAAATCCAAATATGCAATAACGATTATGGCATGCCACTTTATTCATTTTGCACAAATTTTGGGATGTTACAACCTGAGGGTAAGTGTGATTCACTCTTAAAATTTTCATACCGATGACTAGAGTTGTGTGAAATGTATAGCTAACACACACTGTTCTAATGTGGTCTATCGATTCGTATATGATATCTGTACTTGGTATAGCTGCAGGGAGCTCAGATATGCACCAAGCGATGCGATATTTCAGAGCATCAGTTTCAATACCTTCATGCTACAGGAGGGAACACATCTCAGACTGTACCCGATCCTGAACTGATCAAGATGATTGAGGTAAAAAATCGATCCGCATGGTCTAGGTAGAAATTTATTTGGTGTGTGAAATGCATGTTTTTACATATATAAACTGCATTGACCTTTGATGCTTCACTAACACACTGCTGGATTCTTCTTTGCTTATAGGTATTAGCAAAAGAAATGCATATTCCCACCCAAGAGCCGGTGCAGCATGTCCCTCCCGTAGGAATAAGTGAGGTACAACATGAGTGCTGTACTATTTAAGACTGTAATGTCATCACTTTCGATGTACAAGAAAGGTGGAAATCAACCAATCACTAACTTGCTAGGATGTTTAATTCTTCAGAATGATGCTGAATATGTTTCCGGTCGAAATCAGCTGGAAGAGCTCCCTTCGTATCCACTGACTGCTTATTCCGCAGGAGGGAATAAGGTATTGTTACTAAATGTAGAATATGGGGAGAGTACATTTCACAATATTGTGATAGATTGATCAGAAGGATCCAAACACACAGTATTTAAATGATGTACGATATTGTATCTTTGTTGTTTCGGGCCCTCTTTTAACTTGCCATGCATGGATGAACATAAATGTGCAATCAAGTAACGCATTATGAAGAATCGGCATGATAGCAATAATTAGAATGAATTAGTTTCCTGAGTGTCTTAGGCCATTCTTAATGCATAGTTTCATTTTCCAGTTTCCAAGAATGCCACATCAGATTTTGTCTAGGTAACTGTGTATCTCAGGTTTCATCTAGATGAAACTCTCTTATCTCCCATGAAACTCTCACTGCTGGGGATGTATATATCACAAGCGGTTCGAAACCGTTTTTAGAAGCGGTTTTAGAACCGCTTATAAATCACTGAGTGATACTCGCGTAAGATATCAAGCGGTTTTATAACCGCTTGTAGAAGTCACTTCAAAAGACAAATAATATTGTGAGGACTGGATTCGAACCCACGACCTCCTCACCCCTCCTCGTGACCCACGTCTCACCCATCTAACCAACCCACCCACGCGTGCTCTTTGATAGAGTAGGGCATGCATTCCTTTTATTATTTGAAAACTAGGCTTTACAAGCGGTTGGGGACACGAACCCTTCTAGAGCCGGCTCTAGAAGGGTTCGTGTCCCCAACCGCTTCTAGAGCTAGGGCTTTAGAAGGGTTCGTGTCCCGAACCGCTTCTAAAGCTCTAGAAGGGTTCGACACGAACCGCTTCTAAAGCTCAGGCTTTAGAAGGGTTCGTGTCCGAACCTTCTAGAGCTTCTAGAAGGGTTCGAGACACTAACCGCTTAGAGCTAGGGCTTTAGAAGGGGTTCGTGTCTAGAACCGCTTCTAAAGACCCTCTTTGGTCCGTTGCCCACGAACCGCTTGTGGTGCAGAGAGCACAAGCGGTACGCAACTAACCGCTTGTAATAGGCCGTTTGTGAAAGTCGATTCTGTACTAGTGTCTCTCTATCTCTCTCTTCATAATTACCTTGTCATGTCACCAAACATAATGATGTGTCATGTCATTTAATAAGAATGAAACCCCCACTGATAATGGCCTTAATACATATTGGAGTTGAGTTTCCTAATTGGGATTTCATCTACTGGACCGTACAAAATTGTTGCTAGTGAAACAGGAAACCAGACTAACTGCGATGATACTGTAGGATAGAAGGTACTACTGTTTATTATGCCTAATTAAGACTAAAAGCTGCTTGCTACTGAACATGTGGCCCAAGATGTAATTAGACAAGCTTAATTCATGAATGTATACACAAAATTGAAACTAACGGACTATATTTAATTGATAGATGTGCTTACTTGCCCTTCGCATGTGATCTCAGATACCTTTTCTGCAAGACATGCAAGTTCAGAGCAATGAATTTTTGCGGGAACTGCACGGCGTTCAGGAAAACCTGATTTACCAGGTATTATCCTCTTTGCGCAATTATGTCATCTTGCACCAACCTATTGTCCACGATGTATAATGCGGCATAAGCATTCTGCGGTATGTCTACTTATACCTGTATATCTCTCTGATCAGCCAAGTTTTATAATGTAGATAGAAGATAGAGCTAAACATGCTCCATCATAACTATTTTAATGGCCATAAAGCCATAAAAGCAAACCGTACCTATATGCAGTCTACGATAGTTTGTTCTGACACTGAATTTGAGATCTTGCACCCCAACACAGACTGCATACCTATATATTTGTTATCCATTTGTTCCCGAGTCTTGAGAGAGAGAAAACTTATATACATTAATTCAGTATTTGTTACTGATATGAATTTTCTTTTTACTTCTAAATTAAACTGTATTATTATTGTCTTGATCAAATATTTCAAATCAATTAGGAAACCAAGCATTTTTTGCCATATATAACTTATCAATTTAGTTTTTCGATTGGTTAGCAGACACCACTTCAAGAATCATCTTTGCCTATGCAGCCAATATCTCACACTGAAGGGGAGGTTTATGGAAATTGTGAAGAATATGAACGCCTCGGTGACATCGACTTGGCGCCGTTCACCTGAAGTTTTATTTCAGATTAGATCAGAACACAACTACAAGGAATGATATTTATTCAGAAACATGGGACCATTATCACGTAGATGTCTTTAAAAATAATCGAACTCGAATGTCATAAGTAGATATTGGTTTGTGGTATCTTTAATCTTTATTAACGTATAATTTCCGTTTTTAAGTCAATACTATTACAAAGTAACGTTTCACATTTGCATGGTTTGGAATTGTGCTGTATTCGGAAGTTTGAAACATATTTTTGTAATGATAATGAAGTCTAAGATACTGGCATGTATTGTTTGATCTCATTGTTGTAATTTTTCTCCCCACACGTCCTTTGTTGCATGTCTGCTGCTGAAAGCTTACAGATCTCCCTTCTACTTTTACACTAGTAGTTAATTTACCATCGCAATATCATCATTGGGTCATCATTGGCATGTGACGTTCTTCTGTGGCCCAAGTGGATAGTTCCTTGGGTATGCTTAGAGCATCTCCAAGGGGAGCCCTAAATAGGTTGCTAATTGTAATTATAGGGTTTTGATGGAAAAAAAGCACTCCAACAGAGGTTGTATTTTGAGAAAAATTATCAAAATAGGTTTAGAACTCGGAGCCCTGTTCCTATATTTAGCAACGCTCCTCTCTGGCCCTAATGAAGGGATGAATGAAGGATTGGAGATTTAGGGTCTAATTGCTGGAGTCAATAGCTATCTTGGGTCCTAATTTTTTTAGTTTAGGCCCTATTTTGAGGTATAGGACTCTATTTTAAGGCTTGACTATTAGAGATGCTCTTAGTCTGGGATTACTGATGTTGTTGAAGAGAGAGAGTTTCTGGACATGAACAAGTATCGTCTCTGCATGTTGTTATTCCGTGGTGTTCGAACAGAACGTCAAAATCTTTGGGACAATTTTCTCTTTATTACTTCTTGCTCTGTTCTCTTATAAAACTCAAGTCTACCCCTATATTTATACCCAAAACTACAGCCTTGTCCAATTAGAACAAGGAAGAGAGTTGGATTAGGATAAAGAGGTAGAATCCTATTCCGCTTATGAGGGCTGTAGTTTTGGGTATAAATACAGGGGTGGACTTGAGTTTTGTAAGAGAACAGAGCGAGAAGTAATAAAGAGAAAATTGTCCCAAAAATTTCAGTGTTCTGTTCCAACAATTGATATCAGAGCTTAGGAATTTAGATCATAAGCCGCTGCCCCGGGAGAAGAGACTCCGGGGGCAGCACCCGAGAAGCGGCATGACAACGTGGTGAGCAGAAGTCCTCCCAGGCGTCGCGAGAAGCGGCACCAGAAGATTCGACGCGAGAAAAGAAGTGCGGCGCTGTCAGGACTCCAGAATAATCTGATTCGGAACTAATTGGTGGGAGAAATTTGGGGAAAGAGGAAGAAACGTAAGGGAAAGAAGAACATAGCTAAGAACAAGACATAAGGGAAAGCACACGAAAACTTAGCATCTCATTTCCATAAAGATTCACTTTACAGATCAACTCCTTAAAAAGGGTTCAGAACAAAGACAATAGAAGACAGCTAGATTACCCACAGTAAACTATCTTAACCCCTAAGATGAACAGTAAGTCTCATCTTCAAACCCACACCGTTAGATCAGACTTAGGACATCATAGCCTTCAATTCTTCAGTAATTCTTTCAGTCATTCTTGACCCTCTATTTTACTTAATCAAACCAACATCTTTCAATCTGCACCGTCCAATTATAAAGTGTTTCAATCTCTAGTTATGTTCAGACTTCAAAAGAAAACCTTGAGAAGAACTTCAGGACTTCAGAATCTGACAATGCTTCCCCCTTAAGATCTTTGTCCTCAAGGATTAAAATTTGGAAACACTTTCTGAATGAAGTCAGCATCTTCCCAAGTGGATATCTCTGGAGAAAGATTAACCCACTGTACCAACCATTGTACCACTGGAGCATTGTTCCTGGGCACAACTCTCCTTTCCAAAACCCTCAATGGTTCAGTTAAAACATGTCCTTCATTATCTACCAGAGGTAATTCAGAACTTGGCACAACTTTAGGTCCAATGTGTTTCTTCAATTGGCTAATGTGAAAGATAGGGTGAATCGCACAACCATCTGGTAATAGGAGCTTGTAAGCTACATGTCCAACTTTTTCAATGACTCTAAAGGGTCCATAGAATTTCGAGTGCAACTTCAAGTGATTATGCAATCCTAAAGCATTATGCCTGTAGGGTTGCATCTTTAAGTATACCATATCACCTATTTCCACCTCCCTTTCAGTTCTGTTTTTATCTGTGAAAAATTTCATCCTGGATGCTGCTCTCTCCAATGAACTTTTGATGGTTTGAAATGCTACCTTTCTCTGCTGTGAAGCATTGTGATTTCCTTGTAAAGCTGCATCAGGAATTAGAGCCTCTGTTACTTGTGGAGGTTTCATTCCATACATTGCCTCAAATGGTGTTCTTCCAATTGAAGTATGAAATGAGGTATTGTACCACCATTCAGCCTGAGGTAACCACAGTTTCCACCTCTTAGGGTTCGCAAAAAACATGCACCAGAGATAATTTTCCAAACATTGATTAACTCTCTCAGTTTGTCCGTCGGATTGTGGATGATATGCACTACTAAATCGTAGTTTCACCCCCAAAGTTTTGAACAGTCCTTGCCACATCATACTTGTAAATATTCTATCCCTATCTGATACAATAGCTGATGGCAGCCCATGTCAGTTTGTCAATATTCTCAACAAAGAGATCCACCACATTTTGGACAGTATAAGGATGTTTCATAGCCAAAAGTGTGCATACTTTGTGAATCTATCCACCACCACCAAGATTACACTGTACTCTGCAGATTTCGGCAGACCTTCAATGAAATCCATTGAAATTTGAGACCAAGCAAGCTCAGGTACAGGTAAGGGCTGGAGCAGCCCAGGATATTGCACATGTTCAGATTTATTCTTTTGACAGATTGGGCAAATCTTCACATAATCACTCACCTCTATTTTCATTCGCGGCCAATAGAATAGCAGTTTCAACCGTTGATATGTGGCTCTCTCTCCCTAATGTCCTCTCAAGGCTGACGCATGGAAAGAATCCAGTAACTGATTCTTCAATTCAGTGCTATTCCCCACATACAATCTCCCTTTATACCTTATAATAACATTTTTCAGAGAAAAAGGAGGTTGTGCATTACTGCCAATACCCAACTTGGTTAGTAATTTCTGACACTTTCATCCTCCTCATAGCTATGTTGTACCTCTTCGATCCAAGTTGGTACCGCGGTAGTAATTGCCCAAATCTAGTTTATGACTGGAACTCTAGACAATGCATCAGCAACACGATTTTCTCTTCCTTTCTTATATTGAATTTTATAATTGTATCCAAGTAACTTAACCAATAGCTTATGTTGTATTCCTTCTATCAATCTCTGCTCATTAATAAACTGAAGGCTCTATTGATCCATCCTGATAATCAGTTCAGCCCCTATCAAATAATGCCTCCATTTCTTGAGTGCCAACAATATAGCTAGAGCCTCCTTATCATAAGTTGGCATGACTGCTGCCTTAGGGCCAATTGCAGTACTAAGGAATGGTATTGGCCTTCCAGATTGCATTCAAACAGCTCCAATTCCAAAACCACTTGCATCAGTTTCTAGAACGAAAGGTTGAGAGAAATCAGGGAGCTTCAACACTGGAGCAGTTGATAAGAGATCTTTAACCTTGTCAAATGCACCTTGTTGCTTATCTGTCCATTGGAAGGCATTATTCTTTAGTGCATCAAATAGTGGCCTACAAATGATCCCAAAATTCCTGATGAATCTTCTGTAATAACCGACTAATCCCAAAAATCCTCTTAACTGAGTTACATTTGTTGGAATTGGCCACTTCCTAACTGCCTCCACTTTATGTGCATCTGTAGCTACTCCTTCACTACTAATTACATGTCCCAAATATTCTACCCTCTACTGACCAAAGACACACTTACTTCTTTTGGCAAAAAGCTTGTTCTCCCTCAAGATTGTTAAGACTGTTCTCAAATGATTTTGATGCTCATCCAAAGACATGCTGAAAATTAGTATGTCATCAAAGAATACCAATACAAACTTCCTTAAATATTTAGCCAAAATTTTGTTCATGAGAGCCTGGAAGGTAGCTGGGGGGGCGTTGGTGAGGCCAAAAGGCATAACAACAAACTCATAATGTCCTCTATGTGTGCTGAATGTAGTCTTGCCAATGTCCTCAGGATTCATCAATATTTGATGGTAGCCCGATTGTAAGTTCAACCTTCATTAGTTATGGTTTTGGTGTTAATGACAAATCTAATATTGAGATTACCCATTAATGTGATTTTGTTATTAATGACAAATCTTATATCGAGACTAACTTGTCTATTTAGAATATCCTTGATTAGTCTCATCGCATGGATAAATGGAAAACCCAAAGTATGTTTGCGTATTCATTCTTAGTATTAGTTGCATACTTTGGAGTCAAGTTAAAGTATGAATGTCCCCATTATATTAACCACAAAATGTGCATCATGTTTCACAATCCATATATTACATGGATGCACACACTTAGGGGGAGTTTGTAGTTTAACTTGAAAGTCTCTTTGTATTGATCGATTCCTTATTGATACATATATGGATCAAGATAAAGAAACTAAATTCTTGAGTATATATTTGAATTGCCTAGTTATAAGTATACTCATGGTAATATAGGATATACTCCAATACGATCAAATTGAATATGTGCATATTATCAAGTCAATTATATTTATGCACATATACATGTGGGGTTTATTCTATAGTTGATGACTTAGAGTAATGATCATTTCCATATAAGCTTACACATAATGGATCATTATCTTCATCAACATGAGTATATGAAAACTTGTGTAGTTAATATATACTCACATCAATTTAAATGAAAATTTAAATTAAGTTCATTTGTCTTGTTAATCATTAAAGAACATTTCATCATGTGTTGATGGTGTTCCTTGATTAGTTAAGGACAAATGAATAGCTCTTAAGTATAATAAAGCATAAGTTGCATTATTGTACTTAAGACACAATTAAATCATTCAATTTGATTTAGGTTGTGCTCAATTGATCTAAAGGCATCCATTATGTGTTAATGGAGTGCAAGAGATAATTGAGACAACCATGCATCTTGGACTAACCATTTTATGAGTTGTGATTGAGTTAGGTACAAAGATGGATGAAATGATTGAGAACGGGATAAAGACGGCATCATGAGGTGATGGGCGTCAAGAGAAGATCCCGAAGACAGAGAGAAGAATCGAGTAATGATCCCGGGGGAGTTTAAGTGAAGATCATAAAGACCCCAAAGGGGATTGCTTGCGCGCGGCGGCGAAGGTATAATTAGATAGGCTAAGGACTTTGTAGTCTTTGAGTCTAAGGTTTTTATCGCCGTTCTATTAAGAGGGGTTGTCTCCTAGCTTGAGCTTCATCATGTGTTGGTGATCTCAATCCGCGTTCACTCGAGCTCAAATCATTTGGATTTGGTTTTTGCATGAGGGTTAACCATTTGGCATGTGTTGCGAATGGGTTAAGTTTATGCTTAGTTGTTATTGGTTTATGCTCTGATTTGTATGTGTTGCAAAGAGGAAGAGCATTTGCATTTGGTTTTCGCATAAAGCTTTGATTTGCATGTGTTGCAAATAGGATAAGCAATATGCGTTGGCTTTTACGTGAAGTTCACTTTTGCATGTGTTGCAAATGTTGAAGCTTCATGTTTTGGTTTCGTTCAAAACAATCTTACTAAAAATCTTGTGGTTGCTTGGAGCTAAGTTTTGCATGTGTTGCAAAAGGAGAGAGCTCAAGCATGATTTAGTGTTTGTGTGTTCGTATGGAGCTAGAGGCTTGCATGTGTTGCGAGTAAAGAGCTCATACGTGTAATTTGGTTTTAGTTGAAGTTTGGTTTTGGTGTTGCATGGAACTAGAGAATTACATGTGTTGCAATTAGAGAGTTCATGCACCTTGATTTTGTGTTGTTTGGAGCTAGACTTTTGCATGTGTTGCAAAGAGTAGTGCTCAAGCATGAAATTGTGTTTATTGAGTTATTTGCAAGTTCGTTGTGCGAATAAACTGAGGTTTATGAGTCTGGAATCCCGAGAGCATGTGAGTAGGGCTTGCAACGGGTGTTGGCAAGTTGACTGGGTCTCGTGTTGACCTTCACATGGCTAGGGGGATTAATCTCATAGACTCGGGTTTGATTTGCTTAATACGTTTTGCAAATAGATCTTGAGTTGATTGCGAAATGTGTTTTTGCAAGTTGATTTTGGTGATATTTAAAAATATCTATGGGTGCTTAAATCATGAAAATGGGTGGAGATTGTAGCCCTCGTGATAAGCTTCGCATAGAATCAAAAATTACCCAAATCGGAGTTCGGAGTAAAAAGTTATGAGTGTTTTTGTTTTGCTGATTTTGTATGGGCGGTTGGACCGGCCCGGGTCCGGTCGGACCGGCCGGCGCGCGGTGCAACCGGATTGGCTCCGGCTTGTTTTTTCCAGAACGTGAGTTTTCGACTCGATTGAAGGGCGGTGCGACCGGCCGGGGTCCGGTGCGACCGACCGTGCGGTGCGACCGGGTGGCGTGCGGTCGAACCGGCCATGTAACGGTCTGAAATCCGACCGTTGGTATGTGAGGGCCGGTCGGACCGGCCGGGGTCCGATCGAACCGGGTTTTTGCTGATTTCGCCCATTTTGCCCCCAACGGCTAGTTTTCCTTGGTGGGCTATAAATAGAGCCCTTGGGGGGCTTGGGCAGTATGTTGGTGCTGTGTGGGAGTTGTTTGCATGTGTTGCTCTTCTCCATTTGCCTCTTGAGCTTAAGAGTGAGTCTAATTGCATGTGTTGCAATTAGGAGTGGATTGAGTGACCTCTTGTGCATGTGTTGCACTTGAGGGAGGTCCTTGTGCATGTGTTGCACTTGGTGATTACCGGGAGCGCATTCGTTGTGCTCGGTGAAGTTCAAGCGAAGGAGCGGCTTGTTACTCTTGGAGGTTGCCGACTCTAGAGCGGCGTGGCGTCTGACGTGAGGAGCTCTCAAGGTGTGAGAAGCCCGGCAAGTTTGTGAAGGTTCGGGTTGAGCCTACGCATAGCGTGAAAACCACGACTAGTGGAAAGAGGTGGGTGCTCGAGCGGGAGCCGGTCCAAGTGGTTGGGCTTGCCTCAACGTGGACTAGGGAGACCGCAAGTCTCCTAACACCACGGAAAAATATCGTTTGTCTCTTGTCTCTTTATATTCTAGCATTTCTATTATTGTCATATTATTGATTGCTAGACCATACTAGAATTGCTTAGTGGTAATTGTTTGTTCAATATAGCAATTCTTGTTTAGAGACATAATTTAGTTAGTGCACTAGTGAGCCTAGTTGATTTAGGCTTTAATTGTCAAAACTGATTTATCGCTTCCGCATATATAAATTGATTAGGTTTTGACATAGGGGTTGATTAGAGTGAATTGAATTAGTGAGCGATCGAATTTCGTAAAACGCCTATTCACCCCCCCCCCCTCTAGGCGCATCCTCGACCCTACAAGTGGTATCAGAGCTACGGTCACTCTCATTTTAGGCTTAACCGTCTAGAGAGTAAAAAGGATGGCGTCTAGCGAACTAGTGCACTCACACGATCCACTCATGCTAAATGAATCAAATTATGCTCAATGGAAATTATTTATGATTGATCGTTTTAAATCCATGAGCCCACAAATTTGGTGGATCGTAGATGTCGGCTTTTCTTCTCCACTAAATGATATTGCTCCAACTAAAGGAGAGGAGAAATGCCTACATCTCGACGCTCAAGCAACTAACGTTTTATTTAGTGTTGTGAGCGTAGATATATTTAATCTCATTTGCAACCTCAAGAGCGCTCATGATATGTGGATCAAGCTTCAAGAAGAATTTGAATCATCCATATCAATTGAGGATTGCATTGAGGAAGATATGTCGGTTGATGATTCTTCATCGTCAACATCAAGTGAAGAACCGGCATCTCCATCAACCTCAACCTCCACCTCAAGCGATTTACGAATATTCACTTCCATCAAGAATCCGTTGCTTTGTGGCGAAAGGTAAAATTGAGGTATGTAATGATGAAGATGAAGATGAGCCCTCTTATGATGAATTAATGAACATGCTAGAGGAGCTAAATGAATTCCTTGGAAAGGAGAAAAAGAAATATAAAATTTTGAAGTTAGAACGTAACTCACTTCAAAATGACTATAATGTGCTTAAAGAAAATCATGAAAAAGTTCTTTTCAAGGAATTCTCTAAGTCTAGTGTGGATAGTGCTATTCAATGTAATTTAGTAGATGAATTGCCATGCTCAACTTCAAATTCTATAAATTCATCTAATAAATGCATATCCACTTCTAGCGATGATATACCTTGTTGCTCTAATTCAATTGCTAGTACTTCCTCTATGCTTGTTGAGACTAACCTTGTAGAGAAAAACAATGAGCTCAAGGCCCAAGTCATTAAATTGGAAAATGACTTGAAGAGGTGCGTAAAGGGTAAAGCCCTCCTCGACGAAATCTTCAGCAAGCCAAGGGCGCCTCAAGATAAGCGATGACTCGGCTACAACTCCAAGAGGGAGAATAGCAAGACGAGGCACAACGCAAGACACTCGAAGACCATCAAGTGCTTCGCTTGCAACAAGAAGGGCCACCTCGCCTCCGTGTGCCCTAATAAAGTGGAGATATGCCAAAACCATCCACATTGAGGCAAACCGGCAAGGAGCACAACAAGAAGGTCAAGAGAGGACCAAACGGAGTAACGTGCTTCAATTGCCGGGAAAATGGACATTTCGGTAAGGATTGTCCCAAAGGTATAACTCCTAAGCCTATTATTGTAAATGAAAATTATTTGCTTAGGAGTTGATTAGAGTGAATTGAATTAGTGAGCGATCGAATTTCGTAAAATGCCTATTCACCCCCCCTCTAGGCGCATCCTCGACCCTACACCGATCTCAGATCAATCTTGGAAAAGTACCTTGCTCCATACAACTCATCAAGTAAATCTTCAATTACTGGAATGGGATATTTATTCTTGATAGTGTTGGTGTTCAACTGTCGATAATCTATACACAAACACCAGGAACCATCCTTTTTCTTTACCAATATGGTAGGAGAAGAGTAAGGACTCACACTAGGTCTTATAGTTTCTGACTTGAGTAACTGATCTATAAGTTCTTCTATTGCATCCTTTTGGTGATGTGGAAGTCGGTAGGGCCGGATATTGACAGGTTTAGCTCCAGGAATGAGGGGAATGCAATGCACATGTTCTCTCTTAGGTGGTATCCCTATTACTTCTTCAAATACATCTGCAAATTTGTAACATCCCAATTTCTGATTTTCTAAATATTTGATATTGTTTTATTACAATTTATGATTTTTGTGAATTTTCTGGAGTTATCGGATTTTCTGAGATTTATTTGAATTATTTTTGAATTAATATATGGTCTTTATAAAAAGAAATATTTAAAATAAAGACTGCCCAAAAATATTTTATTTAAGTTTAGAAGGTCTCAAGTATTTCCGTAGATTTATTTTCTTTCTCTGGGATTGAACCGGATTAGGAATGGGCTGATTGATTTTGAGTGCGGTTCGGTTTGTGTGTCGCTGCATGCATCCAGCCGTAGATCCGGACTCGTGGAGGGATTTCCATTTTTTTTTTCTCCAGCACGTGACCGAGATGGACTCGAGCGCCAGTGCCAAAGCCATCGCTAGTTAGGAACTCCATCCGGGCAGGAGCGCAACTCGTGGCCGAGACAAATATGATTGGCGCCAACGTTGTAGACCAGTAGCGCAGGGTATACATGGCGATTCCAATTTCCGAGTTAGCGCAGGCGCCGAAGACTTCGATGGATTGGAAACCGTCCGGCGGAAAGTTCAACACGTAGCCGATTCAGAATATCCAGCGCTGCACCGTGCGGCTGGGATTTGAAGCGTGAGTTCCAGACTCTTGAGTTCGAGCTGTTTGCGCCGCCGCGTGTGTCGTTGGAAGGAAATCGCGTGCGTGGCGCTTGGCCGCTGGATTGGTCGCGAGTCGCCCATCCGGTTGACGTCTCGTCCTGATTAAACCAGCGTGGCCGAGTCAAACTCCCTGGCGCTGGCGCCGCAAGCGTCAAGGACTCGGAGTCCGCTTCCGGGTGGGAGACGTACGAGCGCTAGCTATTTAAATCAAGCGTCGGGCGTCGCTAGAACCAAGCAAGGAAGAAAAAAAAAAGAAGTCGCGAAGGAGCGTGGCGTCGCCTGGAAACCGAGCGACCAGAGAAGAGAAGTCGCCAGAGGAAACAGCGTAGCAGGAGACGGCGGAAGAAAAGGAAAAGGCGAGGAGGACTTCGGTGCTTCTGTTCTCGCGATGCTACAGTAACCGATGCTACAGTATTTCGAAGCTACAGTACACGTGGTAGTTTGAATCGGCTCTGGAGACGCAAAGTTGCTGAGAGAAAAGAGAGAGAGAGAGATTAGAGGAAAACTACAGAGATTATTTGAGGTTGGTTCTTTCATGAATAATTGCTCTCTAGTATACATGTTTAATCTAGTTTCTCTTCTATAGTATTAGATCAATTATTCTAGATTGATTTGTTCAGTTTATGCCAGATCTCGCCACATGTTCATCTGTACAAGCCGGGGCAGGAAAATTCAGATTTTCTTTATAAAAATAATTCGGAAAGATTTAGAATTTCTAATTCCAGAGTTTAGTTTATTTTTAAAACTTCTAAATGTTATAACTTTTGCATATGAATTTCGATTGAGGAGATTCAAATTCCTAAAAATTTATAAAATTGAGATCTATCTATTGATGGTTTTTATCTGGATTTTTTAGTTCATTTGCTATTTGTTTTTTTGTGTTTATTTGCTATTTCTTCTCGATTCGCGTAGACGTTGAGATGAGCGAGGTTTCGAAGGAGGAATTAACAACTCAAGAGCAATCTTCGGAGCAATACCAGGAACTTAAGCAAGGCAAGTTGTGCTTTGATCATGTTGCACCCATAAACTAGATTGCATGCTATTTTGATTTACTTTATCACTTGTTATTTCATGAGTATAAATGTTTTCAACTTAAATTTGGGATTAGCTAATGTACCCTTTTGAATTACACCCTACCTTGATATTTGTATGCCATGCTTCACTTGTTACCATAGGTTGATTACTATAGTTGGTTAATAATGAGATCAACATGGATGGTTAGAATGGTATAGAATTGCTTAGCCATGCTACGACATCACATGTTTATGGAATATTGATTATTAATCTTGATTAATGGAATATGGAACAATGATGTTAACTTGTGTGTCATGTGTGGTCACACAAAGAGATTGAGTTGTTGTGGCGAGAAGGTCACGCAACGATGTTGAATTGTGTAGCATGTGATGCTTGGTAATCAACTGGGTTTGATAATCACATAGATTGAAGCAAGTGGCAGGGGCAAGTGTGCCAGGGTGAGCCCGATGGGCAGAGGGTATGTGTAAGTTTTGCTTTAATCAATCCTAAGGACTTAACCTTGCGAGCCTTTGACCTGAGTCTAACTTGCAACCACATGTCTGTTATGGGGCAGCCTAGCTTACTAATTTGCAAATGCTTAACTTGAGTGCTATCGTGGTGGCGTGAGACCCGGGTGGTGGTAACCAGTCCATGCTTGGGGTGGCTCACATGGCGCAAGAGGGGGGCCCTGGGTGTGGTAACCAGTCCCTCCAGTGTTGAAACCTCAGCGGGTAGCACTGGGTTAAGAGAATGCATTGTAAAGGGTTTGTAATGATTCTCTGCCGGCATACCAAAGGAAGTGTGCTAATAGCTTGGCATCAAAGAGATTATCATGTCATGTGGGTAAAGTGCATAACCTCTGCAGAGTGTACAAACTATTCGGATAGCCGTGCTCACGGTATTGAGTAATGCTCGGGAATTACAGTCAAGGGGTAGTTAATTTAAAATGAACAACTGGATGGGATGGCGGGATGCCATGTGGATAATGGAACTTGATTTAGGATGGAAACTTGGTTTGCTTGAGAAATCTGAATCTATTTACTTGTTATTATTTGTTTTACTGTCTTTTCAATCTACATATTGCTTATGTTTGAAATGCTGCTTTACTGCTTATGAGCCACTTAGCCTTTCCTTTAGAATAAGCCTTGCATATAGCTATAGTAAGATTGCATTCATGCACAACTTGTTGAGTACGTGTTGGTGTACTCACCCTTGCTTAATAACCAAAAACAATTGGAGGAGTCATCACTGTGCTTGAGGAGGACTTTCGTGGACGCGAGTCACTAGGCCAAGCCTTGTCACGCCTATGGTGTCTCGATGAGTCACTACGTCTTCTACGATTTTCCATGCATTTGTCTTATTTCATCTTAGTCTTGCCCTATGAGGCCGAATAAATGTAAGTGATCATAAGATCATACACTAGTTATATTAAATAAATGAAGTCTTATTGTTATTATCGTTGTGTATGATGTGATGCTTACCGATGTTAAGCCGTGTGCACTAGCATTGATCCTGGGAATAGTGCGGCATACACAGTGGATCCGAATTGGTGAATTCGGGTCACTACAGAGGTGGTATCAGAGCATACTGACTTTAGGTCTTGCCCCTAGATAGTTGGTCGTCTCTATTGGTCCTTCAAAATTATTTTCTAAAGTAAAATACCTAACCTAGAAGAATAATGTGCTCTTGACTTATCTCATTCTTCTACTTCTGTCCTTACCAAAAATTCTTTCCTTTCCTTTGCTGAAATTTCCTTCTCTTACCTCTACTGAATTGAGTTAAAAATCTTACTTGAGTTATCTTGAGTAGAAAATGATATACCACACTTTAGGAAAACAGCATCGAGTGCCTGCTGCTACCATAAAGACCACGAAGGAAAGAATCATCAAGCTCGTGGGAGAACGGATCAATGAGGTGTATCAAGATCTAGAAGACCCAGTACTTCAAGTAGTCAGTGAGACTCATGTGTGGGAGTCGTGTTTCCTAAGATAGGAGTGTCGCCCATGTAGACGGTAGTTTTGTGTGTTTAGGTTGAATTGGTTCTTCTTGATTACTGAGTGTGCAGTATGTGTTGCAAAGCTTTTAGGCTTATATAAGCAACCATACCAAGTTATTAATATTGATTGTTTAAATTATTGGGTTAAACCTATTTCCCCTGTGTTAGGATTCTTGTTCCTTACCTATGCTATTTCCCTCTTCTCAAAATCCTTTAAGGTAATCAAACAGATGGGTCAGAGTAGCGATAGCAATGGAGAGAGTGGAAGTGAAAATCAATTCAGTGGAAACTCCAAGGATGGATTAGTTTTTCAACCATCACTACCGATGGTTATGCAAAGTTCAAAGAGTTTTTGGCCGCTAAAACCCAGTTAATGCAAGCAATGATGAATCAAATACATAATAGGACTAATCAAGTTAATGCACGCAAAGCATCCTTTAATCATAATAACAAACCCCGTGTTGACTCAAGGTTAGTAGAATTCATAAAGACTCGCCCACCAACGTTTTAAGGAAATGTTTCACCTTTAGAAGCCGAGGATTGGCTCGAGATTATTGAGAGGAACGCTACCCGGTAGTTTGTTCTAGAGTTAAACATGGTTTTAAAAAGTACCGCATCAACCAAACAATTTAGAAGATCGTGCGTGCATTATTCGTGGAGAAATAAAAACGCACCCTCCTATTGACCTTGATCAAGAAACCAGTAATTGGCCATCACCCGCAGTAGGTCCCTGGTATGGTAAAGAAGATCATTTCGTTAGGGGAGGTGTTGCGGATCAAAAAGTAATAAATCACAAGAAGAGCGTCACTGAGTGCTATAACTGACGCAGAAAAGACCATTATGCTAATCGATGTCCACAAGAAAGACAAGTAATTCCTATAACCATAGATATATCGAAAGTTACCTTAGTCCAGTACATAACGCCAAGAGTGAGCGGTGAACTTGCAAGAGAAATTGCCTAGGAAACCAATTGAGGAAAAAGCGTCTAAGCAAGGATATCACCCTAGTCAACGAATGTTCAAGAAAGAAAGTTTACCCTAGACTTTGCCTTATTTGCCACAAACCTAAGCATTTTGCCAGCAAGTGCCCTTAAAGGAAAGCAATCACGTTGGCTCAAGTCAATATCAACCCCATCCCTACCGAAGCCCCAGTGCCAATGCTAAATCAAGGAAGTCAGGAGCCATGAGTTACTTAGTGCAATGTCGTAACCCTAGTTGTAAAGTAAAGAGATTAGCAATGAATTCCATGTAAAGGTCTCCTCGTCAAAAGAAATAAATCAGAAAGAGTTGATACATTGGTATACGGATTATAGGAATGAAAAGCAAGAATGTAAAATGATAAATGCTCAAGCATAGGGCTATTTTGGGAAGGGTATGTCGATTTAAAACCTCGGACGTGGAAAAAATGGGTTTTCAAGTGATGACATTTCAGGTTAGTCACTAATGGATAATAGTGGAATTGCCAATTAGAGGATGCACCAGTTGTTAGAGAATAACCTTGGGATATTTTTCAAAAATTTGTGCGGTACTGTTGTCATATCGAAGATCAAGTTTGTGAGCTAAGTAGTACCTAGTATAGCCCAATAGTGAAAAGACAATGTCAAATGTTTCTAATGAATTAATGGAAAATGGAAAGGCATGACGAAGAACTACTAGGAAGAGTTTTGAGAAAGCTTAGTGCGTTATTTGTGGTTAACAAAAAGGAAAATAGAAGATCGAAAAAGTGCAATGAATCATGCTTTAAATAAAGAAAGAGTCAAAAACAAGTATCCAATATCAGGATCGACAACATGATTGGACAGTTTAGAAGAGAATTCGAATTTCTTTGGGACAAAATTTCGCTTAGGCTATCATAAATTTAGGAATTAGGGGAAAGATGTTTCTAAGATTGCGCTCTCTACGTAAACGTTATAAGTTTTGGCTAAATCTCCTGAATTGACCGATGCCCCGCATATCTAATGAACATGATAAGTAAGATATTTATGGAGTAATTGATAAATTCATGGTTGATGACAATCTAATATACCCTAAGACAAGAGAAGATCATGCGTAACATGTTAGATTGATTTAGAAAGATTGTAAGAGTAGTAGTCATATGCTAAGCTCAACTAGTGTGAATTCCGGAAGTGAAATGGTCGAAATCCTTAGTCATATAAAGACTGCTAAAGGAGTTATTGTTGAACCAAGCAAGGTAGAAGTTGTGTTACATAGGAAGCAACCAAAGTACGTTACCTAGATTTAAGGTTCTAGAAATGGTAAGATAATACCACTGGTTCATAGGAAGGTTTTTCGACAATAGCTAGACCTTTTGTACGATTGTTAAGGAGAAAGAGATGCATGGACACTAGAGTAACGAAAAGGGTTTTCGGAAGTTGAAAGAGCGGTTACCATTAACGCATGTGTTAGTACTACTAGCTGTGCGAAATAGTTTCAATATATAAGTATAATGCTTCTAGACATAATCTGAGAAGTGAACCAACGTTGTTGCATAAACGATAAGGCAGTTGAAATTACCCTACGTATAACTTGGAGTTAGCTATCATAGTGCACAATTTGAATATAAAGGGTCGCTATCTCAATAAAAATAAATGTGAACCATAAAGAGTTTAAATTATATATTTACTCAGACAGACCTTAATATGGAACGAAGATAATGGTTGGGAAGGATCAAAGGGTCTGGTGTCAGAATCCATATGCAGTTCAGTAAGACTAAGGTGGTAGTCGACGTTTGAGTTACGAGGTAATATGTTGATAATAAGCAGTTAACCAGGGTATGTGAAAAATCTAAGAAGTTGAAATTAAAGGTCGCCCCACAAGGTTTCATAGTTGCCTTGGAAATAGAATCAACAATAGAAGATCAGAACATAAGAAGTTCGAAGGTAGATGAAGTACAAAATCAAGTTAAGGGAAAACTTGCACCTAGGTATGTTGGGCCATTTAAGATCCTAAGCCGCTGAGGAGAGGTTGCGTATCAGTTGGAATTGCCACCATCAATAGCAGGAGTCCGTGACGTGTTCCATGTGTCTCAGCTTAAGAAATGTTTCGGAGTGCCAACAGAACAAACGCCGTTAGAAGCTATCGAGTTGCAGGAAGATCTGACTTATAAAGAGCAACCTATTAAGATTTTGAATGTAATGAAGCGCAGGACCAGAAATAAGTCCATTTGCTTTTCTAGAGTTCGATTGGAGTAATCATTCGAAAATGAAGCAACCTCGGGAACGTGAGGAAGATCTGGCGCGTAATTCTCTAACCTATTCCCTAGTTAGCCCTGAATCTCGGGATCGAGATTCCGTTAAGGGGGGAGGTTTGTAACATCCCAATTTCTGATTTTCTAAATATTTGATATTGTTTTATTGCAATTTATGATTTTTGTGAATTTTCTGGAGTTATCGGATTTTCTGAGATTTATTTGAATTATTTTTGAATTAATATATGGTCTTTATAAAAAGAAATATTTAAAATAAAGATTGCCCAAAAATATTTTATTTAAGTTTAGAATGTCTCGAAGTATTTCCGTAGATTTATTTTCTTTCTCCGGGTTTGAACCGGATTAGGAATGGACTGATTGATTTTGAGTGCGGTTCGGTTTGTGTGTCGCTGCATGCATCCAGCCGTAGATCCGGACTCGTGGAGGGATTTCCATTTTTTTTTTTCTCCAGCACGTGACCGAGATGGACTCGAGCGCCAGTGCCAAAGCCATCGCTAGTTAGGAACTCCATCCAGGCAGGAGCGCAACTCGTGGCCGAGACAAATATGATTGGCGCCAACGTTGTAGACCAGTAGCGCAGGGTATACATGGCGATTCCAATTTCCGAGTTAGCGCAGGCGCCGAAGACTTCGATGGATTGGAAACCGTCCGGCGGAAAGTTCAACACGTAGCCGATTCAGAATATCCAGCGCTGCACCGTGCGGCTGGGATTTGAAGCGTGAGTTCCAGACTCTTGAGTTCGAGCTGTTTGCGCCGCCGCGTGTGTCGTTGGAAGGAAATCGCGTGCGTGGCGCTTGGCCGCTGGATTGGTCGCGAGTCGCCCATCCGGTTGACGTCTCGTCCTGATTAAACCAGCGTGGCCGAGTCAAACTCCCTGGCGCTGGCGCCGCAAGCGTCAAGGACTCGGAGTCCGCTTCCGGGTGGGAGACGTACGAGCGCTAGCTATTTAAATCAAGCGTCGGGCGTCGCTAGAACCAAGCAAGGAAGAAAAAAAGAAGTCGCGAAGGAGCGTGGCGTCGCCTGGAAACCGAGCGACCAGAGAAGAGAAGTCGCCAGAGGAAACAGCGTAGCAGGAGACGGCGGAAGAAAAGGAAAAGGCGAGGAGGACTTCGGTGCTTCTGTTCTCGCGATGCTACAGTAACCGAAGCTACAGTATTTCGAAGCTACAGTACACGTGGTAGTTTGAATCGGCTCTGGAGACGCAAAGTTGCTGAGAGAAAAGAGAGAGAGAGATTAGAGGGAAAATTAGAGGAAAACTACAGAGATTATTTGAGGTTGGTTCTTTCATGAATAATTGCTCTCTAGTATACATGTTTAATCTAGTTTCTCTTCTATAGTATTAGATTAATTATTCTAGATTGATTTGTTCAGTTTATGCCGATCTCGCCACGTGTTCATCTCAGACAAGCCGGGCAGGAAAATTCAGATTTTCTTTATAAAAATAATTCGGAAAGATTTAGAATTTCTAATTCCAGAGTTTAGTTTATTTTTAAAACTTCTAAATGTTATAACTTTTGCATATGAACTTCGATTGAGGAGATTCAAATTCCTAAAAATTTATAAAATTGAGATCTATCTATTGATGGTTTTTATCTGGATTTTTTAGTTCATTTGCTATTTGTTTTTTTGTGTTTATTTGCTATTTCTTCTCGATTCGCGTAGACGTTGAGATGAGCGAGGTTTCGAAGGAGGAATTAACAACTCAAGAGCAATCTTCTGAGCAATACCAGGAACTTAAGCAAGGCAAGTTGTGCTTTGATCATGTTGCACCCATAAACTAGATTGCATGCTATTTTGATTTACTTTATCACTTGTTATTTCATGAGTATAAATGTTTTCAACTTAAATTTGGGATTAGCTAATGTACCCTTTTGAATTACACCCTACCTTGATATTTGTATGCCATGCTTCACTTGTTACCATAGGTTGATTACTATAGTTGGTTAATAATGAGATCAACATGGATGGTTAGAATGGTATAGAATTGCTTAGCCATGCTACGACATCACATGTTTATGGAATATTGATTATTAATCTTGATTAATGGAATATGGAACAATGATGTTAACTTGTGTGTCATGTGTGGTCACACAAAGAGATTGAGTTGTTGTGGCGAGAAGGTCACATAACGATGTTGAATTGTGTAGCATGTGATGCTTGGTAATCAACTGGGTTTGATAATCACATAGATTGAAGCAAGTGGCAGGGGCAAGTGTGTTGTGGTGAGCCTGATGGGCAGAGGGTATGTGTAAGTTTTGCTTTAATCAATCCTAAGGACTTAACCTTGCGAGCCTTTGACCGAGTCTAACTTGCAACCACATGTTCATATGGGCAGCCTAGTGACTAATTTGCAAATGCTTAACTTGAGTGCTATCGTGGTGGCGTGAGACCCGGGTGGTGGTAACCAGTCCATGCTCGGGGTGGCTCACATGGCGCAAGAGGGGGGCCCTGGGTGTGGTAACCAGTCCCTCCAGTGTTGAAACCTCAGCGGGTAGCACTGGGTTAAGAGAATGCATTGTAAAGGCTTTGTAATGATTCTCTGCCGGCATACCAAAGGAAGTGTGCTAATAGCTTGGCATCAAAGAGATTATCATGTCATGTGGGTAAAGTGCATAACCTCTGCAGAGTGTACAAACTATTCGGATAGCCGTGTTCACGGTATTGAGTAATGCTCGAATTACAATCAAGGGTAGTTAATTTAAAATGAACAACTGGATGGGATGGCGGGATGCCATGTGGATAATGGAACTTGATTTAGGATGGAAACTTGGTTTGCTTGAGAAACACTGAATCTATTTACTTGTTATTATTTGTTTTACTGTCTTTTCAATCTACATATTGCTTATGTTTGAAATGCTGCTTTACTGCTTATGAGCCACTTAGCCTTTCCTTTAGAATAAGCCTTGCATATAGCTATAGTAAGATTGCATTCTGTGCACAACTTGTTGAGTACGTGTTGGTGTACTCACCCTTGCTTAATAACCAAAAACAGTGGAGGAGTCATCGCCTGTGCTTGAGGAGGACTTTCAGGTGGACGCGAGTCACTAGGCCAAGCCTTGTCAGTCGCCTATGGTGTACTGATGAGTCACTACGTCTTCTACGATTTTCCGCTGCATTTGTCTTATTTCATCTTAGTCTTGCCCTATGAGGCCGAATAAATGTAAGTGATCATAAGATCATACACTAGTTATATTAAATAAATGAAGTCTTATTGTTATTATCGTTGTGTATGATGTGATGCTTACCGATGTTAAGCCGTGTGCACTAGCATTGATCCCGGAATAGTGCGGCATACAAAGGATCCGAATTGGTGAATTCGGGTCACTACAGAGGTGGTATCAGAGCATACTGACTTTAGGTCTTGCCCCTAGATAGTTGGTCGTCTCTATTGGTCCTTCAAAATTATTTTCTAATGTAAAATACCTAACCTAGAAGAATAATGTGTTCTTGACTTATCTCATTCTTCTACTTTTGTCCTTACCAAAAAAAATTTCCTTTCCTTTGCTGAAATTTCCTTCTCTTACCTCTCTTGAATTGAGTTAAAAATCTTACTTGAGTTATCTTGAGTAGAAAATGATATACCACACTTTAGGAAAACAAAGATCGAGTGCCTGCTTTGCTACCATAAAGACCACGAAGGAAAGAATCATCAAGCTCGTGGGAGAACGGATCAATGAGGTGTATCAAGATCTAGAAGACCCAAGATTTCAAGTAGTCAATGAGACTCATGTGGGAGTCGTGTTTCCTAAGATAGGAGTGTCGCCTATGTAGACGGTAGTTTTGTGTGTTTAGGTTGAATTGGTTCTTCTTGATTCTTTGAGTGTAAAAGATGTGTTGCAAAGCTTTTAGGCTTATATAAGCAACCATACCAAGTTATTAATATTGATTGTTTAAATTATTGGGTTAAACCTATTTCCCGTGTTAGATTCTTGTTCCTTACCTATGCTATTTCCTCTTCCCAAAATCCTTTAAGGTAATCAAACAGATGGGTCGAGTAGCGATAGCAATGGAGAGAGTGGAAGTGAAAATCAATTCAGTGGAAACTCCAAGGATGGATTAGTTTTTCAACCATCACTACCGATGGTTATGCAAAGTTCAAAGAGTTTTTGGCCGCTAAAACCCAGTTAATGCAAGCAATGATGAATCAAATACATAATAGGACTAATCAAGTTAATGCCTGCAAAGCATCCCGAACTGTTAATAACAAACCCTGTGTTGACTCAAGGTTAGTAGAATTCATAAAGACTCGTCCACCAACATTTTAAGGAAATGTTTCACCTTTAGAAGCCGAGGATTGGCTCGAGATTGTTGAGAGGAACACTACCCCGGTAGTTTGTTCTAGAGTTAAACATGGTTTTAAAAAGTACTGTCAACCAAACAATTTAGAAGATCGTGCGTGCATTCGCTGTGGAGAAATAAAAAAACGCACCCTCCTATTGACCTTGATCAAGAAACCAGTAATTGGCCATCACCCGCAGTAGGTCCCTGGTATGGTAAAGAAGATCATTTCGTTAGGGGAGGTGTTGCGGATCAAAAAGTAATAAATCACAAGAAGAGCGTCACTGAGTGCTATAACTGACGCAGAAAAGACCATTATGCTAATCGATGTCCACAAGAAAGACAAGTAATTCCTATAACCATAGATATATCGGAAGTTACCTTAGTCCAGTACATAACGCCAAGAGTGAGCGGTGAACTTGCAAGAGAAATTGCCTAGGAAACCAATTGAGGAAAAAGCGTCTAAGCAAGGATATCACCCTAGTCAACGAATGTTCAAGAAAGAAAGTTTACCCTAGACTTTGCCTTATTTGCCACAAACCTAAGCATTTTGCCGCAAGTGCCCTTAAAGGAAAGCAATCACGTTGGCTCAAGTCAATATCAACCCCATCCCTACCAAAGCCCGGTTACAATGCTAAATCAAGGAAGTCAGAGCCATGAGTTACTTAGTGCAATGTCGTAACCCTAGTTGTAAAGTAAAGAGATTAGCAATGAATTCCATGTAAAGGTCTCTCGTCAAAAGAAATAAATCGTAAAGAGTTGATACATTGGTATACGGATTATAGGAATGAAAAGCAAGAATGTAAAATGATAAATGCTCAAGCATAGGGCTATTTTGGGAAGGGTATGTCGATTTAAAACCCTGAACGTGGAAAAAAATGGGTTTTCAAGTGATGACATTTCAGGTTAGTCAGCTAATGGATAATAGTGGAATTGCCAATTAGAGGATGCACCAGTTGTTAGAGAATAACCTTGGGATATTTTTCAAAAATTTGTCTGGTACGCTGTCATATCGAAAGATCAAGTTTGTGAGCGAAGTAGTACCTAGTATAGCCCAATAGTGAAAAGACAATGTCAAATGTTTCTAATGAATTAATGGAAAATGGAAAGGCATGACGAAGAACTACTAGGAAGAGTTTTGAGAAAGCTTAGTGCGTTATTTGTGGTTAACAAAAAGGAAAATAGAAGATCGAAAAAGTGCAATGAATCATGCTTTAAATAAAGAAAGAGTCAAAAACAAGTATCCAATATCAGGATCGACAACATGATTGGACAGTTTAGAAGAGAATTGAATTTCTTTGGGACAAAATTTCGCTTAGGCTATCATAAATTTAGGAATTAGGGAAAGATGTTTCTAAGATTGCGCCTCACGTAAACGTTATAAGTTTTGGCTAAATCTCCTGAATTGACCGATGCCCCGCATATCTAATGAACATGATAAGTAAGATATTTATGGAGTAATTGATAAATTCATGGTTGATGACAATCTAATATACCCTAAGACAAGAGAAGATCATGCAGAACATGTTAGATTGATTTAGAAAGATTGTAAGAGTAGTAGTCATATGCTAAGCTCAACTAGTGTGAATTCTGGAAGTGAAATGGTCGAAATCCTTAGTCATATAAAGACTGCTAAAGGAGTTATTGTTGAACCAAGCAAGGTAGAAGTTGTGTTACATAGGAAGCAACCAAAGTACGTTACCTAGATTTAAGGTTCTAGAAATGGTAAGATAATACCACTGGTTCATAGGAAGGTTTTTCGACAATAGCTAGACCTTTTGTACGATTGTTAAGGAGAATGATATGCATGGACACTAGAGTAACGTAAAAGGGTTTTCGAAGTTGAAAGAGCGGTTACCATTAACGCATGTGTTAGTACTACTAGTCGTGTAAATAGTTTCAATATATAAGTATAATGCTTCTAGACATAATCGAGAAGTGAACCAACGTTGTTGCATAAACGATGAGGCGCTTGAAATTACCCTCACGATAACTTGGAGTTAGCTATCATAGTGCACAATTTGAATATAAAGGGTCGCTATCTCAATAAAAATAAATGTGAACCATAAAGAGTTTAAATTATATATTTACTCGCATGCACCTTAATATGGAACGAAGATAATGGTTGGGAAGGATCAAAGGGTGCCGTGTCGTAATCCATATGCGATTCAAGAAGACTAAGGTGGTAGTCGACGCTTGAGTTACGAGGTAATATGTTGATAATAAGCGATTAACGTGGTATGTGAAGAATCTAAGAAGTTGAAATTAAAGGTCGCCCCACAAGGTTTCATAGTTGCCTTGGAAATAGAATCAACAATAGAAGATCGTAACATAAGAAGTTCAAGGTAGATGAAGTACAAAATCAAGTTAAGGAAAACTTGCACCTAGGTATGTTGGGCCATTTAAGATCCTAAGTCGCCGAGAGAGGTTATGTCGCTTGAATTGCCACCATCAATAGCGAGTCCGTGGCGTGTTCCATGTGTCTCAGCTTAAGAAATGTCTCGGAGTGCCAGCAGAACAAACGCCGTTAGAAGCTATCGAGTTGCAGGAAGATCTGACTTATAAAGAGCAACCTATTAAGATTTTGAATGTAATGAAGCGCAGGACCAGAAATAAGTCCATTTGCTTTTCTAGAGTTCAGTGGAGTAATCATTCGGAAAATGAAGCAACCTGGGAACGTGAGGAAGATCTGAAGGCAGAATTCTCTAACCTATTCCCTAGTTAGCCCTAAATCTCGGGATCGAGATTCCGTTAAGGGGGGAGGTTTGTAACATCCCAATTTCTGATTTTCTAAATATTTGATATTGTTTTATTGCAATTTATGATTTTTGTGAATTTTCTGGAGTTATCGGATTTTCTAAGATTTATTTGAATTATTTTTGAATTAATATATGGTCTTTATAAAAAGAAATATTTAAAATACTGTGTTGGAGTCCCGCGACGCGACATTCTTTGAGAATATCTTTCCTATGAGGGCAAAAGAAGATAGCACGCCTAATGGTTCTCATGAACACTCTATTCCTTCTAGCGTGATGACACGGCTCGAATTGGAGTTGAGAAGGGTAAGAGGCAAAGGATCGAAAAGTCCTTGGCGATGACTATGTCACCTATGTCGTGGATGATGAACCACTAAGTCTTCCAGAGGCATATGCATCACCGATCAGAGTATCGAAGGAGGCAAATCAAAGTGAGATGAATTCTATCATCTCCAATGGGACTTGGGAGATAGCAGATCTTCCAACAAAGTTGCAAGCCATGAAATGCAAATGGATCTTTAAAAGAAAGCGAGGTCTGATGGTACTATTGAAAAGTACAAGGCCTGTTTGGTGGCTAAAGGCTTTACGCAAAAGGAGGCGAAGATTATTTTGACACATACTCTCTGTGGCTGATTACCAACAATCCGAAAGTGCTTTTAGCACTAGCGACTTCATATAAACTCCTAGTACATCAAATGGATGTAAAGACCGCCTTCTTAAATGGAGAGCCGGATGAGGAGATCTATATGCAGTGACGAGATGGATTTGTGGTAAAAGGACAGAAAATAGAGTGTGTCGGTTAATTAAATCCTTATATGGTCTAAAACAAGCTCCCAAGCGGTGGCATGAGAAATTTGATAGTACAATGACTTCGTTGGCTTTTGTGTAAACGGTTTACAAGTGTGTGTACTATCGATTCAAAGGAGTGAAGGTGTCATTCTATGTTTATACGAGATGACATATTACCGCTTTGGGACCAATATGGATGTAATTAATCAAACTAAGTCGTTCCTCTCCTAGAACTTTGATATGAAAGATCTGGGTGAAGCTGATGTGATTTTAAACATCAAGCTTATAAAGGGTGAGAATGGGATTACTCTGTCTCAATCCCATTATGTGGACAAAGTGCTTAATCGCTTTGGCTTTGTAAATTGCAAGCGGTTGCCACACCCTATGATCCAAACACTAAGTTTGAAAAAGAATTTGGGTCAAGGTAAAGACCAACTAAGATATTCACAGCATTATTGGTTCCTCGATGTACTTAGCTAGTGCGACTAGGCGAGACATCTCATATGTTTGTATGCAAAGTTGAGTCGTTATACGTCCAACCCGGAGATGATCATTGGATAGCACTAGAGAGAGTCATTAAATATTTAAAGGAACAATGAATGGGAATACATTTATCGGGTCATCCTGCGATCTGGAAGGATTCAAGTGATTCTAACTGGATCGATGACTTGATGACATGAAGGCTACGAGTGGATATGTTTTCACTCTAGCGGTGGGTCAGATCGTGGAGGTCTTCCAAGCAGACCATTCTTACACGATCCACCATGGAGGCCGAGTTGGTAGCTCTTGACTCAAAGTTGAGAAGCGAGAATGGATTAGAGAACTCCTTCGACCTACCGGTCTTGGAAAAACCAATTCCACTATCCTTACCTCATGCGATAACCAAACCGCTTTTGGTGAAGGTGAAGAGTAGTAAGGATAATATGAAGTCGTCAAGACATATAAAAGGCGATTAAAATCGCTAAGGCATGCCAGAGACAGGTGTAATTGTCAGAGAATACATCCATCGAAAGGAACTTGGCCGATCCTTTCACTAAAGGGATGGCGCGGAAGGTCATTCTAGCAAAGCATCTAAGGGAATGGGGCTCATACCCATTTGAGAGGATCACATCGGTAGTAACCTATCCTAGAAGAGCGAGATCCCGTGAACTAGGCTCTAAGAAAACAAACTGGTGGTTTAAAGAGCACGCCTAAGGGTCCCATTAGTCGCAGGTTTTCTTCAGATGGCAAAGTTGGGCTATAAGTTCTTAATGAGTTCGGTCTTGGTGTGGCAATAGGAGTTGTCCTACAGACTCCTTGGAGAACTCACCTATATGAGTATAATCGTGAGGTCGCGACACGAAAGGTTGGGTATACTTCCGTAAGATACTCATGAATAAAGATACTAGGACATGACCGGAAAGTCCTAACCCGAGAGCTAAGCTAAAGGTCGCCTTATGCAGATGTTACTTTTGTGAAGTCTCTCACACCAAGGCGTTGGATCAAGGCATTCGCCCTCCATAAATGCAGAGAACAAATAATTGTAACTAGTCTATGAGTTCAAACCCAAAGGTACTCAATGGCAAAAATCTTGTATATTAAAGTAAGGTTAATTCTCCAACATCAAGCTTTGGTGGGGATTGTTGGAAAACTTGATGTTTCTGTGTAGGAAAAAGGTGTCCGGGCCGAGTTCTTTGGTGGGCTCGCTGGTCACCCCATTAGGGCTCCTAATACGTGAAGGAGCAAAGAACCAAAGACAGGTCCTTTTTCTCGGTCGCAAAGGGCGGCTTCCTCGTAGGTCATTCCTTTTTGCTCAATGAGGCGCTTGATTTTCGGATCAAGGAGCTTCCAAATGCATGCCGCTTCTCGTCCCGGCTAGACGGGATGAGGTGGTGGGCGAGTAGAGCGCGCCGCGTTGGGTCACTGAGGATGCACGGAGGTCGAGATCCGAAGGTTCTTCCTTCTATTTACAAGCACCCGGCTCATCTTGAGACACGTGAAAGAAACTCTTAATCCTCATTCTCGGTTTGCCATCTTTGGCTTGATTCTAGATCGCTAGTAGTGCATCGACTCTTAGTCCGTGTGAGATATTGAATAGTCTGTATGTTGGTGTCTTGATCTGGTGCTTGTCTGGCATCGATCGTGAAGCATCTCGCTTCTGTTGTGCCTCAAGGCCGTCCAAAGGCTAGTCGTTCTAATTTCGGTCTTTTCTCGATCAAGCCTTTGGGTGGATTTTGCAAGGGATTGATCTTTTGCAGCCATCGGTAGGCTTTGGCCATAGCTTGGAGTGCCTCAACCGCGATTTGGGCATTGTATCTCCTAAACCGCCTTCTTCCGTGGCACTTGCGGCGGCTCTAGGTTTTCGGGGCGCAATCGCATTGCGCTTGTTTCTTGACTTCGTAATAGCTTTGAGTGCTATTCATTCAGTGAGTATTTTCGATTCAGACATCGTTTTGCTTTGTGAAATTTGAGATTGGTGTGCTCGTGATGATTTTGGGTAGTTGAATGAGTATGATAATTAATCTCGTGAGTTAGGCCTTGAATCGCTAGACTTGCATGCTAAGATTTGCATTATCGCTTCTCAACAACTTTCTCGATATCTTGCGATTACTTGTCGGCTTAGTAGATATTTTATTACCTGCTTTTAAGTTCAAGTGAGATTAGTTTATCCGCTAGTTGGGATTCGGGTGATTCGGTTAGTACTGATTTGTCGCTCATCTGAAATTGCTTATTCAAGACTCTAATCGATGCTTGGTTCACCAATACATTGATTCTATAATCGATCTGAATGGTGTCTATTGATTCAAGTTAGTATTCGTGTATTGGTCTGTTGGTTCGATGAACTTACAATTTGAGTAATCGATCCGAGCTTTCATATCTGGAATGAATGCTAGCGCTTTGTAGGCTAATTTGAATTAAATCTGAGCATAGAACAACCGATCAAGGAGCAAATTATCTTTGTGCATGTTTAGGAAGGTAAGGGTTTAAGGCCTAACTTGCTAATTAGTTGTCTAGCCGATTTGTGATTGGATTGAAGATCTAATCTTCAATTTTCACCCCAAAAATCTGAGAGCACAAATTATCAACCAAATTGGTTTTGTAGACATGATTCGTAGAGCAATTGACATTAGTATCATGTTGTTATTCATCTCTGTGATCATGTCAATTATGCTTCCATTGAATTATGTAATGTGCTTTATACTATTAATTGGAATTATAAATAGAATCTTGCTCTTATCCTCGATTCATTTTCAACAATCCAGAAAACCTAGAGAATCAATGGCTTCTGTGTCCTCAGACGCAATTAAGCCTGAAATATTTGATGGGGCCACTTTAAATTTGGCGGGCAAAGTTAGGGCTTCTCGCCGATTGAGCTCGGACTTTTCTGGGCCATCAGCGAAGAGATGCCACCCCTTCCAAGGGAAGATGTGACTGACAAGGCCGAGATAGATCGCATGACTGTGAAAAGGGCCAGTTGGGAAAAGGCTAACACCTCGGCGTTAGCCCGCATCTTAGCCATCCTATCAAATCGGCTTTTTGACGTATATGTGAATTTCACGGAGGCACGCAAAATTTGGATAGAACTCAATGAGAAATATGCCGAGAGCGACAACGGGAATGAGTCCTTCATTACTGCCAAATACCTGAATTACCAATTGGTTGAAGGCAGATCCATTATGGAGCAAATCCATGAACTGCAGCTCCTCGTACGCGACTTAGGTCAAGACGAGTGTGTTCTACCGTATGATTTGGTGAATGTGATCCTAGCTAAACCGCCTTTTCATGGCGTGACTTCTCCACACGTCGACATCTCAAGAAGCGGTGACGGTTGGTGAACTAGCGGCCACTATTAATGTCGAGGAGAAGTCAAAAATAGCTATGGAGAGATGAAGGCTCGCCAAAGCTAATCTTGTTGAGCACAAGACCCAAAGCAAGAATATGAAGAAAATCAAGAAGCCATCTCCTATGAACAATATCAAGACTAAAGACATGAAAAAAGAAGAAGACGGAGATTATGCGCTTGCTTGCGGCGCGCACTCGCCATAAAGCCAATGGTGCATAACCGAAGAGGAAAGGGCCAACGCTGAACAACAAAAGGCGGCAAAGGCTCGGTGCATGTGGTCATTGCGTAAACCGGAGATCGGTGCAGGCACTTCCACCAAGGTACGTTCCTTTGGCCTTTATGGCGATTCATCTCTTGATTGGTGGATCGACTGAGTGCTACTAGACACATATGCACCGTCGACTTGTTTCTCCTCTTCTGGTGCAGCAGTGGAATCTGTTCTAATGGGGGCGGTCTGCGGGTTGCGATGCGTGGGATAGGACAAGTAAGTCTCGAGTCGACTTCAGCAAGACGCTTGTCCTTAGGACGATCAGTATATACCGCTATGACTCGCAACTGCTGAGCGGTCAATCTTTGTCCGCCAAGGAATAAAATTAGTCTTTGAGTTCAATAAGGTCGTGTTGACCAAATTTGGTTTGTTCTTAGGAAAAAGCTATGATTGCGGAGGCATGTTCCGATCTCCACTCTTGATAATAATATAAATGTATTTCATCTTCATATTGTGATAACAATAATGACTTATGGCATTCTCGTCTTTGTCATGTTAATCATGAAGCCATTGAGCGTTTGAGCAAGATGGAGATTATTCCTAAATATAAGTATGAGAAAAATCACAAGTGTGAGGTGTGTGTTCAAGCTAACATGACCTCGGAAACTGCTTTCATACTTGTTGAGGCAGAACCACCTCACCTCTTGAATTAATCCATTCAGATATTTGTGAAATGAATGGTATATTAACTAAAGGTGGCAAAAGATATTTCTTTACTCTCATAGATGATGCAACTAGATTTTGTTACATCTACTTACTTAAAACCAAAGATGAAGCACTAGAATACTTTAAAATCTATAAGGTCAAGTTGAAAATCAACTAGAAAAGACAATAAAGAAACTAAGGTCAGATCGAGGAGGAGAATATATTCCTAAGGAATTCTCTCAATACTGTGAAGAAAGTGGTGTAATACATGAGTTTACACCCCCATACTCACCTCAATCCAATGGAGTGGCTGAAAGAAAGAACAGAACTATTTGTGACTTAGTGAATGCTTTGTTACAAAGTTCGGTATGCCTAACTCATGGTGGGGTGAGGCTGCTCTCACGCTTAATTATGTCCTAAATAGGGTTGCACCGCAATCGTGAGGTTACACCGTATGAAGGATGGAAGGGAGAAAACCTAACTTGTCATTTCTTGGGACTTGGGGCTGTTTGGCCAAGGTACATGTACCTCTAGAAGAAAAGAAAGCTCGGTCCAAAGACCGTGGATTGTGTCTTTATTGGGTATGCTCACCAGAGCACTGACTTATAGATTTCTAGTGATCAAGTCCGAGGTTTCGGACATTGCGATAATATCTTGTAATGGAGTCATGACGCGACATTCTTTGAGAATATCTTTCCTATGAGGGCAAAAGAAGATAGCACGCCTAATGGTTCTCATGAACACTCTATTCCTTCTAGCGTGGATGACACGGCTCTGCACTGGAGTTGAGAAGGGTAAGAGGCAAAGGATCGAAAAGTCCTTCGGCGATGACTATGTCACCTATGTCGTGGATGATGAACCACGAAGTCTTCAGAGGCATATGCATCACCGGATGCGAGTATCGAAGGAGGCGATCAAAGTGAGATGAATTCTATCATCTCCAATGGGACTTGGGAGATAGCAGATCTTCCAACAGGGTTGCAAGCAAATGCAAATGGATCTTTAAAAGAAAGCGAGGGCTGATGGTACTATTGAAAAGTACAAGGCCCGTTTGGTATAAAGGCTTTACATAAAGGAGGGCGAAGATTATTTTGACACATACTCTCTGTGGCGGATTACCAACAATCCGAAAGTGCTTTTAGCACTAGCGACTTCATATAAACTCCTAGTACATCAAATGGATGTAAAGACCGCCTTCTTAAATGGAGAGTCGGATGAGGAGATCTATATGCAAAGCAGACCAGATGGATTTGTGGTAAAAGGACAGAAAATAGAGTGTGTCGATTAATTAAATCCTTATATGGTCTAAAACAAGCTCCAAGCAAAGTGGCATGAGAAATTTGATAGTACAATGACTTCATTGGCTTTTGTGTAAACGGTTTACAAGTGTGTGTACTATCGATTCAAAGGGAGTGAAGGTGTCATTCTATGTTTATACGTAGATGACATATTACCGCTTGGGGACCAATATGGATGTAATTAATCAAACTAAGTCGTTCTCTCCCGTAACTTTGATATGAAAGATCCAGGTGAAGCCGATGTGATTTTAAACATCAAGCTTATAAAGGGTGAGAATGGGATTACTCGTCTCAATCCCATTATGTGGACAAAGTGCTTAATCGCTTTGGCTTTGTAAATTGCAAAGGTTGCCACACCCTATGATCCAAACACTAAGTGAAAAAGAATTTGGGTCAAGGTAAAGACCAACTAAGATATTCACAGATTATTGGTTCCTCGATGTACTTAGCTAGTGCGATTAGGCCGGACATCTCATATCTTTGTATGCAAAGTTGAGTCGTTATCGTCCAACCCGTGAGATGATCATTGGATAGCACTAGAGAGAGTCATTAAATATTTAAAGGAACAATGAATCAGGAATACATTAATCGGGTCATCCTGCAATCTGGAAGGATTCAAGGATTCTAATCGGATCTGACTTCGGATGACATGAAGGCTACGAGTGGATATGTTTTCACTCTAGCGGTGGGGTCAGATCGTGGAGGTCTTCCAAATGCAGACCATTACACGATCCACCATGGAGGCCGAGTTGGTAGCTCTTGACTCAAGAATCAGAGAGGCGTAATGGATTAGAGAACTCCTTTCGACCTACCAAGGCCGAAAAACCAATTCCAGCTATCCTTACCTACTGCGATAACCAAACCGTTTTGGTGAAGGTGAAGAGTAGTAAGGATAATATGAAGTCGTCAAGACATATAAAAAGGCGATTAAAATCGCTAAGGCATGCCAGAGAGACGGGTGTAATTGCTGTAGAATACATCCAGTCTGAAAGGAACTTGGCCGATCCTTTCACTAAAGGGATGGCGCGGAAGGTCATTCTAGCAGCATCTAAGGGAATGGGGCTCATACCCATTTGAGAGGATCACATCGGTAGTAACCTATCCTAGAAGAGCGGAGATCCCGTGAACTAGGCTCTAAGAAAACAAACTGTGTGGTTTAAAGAGCACGTCTAAGGGTCCCATTAGCTGCAGTGCTCTTCTGTATGGCAGGTTGGGCTATAAGTTCTTAATGAGTTCAGTGCCGTGTGGCAATAGGAGTTGTCCTACAGGACTCCTTGGAGAACTCACCTATATGAGTATAATCGTGAGGTCGCGATTAATGAAAGGTTGGGTATACTTCCAGAAGATACTCATGAATAAAGATACTAGGACATGACCGGAAAGTCCTAACCCGAGAGCTAAGCTAAAGGCTGCCTTGTACAGGATGTTACTTTTGTGAAGTCTCTCACACCAAGGCGTTGGATCAAGGCATTCGTCCTCCATCGTCTGTGCAGAGAACAAATAATTGTAACTAGTCTATGAGTTCAAACCCGAAAGGTACTCAATGGCAAAAATCTTGTATATTAAAGTAAGGTTAATTCTCCAACATCAAGCTTTGGTGGGGATTGTTGGAAAACTTGATGTTTCCTGTGTAGGAAAAGGTGTCTGGGCTGAGTTCTTTGGTGGGCTGTTTGGTCGACCCATTAGGGCTCCTAATACGTGAAGGAGCAAAGAACCAAAGACAGGTCCTTTTTCTGGTCGCAAAGGGCGGCTTCTGGTAGGTCATTCCCTTTTTGCTCAATGAGGCGCTTGATTTTTGGATCAAGGAGCTTCCGATGCATCTTGGCTTCTCGTCTGCAAGGCTAGGCGGGATGAGGTGGTGGGCGAGTAGCGCGGCCGTTGGGTCCTGCAGAGGATGCACGAGGTGAGATCCGAAGGTTCTTCCTTCTATTTACAAGCAGCCCCGGCCATCTTGAGACACAGAAAGAAACTCTTAATCCTCATTCTCGGTTTGCCATCTTTGGCTTGATTCTAGATCGCTAGTAGTGCATCGACTCTTAGTGCGGTGTGAGATATTGAATAGTCAGGCGTTGGTGTCTTGATCCGGTGCTTGTCAGGCATCGATCCGTGAAGCATCTCGCTTGTGCCTCAAGGCCGCCCAAAGGTTAGCCGTTCTAATTTCGGCCTTTTTCGATCAAGCCTTTGGGTGGATTTTGCAAGGATTGATCTTGCTGACTCTTCGGTAAGGCTAAACGCCATAGCTTGGAGTGCCTCAACCGCGATTTGGGCATTGTATCTCCGAAAGCGGCCTTCTTCCGTGGCACTTGCGGCTCTAGGTTTTCGGGGCCAATCTGCATTGCGCCTTGTTCTTGACTTCGTAATAGCTTTGAGTGCTATTCATTCAAATGAGTATTTTCGATTGATTCATCGTTCTTCTTTGTGGAAATGAGATTGGTGTGCTCTGTGATGATTTTGGGTAGTTGAATGAGTATGATAATTAATCCTGTGAGTTAGGCCTTGAATCGCTAGACTTGCATGCTAAGATTTGCATTATCGCTTCAACAACTTTCGATATCTTGCGATTACTTGTCGGTTAGTAGATATTTTATTACCTGCTTTAAGTTCAAAGTGAGATTAGTTTATCTCGCTAGTTGGGATTCAGACTGATTCGGTTAGTACTACGATTTCTTTGCTCATCTGAAATTGCTTATTCAAGACTCTAATCTGATGCTTGGTTCACCAATACATTGATTCTATACTGATCTGAATGGTGTCTATTGATTCGGTTAGTATACGGTGTATTGGTCTGTTGGTTCGATGAACTTACAATTTGAGTCTCGATCCGAGCTTTCATATCCGAATGAATGCTAGCAGTTTGTAGGCTAATTTGAATTAAATCTGAGCATAGAACAACCGATCGCTGAGCAAATTATCTTTGTGCATGTTTAGGAAGGTAAGGGTTTAAGGCCTAACTTGCTAATTAGTTGTCTAGCCGATTTGTGATTGGATTGAAGATCTAATCTTCAATTTTCACCCCAAAAATCTGAGAGCACAAATTATCAACCAAATTGGTTTTGTAGACATGATTCAGAGAGCAATTGACATTAGTATCATGTTGTTATTCATCTCTGTGATCATGTCAATTATGCTTCCATTGAATTATGTAATGTGCTTTATACTATTAATTGGAATTATAAATAGAATCTTGCTCTTATCCTCGATTCATTTTCAACAGTTTATTCCTCAATGCCCCCCTCTCTTTTGGTTCTTAATTTCGTATCTTTTGCTTTATTTTTTAACTCCTATTTTGGTTTCATGTAATCTTTTTCCTTTTGTATCCTAGATTCTATTTTGGTTGTTCTCTTTCCTCCTCTCTCGCTGTCTGTTGTGTGCGCAGTGTGCATACAATCTCTTTGCAGATTTATGGGTTTTCTCACTAAAACAAGGAATTTTCCTTCTCAATCTAGCTCATCTTAGTGATTTTCCTTTAATCCACAGCTGGGCTTCTTAATGATCCATGGAAGCGTGAGTTGATGACGCACGATATTAGTCACACGGTATTTTTCACATTTCTACCACAATGTGGCGGTAAGAAGCATAAAGTGAACCGCAAGACTTCCTGTGATGGAACATGGGAGCTTAAATCCAAGAAGAAGGAGCTGGCACCAGAATACCTAACAGGACAAATATTAAAATTCACAGAAACTAGTGGCGATATCAGTATGTCGATGCTTGAGGTCACCCTGAAGACAGACACGTACCGAACCGGTATATATATATATATATATATATATATATATATATATATATATATATAGGAAACCTCTTTTTCTACTCCTGTGAGTAATTACTCCCTATGCCGTATCTCACAACGTATAGGGTATCTCGTATGACGGAGGGTATGTACGTAGCGAGTATACGACAGTATATAAGATCATCTAGGTGGTATGTACATTTTTTCAGAGGTGGTATGCATAATTTTTGGACATACTCCTTTTTATGTGCATATATGAAGGTATTTGCAAAATACGCTAAAAAATCATAGACTTCTTGCAATTTTTTCATGTGGTTCAGATTGGAGTATCTTATAATTAGCGTATAAGTGTATACATAAAGTGATAAACGAGTATTTCAAGTTCGTTTAGGTAGTATTTCAGATGTGGGAGTAACTACACCCGAGTAAAAGATATTTTTCCTATATATATATATATATATATATATATATATATATATATATATATTATATGTTAAATCTTTCGAACATGGAAGACAAAATTATTAGGAAATTGATTCAACTAAAGTTTAAACATTAAATAAGTTTAAACGATAAGTATCTTTATAAGATTAAATGATGTGGACCCATAGCGTGTTTAAACAAGGACTTTTGTAAGTATAAAGATATACTTGGAATAAAAGTTTTATATGACCTACATGCTTAAGGACATAGTTAAGATAAAGATTATTTGAATTAATTTGGGTCCTAACATTTGCATCGATTAAATCAAGCCATGTATGCTAAGCTACCTTTTGATTCTAATTAGTCTTAAACATAAACATAGCTATGAGCTTACTTGATTAAATCCAGATAAGGGTCATTCAAGTTAACTTCCTGATATTTGAATTCAAGGGGTATCTAGACTGAGTTTGCTAAGTTACCCTTTTATCATAGGTGCTTAATCAGATTTCTATTTTGCAGGTCTGGACATTGGAATTAAAGATTAATCTTCTAATTTGAGTTCGAGATCAAATCTTAATAATCAAGGGTCTTTCTTTTTTTGATTTTTGAGCCCTGAATTAGTTAGCTAATCATGTACTCAATTATTTGGTCCCACCTGCCATGGGGTTAGGAATACTATCTGAATCTACTAATTCTAATTATCATAGATGTTGAGCCTTATGAGATAATGAAGAACAGAGGCTGCTTGTTGTTACCTTTGGTTAGATGGGGCCACTAGTCAGAGGGTAGTGCAGCTAGTGCTTGTCTTCTTGAACACAGAACAGAGCTGAGCTTCCCATAGCTACAGTACACGCGCTACAGTACACGCGCCATGGGAGCTCCTCTGTAAGCTTTGGCAGGAGATGGAGCAAGTGTAGAGAGCTTGTGGCAAGGGTCAAAATAGAAGAAGAAGACCTCACTGATGCTGTAGGAAGCGACGGCCGGAGCCACGGCAGTCCGTAGCAGTGGCGCGACGGTGAGTTGCGGTGGCGGTGCAGAGCTCGCGGTGGTGGAACTCCACAGCGAAGGAAAACTCGAATGCTTTGGGGGTTTTAATCGGTGATGGGTAGTGATGCTTCAGGCGAGGTTAATTGGATTATGGTGCTGTGAGGCAAAAGTTTGAGCTACGGTGGTGATTTCGGCCGGGTTTAGCAAAGAAATAATTACAGCCCAAATTGAGGCTTGGGAGAGGGAATATAGTTGCCAAGAGTTGTGAGGAATGTATCAGGGAGCATGGCCGGCTTTTATAGCCTTGGAAATGGCGGTGCTCGTGTGAACTCGATGTTCCAGGTTGCGGCGCTGGCATCTCAATAGGGAGGCGGTAGCATGAGATTTTTCGGGTGCCAGGACACGGAGGATGGTCGGTGGTGGCAGCTCATCGATTCCCTTGGTCGTATACGGTGAGATTGAGTTGATTCGGGAGAGCTCTAGGCTTGGTTGGACGTGGCTTTGATCGGTTAAGACAGAGACAAGGAAACGGCTGGAGGTGGAAGAAGAACAGTGGCTGCACGGCAGACGACGGAGGTGCGACGGTGGCAGGGGCACGGGTGACGTGGACAACGGCGATGCATGGCACGGAGGCAAGGCGGCCAGCAAAAGAAGTTGCGGTGCTGCGAAAGTTCTGAACTCCTGCGATGCTGAGCCAAGGAAGAAGATGAACAGCGCTGCTTTCTGGAATGCACCAGCAGGGAGTCGACATGTGGACGGCTAGGATGTCTCAGAGCAACAGGACAAAAAGATCTTTTGATAAAGCTATTATGCGATTTTTATTATTTATGAAAAATTTTGTATGAATTGCTATTGAATAATCTGATATCCAGTAAAAATTTTAGATTTTAATTCTTTGTATAAAAATTTAAATAATTCTGACAATGTATATTTTATTTTCTATTATTTCTGTTTTTCATTTATTTGAAGGTCAAAACAAACTTATTATTTTATAAATTTTTTTCAGTTTAAATTGCCATTATTTACTTACTGTAAAATGTTCATATTTTTATCTCTTATATTTTATTTTTAAAAATTCTAACATTGCTGTTTTCAAAACGATTATCATTCTGTTTTTGAATTTTTATAATTATCAAATGTAAGATTTTATTTATGATATTTTTACCAGATATAAATATTAGGATTATCTATTTTTGGTAAAACTTTTGACTTGAGAAGATTTATAAAACTTTGTATATAATTCTAACAATGACAAATGTTATTACTTTATTTCATTTTGATATTTTGTTTGTTTAATATTGCAACTTATTGTTTTTCTTTAAGATAAAAATGCAAGAAAATGAAGAAAAGATATTGTTTCAAGTCAAAATCTTGATTCCAATTAAAATTTTTATTCAATTCCATTTTTAAATTTCAAAATTTTTATTTTTCCTATTTTTGAATTTTTCGATAGTTACAGCATTTACTGGCTCAACCGTCTTTAATGAACTTTTTTGTAGTAGTGTCAATGTCTTTCACCAAGACGGTACTAATCTATTCTCTGAAATTATTCCTCGCAAAACAATTTTCTCTATTCTGACAAACCGGTTGTTTCTATGCATGTGGTACACCATGTGTTAAAAAGCTACATTTTTAATGATTAGGCGCTTTAACAAATGTGTACTGTATGCTAAAGCATAGCCTCAATATGACAATCACTACAGGAATCCATACTATTTTCGTCGGTCCAAACTATTTTCGTCGGCCAAAAATAGACCGACGTAAATAACGGATTACTTTGGGCTTGCTAGGTGAACCGACGAATTACACTTATTTTCGCTTGTGATATTGAGAAGACCGACGAAAATAATTGATTCCTCGCGAACCCGAATTCAAATTTTTCGACTAGTTTCACGCCCAAGCCGTTTAAAATATGACATCCTGGTATGATCACTATTTTCGCCTGCCCAAACCGACGAAATAGGACACGGTGGCGGCTTTTCATTTTAGCTTCCCGAGCGACGAAACAAACAACACAGCCGATCGAAAATGATTCCAATTTCAAATAGCCCAATGGTCTTGCGACAGTGCCTCGCCTCGATCGATAGAAATCCCCATAGGTTCTCCACTCCACGCCGCTGCGGCCGCCGCCGCCGCCCGCTCAAGCATTGCCGCTTCAAATCCCTGCCGAGCCATCCGGCGCTGCACTGCCGCCCTTGCCCCCACGCCGAAGTTGAGCTCTTGTGCTGCGCCGCCGTTCGCCCCCATCGAAGCCAGCTCCCAATGGCTGGCGCCAAGCTGTTGCTGCTTGCCAGCTGCTGCCGCTTCTTCTCCCTCAAGCCGAGTCAGTTCACATACAAGGCATGCCCCTCGCTACCGAAATCACATAAGGAAAAAGGTGCGTCCAACTTACAGAGCAAGAATAACCTGGAATGTGGTTACTACCTTGTATAATTACTTTCACTTGTGTATAAATTGTTTCAGATCAAGATAGGAAGCTTAATTCATGATCAATAGAGTCATGTTCATGTATCTGGCAAGCAGCTCTGAAAGTGGTAAAACACAAGTTTATTACGTTATCTGAATTCCCAGAAGGTTTTGGATTGATATTCTTTTGACTCTAAAGCTTTTCACTCGTGCTGCAAAACTGATGCATGGGGTGTTTTTTTTCCAGAAAACTGGATCGTGAGGGAGGAAATTTTGAAGGGAGAACATACTATCATCTATCTGCATGTGTACTTTACTGTTTATGCAATGCTCATCATAAGAATTACAATCATAAATGTTTTATCTCGGACCCTAACTGGTCAATGATCGCATTTGCTACCTGAAAGACAATTTGGTTGGTTTGTTGTGACCCTTTAGAGTTATCCCTTTGTAGCACATATATGCTGTTCTTTTCGCTCCATCATTTAGATTTCAAACTTTTCAGTGTATATATGGTGATAATTAGACACCTAGATACCATCTCACAAATGGCTAGATTTGCCAGTTATGTCAGGCTAGATTTGCTGCCTGATGTTTTACCCTTCCTTTTCCTTTTCTTGTGATCCCATAAACCATTGTAAGGACAAACTTTTTGACATTATTCCTTTTAGATCACATGTTGCCCTTAGTATGGTAAAATCCCCCCTTCTAGAATAAAACTGACAATACAGTTTTCTCATGGTCATATGTTGAATAAGAGGTTAAGAAGAAATGATGGCTGTTCTTTTTATCATTCCCCAGTTTCTTGCTTCTGCACTACCTCTTCTAGCCGTTCCCCTTTACCATTGCCAAGCTTACTGAACCAACTCCACTGTAAAGATTTCCAATTGAAACTTTTGTTGCTCCAAACTTCCTCAGATGTGGACAAGATTTGCATTTTGTAGTTTTAGCACAGCCATGCTTAGTTCTTTTTTTAAGCAATGAAATATTCATGTACCTACCATTTAATTGTGCAGGTAAGTGTTTCTGATACTTAACAGTGAATACTTTGTGTTCCTTATGTGCCATCATTTAATGTCATATTTCAAGAAAATGACGTCTGCTATGCCCATGTATTCCAGAGAATTTTCTACAATTTTTGTGGATTTTTTCTGTGAATTATATGCATGTAGTGAATTTCTGTGATTTTTCAGTATTTTTTAAATTTAAAAAAGTATTTTCGTCGGCCAAAACCATTTAAAATAGGCCGATTTAAAAATACTTATCAGAGGTGACGTGGCATGTCTATTTTCGCCGCCTTGGTCGATTTAAAATAGGCCCGCCACGCCGCCAGGGCGTAGTCAGTCAAGTTGATTTGCTAGTATTTTCGCTTTGTCAGATGCCGATTTAAAATACTCTATTTTTCCGTTGCCGTCGTATTTAAAATATCCTTATTTTCGTCAACGATTTTCGCCGGCTTATTTTGTTGGTTTGTCAATTTAAAATAGCTATTTTCGCCGTTTTTGCTTATTTTCGTCGGTTTTAAGTCCGATTTAAAATAATGCGGATTCCTGTAGTGAATATCTATCATGAGAGTAAACATGTGACACCCTGTGCCCAAAATTTGCTTAAAACAAAGTTTCCACGTGCCTCATTTCATGTAAAAGGATTAGCTGGTTTGAATGTATTTGGACACTAATGATTATTTGTAGTATTCACTGCCCTAGGTAAGCAATTTGGGACCATCGATCGATCCATCCTGCTCCATATTCCATGCATGAACCATATGGGCCTCATTTGGGATCAATCCAGACTGTGTTGAGTGTCGCATACAATGAAATATTGCCCCAAACGTTTCACTCCTAGCTTAACCCATCCCACTTGGGGTTGGGTCTTCATCAAAGTTTAGACATAGGGTGTTACATTTGGTATGGTAGCATCGACGGGTTGCTGCATGGGCCTTGCGTGTGTTTGGCCCTGTAGAGGGCACACTTGCAGGTGTGTACCAATGTATTTCATCCTCTGTGACAAAATAGTGCCTTGCCTCTGCTTCCAGATTGCCATTTTACAGTGGAGGGACACTAAGGCATGTTTGGTTCATATAATAGCTTGGAGCTGCAATCATGGAGGTTCATATACTAGTTAGATTGCACCATGATTGCACCCCCAAACTAGATTGCATACAATACGTTTCCGTATACCAAGGTTGCTGAAGTTTGACATAATTTTTTGGCCAAACTCGCAATTTACTATGTATAATGAATTTTTTTTGTTGCCCAATTCCTCATGTAGGTTCGCTTCAATGCTTTCCTTCCCCGCCCCGCTCTTCCGCATGGGAAAACGAGGGCGAAGCGAAGGATTCGCGGTTCTAACGGCGCTTCGCCCCTAAGGGATCCCACCGAGCAGAGAGAGGAACCTCGTGGTCGCCAAGATCTGTGGATTCTTCGCCCCGTCAAGATCTCGAGAGAGCAACAACCCTCTCCTGCCGGGAGGAAGCGCGAGTGCCCCCGCCGACTTCGACATTTCCGCGATGACGAAATCCAGGCCGCACCGGAGCGGAGGCGACGAAGTTCGGGTCAGATCGCTCGAGGTATTCCCTTGACCACCCTAGATCCGGGATCGACGGATTTCATGAAGTGGTACAGATGGGGAAGAAGGATTTGGGGATTTGTTGAATCAAACTAGGGCTTTGCCATTTTGAGATTCCGCATATACATTATAGTCTCGACATATTGAAGCTAGAACATTCCGCCAAGACAAGTTCCTTCATCCTCAAGGGCATTGATCCTTGTTCATTGTGGTTCGTCACCAGCTTCTTGTCATTCCAAGAGAAGAACACCTAAGTAGTCACTTCAATTTTATCGTGCATGCTAAAATATTTTACCGTGCATGTCAAGATATTTACTCTTCCAGCTTTCTAAGAAATTTCAGCATGTTAAGAAATTTCAGTACTTGAAGTCACTTGAATTTTAGTGACTTGAAATTTCAGTTCTCAGAAGAAATTTCAGTTCTCTAAGAAGAGTAAATTCCAGTTCTCTAAGAAATTTAAGAAAATTGAAGTAGTCACTTGAATTTTATCAGCATGTTAAGATATTCACTCTTCTTAGAGAACTGAAATGTGCAGATATCAGCATGTTAAGAAATTTCAGTCACTTGAAGTAGTCACTTGAAGTAGTCACTTGAATTTTATCAGCATGTTAGTACACATGCACAACCAGTAAGTTTTATTCTCTTTATGCAACAGAGCATTATCTTCCATGTGTAGTCTTTATTGTTCCTACTGGTGCACAAATGTGCTGGCGCCCAAATGTAATAATATGAAATACAACAAATTTGTTCATAATTGAACATGCCTACAAAACAATACCTGTTGTTTTTTTCCCTTTCTCTTTAACCCAGTCGTGATCCTTTTTGTAGACTCTTATCAACTTAGAAAATAGAACATTTTGTTTCACTTAAACTGCATGCTTGCTCAAACAAACCTATCATTTTTGCTTTCCTTCTTCAATCCTCGCGAGATTCATCTCCTTCCTGCTCAGAGCAATGCTCTTGGTCTCACTATGTTTTTCATTCCGATGGACACAAAGTATTTACTATAAAGATACATCCGTCAAGCACCGTAAAGTGTAATTAGTTATAGTTGGTTTGATGCCGATCTTCAATATTTTGTTATCTTTACATAAGAGATCTGGGATTCATAAGCATTTCCATATATTGGCAATGGGGTCAAGTCATTCTTAGCTTTATTCACAAACCGTGTACCAAACACATATAGAATCGATGTATGATCAATTGCCATCAAGAAATGCCATCGAAATTTCTTAGAGAACCGGAATGCCAAGCCATCAGATCTAACATAAAAAATTGGGTTAACTTAATGAAAGCCTGATGTCACATTCTACTAGCAGTAATGAGCACATATTTTCATTACTTGTAGACCATCTAGCATCAGAGAAGTTTTTGTACATATAGTATCAAGACGCAAAGATCAAGATAGATCGCAAGAACAGACAAGACTCTACCACCAAAGGTATCGCTGAGGAGCACTTATTAGCATTAGTAGTAGAGCAGCTAGCATCAATGAAGGTTATGTGTACTTAGCATCGCCTTGTGGTTTTTAGATGGAGGCACGCAGTTACGCAAAGTCATCTCAAGCCGCGAGAGATGATAGAGGATAAGGCCGAGGATCCAAGAAGGTTGTGTCGATAACTTCAGCCAGCTGTGGATGCCAATTGTCGAACATAATGAACCGGCGCTTTAGAGGTTGACGCGATAGCGAGAGCTTGATTAACATGTCGCTGGACACAAGCAAGACGGGATGTCCCGTGACAAGTGAGGACGTTTCAGATTTATGAGGTCGATGACCATGATTTATGACCTCTGTTAATTCAGTTGTGATGTGCCGGAGTACGTGAAGGTACCGACACCGAGGGTAGCGACATCGGGGTAACGACATCGGGGTAGCGATCGCTTTTTCGAAGTCTGACGGTCATGGCATCTTACGATGTATAATTATGGTCCGACGATGCTTATGTGGTTCGTGACTTTCTATGTTTAATTACGTGGTTAAGAACTTTTAAAACCTCGATGTTTGGAGTGTTGTGTTCTATATTTTGAAGTGTTGGTTTAGTTTGTAGTGCACCAACACTACCAACGGAAGTTTTATGAAAGGCTTGTCTTGTTTAATTATGGAAGGTCGGTATTGTTGTCCCTGTAATATAATTATGGAAGTTTTATCGAAGGCTTGTCTTGTTTAATTATGGAAGGCTTGTCTTGTATCTCTCAACATTGTCTATTGTATTACTTTCTTGTTGCTCCCAACTCTTCATGTGTTCAGAGTGCAATCGAGGGCAATCTCAAGGTTTAGATCATGCCAAGAGTATATGTATTCAACATATAAGTTTGCATATTGACTCTCTTATGTCTTCACTTGAGAACTACCTAACGCATGTATATTTTACATACTGACTCTTGTTGGTCTATTTGAGGACCAAGTTGGTTGCTCAATAGAAAATAGCAACGATTTTTATGCATAAATTGCTCCTCTCACGACCGCTTTTTGTTTTGATGGACTTGGGAGGCCAAAGTTAAAATAATGCAAATGGGAGAGAATCTGATATGTTTGTTGTTATTTCAAGAAGGTAGAAGAGTTATCATTTTATGAATAAAATGATAAATGGATTCAATATTTTTGTTGTCGATGGCCAATTATTTAGAAATTTTGTGAGTATGCTATTTTTTTAGGACAAAATAAAATGATCGCCTAAATGTATGACATATTTAAATCATGGCCAAAGCTTGCATTTATTTTCATTTTCGCGGCAAGATAATCATGGTACTTGCATTACCAATAGTCCAATATTTTCACCTTGTAGTTGGTAAGTAAACTTGAACTCGCAGAATAAGGTCTCCCCGTGTGTCTCAAGATTCCATATTCAAGTACATCGCCTTCAAAGAATCTTGGATTCCATTTCTAGTCGAATTGCTACGCATGATGTTGAATTTCTAGTTGAAATGCTGAAAATTTAGGCAATAATCGGGTATTTTCAAGTTGTTCAATTCGTTGATCGAGTATTTTCAAATTTCGGGTACTTATTTCAATAGCTTCCACCGCTTGTTTTAGACCTTGTCTGCTCTCAGCTGCACACACCACAAAATGTTACTAGAGTCAGAATGTATAGGTTGACTTACACAAGAGTGATGCTTGTGCATAGGTACAAAGTAATCGATGCTTGTTCATAACATGCGCCTGGGGTCATCAAGTTAAATGGTGTTCAATAACAATCGAAATTAACCAACATTGTTCTTACAAATATTAGTCGATATGGAGTGTAGTAGCTACCACAATGAAATGGAATAGTTGTTCGACAAACTACAGATTATCAACTTCTCCTGCTAATCAGAGCTATTGAAGTGCAAGTGTTGCTTCAAATACAAGCCATTGAAGTGCATTGAATCAGAGCCAATCAAGGGCAAGATAGTGTGTGTTGTATATGTGTATGTACCATTTATTTGCCCAAAGAGCATCTAAGCTTGTACCGAGTATAGTTATGTGATCTCATCTTCTTACCGTAATCCCATTCGATGTGATGAGGGCATTAAGGTTGACATACATGTCATAACCAATTTCCACTTATGGCGGTGGCATGTAAGAAAATGTCTGATCTATACGCTCATGCCTGCTTGTGTTACAGACACGACATACAAGTTATATCCGCCTCGAGCAGCTTCGCTCGCTCTATCCGCCTCCTCATACATGTCACTTCTTTGTAACAACTAATGGTAATCGATAAAGATTTACGATATGACATTTTGTTTTGTAACCATACCAGGAAGAAGTTATGGATCCATTCTTCACGGACTACATGCGGATGAGTCCGATCATATAAGTTGGGCTTCGCCATCAATTCTCGAAATAACAACAATGATGGTGGCGTTGTCCCCCTGCAAACCGATAGTACAGAGCATGCACCTACCATGGATGGCCCGCGAGCTAGGCCGCCCGTAAGCAAGAAGGGTAAGCATCCTATTTCAAAGACCGATAGGACGAAATGGATTGCTGACGAGGATGAGGTCCTAGTCAGCGCTTGGTTGAATGTGAGCTAGGACCCCATTGTGGGCAAAGACCAATCAACTGAAACCTACTGGACTCGGATTGCGGAATATTTCAAAACGATAACACAAAGGCAGCAATCGAATGATCCACAAAGGCTATGGTGAACCACCGGGCGTTGATCAATGAGGCGGTCGCAAGCATCGTGGGTATCTCAATCGATCGACAGCTTGAACCAGTGGTATCACCGAGCGTGACAGTAAGCACTGCACACACTTCACTACTTTTTACACTTTCGTGACTACAATGTACTAATGCAATCACAGTACATATCCTTCTCAATTTCATGGACAGATGGCCCATGCGCTAAGATGTACCAGACGTTGAGGGAAGGCTCGCTAGAAGATCATGGGTGATTCTAGCCGATCACCCAAAGCTGGCTGCGACATGGGCAAGAAGAGGCAAAGGACAATGCGACGACCTCCGGTGATGCTCCAAGGGGTCGAACAACATTCCCACCAGTTCGACTGTTGGTTCATGTGACGAGTCCCAAGACCCATAGGTCGGATGCGCCAAGGCGGCGAGGAAGAGGTCCAAGACCACCGCCTGCCTTTCGGGTGTCTACTCGAGCAGCTTTGACAAGATCAAGCCAAACAAGAGATGGTGGACGAAAGCGCCGACAAGTACACTTGATGGAGAATGCGAGGATGAGAGGATTATGAACATTGATTTGAACAACCCCGACTGTGTCCTCTCCGTGAGTATTATCGAAAGCGCCAGAAGAGATATTGGGGAGGTCAGAGACCGACCTTACTTGATTGATTGCCTATCCTGTGTGTTTGGTAGCATGGTCATTATGATGGTTATCTGCATGGATGATGATATTTTGTGTATGGACCTTTTGTTCTGATCTGTTCTGTTATGAGACTTTGTTTTATGAGATGTTGTGCTAAGTTATGAGATTGTTTACGAGATGTTGTGTTAAGTTATGACATGTTGTGTTATGAGGTGTTGTGTTTGCTCGGTCCATGTTGGTTCATGTATGGAACTTTCTAATTGCCGGTGATATGTCATGACACAAGGTCAAGATAGTCGACACGCTGAATTTATTATTAAACCTTACGTATATACGACACACTCACACAAGCTCGCATAAAAGGGTTCGTAACAATACATGACAAGCTCACATAAAAGGGTGCATAACACGATCAGAACAAGCCACGACATCACGCTTTAGACGATAGTACTATCGCCGTGGCGTGCCCAGAGGTGTTCGACATGGTCCGACCGCAACCGGCGGTGCGCCATGGTCTCCGTTTTGAGTTGCTTCGATGCAAAGGTAAGACCGGTCGCGGTGAGGTCCTCGCACCACGGGTACCCATATAGTCAAGGACTCTCCCGAGCCGGACCGCCCCTCTCGCCCTCGATAATCATGTTATGTAAAACGATGAATGCAAACATAATGTACCAAAGTGTCGCTCGATCCCAACAACGACGGACCTCGTGACAATGGCAAACCTGGCTTGCAACACTCCAAAAGCTCTCTTGACATCCTTCGTCGCGCGCTTGCATTGTGGAGAAGTGGATCCTCTTGTTTCATCGGCAAGAATGGCCTTCACGGCGAGGCCCACTCAGATATATCCCGCTTCGGAAGGTAGTATCCCATGTTATACCGGTTTCGCTGATTTAGTACGTGACCTCCTGATTTGAAGCATCGTTATCCTCGAAAATATATTAGAACGATGTAGCACATTAATATCGCTCGCTACCAGCATCCCAAAGAAGGCGTACATATCCATAGGTCGCACGGCCACCGCCTCCAGACTATGGAAGGCTTCCTGTATGCCCTGTGAAGCTCCCTCGCCATGCCTTAGGCGCTTCCTCCAAGTCCAAGGCATACAATCGATGCTACCAAGCATCCCAGTGGAAACCTCTTCGCCCCCAACTTGTAGGAGTCTAGTCAGGTCACCAAGGTTTCGTCGAACGGAGGTATCGCTCACTTAACACCTCCACCACCGCCTGCATTTAACTTCTTCAGAGCTAGGAGCGCAAAGATTTTCCCCAATCCGCAGTACTCGCCCACACCGCAAGAGGGACACCGTGACGCTAGTCGCCGGATAGCGCCGCCATCTTCGCAGAGGGTCCAAGCCGTTTAACTTCCTGGCATCCCTTGTTTGCACGAACCAATCGTCGTGGGCCTCGACGGCTTTGGCTATGCGGTAAACAGGATCGGCTCATCCTAAACCTGTGTAACACAATATCATACAAATTCAAAGAACGAAAGACATGACCTATGCATCATCCATTTTCGTGAGATGTTCGGGTTTTTAGTACCTCCGCCAACAATGTGTGCCCATACACGGGGAGTCGCTATAATCAACAGAGAGCCTAGCCGCTTCCTTCACGGTGACCTCTCGTTCAGAATCGATGTCCCGAACCGACTTCTTCTACGGATTTCGATTCCGCCTCCTCCTTTCCGCCGCAGCCTATGAGAAGGAGGACTCGTCATCACTCGACGATTTAAAGGTAGTCACGATCGAATGGATTGAAAGAACTCATGGTTACGCTCAATGGGTGAGTTCTCGATATTGGCAATGGGGTTTGATGAGCACCATGAAGACTAGAACCCTCATTATATAGAATTGTCAGAGGGATGAGAGAGGATGAGGTAAAGTTAGTACTTTTGGGAAGGGAAGGAATGGGGAAAGGAATGCATGTTGTTGCTTTGTGAAGGAATGAAATCGAAGAGAATCCTTCAGGGTGGGAAGGATTCGGGAAGGAAACGTTGAAGACAGCCTAACAAGATTAGTTTGTGTAAAGGATGTAGTAAAGAAGGTTTTCCAATTATATATAGTTAAATATTTATATAGAGAGTATGTATATCAGAGCTATCTTTACGTATGAAGTACGGAGTTTTAAATTTCGTAATAATAATAAATCAGAATGCAAAAAATAAGCGGCAAATTGCTAAACTTTTCCAAAATAATAAAGTGGACACTGTAGCTTTTTGTTTTTTCTTGAGCAATATTGATTGGAATTTATACAGTGCTTAAATGAACGTGGAGCATCTAATTTATGATGCTGATATTTATTTTATGTATATTTACCATGCAGATAATACTGGTACTAGGAACGATTTAGAACATAATTATGCTGCTGCTGCAACTATTTCTAACGAAGTAAGTGATATCCACAACTCCAAATTAATTTTACTGTGCTTTTCTATATAATGTTTAATTTCTGCAATTGCTAAAATAGTAGCCACCTAGCTAATATATATTATCTAAGTTAATACACTGATTTTTTTGGGAGGAAAAACTTAATTGAAGTGATATAGAATCAGCCTTTTTTGATTAAAAAAAACTTTCTACCACACGGTACTATTTTACAATTTGACTTTAGCTTGTCTGCAGTCTGAAGTGTAGAATTTAACATAAATTATTGGTGTCCTGCTCTACATATCCCACCTAAACAATTCTGCTCTGGTGTAATAAGTAATGTTGCGACAATAAGTTTTCATGGAATCATACACCAGACAAGAAAGACTATGACCAAACTAATGTGTTCCAGGAAGAATAAAAATGAAAACAACTCTATCTTAGAGATATGAACTATTCAAACTTGAATCATGATACTGATTTTTACATTAAGAGTTTCCTTTGGCAGGATAAATAGGTAACAATTAAAGGCCCCCAAAATTTCATTGTATGCACCTGACAATGTGTTCTTGCCACTGTGGGTTCTAAATAATTTGTAACCAAAAGATCAGAACATCCCGTAAAATTTAAAAACATGAAAAATGAAAATTTTAAAATTTTAAAATGGGATTGAATAAAATTTCAATTTGAGTTAAGATTTTGATTTTAAACAATATATTTTCTTCATTTTCTTGCATTTTTATCTTAAAGAAAAACAATAAGTTGCAAACAAAATATGAAAATGAAATAAAATAATAACATATGTCATTATTAGAATTATATACAAAGTTTTATAAATCTTCTCAAGTCAAAATTTTTACCAATAATATATAATCCTAATATTTATCTCTGGTAAAAATATCATAAATAAAATCTTATATTTGTTAAATAAAAATTCAAAAACAGAAAAGGAATAAAATCTAGAAAATATAATATTAGAGTTTTTAAAAATAAAATATAAGATATAAAATTATGAAAATTTTACAGTAAGGAAATAATGTTAATTTAAATTGAAAAAAATATAAAATAATAAGTTTTTTGATCTTCAAATAAATGAAAAACAGAAACAACAAAAATTAAAAATATAGCTTGTCAGAATTTTTATAATTGTTATACAAAGAATTTAAATCTGAAATTTTTACTGGATATCAGATTATCCAATACCAATTCACATAAAAATTTTCATAAATATTAAAAATCTCTTGTTAGCATTTATCACCAGACCATCATTCCTTTTGCTCTAAATTAATCCTAGCCGTCCACGTGTCGATACCTTGTTGGCGCACTCAAGCTCGCACTGTGCTTCTTCCTCCTTGGACGGTAGCGCAGGAAATGCAGGCTTTGTGCAGCGCCGCAATTTCCTTGGCCTCTTCCGCGCCGCAATCCGGAGGTGAGGCCGAATTGACGTCACCGCTTACGCCAAATCGCCGCCAGCCGATGCCACGCCACCTTCTTCGCGTTTCTTCTCGCTCGATCGAAAGAGCACGGCCACGGCGACACCTCATCCGGCCGACAGCCTCCTCGCGCCAACATGCCTTTTTCCATCTATTTAAACCCCGTCGAAGCATGCTCTGGTAACCATCACACCCACACAACACTCTCCGAGTCACAAAAACCACTCCACAGCACACCTTCTTCCCCGAGTCCGGCGAAAACCCGAAAAGGGGGAAATCCTTGATTAGCCAAAATCTGAGCATCCCACTTAAATTCTTTTAACCTGAACCTCCCTCAAGGTCCCTAGAGCGCATCTCCACTTTCATGAAGTCTTTCCTCTCCGGCTAGCCGCCACATCGAAGCTCCTCCTTCCGTCATTGATGTGCAAGGCGAGAGCTTAAACCAGTAACTCTTCCTCCTATCTAAGCCCAAAAACCGAATCCTTGTGATGTACTGATGCTCATACCGGTGAAAATACATTACGGGAACTCGAGTTTGAGCTCCATCGCCGGTCGGCTATGGAGGCCGCCGCCCCCGCACGGTGGCGCGCCGACTCCGGCTGTCTCCGGTGACGTCGAGTACTTCCCTAGGTGCGTGTGAACCTCCTGGTGCTCGTCGTGGAACCGCTCCGCCTTCTCCGGTACTCCTCTGCCGCCGGCGAGCGCGGTTCGGCGCTCCCCTGCTCTGTGCCACCGCCGTGTGGGGACCGCTTGTCGGCCTCTGCAGCATGCGCAGTACTCATCCCTCTGCCGTGCGGCCCCATCGGCCAGACATACGCCTGCGGTCCCGCGCGCCAGCCGCACAGCGCAGCCTCATCCCTCTGCCATGCGGGCCCGGCCCGACAGTGGCCCAACAGCGCAGGCCCGAAAAAAGAAAGCGTAAACTGGGTGAGAAAGCGTACTTTCCCGAATTAGTAAATTTTCTGATTTTCAGTATTTTCCAAACCCTAATCCACTCAAATGTGTATAACTTTTGAATCATCTATCCAAATGAAATGAAATAAATTTATATATTCTTATAAATTAATTTAGATTAATAATATGCAAAAATATTTATTTTTAAGTCACATTTTAAATTATTTAAATTCAAAATATGAATAAGCCCCAATATGTGTTCTATTAAAAGTGAGAAAAATATAATTGATAAAAACATGAAATAATTTACACATGCTTCTTAATCCATAATAAATATATATATACAAAAATATTTAATTTTAAAACTTGTTTTGAATTATTTAAAATTACAATTCAAACAAACCCTAATATGGTTACTAATGCAAATATGTAAACCATAACTCCTTAATTCATAAAATAAATTTTAAATATTCTTGAGAATACCAGTATTCCAAATATATAGACATGTTTTAAAATTAAACTATGTTTAAATTTTAAATTCAAAATTTAAATAAAAGGGTTAAATATGCCATACATGGAATTTTCACAAATGAGCTCCAAATTAAATGAAACAAATTATGTTAGGATCCTTGAACTCTTAGGAATATGAATATACAAAAATAACTAAGGATCTCTATGTAAATATCTCATTTTTATGCCAAATATAATTAAGTACATATTGAACTTTTATGTTTACTTACATGCAAAACATCTCAAATGAAAATAAAATAATGCAAAACTAGTTCTTAAACATTTCTAGGATTGCTTCCTGTTAACACCTGAAAAATGAATCAAAGATCATGTATAGTGTAGTTGGAAATTAAGTTTGAATCTTAGCTAATTTAAGGTTACTAATATGATCATATGGACTATTTCAGCTGCAGATAAAATAACCTGTCTAGATACTAAAACTTATAAAACTAGTTTAGAAACATTCTACAAAATTCATACTATTGTATTCTATAAAAAGAATCTTAGTTTATCAAGGTTTGCATATTAATCTTATTAGCTCAAAACCCTTAAGTGTTAAGGTTAATCATAACCCTTTTGGCCGATTTATTATAACATAAGTTTTAATGTCATATAAGCCTTTTCGGCAATAGGTTTAATACCTCAGCCAAATACTAAAAATTGTAAAATGAGTTTAGAAACACTATTCAAAGTATATACAACCATATTCTAAAGAAATAACCTTATTTTAAAATGTTTATCATATAAATCTTAATAGTTGAAAACCTTAAAACCATAATTCCAAAGCTTTAGGTTATGAATGAATGAACTTGACAATAATGAAGCAATCTATGATTAAGATGTTGGTATCACCAGAACCTTCATAATAACTGCTAGTATATAATCAGTAACCTTATCTAACACACTTAGTATCTTTAAACTGCTTCTCATATGAAATCAATTAAGAATTTAATACTATTCATTCGTACAATGCAACAAAGTGATTATTGATTTAATTTCTAATAATCCAAATAATTTTAGCATCTTGAATTCGTAAGATAAGAATAAATAATTTATAAAAGAAATCGTGCATTATTCGACCTAAAAGCTGTTAACGGTATGAATGTAAATGCATATAACTAATCAACTAAAACAAGAACTTCAAGTCATGCAACCCAAACCCTAAACTATTCCTGTTTTCTGTAATGAATCTTTATTTGATTTTCTGTCTATCTTCTTTTTGCCTTTATTGAACTTTGTTATTTGCTATGTTTCCGTTAGACGACGAGTAGAATTCGATATCATCGATTTCCGTCATCGTTAGCACCGTCTTCAACCTCACCTTCGTCATAAGCAACGAATGAGCAAGGCAAGCACCCCCTTTGACCATGTTGATCCTAGTTTTATAAATATTTTCATTAAATGTTTTTATTGCATGCGTAATTTCATTAAACTCTGCTATATTGTGGGAAATGGTAGTTATACCTGTAAAATTCCTGAATCCTCCTTGACATAAATAAATTTGTGAACCTTGATACTTTAGAATTATGGTTAGACAATATATGATGTCAATTTGGGCATACACGATGTTTAATAATCTTGCTTAGCCATGCTTTAGACTTGGTATACATCAAATTGAGACATTGATCAAATGATACTTGGGTATGCCGAGACATGATGATGATTCTTAGACATGTTGAGACATGATGGTGATTTTTGGTTATTTTGATTAAAAATGAAAATAAAATTTATAATATTGATGCGCAATTATTGGCAATAGTCGGGTGTGCAGAAGGACTTGCACGTAGATTAGGGGTAGATTATTGCCCGTGTCAGATTAAGGACCGAACTAATTGTACGTTGTATCCAAGTATTTCCGTACAACCACAAGTGCTGGTATGGGACAATCTTAACCTATTAAGTTATGTAGATTTAGCTTTGCACATTTGTAGGCCGGAGTAGTACGAGCTTCTTTAGTGACTGGTTGCTCGAAGGGGTGACCACACCGAGGTGTTGGGAACAACATTTGCCGATATAACGGTGTACGCTGTACTATGGATGAGCTTAATGCTTTGGTGTGCCGCAGAGAGCCATGTCATAACCGTTACAGCTTGTCTTGTGTACAGCTTTGCTAATATGGTTAAGTCATGTCTTGTGGGTAAAGCTGTACACCTCTGCAGAGTATAAATCTTTTCGAAAAGCCGTTCCCACGGTCATGGGACACTTGATGCGCCTGCATTAGTTAGCTGTTTTACTTTACAAAATATGGATCTTGACTTGTGTTGTCAATTATGATTTGGATTGGACATCCTGGTTGGAAAGGAATTATTTCGGATTGACATGTGATGTCAATGATTGATTCATGGAGATGATCAAAGGAACTAAGGTTCGTGAAATTTACTGTTTCATACTTACGTATTAAATTGCTTTTATTTAAATTCCGTTTTGTAATCTACTATTCAGTATTTACATTTCAAAGTCAGCTTTATGTAAATTAACCATAAGCCTATCTGTAACATCCCGTAAAATTTAAAAATAAGAAAAATCAAATTAAAAGTCTTTTGTGAGTTATTCCTGAATTTTTTGGATTTTCTTGAATTATTAATAATTCTTTTGGCTTTTCTCTTATAAAAGAAATTGAATTAAAAGATATAGTAATTGGTAAAAACAAAAGATAAAATGATAAAGCCAATAAAATTTACAAAAATTATAAATAAGTCTCAGACACATCTAGGATCCATATTTTGCCACTTGTCATGATCTGGAACCATGAAACAAATTGAAAAGACAAATATACCCCTGACCAAATACATTGAATAGATAATGTTAGAATTCTTCAGAAGTTATCCAACCTCAACCTGAGTTGAAAATTTAACCATGCCGACATCTTAACCTAACTCACCTCTGGTAAAAATCTCAGGATTTTATATTTAATTTTGGTAATTTTAGAAATTCAAAAATAGAAAGATAATAACAATGGAAACAAGAATATTATAATTTTGAAAATAAAATATAATATATAAAATTATTAACATTTTACAGTAAGTAAATAATGGTAATTTAAACTGAAAAAATTTTAGAAAATAATAAAATCATTTGTATCATCAAATAAATGAAAAACAGAATAGACAAAAATGCAAAAGCTGCATTGTTAGAATTTATTAAAATTATTTACAAACTATAAAATTGTGAAAATTTTACTGGAGTCTGGTAATTATCTTTTCAACCCATTTTAAAATTTTCAAAAAGTTCCTCAATTGATTGTTTATCCGAATCATTGAAGTATCCCGCCATCTAGAGAAATTAATGAAATTTGTTTTCTCCCCTCCGCCAAGTGGGTCTACCTGTGTGTCTGCCAAATCTCAGCCGTCCGATCCATCACCCGAATCAGCTACCCAAGCGCCAGAACACTCCAGCCTTTCCCTCTTCCTCTCTCTGCCGAGTGGCCCCATGGCCCACTTGCCAGATCCTTCTTCCTCACCTCTCCTCTCTGTCTCACACGATCCCAGCTCAACCATCCAAACCGCCTTCCTCTTTTGTCGCCTTCCCGCCGCAACTTGCAGACCAAGACCACCACAGCACTATCATCCCTGCCACAGCATCGTCTCGGCTGTTGTGCCCCTGCTGCGTGTTAAATTTCCCCGGCTTCGGTAAAACTCCTGCTCGCTAATTCCTTGCACAAGAAGCTCTCGATCATTCAAACGCCGCCACAAGACAGTGTCAAGACAAGCCGGTGATGCAACTTGTCGTGCCCTCCTACCAATCACTACCCAAGTGCTGCCACGACAAGTTTTCCACTGGGAATTCGTTGCCTTGGCAAATATTTCAGCACCGCCCTTCCGTTCCTCATTCGCACAGGCTAAGTCTCGAACCGACTTGGCTCGGCTATCTCCCAAGAACCATCACAGCAACCTCTACCTGCCCCTGAGCCTCTCATGCGCAAGCCAACCGCTTTCTTCCCCAAAGCCGGTGAAGACCCGAGAGAAGAAGAAACCATGCGCGCACCTCCACGCTCCAAATCAAGTCGAACTATCAAGACTAGAGCTTCCTTGCAACCTCTAGAGTCCATCCCCATCGCCAATTCGAGTTCATCTTCTCCAGTGAGCCACCGCTCCGAGCTCTTCATTCTGCCATGGCCGTGCATGGTGGTAGCTCATCCCCGCATGTAAGTTCTTCAAATAAAACCCAAAATCAAGTTCCTGATAGCTCACTGATACTCACCTTGGCGCCAATTTGTGAAGAGACTGGTTGAATCTACTTCGCCGCCGACCCGCCATGATCGCCGCCGCCCCTCTCCGGTGGCACACCTCTCCCGGCCATCTCTGGCCGAATGGCCACCACCCTTATATGCGCATGGGTTTGCTGATGCTCGGGCTGGAACCTATTCTGCTCCTCCGGCCTTCTATCACCGGCGGCGAGCCTCAGCAGACCTCCTTTGTCCGGAGCCACCGACAAAGGGACCCATCTGTGCCAGAAGACACGCGAGCACCGGCCACGCCGAGTGGCTCCACTGGTCACCGCCGCATCAAGACACTCACACGGGCTCAGCAGGCTGCCTCAGCGCCGCATGTGTGTTGCCACACCTGCCCTCTTGTTGTTGGGATCCGACCGCAATCCGAAACCTCTGTGTTTTTAGCACTAGTCCCAAGATCGTGAGCTAGTGCCCACAGCTAACAAAGATGAATATCACAATCATACACAACGGAATAATAAATAAAGTATTCATCTTTTAATATAACATGTTGAACAACCTTAAGGTCAACTTACAATTGTGAAGCCTAGATGGCTTCAACTCGAGTAAAATGAACAAAGAATGAACGAAGAACGTCGGTGAATCCCATCAAAATACCACTGCATTTGACAAGGTTCAACTCCTAGATATTCGCCTTCTGTAGAACTTCTCCTTCTTCAAGACAAAGACTTCTCTCAATCGGTGATGTTTTGTTAAAACAAGGGTGAGTACACAACCGTACTCAACAAGTCATGCATGTAATGCATTCTATTACTACATGCATGGCTTATTCCAAAGGAATGGTGAATGGTTCTTTTGCAAGAAGCAAAGATTCACAAATAATCATAGTAGATAGAAAAGCAAGAAACAAATAATATCCATAATAAATTTCGTAATCATTCTCAAGTAAAACATTTTCATCTTTAACCAATTTCCATATCACATTGTCTACATTCCCAACCTCATTTTATTTTCAAAACTCTACCCCTTGATCAGAATCCCCGAGCATTATCCAAGCATCATGACTCGGCTATTCAATAGTTTTTACACTCGCAGAGTTTGTACACTTTACCCACAAGATACAATCAACTCATCACGCCACCGTGAATCGCCATACAAGAGTATGTGAATGAGCGATCATAACAAAGCCTTTCGTAAACTTCTATCTCAACCTAGAAACATCTCCGGTTGCCCTCACTATCACTTCCTCGCCAGAGTCAAGTATAGGACCGACAAACACCGCTTGATCGGGTACCAAGCCGTAGCACGCACGCCTCCCCATACAGCTATTCCCCGTAATCGCCACCCCGAGGTATCAAAGGTGAGATATCGAATCCTACTAAACTAGGTCTTCCCATTCTGACATGTGGTTGTACGAGTGACTCAGTCAAAGGCTTGCAAGGTGAAGTCCTTAATCCCACCAGGCAAGACATCCTTCTCTCAAAATTGGCGCACAAACCCTCACAACACTCAACCTCCCAAATGCCACGATGGCCCACCGGCATAAAGCCACTTGCCACTTGTCCCAGCCTAAATCCTTTATCACCCCAGCTTAATTATTAGCAACACAATGCCAACAACAACTCAACATCCATGTAGAACCACACGGTTCCACATATCAACATCATCGTGTGGCAACACGTCACACCATTTCACAAACACATTTCATAATCCATTAATCAAGATATCTTTTTATTTTCATAAGACATGAGTTATGAGCATGGCTAAACAATTATACACGATCTAACCAACCCACGCTGGTAAGTATTAACAACCAACTATTAATCAACCATCTTAGGGTGACAAATGAATTACGCATACAAATAATCATGGCAAGGTGATATTAGCAATTGGGTTGAATATCTAATCCCAAATTAATTTAAATCATTTTAATCTTGAACTAGCATGCAATAATTTGAATCAAAGTAAATTTGTAAAACCGGGAGCAATATGATCAAAGCACGACTTGCTCGGCACTTGCTATAAATCGCTTTACTCTTTTTAATCGATCTTCGCTTTTCAACCTTTGGCTCTTCAATCGAATGTTGACTTCCTCGCCCTTCGCCTACTTTGTAACTTTTGGACGACACGTCTAATCGACAAAGAAGCACAAATACAACAAATCTCAAAAGGCAATTCAAATAAACTCCAAATTAAGATTAGATTGGTACTAAACGAAAGGGATTGAATTTAGGAACTTGAATAGATTTGATCAAGGATCGGATGAAAGAGAACAAAGCCGTAAGATTTATCGAGAAGGTTATGACTGATAATTAGGAAAGAACGGAGTATATTCCAGGGAATATCCTTCGAGATTAATTAACTCGATTGAACCGATATAGACATATGGACTCTCGATCTATAGATCGGGCCCACGAGAATGATTTGATTCACGATGAACTAAACCAGTGCTCAAGGTTGACTTTAGTTGACTAAGTAGATACACAATCAAACAAAAGAAAGATAAGCTGATAGATTAGATATGGCACAAGGATATGACACATGGTTAATGGTCTAGCGACCAAGTCCACGAATGAATTCTGGATTAATGGCAGATTAGATTTTCAGGGATAAGACAAGGACGGATGGGATCGACATCCACTACGGTTCGATCCGGAGGTTAGTCTTACATCGGGGACGGAACTCGACGACGGCGAGGTGGTGATGATAGGATTACGAGGCTGAAATCAACGCGATGGGCTAGATCACAATAAGGCGATAGAAAAGGTAAGGACATCACATTAGGGCTTTCACTTGCATGCACCTATGCGATGACAGCGATACAATGAGAGCAAAGCGTTAACAACGGACGCCAATAATGAATGTTAACGGCGAAACATTAACGGTAAAACGTTAACGATTTTAACGTTATCGATGGAACGTTAACGCTAAACGTTAACGGCGAACGCTTAACGGCGGAACGCATCGGCTAAACGTTAACGGCGAACGTTAACAATGAAGGTGAAGCGGCGACGAACGCCATGGAATAACAAGGTGGTGCCCGCTTGCAATGACATGGCAGCGATAGAATGCTACCGAGGATAGCTAATCGACGCGAATCGAAAACGGCGACTAGGTTGAAAAGACGACGGTTATAAACCAAACAAGGCTCTAATGGCAAACGGGGACCCAATGCACTCCAAAAAGGGCTAAACGGTGAATGACGCACCCATCGGATAGGACAACACTACCGGTTTAACTAAATTGGTGGCGGTAAAAGATACAAGGCGACGGCAAAAGGCGCAAGTGACGCACTTAATAAAATAAATTTCGGTATATGCAACAGCAAGGGGAAAGTATCCATCACGTAGAACGCGACGAGAAGAACTCAACAAAATAGGCGGATTTGGCGGCAACCCACCGGATTAATCACAAACGGCCGATTAACGGTTGTTACAGCTAATAGATCTAATAGCCATAACTACTAGAATAATGAATGAAAAATTACAAAAAAATTTAGAGAGCCTACTGAGATCCTAGAACACGATATAACGTGAAGATATCGGATTTTTACCTTCTGAATCAACGGGGAATGCATGATGCCATTCCCTGCTGTTCATACGCAGTCTGATCGGGGAAGATTGATTTTTCTACACAAATCCCATAAGTAAAACCTTGAGTTAGGGTGAGTACCGTGTAGGGGACATCAAGGGGAGACTACCATAAAAATTTTATGACCAAACTCGCAGAAACAAGGGAGAACGGGCTCCAGCAAGATTTGATCTTTGGGCGGCCATAACTTTTGATCCAGTAGATGAAATTGCACCAAATTTGGATGGAAGACAGAGGGTACCCTGAGGCACGACGTGACATAGACGGATCTTGAAAAGAGTTGATGAGTTGACGGAGAGCGCCCAAAGTATGGCCGATGGCTGCTGCTTTGAGCATGAGGGCAAAGTTTCTCGGGTTTGGATGAGTTGATCTGAGGTGAGGACGTGTGGGAGGGTCATGGGAGGTATACTAGGGCTTGGGGGGCGGCTAGATCAAGAAAACAAAGAAAAACGCAAAAACCGGCTTCACAGCCATTTTATCGAGCAATTGGCGGCGCTGCAAATCGGGCGACGTTGGCCAATTGAGGGTCGCCCATGGTGGGGATGGGGTGGAGAGGTGAGGGAAGCCTGGGCATGACGGCCGACGGCGGGATGGCCGAGCAAATGAGAGCGGCCGAGCGACCAAAAACGCTCAATGGCATGGCGCTCAAATCACATTAAAACGCAAAATTTCCTAAAACTAGTGAGAGCACAGCGTAGAGCAAGATCATATTAGGCTATATCTAAAAGGAATTTGATTGGGAATTACCGGTTTGGGAGGAATCGATGACGAACAGAACTCGATTTGACGACGAACAAACACAAATTCCCAGAGCAATTCTTGACGAAACCTGGAATTTCTTGAGGGGTTATGATCTACACACTAATGCGCACAATATGACGTGAACGGAATTCGATTTTCCTTACCAGATCAAAAGATGACGCGGTGATGTCAACGGAGGACATCCGCGATCGCTTCTTCGATTTTCGAAGGAAACTATTCTGAAATGAAGGAAAAGGTGAGCACCGCATCGGGAGACTGAAACGCCTATTTTGGGTGGTCACACGCGATGAGGGGATGCGAAACGAAAGAGTTATGGCTCAAACAAGAAACGGCAAAGAAGTGATTGCAGCAGCCGTTTCACTTGATTTCGGAGGGGGAAACTGCAGGGGAATTGAAACCCTTAACTAGACTGTCGATTTGCAACTGACCTCACTCAATTTCGTTGAGAATTACAAAAGTTATGAGCATTTGAAGTTTGGGCCGCAAATGGGGCCGGAACATGAACAGTGCGCATGGCTGGAGGTTGAAGATGAACAGTAAAAGGCCACGTGTCGCTTTCTCATTGGTTGGAAGAAATGGAGGGACAAAAGCGAGAGAAATAAAATAGCAAAAATAATCTAAAAATCTTAGAAAAATTCTTAAAAATACTAGAGATTATTTGGAACTCAATAAAATTGGTTTCACTGAATTTTGATGAGTTTTGGAATTTAGACAATTCCAGGATGAATATACTGGATTTAACGAAAGACCGCGAGAGATAAAATACCAGAGAGATTCTATAAATCTTAGAAAAAATTCCAAAAATTATTATAGAATATTTGGAACCTAATTATATAAATTTTAAGATTTTTGGAGTATTTTGGAGCTCGGATGAAATTTCGAATGAGGACCGAAATTGAAAATTTTGGCTTTGCGGACGGAAAAGGATTGAACTTCAATTTCGGAAGGATATGGATGTCAGGTTAATTAGAACACTGAAGGAAATCCAAGTTTTGAATTTAAATGGAATTTCAAAGGAAATGTTTGAAATGGAATTTGGATATAAAATTGCCCGAACAATTAATAATTCGAATAAAAAAATCCAAATAAAAATCCAATTAAGCTTGTATTGTTTAAAAGATGCATATGTATTCAAATAGCCTAAATTCTCTCGATATGTTAGTTTTAACCCAAATGTGCTCATTAAGCTTGGATTTGTCATTAATCACCAAAAAGGGGGAGATTGTAAGTTCAACCTTCATTAGTTATGGTTTTGGTGTTAATGACAAATCTAATCTTGTGTTAATGACAAATCCAATATTGAGTTTGTCCCCTAATGCGATATTGTTATTTATGACATATCTTATATCGAGACTAACATGTTTGTTTAGAATATCTTTGTTTAGTCTCATCGCATCGAAAAATGAAAACCCAAGGTATGTTTGCATATTCATCTTAATATTAGTTGCATATTTTAGAGTCAAGTTAAAGTATGAATATCCCGTTATATTAACCACAAAATGTGTATCATGTTTCCCAATCCATATATTACATGGATGCACATATTTAGGGGAGTTCACACTCTAACTTGAAGAATCAATTTAAATGATAATTTAATTGAGTTCATTTGTCGTGTTAATCATTAGAGAACACCTCATCATGTGTTGATGGTGTTTCTTGATTAATCAAGGACAAATGAATAGTTCTTAAGTATAATAAAGCATGAGTTGCATTATTGTACTTAAGACATACTTAAATTATTTCAATTGATTTAGGTTGTGCTCAATTGATCTAAAGGCATCCATTATGTGTTAATGGAGTGCAAGAGATAATTGAGACAACCATGCATCTTGGACTAACGGTTTTCATGAGTTATGTTTGAGTTAGGTCCAAAGATGAATGAGATGGATGAGAACGGGACTTGGACGGCATCATGAGTTGATGGGCGTCAAGGATGGATCCCGAAGAAAAGAAGAATGATGATCCCGGGGGAGCTTAAGTGAAGATCATAAAGACCCCAAAGGGGATTGTCATGTGGCGAAGGTATAACTAGATAGGCTAAGGACTTTTGTAGTCTTTGAGTCTAAGGTTTTATCGCCGCACTATTAAGAGGGTTGTCTCTTTTGCTTGAGTTTCATCATGTGTTGGTGATCTCAATCCGCTGCCACTCAAAGCTCAAATCTTATTTGATTTGGTTTTTGCATGAGGGTTAACCATTTGGCATGTGTTGCTAATGGGTTAAACTTATGCTTGGTTGTATTTGGTTTTCAGATTATGCTTTGATTTGCATGTGTTGCAAATAGGATAAGCTAGTGCGTTGGCTTTTTGCGTGAAGTTCTCTTTGCATGTGTTGCATTAGTTGAAGCTTCACGCTTTGGTTTCGCAAAACAATCTTTATAAAACCAGTGGTTGCTTGGAGCTAAGTTTTGCATGTGTTGCAAAAGGAGAGAGCTCAAGCATGATTTAGTGTTTGTGTGTTTGGAGCTAGAGGCTTGCATGTGTTTGCAGTAAAGAGCTCATACGGTTGATTTGGTTTTGATGTGGAGTTGAGTTTTGGTGTTGCATGGAACTAGAGAATTGCATGTGTTGCAATTAGAGAGTTCATGCATCGTGATTGATGTTGCTTGGAGCTAGACTTTGCATGTGTTGCAAAGAGTAGTGCTCAAGCATGAAATGGGTTTATTGTGTTATTTGCAAGTTCACAGCGAATAAACCGAGGTTTATGGGTCAGGAATCCCGAGAGCATGTGAGTGGGGCTTGCAACGGTGTTGGCAAGTTGACCGGTCTTGTGTTGACCTTCACATGGCTAGGGGATTAATCTCATAAACTCGAGTTTGATTCGCTTAATACGATTTGCGAATAGTTCTTGAGTCGTTTGTAAATGTGTTTTCGATTTTGGGTTGAATTCTTTGAGCATGATTTGATTTGGTGCAAATGTGTTTTGCACGAGTGGTTGATCATGTGTTGATCACTAGTTGGCTCAAAGAATGGCTTTGGTTTTGGAGAATCGGTTTTTGCGAAGAATCTGGAGTTTTCTGAGCGGTGTTGGACCGGTGCCTTCTTGTTGCCGAGCAAAGGTTGGGATCGGGTGGAGGTTTGGCGGACCGCCTCGTCCGGCTGGACCGGCCAGGCGGATCGGACCGCTTCCTCCGTGTTTTGCCTCTTGTGCGTTCATTTGTTCTTCATTGTGTTTCGCGTCTTGGCTGCAAGCGTCTGGACGACCTTTGAAGGCGGTGCAACCGACGGCGGTCGGCGGCGATCGGCCGCGGTCCGACCGGCCGCAGCCATCGCGGTGCGATTTTCCAGAGAAGCTCGCTGTGTTTTGTTGATTTGTGAAGGCGGTCGGACGGTCGGAGGTCGGTTGGACGGCCGTCCGGCTGACCGGGTGCATACGGCATGATCGCCGTTGTAATCTGTCGGTTTTCCGATCGCTGGCATGTGAGGGTTGGCCGGATCGGCCGAGGTCCGGGCCGACCGAAAATGTCAAGTTCGCCTGCTTTGTCCCCAACGGCTAGTTTTTTTGGTGGAGGTTATAAATACCCCCTGGGGGCTTGGGGGCCGTGTTGTTGCTGTGTTTGAGGTTTTGGGTGAGGTGTTGCACACTCACATTTGATTCTTGAGCTAAGAGTGAGACTAATTGCATTTGTTGCAATTAGGAAGTGGTTTGGGTACCTCTTGTGCATGTGTTGCACTTGAGGAGGCCTTGTGCATGTGTTGCACTTGGTGATCACCAAGGAGCGATTCACAGTTCCGGTGAGGTTCAAGCGGAGGAGCGGCTTATTACTCTTGGAGGTTGCCGACTCCTAGACGGGCCAGAGGCGCAGGCGCTGGAGCTCTCGAGGTGTGAGAAGCCCTGCAAGTTTGTGAAGGTTCGGGTTGAGCCTACGCCAGAAGCGTGAAAACCACGACTAGTGGAAAGAGGCGGTGCTCGAGCGGAGCCGGTCCGAGTGGTCGGGCTAGCCTCAACGTGGACTAGGGAGACCGCAAGTCTCCTAACACCACGGAAAAATATCGGTTGTCTCTTGTCTTATTTATATTCAAGCACTTTACATTATTGAATATTTATCAATAGCTTGAATTAGAATTGCTAGTATTATTTAGTTGATCAATTTAGCAATTCTAGTGTAGAGACTTAATTTAGTTAGTGCACTAGTGAGCCTAGTTGATTTAGGCTTTAATTGTCAAAACGCGCTTATCGCTCCGCATTACTCTTGATTAGGTTTTGACATAGGGGTTGAATTAGAGCGATTGTTTAGTGAGCGATCGATTTTATAAACGCCTATTCACCCCCTCTAGGCGCATCCTCGACCCTACAAGTGGTATCGAGCCACGGTCACTCTCATTTTAGGCTTAACCGCTAGAGAGTAAGAAGGATGGCAAATAGAGGTTTAGTGCACTCCACCGATTCATATATATTTGATGGCTCAAATTATGCTTCTTGGAAAATATTTATGATTAATCATTTTAAATCCATGAGCCCACAAATTTGGTGGATCGAGATGTCGGCATTTCTTCTCCACTAAATGAAATTGCTCCAACTAAAGGAGAGGAGAAATGTCTACATCTCGACGCCAAGCTACTAATGCTTTATTTAGTGTTGTGAGCGAGAAATATTTAATCTCATATGCAACCTCTCAAGCGCCATGAAATGTGGATCAAACTTCAAGATAAATTTGAATCATCCACAACAATTGAGGATTGCAATGAGGATGAGGAAGTGTCGGTTGATGATCATTTAACGCCTACATCAATTGATGAACCGACAACTCGTCAACTCAACCTCCGCCTCAAGCTTACGCATTTATTTTTCAATTCCATCAAAAATTCGTTGCTTTATGGCTAAAGGTAAGAATGAGGTAAGTGATGATGAAGGTGAGCCCTCATATGATGAACTTATGAATTTATTAGAGGAGCTCAATGAATTTCTTGGAAAGGAGAAAAGAAATACAAAGTTTTGAAGTTAGAACATGATTCACTTCAAAATGAATATAATGTTCTAAAAGAAAATCATGAGAAAATCCTTTTCAAGGAATTCACTAAAGCTAGTATGGATATGGGCATTCAATGTAATTTAGTTGATGAATTGCCTCACTCAATTCCTATCACAAACAATTCATCAAATAAATGCATATCCACTTCTAGCGATGATTTGCCTTGTAGTCTAATTAAATTCTATCGCTATTATTTCCTCTATGTCTTGTGAGGCTAACCTTGTAGAGGAAAACAATAAGCTCAAGGCTCAAGTCATTGTTGGAAAATGACTTGAAGAGATGCGTTAAAGGAAAAGCCCTCCTCGATTTAAATCTTGAGCAAGCCAAGGCGCCTCAAGACAAGCGAGGACTCTGCCACAACTCCAAGAGGGAGAATAGCAAGACGAGGCACAATGCGCGACACACGAAGACCATCAAGTGCTTCGCATGCAACAAGAAGGGCCACCTCGCCTCCGTGTGCCCTAATCAAGTGGATAACAAGGCCACGACTCCAACAATGAGGCAAACCGGCATTGAGTACAACAAAAAGGTCAAGAGAGGACCAAACGGAGTAAAGTGCTTCAATTGCCGGGAAAAGGGACACTTCGGTAAGGATTGTCCCAAAGGTACTACCCCTAAGCCTATTCTCATAAATGAAAATTATTTGCTTAGGAAGGACAAGAATGGCAATGTGTTTGCCAAGCTTGTCAAGTCCCCTATGCCGGCTCAAAATAATATTCATATGCATAGGAAGAGTAAATCTAGTAATGGTTTTGCTAAAGTTGTTAGAACTCCTAAGCCAACTCAATATAATTCAAACCAAATGCTTAGGAGAAATAACAATAGCAAAGCATTTGCTAGATTTGCTAGATCCTCTAAGCCATTTCATAATTTCAATTATCATATGCTTAGAAGAGATCAACTAGAAATGGTTTTGCAAAATATCAATGTCCTCCTATGCCCTTCCATAAAAATACAAATACTTTGCCTAGGAGGAATAATTCTCAGAAAACTATATCTAGTAATGTTAGTCAATTTAAAATGCTAAAATTAGGACCATTTGGGTTCCTAAATCTATTGTGACTAACATTGTCGGACCCAACAAGGATTGGGTACCAAAGATCGCCTAAAAGATTTTTAGGTGATATGAGATGGATTGGACGCTTGCACACTCATGGAGGAGAAGGATTATATTCATCTACAAGTGGTGTCAAGCTTGAAGAAAATCAAGTCCATCATGAGCCAATGCCATCTCGGTAACAAGCATTTAAATTGATTATTGTTATGTTTTATAGCCTTGTGTAGGTTATATTGTAATATTCATGCTAGAATCAATTTAGATTACTTGTTATGGCCACTTGCTCTTGCCTCTTATCTATTCTCTTATTGAAATCTTGAGCAAGTTAGGGAGTGGCACATTTAGGGGAGTGTTAATTCATATTCATGTGTATCGCATCCCTACGTGTGCCCATATTAATAATAAGTGCATATATATATTTTCAAAATCAACCATTTAGCCAAAAGTCAAAATTTTGTATACTCTATTACTAATCCTATGAAAAACTAGTTTAAAATGTATACAAATGCTTTTGAAATGTTTCTCAAAGGTTTTGGCTTCACAAAATCTACTTTAAAAGAAAAATGAGTTTTAACTCCAAAAACTAGTTACTAGTATCTTGATTTTGATTTAAACTTATAATTTTCATAGAAATAAAAGTAAAAGGATTTTGAAAATAATTCCAAAATGAAAAACCTAGAGTTGGTCATTCTTAACAACTTTCGTGTTCAAAAGATTTTCAAAAGACCAACTTATCAAAAGTTATTTGATTTTGAAACTCGCCGGAAAATTATAATCGACCCATAATGGTCATACTATTGCACGTTGTGAGTCTCTCCATTTGGATCAATTCTTGTGTAGAATTATGATTCAAAATGGTATTTTAGACTCATACACAAAATTCAAATCCATATATCTTACCTCTTGCTTTACTTGAAGTTTTGTGTTAATTGGATTTGACTTTGCTTCTTAATTGGACTATTTTAGATCAAGAGTCAAATTGTATTTAAATGACCCAATTTGTGAAAAGACTTGTAAAAGTATTCTATTACGTATTTCAAATGCTTTACAAGTTCTCAAAATGAAAACTCTATGTTAAAATCTACTTTGGCTCAAAAACGATTTGATTTGAACCAAAATGGCCTATTTAGGCATATAGCTCAAATGTTGGCATTCAAGTTGGATTTTATATCAAATCTTGGCTATAAACACTCTTGATACACCAATCTAAGCCATGAAAATCAAAATTGCATGAAATCCAAATCGAATTGCATTTTGAGGTTTTTTGTGAAAATCAATTTCCTTTTATGCCTCAAAGCGTAAATTGCCATATCTTTCAAAATAAAATTGTTTTTGAGAAAATTATTTTTGCAAAACCTTTTAATTAGTCCAAAGTTCATCTCTGCAAAATTTCAAATTTTTTGGACTTCATTTGGATCATTTTTGACAAAATTTGCAAAAAGTCGGGGTTTTCAGACTGACAGGTGCGGTTGGACCACATGTGGTGCGGTTGCACCGCCCTTAGGGCCGGTTGGACCGGACCTAGAGCGGTCACACCGGCCATGGCATGCTGAGCTCTGAATTTTCAGAATTTTCCGAGTTTCTTTTTGGGATATCTTTTGATTGGTAATTCCTTTTTCAAAAATTCTTTTTGTAATAGATTCTTATGATCCCAAAGTTCTTTTGTGCAAAATTTGAAAAGTTTTAAAATTTATTTGATCGCATTTTCAAGTGGTATCAGTTATGAGCACTTTAACTGGTTTAAAGAGTGATATTCACTTGATCTTTCGAAAAGACAAAACTTGTGCAATTCAAATGCAAATAACTCCATGATTCATTCATTGAATAACTTGGGGAGTTTATTCATATCAAGTTTTGGGCACTTAATTGCTTCCAAATGATATCATATCTTTATTTTGCTCTGATACTAAATCAAAAACTCAAGAAAGATCAACAAGAAAACCTTTGAGATTTTGTTGTTTCACCATTGAGCTTTTGAGTTTTCAATACCCGTGAGTATATGTTGCTCTGATTATATTGCTCTGATACCCATCGATGTTATCGATTATTCCTTCAAGTGGTATCAAATTCTTTGTGAGTTGATCCTAAGTGGTATCAAATCGAGCTTTTATTCATTTCATATGCTTACAAAGTGGTATCATTAAGTTTCTCTCTTCTCCAAGTGGTATCATGGTTCTTATTGTTCATTTCTTCAAATGATATCCTTGATTGTTGGATTTCCTTTTTAAGTGGTATCATTAAATTCAATTATTTCCTACAAGTGGTATTTCATTACCTCTTTGTAGCATTATTGCGATACCCACATTCTTGATTAAGATTTTTCCTCGCAAGCTAAAATTGTAAGTTCAACCGCTTAAGAATTCTTCGTGTGAGACTCTTTATGTGTTGAAATACATAAGAGAGAAAATCTCAAGTTGAGCATTGTTCTTCAAATTAAAATTTTCAAATGCTCATTTCTTTTTGGTTCTTCATGCAAAGCCCTTGAGATTAACTTTTACAAGTGGTATCTATTGTCTCAAGTGGTATCTATTTCCTTTGGGTTCCTCGTTTGTCCCTATTAGGCAAAGTGTTGGATTCTTTAAAAGAATCATGTTGAGAATTTGCAAAGCCTAATAAAATGAGGAGTAAATTATTTGAAATTTGAAACGCATTCAAATATTTTTTTTGGTTTCAAATAAACCGTGCGATACCCTTCATTGCTTTTTATGCTTATTTGTATTTACAAGTGGTATCCATATTTGCAAAGTGCTTATTTCTTTCAAAGTGGTATCCAAAATCCCGAATATGGTCTCTTTTCGAGTTTTTCTTCTTTTGGTATCAGGCCATATTTCAAATGAAAACTTGTTTTATTCCTTGTATATCCTTTTCATTTGGGATTTTATTGCCTATCTTTTTCATTTGGTATCTAAAATAATTTCTTGCCAAGGTCATAAGTATACATTCTAATTTTTATATGACCTTCATTAAAAACAAATGGTTAAATGCTAAAAGGAGAATAATTAAATAAAAGGGGGAGATAATGATAAATCTTATTAATGATAAATGTTTAAATGCCAAACAGGGGGAAGAATGTATTTCAAGTTTATCTTTTAGTTTTTCCATTTTTGGTGCTTAATGCCAAAAGGGGGAGAATTAGGAAGCTTAATATCATTTGGTTTAAAAAGTGAGCTTAATATGATAAAGGGGGAGAATTAATTTCCATATGCTTAAATTATCAATGCTTGTATTGTTTAAAAGATGCATATGTATTCAAATAGCCTAAATTCTCTCGATATGTTAGTTTTAACCCAAATGTGCTCATTAAGCTTGGATTTGTCATTAATCACCAAAAAGGGGGAGATTGTAAGTTCAACCTTCATTAGTTATGGTTTTGGTGTTAATGACAAATCTAATCTTGTGTTAATGACAAATCCAATATTGAGTTTGTCCCCTAATGCGATATTGTTATTAATGACATATCTTATATCGAGACTAACTTGTTTGTTTAGAATATCTTTGTTTAGTCTCATCGCATCGAAAAATGGAAAACCCAAGGTATGTTTGCATATTCATCTTAATATTAGTTGCATACTTTGGAGTCAAGTTAAAGTATGAATATCCCGTTATATTAACCACAAAATGTGTATCATGTTTCCCAATCCATATATTACATGGATGCACATATTTAGGGGAGTTCACACTCTAACTTGAAGAATCAATTTAAATGATAATTTAATTGAGTTCATTTGTCGTGTTAATCATTAGAGAACACCTCATCATGTGTTGATGGTGTTTCTTGATTAATCAAGGACAATGAATAGTTCTTAAGTATAATAAAGCATGAGTTGCATTATTGTACTTAAGACATACTTAAATTATTTCAATTGATTTAGGTTGTGCTCAATTGATCTAAAGGCATCCATTATGTGTTAATGGAGTGCAAGAGATAATTGAGACAACCATGCATCTTGGACTAACGGTTTTCATGAGTTATGTTTGAGTTAGGTCCAAAGATGAATGAGATGGATGAGAACGGACTTGGACGGCATCATGAGTTGATGGGCCAAGGATGGATCCCAAGAAAAGAAGAATGATGATCCGGGGAGCTTAAGTGAAGATCATAAAGACCCCAAGGGATTGCTTGCTTGTGGCGAAGGTATAACTAGATAGGCTAAGGACTTTTGTAGTCTTTGAGTCTAAGGTTTTATCGCCGTACTATTAAGAGGGGTTGTCTCTTTTGCTTGAGTTTCATCATGTGTTGGTGATCTCAATCCGCGCTCACTCAAAGCTCAAATCTTATTTGATTTGGTTTTTGCATGAGGGTTAACCATTTGGCATGTGTTGCGAATGGGTTAAACTTATGCTTGGTTGTATTTGGTTTTCGCATTATGCTTTGATTTGCATGTGTTGCAAATAGGATAAGCTAGTGCGTTGGCTTTTGCGTGAAGTTCTCTTTTGCATGTGTTGCATTAGTTGAAGCTTCACGTTTTGGTTTCGCAAAACAATCTTTATAAAACCGTGTGGTTGCTTGGAGCTAAGTTTTGCATGTGTTGCAAAAGGAGAGAGCTCAAGCATGATTTAGTGTTTGTGTGTTTGGAGCTAGAGGCTTGCATGTGTTGCGAGTAAAGAGCTCATACGGTTGATTTGGTTTTGATGTGGAGTTGGTTTTGGTGTTGCATGGAACTAGAGAATTGCATGTGTTGCAATTAGAGAGTTCATGCATCGTGAATTGATGTTGCTTGGAGCTAGACTTTTGCATGTGTTGCAAAGAGTAGTGCTCAAGCATGAAATGGGTTTATTGTGTTATTTGCAAGTTCACAGCGTAATAAACCGAGGTTTATGGGTCCGAATCCCGAGAGCATGTGAGTGGGGCTTGCAACGGTGTTGGCAAGTTGACCGGTCTTGTGTTGACCTTCACATGGCTAGGGGATTAATCTCATAAACTCGAGTTTGATTCGCTTAATACGATTTGCGAATAGTTCTTGAGTCGCTTATGTAAATGTGTTTTCGATTTTGGGTTGAATTCTTTGAGCATGATTTGATTTGGTGCAAATGTGTTTTGCACGAGTGGTTGATCATGTGTTGATCACTAGTTGGCTCAAAGAATGGCTTTGGTTTTTGGAGAATCGGTTTTTGCGAAGAATCTGGAGTTTTCTGAGCAGGCGGTTGGACCGGGTGCCTTGCGGCTGCGAGCAGGCGGTTGGACCGGGTGGAGGCCGGTCGGACCGGCCCTGGTCCGGTTGGACCGGCCAGGCGGTCGGACCGACCTCCCTCCTGCTTTTGCCTCCAGGCGCTATACCGTTCTTCATTTGTGTTCTCGCGGCGTAAGCAGACGACCGGCTTTGAAGGCGGTGCAACCGACGGCGGCGGCGGCGACCGCCGTCGGCGGTCCGACCGCTGCAGCGCGGTGCGATTTTCCAGAGAAGCCTGCTGTGTTTTGCCGATTTGTGAAGGCAATGGACCGGCCGGAGGTCGGTTGGACCGGCCGTCCGGCTGGACGGTGCATGCGGTGCGATCGACCGTAATCTGGTCGGTTTTCCGACCGCTGAGCAGTGAGGGCTTGGCCGGATCGGCCGAGGTCTTGGCCGGACCGAAAATGTCAGTTCGCCTGCTTTGTCCCCAACGGCTAGTTTTTTTGGTGGAGGTTATAAATACCCCTTGGGGGCTTAAAGCGATGTTGTTGCTGTGTTTGAGGTTTTGGGTGAGGTGTTGCACACTCACATTTGATTCTTGAGCTAAGAGTGAGACTAATTGCATTTGTTGCAATTAGGAAGTGGTTTGGGTACCTCTTGTGCATGTGTTGCACTTGAGGAGGCCTTGTGCATGTGTTGCACTTGGTGATCACCAAGGAGCGCATTCGTTGTGCCCGGTGAGGTTCAAGCGGAGGAGCGGCTTATTGCTCTTGGAGGTTGCCGACTCCTAGACGGCGAGGCGTGCGGCGCTGGAGCTCGAGGTGTGAGAAGCCCTGCAAGTTTGTGAAGGTTCGGGTTGAGCCTACGCAAGCGTGAAAAACCACGACTAGTGGAAAGAGGCGGTGCTCGAGCGGAGCCGGTCCGAGTGGTCGGGCTAGCCTCAACGTGGACTAGGGAGACAAGCAAGTCTCCTAACACCACGGAAAAATATCGGTTGTCTCTTGTCTTATTTATATTCAAGCACTTTACATTATTGAATATTTATCAATAGCTTGAATTAGAATTGCTAGTATTATTTAGTTGATCAATTTAGCAATTCTAGTGTAGAGACTTAATTTAGTTAGTGCACTAGTGAGCCTAGTTGATTTAGGCTTTAATTGTCAAAACGCGCTTATCGCTTCGCATTACTCTTGATTAGGTTTTGACATAGGGTTGAATTAGAGCGATTGTTTAGTGAGCGATCGATTTTATAAACGCCTATTCACCCCTCTAGGCGCATCCTCGACCCTACAGACGTAGAATCCGACGTCACTATTACCGTCATCGATTGCGACTTCAACTTCGTTGAAGACATCAGTAAGCAAGGCAAGCACCCCTTTGACCATATTGATCCTAGTTTTATAAATGTTTTATTAAATGTTTTCATGCATACCTTATTTTACCTAAACACTGCTACTTTGTGGGTATGGATAGTTATACCTGTTGTTGCATGGAACTTCCTTGATAAGTATGAAATTGTGAACCTTGAAAACCCTAGATTAGGGATGACAGTATTTGATGTCAACTTGGGATACTCACACTAAGATGTCATGCTTAGCCATGCTCAATTAAACATAAAACTTTTGACATGATTAAAAATGTTGGTTATGACATTAATTGGGTATGACTTTTCTTATGGTTGGTATTTTACTTTAAAAATGAAAATGAAAACTATGATTTAGATGCGGGCAATTATTGGCAATAGCCGGATGTACATGGAACTTGTACGTAGTGTAAGGGGAGACTATTGCCCGTGTCGAATTAAGGATCGAACTATGGGTTGTTTTCAGGCCAAGAATTACCGTGCAACTACAAGTGCTGGTATGGGACAGCCTTAACCTATTAAGTTACTTAAAACTGACTTTGCACATTGGTAGGCTGAAGTATTACGGGCTTCTTCAATGACTGGTCGCTCGTAGGTGTACGCCATGCTATGGGATCACCATTTCACGTACAGTGAATGTACAAACACCCTACTATTTCACGTACAGTGACTGTACGAATATCTTTCACTACCATAGCATATCGTCACCATGCTGGTGCAAGGTTAGAATTAAGTAATGTAACAGTTATGTTATGATCTCTCTGTGGCATACCAAAGGAAGTGTGCTAATGATCTGCGCAAAGAGTTGATCATTTCTTGTGGGTAAAGCTGTACAAACTCTGCAGAGTATGAAACTAATCGATTAGCCGCGCCCGCGGTCATGGGCACTTGGTAAAGTCATCACATAGTTAGCTGTTGTGTTTATTTTCATAAAACTCTGGATTTCTACCTGAGACTGGTAGGAATGGTTATTTGGGACTTCTACCTGGGACTGGTAGAAATGGTTATTTGGAATTTCTACCTGTGACTGGTGGAAATGGTTAATCTGAACTTCTACCTGAGACTAGTGGAATTGATTACTTGGAATTTCTACCTGAGACTGGTAGGAACGATTTGTGGATATGGTCTAGATATCCAGGTTTGTGAAATTTATTTATTCGTACTTACATTCTGTTATTTCTATATCAAATTGCTTTTATTTAAATTCTGTTTTGCAATCTATTATTCAGTATTTACATTTCAAAGTCAGCTTTATGCAAATTAACCATAAGCCTATCCTTTGAAATGGCTTGCATGTATATTTAGGGTTTGCAAAAGTCTTGCTGAGTACAAAAGTACTCACCCTTGCTTATTTGTGGTTTTTAGGAGAAGAATCAGATTAGCTCGATGAAACTCATTCGACGCAGGATTCGGGAATATTGTTAACGAGTTTTTTCTAGGGATTATACCTTTTCAGTTGCTTGAGGGATTGTATGGACATACTACAAGACTTTAATTCTTTCCGCTGCATTTCTCCGAATTGTAAGACTTTATTGTTTATATTACCTTTATTATTTGCAATAAAGAGTATGGATGTGATATCAATTGTTGTAAATGTGCGTACTAGCTACTGATCCAGGGACTAGTACTGTGTGCACATGAGATTTTCATTTTTGCATTTATATAAAAATGGGGGTCACTACACTATCCTTTGAAATGGCTTGCATGTATATTTAGGTTTTGCAAAAGTCTTGCTGAGTACGCAAGTACTCACCCTTACTTATTTGTGATTTTTAGGTGAAGAATCAGAATAGCACGATGAAACTTATTTGACGCAGGATTTGGGAATATTAACGAGTTTTTCTAGGGATTATGCCTTGTCAGTTGCCTGAGGGTTGGATGGGTACACTACATGACTTTAATTCTTCCCGCTGTATTTATCTGAATTGTAAGATCTTATTGTATAATTTACCATTATTATTTGCAATAAAGAGTATGGATGTGATATCAATTGTTGTAAATGTACGTACTAGCTACTGATCCAGGGACTAGTACTGTGTGCACATGAGATTTCCATTTTTGCATTTATGTGAAAATGAGGGTCGCTACAAGATCACAAAGGATTCATATGAAGTTTATGCTAAAACTTCAGAGGGATAATTAAGATCATTAACTCATCATGCACGTAGAGATAAGAATCTTGAGGTCCGCTACCCCGCCCAGAGCCCCTCCCTTCCGCCTCTAGTCCCTCCGACCCGGGTCCCCATTTTCCTATATGTCATCAATGTTAAAAAACTAACTTGTAACACCCCACAGTCTAAGGTCTAAGGGCAGTCCCAATCTATAGTTTCCATAAGTAGTGTCTAAAGGAGAGAGAACAATAAACCAATGCATAGTTTCCCAACCCATGATTTCTATGAGTAGTGTCTAGAGGAGAGAGAGAGCAATACTAGAGGAGAGAGAGAGCAATAAACCAATGCATGCACCACAAACACACCTTGGTCAGCGCGCAGAAATGTCCAAACCCGATTTTGTTCGTTTCTTGCATCTTGGTACCCGCGCCGACCCAGTTTCTTGCATGAGACACGGTTTCTTGGTTTTTCCTTCTCTCCCTTCCTTAATTTCTATGCCACATCAGATTTTTGCTTAGTTGGCAGCATAATTAATTCTATAGACATCAGCTGAGGTGGAGGGTTGGGACTGCCCTAACACATTACAGCCCATCCCTACCTACGCAAACTGTATCATCAATTAATGCACAAGTTAATTGAATATGGCCTTTGTCCTCATCGTGTCTAAACGAGTCATTGGCATCGAGAGTGTCTGCTCAGGCACTTCCAAAGGGGGTTTCTTAGATGGTTTCTTAAAGTGCCACGAGGCAATATTGGTGATGTGGCAATGAGTTAATGAGGAGAGAGGGTGAAACCGCTTAGCTAAGAAACTGCTTTCTTCACGTATTCCAAAGTTATGAAACGATGAAGAAACCCCATTGTAAGGTGTACTAGTTTCTTAAATAGGCCCAAGCAACAAAAACAACCAATCGTGAGGAGCATGCATTAAATACTTAAGATACATTGCAATCAGTATGTATGGTTTCTTTCATGGTTTCTTATTGACTCTCTCCTCTAAGAAACTATCTAAGATACTTTGCATTGAAGTGCCTCATGCGCTGAAAGTGACGCCTTTGCATATCTTGGCCTCAATGGCTAGCAGGCGTAACAACAGATAGGCAACTTTGACCACACAGCTACTATTGAAGCTTTTGTGGAGGTCGATTTACCAAGACAATCGAGGCAAGAATGTGTCGACGGCAACAGATAGGCAATCGGGCCAATGAAGGGCGAGGACCGAGACAAAGAGTGGAGAGACGGAGTAGCTAAGACGTGGCACACGTACATGAAGTATCCCGTTATAAAGAGTGGAGAGACGCTCTGTTCTAAAATCCGTTCAATGCCTAATCCATCTTAGGGCGAACTCTATATATGTAGCACCCTATTTATATTTTTGTCATCGCTTCATGTAAAAAGATTAACCCAAATGTGCTACGTTTGGATCTAATAGTCATTATATGCTACTAATTTCATTTTAGACCAGCAATGTGGGGCTAATCCTACCACCGCTCCACATAATTCTTCACACTAACGGACCGGATATTACATTTTTGCAACAATTTTTGCTAACATAGGGTTACGTGGAAGTATTTATAAATACTAGGGTTTTATGAAACTCCGGTAGAAATACCTGAGGGTAAGTGTGATTCACTCTTAAATTTTTCATACCGATGAATAGAGTTGTGTGAAATTTATGGCTAACACACACTGTTCTAATGTGGTCTATCGATTCGTATATGATATCTGTACTTGCTATTGCTGCAGGGAGCCCTGATCTGCACCAAGCGATGCGCATGCGATATTTCAGAGGAGTATCGGTTACAGAAAACTATGATCCTCAGATTGGCAAATGGTAGAAGAACGTTTTCAAAAGAGGCTCAGTAGCTGGAAGGGCAAACATCTATCGGTGGGGGGTAGACTGACATTGATTAACTCAGTGTTAAGTAGCTTACCTATGTATATGATGTCTTTTTTTGCAATTCCTATTGGTGTTCTCAAGAAACTTGACTATTTTCGTTTCGCTCTATTGGCAAGGGATGAACACAAGAGAAAGTATCGTCTTGCTAGGTGGAGCATCTTATGTCAACCAAAAGAACAAGGAGGTCTGGGGATCCATGACTTAAAATGTAAAAATACTGCCCTACTAAGCAAATGGTCATTTAAACTTTTAACATCCGAGGGTACCGCAACAGCTTGATTAGAAACAAATATTTAGGCTCAAAGTCTCTTGGGCAAGCGGAGGAAACCAGAGACTCTCATTTTTGGTCCAAATTTTGATGAAGGTAAAGCAAGATTTTCTTTGCTTTGGAACCTTCAAAATTAACAATGGATCGCAGGTGAGGTTCTGGGAGAATATCTGGGGGGTCCTTGCTCGAGGTCGGAGACAAGCCCCCGAGCTCAGGGGACGCGGCCTTAAGACCCCGGGGAGCCAAACACGTGTTAAGGCTACCGATCCCCGACAAATGGGAACTTGCTTTATTTGCTCATTTGGCTGAGGAATTGCCTTAACTCGTGTCAAGGCTACCGATCCCCACAAATGAGCTAGATTTGCTTGCATTTTTTGCATCATTAGCATGACCTAGCAGTAATTGATTAACAATTTTGAGCAATTTATGATCACAATTGAGTACAGTAAGTTGGTTACCTTGCACAGTAATCACGCCTTTCGAACCAGGAATCTTTAAACTCTGGTAGGCATGATGAGTTGCTGCCATAAATTTGGTTAGTGAAGGTCTACCCAAAATGGCATTATATGCTTGACTCGAAATCAACAATTTCAAATGAGATTAATTTTGTTATGAAGTTATCAGCATTTCCGAAGGTGACAAGTAACAATATATATCCCATCGGAGTTATTGATGGACCAAGTACAATCCCAAAGAATGGGTTTGTAATAGGTATTATCTTGGAACGAGGAATTTACATCTCATCTACAGTATGAATAAAAAGCAAATCTAGAGAACTCCCCCCATCAATCAAAACCCTTTTGACTTTAAAATTACTAATAGTAGGGGAAAATACCAGCGAGAGCTTTCTAGGGATTGACATACCTTTTGGGCAACATTCCCTGGTGAAGGTGATGTCGACTTTCGACCACTTGGGGTATTCTGGCCTTCCGGTTCGATGGTCAATATTGTTCACCTCCCTCCACACAATTTTGAATTGCCTTTTTAAGGTGTATGCAGATGAACCACCAAATATTACATTGATGTGGTTGTCGAGCTTTTGATAACCCATCTCCTCATCACCATCTTCATCCTTGTTGCCTAAATCTTCTAGTAAAGTAGGCGTTGGACCCTTGCCGGAGTAGAAGTCTTCCATATGTTTCTGCCATGTACGGTAGTTCCGCAAGTCATGTCTGGATACCTTATGTAGTGGACACCAACAACCACTACCACTGGTCGCACCAGGATTTTTGGAACCAGATTGATCGTTTTGGCGACCAACTGCGTTCTTCCAAGGAGCTTTTTCCTTGGAGTATGTAGGTCGTTCTTCTATTCCTGCAATTTCACGTTGGGTACTCTGTTTCTTCTTCTTTTTCTTATTCATCTTTTTATGACCTTCAGATTTAGAGGCTTTTTTCATCTTCTGGTCCTCCGATATCTGGAAACCAGGTTGTGGTGGAGCATGACCTTTATCAACCATTCGATTCTATTCAATAGCCTTATGTGCATCTGAGTACCGATCTGCCATATCAAAAAGCTCTAGTATGGTAGACGGCGGGTGAATATTGAGATCTTTGGTGAACTTCTTATAACAGACAGCCTGCTTGAAAGCACGAATCATAGAGCTATCGAAATATTAGAAATGGTGTTGCGTACTTCTACAAACATTTTAATACATTGTCGAGATTTTCGCCAGGAGCTTGGCGAAGACGATGCAAATCATCTTGTTTACCAGGCTTGGCTAGCAACTTTTAAAATTATTTAAAATGGCATGGCATAGATTTTCCCAATTGAAAATGGAACCCCTAGCTAATTAAATAGCTAAGTTCATGTTGATCCCTTTAAAACAGTGGGAAGGTAATTGGCCATTACCTTTTCATCGCCTCCAAAGCCTGGATAGCGGTAGTATATACTTGTAAGAATTATGATGGGTTCTGCTTTCCATCATAACTCTTGAGCGATCCTAGATTGAATTTCTCAAGCTAGGTTACGCTTCTAAGCCCAAGGGAGAAAGCTTTACATTCTGTATACAGACTGAAACGTGATCGTACATTACGAGCTTGGTCTATGTTCTCAGGAGAACGTGGTCGTCACCGACAATGATTAGAAGTTTCACCTACGATTAGGCGTTCAAAGACACTCCTCTGTGGTGGGCCTCCTCTTTGCTGATGGCTAGCACCTTGATGGTGCCGACTAGACGAGGATCCCTCCTCACAGGATTTAGTTTGCAATCTTGTTGAGATAGACCGTATTTGCACTTCGTTTGTGGCTTCTTGTAGGCCAGCAGTGATAGTCTGTATAATGGTTGCATTCAATGCATCATCCCCTCCATTGGATGGTTAAGAATTGCATTCGAATAAATGTGAATTTTCTTAATGGGGATTGTTCGCTGGGAACTACTTTGAGCAAAGTCGCACTCTCTTGCCACTCCCTGTGGAGGCGGTGGCATAAGGCACGTGCCCTAATGAAGCTATCCCCCATGAACTTGGAGTCTCTGTGAGGTGTTTGGCTGATTTTAGAAATATAAGCACTTGGTTTTGTCAATAGATTTTTGCTTCTCCGCCAGACACCGCTCGTACTCACTCTGAGCGGTTTTCTGAGCAATTTCCCGGGCTTCACGGTTGTTACGTTCTGCTTACTGCCCATCTACTTCATCGGTAATTGCACAAGCGTGTAAACCTAAGCAAACAGAGGGCGTTAATCCCCCATCTTCATCTGATGAAGGTGTGTAATCTAAGCCTTGGAGATGATCTTTTGAGGCTGAATTATTCAGAAGATTATTACTATCTTTGATAGGTTTTCATTGTCAATTTCCATGGAATATGCCTCATAGATGTCTTCCTTTGAATTTACCAAAGGAGTACTAGAAATCTTACCTTTTGGCGAGTGAGATGATTATTCTTCGGCCTCTACTTCTACCTCATCTTTGCCAACTCTTCTACATAGCAACATATTCAGAATAGAAGTTACACTTACATTGCTCTTCTGTTGGCTCATCGTCGGCAGTGAGATGGGCGTAATCGGCGAGGTCGAACCAATTTTCCTCATAATCCATTGTGAAGAACTTCTCGATTTCAGTATCCAGAGGCCCTCTTTCTAACGCCAACTATCAATATCCAAGACCTTGGGTCTCGTAATCGAGTTTACGTAAATTTTATTATATGTGGGCCTCTGGATATTGAAACGGAGACAATGGAAATAATGGGAATGCTTCTTTTATTAGCCAAACGGTTGTGACATAATGTTTCTGATTACAAAATAATCTACATGATTGCAGCAGGCTAATCACATATTACAAAGTATGTGGGATTGAGATTGCGAGAGCAGATTGCGATTGCAAGAGCCGAATGTCCGATACCTCTCTACAGTGTGGAGTGGCCCACTATTTATCCTTGATGAAGAGGCGGCAGTTGAATTCTAGGGGACACCTTCCCGCCAAACGGTGTCTTCTTGTCGAAGGATGTCTTTTCTGGTTATAACTTTTAGGTGGTTGTACACTTCTGTCACATAATTATCCGCACGAGATCTTGTGCGAGGGAACCGCTTGTTCACCAGTTAGTCGGTCGGTGGCTATATTATCGGGTCACGATGACCAAGCAGAAGTCGAGCTTGACCATTCTTAACTGAACTAGTCGAAAATCTAACCGTTCGGAAGAGGATGGACCTTGTTTAATGTATTATGAGCCTTAGGCTTTGCGGTCCATTTTACCAACCCATGGTCACGAATTATTATAAAGGGTCTAAATGAAAACAGGGTGTTAATCCTCGTCATATTTATCCAAAAATCCTTTTGTTGTAAGAACAATTATGCCCTTGTATAATTATGAACTACGTTACGTTGTATGGATATGATGATACTATTGTGAATAATGTTGTGAATGTGCATACTAGTCACTAATCATGGGACTAGGACGGTATTCCACTCCAGAAAGAAGTGCCTCAACAATGAAAGGAGTTTTAATAAAAAAATAATTTTGAGATTGATTGATGTTTGAATTATTTAAATCCTTTTAACATATGAAAATACATATTATGCTTTATTTAATTCCAAAAATAATGTAATGGACATGACTATTTTGAGATTAACCTCAAACTAACAAATTTAAGGTCACCTCATAAGAATGATATATGTCATTTTCTCCATCCATCTCGCTCCTTCCCTTTTTCATGCTCACTTCCCCCACCCCTTCTCTCTCTCTCACAAAAATTTAAATTAGAACATTTGAACTTTGCAAATTTTAAATATGAAGTTTCAACTCGAAAAAATTCAACTAAAAAAATTAAATCAAAATTTTTTATGTTAAAACTTTCTAATTTGAACTTTCAATTCAAAAGCTTTGGGTTCAAATGGGAATCCTTCAAAATCGCAAAAAACTTGTTGGCTCATGAAAATTCATGTACGAAGAATTCCACGAACGTTGTTAGCCATCCACGATCAACAAGATAAGGTTGAGCAAGACGTACATACGCATGGGCGCATCAGTAAAGTAACATTTCCGATTGCGGTCTGCGCTTAGGCTCAAAAGCCCCTCCCATTCCCTAGACCGTGAAGACACCTTTTGCCGCGGTTTCGCCGCTCTGCGACTAGGGCGTTCTAGAAGCCATGAGGCGATGGCTCGCCGTCGGCCGCGGGCTTACATAAAGAAGGGTCGTGGTGGCGGCGCAGGCGCCTCGGCAATGGCGCCTCGCTTCCCATGCATGAAGCGGGCTCGACATGGTGGACTGAGGGTGCTCCCGCCTCACAAGCATGAGCAAGCCGTGGAGTATCACCATCGGCGTGGACGGCTGCTTCTCTTTGTATATTTCCGTGTTCCTCGCCCTATTTTTGGTTGGTTGTGTGGTGCTTGCTTGCTTGCTTGATTGCTCATTGTAGCGCGACGAAAGTGCGGTGTGCTTTGTCGCTTTTGTTATGTGGAGTGAATTTAACTATGGTTTTTATCATTGTTTCACCTCCTTTGGTCAGTCTAGAATTGAATTTAATTCATTCAATTGAATTCCATATCCTATTCTAGTTGAATTTGAATTTGATTCATGCCAATTCAAAATCCAAATTTTCTGTCTAGGTCTCATTAGGAATTCTACAAGACTGTGGGGCCTACTTGTGCACCTAGGTCCACCAATGTGCACAAAGGACCTTATCTACACGCTAAATCATCTCCAATAAATTTCAATCAATTTCGTGAAAAATTATGGTGTGAACCGAGGTTGAAATTCCAAATACCAAACTTTGAGAAACCATTATCAACAAGTCTGTGGGGCCACCTGTGCACCTAGGCCCACCAATGTGCACAGATAAGATTGTCTACACGTTGAATCATCTCCAATAAATTTTAGTCGATTTTTTTGAAAATTTTATGGTATGAAATTGTAGATACCAAACTTTTACTTAATTTTGTAGAGTGAATTCAGATAAATAACAGGGTGTAAATTAACATTCGCTTCTAGGTCTATCATACATCTTGGGATTGGCTTTGGAATCGTCTATGTGGCAGCCAAATTGCTACATCCTTCGAAATGAATTCAAATTCCACAATTCTAGGGCAAATACCTGGGAGCCAAACGGGGTGTGATGTGGGGTGTTTTCTGTGGTGTGATTCACTGATTCATTCCATGCGCTTGGTTGCTTTTGAGTGTGTATTGGTGCGATCGTTGATGATGCAATAGCATTACCCCATTTGGTGTAAGTTCGAGATTTTAGTATACTCTATTACCAAGAAGAGTGACCGCGTTTCTATGTCTCTTAATTGAAAGTTAATTGGAATCTCTTGCTGTCTTCTGGTATACACCTTTAATTTATTTAGTGATTGCACACTAGGAAAATGCCATGTACTGTTGCGCACGTTCAAATTTTCAATGGCACGGGGTATTAATTCTTAGTTGGTTCACACGACGTGTGGGTTTCGGCTGAGGTGGGTGTTTGCTACTTGTTCGAAGCTTTTATGCCATTTATACATGAATTTTGGGTTTAAGAAACAATCAAACAATACACTTAACAAGGTATTAGTTGAGCTGGTGCACCATTATGCTGTGTATGCATCTGCAGTAAGTTGTAAAATGATGTTTCATGATTCAAAAACCGTTTTGGTACCATGCTCCGATCCTTTGTGTGGGCATTGACATTTCTCTTTCATTTCACAGTGTGAGGAGGTTATTGTTGGCATTTTTTTTATGTTTACAGGTCATGGGATCATCATGATATTATTTTAGTTAGACCAGAGTATAATGACAGTAGCAGATGCTCAACTAGTTCTTGTTTGGCATCAATTGCCCTTAACAGCGGCCGGAAGAAGACTTCTGCCTATGCCATTGATATTATTAGTGAAATCATGATGTACTGCAAAGTTTTTCTTGACAAAATTTCTCGGATCAGAATTTTCCATCATGCTGTTAAAATTGACCTAGATGAATTTGCCACATTGTTTTCATGTCTTTGACGATGAAGATAATTCATATAACACGTTCTATCTTTGCAGAGAAACAATTGTCATGGTTTCTTATTTTCTTTTTTAAAGGTTCTCTTCTAATGTGTGCTGTAGAGGATCTATTGTAATAGAATGTGCCATTACCCTTCCCACTTCTCATTAAAAGTACTTGTATAATACATAACTTATGGCTACACCCTTTAAAGCGAAGGGATTGGCGAGACACCAGGAGGGCCACGTGCCCCCCAAGCTAATTTGCAAAAAAACCCTCCGGTTCATTGAAATTGCAGATAGGTCATTCCGAATTACAAATAGGTCCTTCGCGATTTTTTGTGAGACAAAAATATATTTTTTTTCTTCACGTTTGGGACCTCAAATGTATTTTACTGTAAAAACCTCTCGTTAATTACAAATCGCGAACAAACCCTTTTCTAATTTTTCAGATAGCGAATAGGTCCAAAAATTAACAAACAGTCCTCGTTCTTACGCTCGTGTCCTTTCTCCGCTTTTCCTAGAAAAATATTTTCGCCACAAAAACACAGATTCGCTCTCTTTTCCCGAAAAAATGTTTTTGCCAAAAAACACATTTTTCCGAAAAAATGTTTTCGCCAAAAAACACAGATTCGTCGAAGGTTTATAGCAACTTATCGATTTGTCGATCCGCTTTTCCGAAAAATATTTTCGCCACAAAAAACACGTTTTCCGAAAAATGTTTTCGAACCAAAAAACACGCTTCCTGAAAAAATGTTTTCGCCACAAAAAAACACAGATTCGTCAAGGTTTATAGCAACTTATCGACGGTCGACGGGTCTTAGCCGCCGTTTTCTAAAAAAACGCGGATTCGTCAAGGTTTATAGAATTTCATGGATTCGCTTAACTGTCCTACCGACTGCTTTTCTGAAAAATATTTTCGCCACAAAAACACGCTTTTCCGGAAAAAATGTTTTCGCCACAAAAACACAGATTCATCGAAGGTTTATAACAACTTATCGATTTGTCGATCCGCTTTTACCGCAAAAATGTTTCGCCAAAAAAAACATGTTTTTCCGGAAAAATGTTTTCGCCAAAAAACACGTTTTTCTGAAAAAATGTTTTCGCCACAAAAAATACAGATTCGTCAAGGTTTATAGCAACTTATCGACGGTTAACAAAGTCTTAAATTGCCGCTTTTATAAAAAACGCGATTCACAAAGGTTTATAGAAGATATGGATTCGCTTAACGGTCCTACCGACCGCTTTTTCCGGAAAAATATTTTCGTCACAAAAAACACGCTTTTCGGAAAAATGTTTCGCCACAAAAAAACACGCTTTTCAGGAAAAATGTTTTCGCCACAAAAAAATACAGATTCGTCAAGGTTTATAGCAACTTATCGATTTGTCGACGGGTCTTAGCCGTGCTTTCTAAAAAAACGCGATTCGCTAAAGGTTTATAGCGAATTATGGATTCGCCAATGTCCTACCGACCCATTTTATTTAAAAATACGGAGATCGAAAATTCAACCAAATTTTCCGCTTTCTAAAAAAACATAGATTTAATCGAAGGTTTATAGTAACCCATGGATTCGCCGATGGATCCTATCGACTCTACAAAACGGCGCAGCGTAGCGCGCTATTATTGCTAGTATCTATTAAGCGTGAAAGATTTCCCGGCCTCCCAGGGCGTCCACGTCCGTTTTTATGCGAAAAGGCCCTTGCGTTCTACCGAATCGCGCGACGGCCCCGCAAAGCCCCTCGCGCGTGTACTTTGGCCGGAACTTTGCGTAAGGCCCTCCCTGTTTTATGAAATTGGTTTCACGTTTTACGGCTTTCGAACCGTCCGATCTCAGAGGCGACACGATCTGGCCGTCCACCCGCGCGCTCCAGGACCGACGCCCTAGCCCTTCCCATTTCCCTCCCGGACCCCGCCGCCTCGCCACCCCACCCACTCCCTTCCTCCCCTCCGTTCCCCTCTCCCCAATTTTCCTCCCCGCTATGGCTCCTCACCCATCGCTCCTCATGCTGTGGGGTTCCTGCCCTGCCCTAGCCATCACCCGACACCGGCGCCGTCCTCGCTCTCGCCCCCCGCCGTCAGCGCCCTCACTCCCGTCCCCACCTCTCTCCTTGTCTCCTCCGCCTGCGGCATCAATAGATCGGGCCTGGGCCACCCCGCGGAACCCTCGAACTTGCCGCGCCATGGAGTCCGGCCCTGGTTGCCTCGCAGAGTCCTTGGCCTGCCTCTCTCGCTGCCAGGGCCGAGCTGGAGAAGACAACGTAGAGAAGACGGCGAGCTCGCACGGCCATACTTGCCACTTCCATCGGCTCTGACGTTGGCGACTCACCCGTGTGGTCGTTGGCGCGCCTCCGACGAGGTCCAAGATGAGTATCACTTTATCTCGGCTGCGTCTTGATCAGAACCATATTGTGATGGCAAACTCAGCAGCCACTTACCTTTTTTTGCATGCAGCATGGATTGGAAGATGTAGTCGATCGGAGCTCCCTAGATTCGCCCGGTGCTTGCCTCGGTCTCTCCGTCCGCTCTCCTCTGGGAGCTCCGCCGGCTCGCCGCGTTCGTCTCCACCGCGCCCGCCTGCGTCTTGTTGGCCGCCGGCTCCACCATTGCGCCAGATCCGCGCCGCTTCCGTGCCATCACCCTCGCCTCCTCCCTTACGGCTCTCTCAGTTAGTCTGTCTCTCTCCCTGGATTTTGTTTGTGCGCAACCATGTAGAACAGGGAGGCAACCAGACGGGAAATTGATTTGGAGATTAGTAGAGTTGGTACAAAATCAGGGTGTATGCTTTTCCTATGCCTTTCTTTCATCTGTCCCAGATTTTTTTTCTTCCATAGACAAATGTTTTCCCCTCCTCAACCTTAACTATTACCGACATCTGCTTCCGAGCACTGTTGAACTCAAGGACATGCAAGAGCCTATACGATCTGCCAATAAAGTTAAAAGTTTGTATTATAGAGTTACCAGGTCACTCCCAAATTTTTACAGGAAAAAATGAAGTTCAGACCCATACCTGTCAGCTTGTTTTTCAAACAAGGGATTTAACCCATGTAGAGAAATGCCTGGCTGCGTCCTTTGGTAAAATGTGAATCCGAGTTCCCGTGCTGCAACAACAAAAGCAGCCTCATCGGGAGACTCTGCTTCATATGAAACCTTCCCTGATTCCTCATCAACTTCTGGTATGCATGTATGGTAAATGGCCAACAACCAGAAGAACATCTCAATCACATTGGAGACTGTAGTTTTCCCCTCTTCCTGAAAGCTTTCGATGCCATTTTCCATGTTGGCAATCAATGGGGAACCTTTTCTCTTTGCCATAGCTCTCTCAACCTCAGTGATACCACGGCCATAGCAGTGCCTGCAATAGAACATTTGATGAACTCCATGGAGTTGCAAGTCAAAGTCTCGGTTTTATCTGTCAGAATTGTGGCAACTTGACCCAACTCCTTGTTCAAGTTGGATGTACTAGCATGAGTAGGCGTGCCTGTCTCTTCATGATACATATGGATATCCTGGTTGATGAACAGAGCCTGCAAGAGCTTGACGATCTCAATGGAGATGTACGAGGAGATTGGGATGAAGTAGCCATAAAGCATCATGGCTGTCAAGAAATGCAGTATTGATGATACAGCTACCTTATTTGAATTGAAGAAGATGGTAGTGTCATCAGGCCTAAGGTACCATCTTTTCATCCTGCCATCCTGCAGATCATTTTTGGTTGCGATGCCAAAGAAAATTCAGCCGATGACCGCAATTAGGACGAGTGAAGACAAAAGTAGGTAAATGATCCAATCCATCTTCTTTTCAATCTTGCTCCTTTTGGATGGAGCTTTCATAGCATTCTGCATGGCCTTTGTATCATGGCCTGTGAAAATAGCTGCACCGTACACATACTCGGTGTTCCGAAGCTTACTGTTGCTCCTTGATTTGGATGTTCCCAACAAATGAATAGAGATGCGCATTTGGGTCTTCACACCTTATTATAGCCCCAAAACTGCTAAAGCTCTCATCATCCTCCAAGTTGGAAGTAACCTCTAGAGATTGCTTGAGCTTGAGATTTGTCTCTCCAACAAGGTTCATCGTCTCGACATAGCAAATGGCATCTTCATAGCTAGAGGAAAGAAGGATGAGGTCAGCAGGAAAGAGATCATCTTTTTCGACCTTGACAATGTCACCAACTCGGAGGTTCATCCATTTGGTACGATGAAAAGCACCGTCCTGGAACACCTTTGCCTTTCTGTTGTTGTATCCTGGATGGTAAAATAGTGAGAGGAGTTGCTTTTAGGATCCAGGCATGAATAAAAGTGATATTTCTTTGGGGCCACTTCTAGCTTCTTGCAATTTATTTGATTTTTTTGCTTTGGATTTGGCAGATTATCCTGTAATGCACTTGCCACCTGTAGTGCACTTGCTGCTGGCTCCAGCTACCTAGCAAGGACTGTTCACCTCCACTCAGGCATGGTAAGCACTTGCTAATGTGAAATCTAGAAAAATAAAAATACGAAAGATAATTATGATTTATATTTGATCTCCATTTTAAGTTAGGTTTGAAAGGTAGCTATCTTTGTTATCGTACAATCCGTCTTTGTTATCCATTTGCAGAATTATACCATTTCTGCTCTACCTATTGTGTTCTTGTTTTCTTAACGAGCTTCAGTTGTGCCTGATCTTTCAAATTCATGCGCTGCAGATAGTTCTATATAGGAGATTTTTATATGCATGTATATCTGCTTTACAGTTTAGGACATTTACATATTTACAATTTAGGATATTTGCATATCTTGGCAATTATTTGAAATGGTCATCATTGTTAGGTAGTGACAAATTTCATATCCACTCTTCAAAAACTCTTAGATAGTGACAACATAGCGATCAGGATGCATGAGGATACATACGGCCACACATTTCATTGGGTATTTGGGTTGATTCCTGAACTAATGTTTTTTTGCGTGATGTCTTTTTACAGTTCAGACAAATCTAAAACAAGGAAGATGAGGTAATTATTTGCCTATCTCATAGAATCGGTCATCTGGCATTTTCTAGCTATTGCCTTGTGTTGAGCATAAAGCATTGCTGAGTGTAATTGTAGATTATTTCAGTTGGTGATTTATGGCCATGCAGCTATGTTGTTGGATTACTTCTCCCATTCTCTGTGTATATTCATGGTGTTACTTATTGATAGGTACTGTTTCGAATTTTCCTAGGTACTACGTCTATTCTTTTTTGCTATACATTTTTACCTTTCGCGGTCTCGAACATATGGCTTTACATTAACATATACTAATTAATCTAATTATAGTGTAATTAGATCATTTTTAACAGCGGATCTAATGCTACAGCTTTTGTACAGTCGATATAGACGGTTCTATATCTATATGTGGTTAAGGTTTAGAAAGTTCTACTTCACGTGTTCTTCTTTATGCAGTATGACAAGTGTATGCCTGGTTCGTCCTCTCCTAGCACCATTGTCCTTTTCATCGTAATCGTCGTCGACTACTTCAGATCAATCGAAGCCCTTCCTATCCTCAGCCAGGTCTAGGCACACCACTCTGTATTATCTGTTTTTTCTTCTATTTTCCACAGAAATTCACATTGAAGTGGCTCAACTACTTTCTTTTGTTTTATTATCTAGAATAGTTCCTAAAAAGATATGTTTCACGTAGATTTTGTTTCATTGTACATTAATGGGAACAACTGCTATGATTTCGCCTATGTCGAGAATGTTGCATACGGCCATATTTGTACTGAGAAAACTCTGTCGTCTGAGAGTGGTGTGAAGAAAACTGCTGGAAAAGTAAGGCTCTTGGTCAACATAAACATTTTAATTTTAAGATTCCATGACGTGATTATGTTCCTTTTCTAGACCTACTTCATAACAATATGAAGCCTATAAAACTCTGGGAATTTGTGTCATTGATTCTAAAAAGTCTTGGATATGAAAGGTATGCGCTTATCTAATACAGTTTGTTGTCCACTTAGTTAAATTTATTTTGTTTCAAACATTGTTGAAAGAGTCCATTGTCTCAGTAGACTCATAGATTGTGTTTTAACATTTAGGTTGTTAATTCACATTTATCTCGCTTAAAATAATCTTCACTTCGTGCCTACCAAATTTATGATAGACAGCTTTAATTCACATTTACCTCGCTTAAAATAATCTTTATTTCGTGCCTGCCAGATTTATGATAGATGTGTTTCTCATAGAATTGGAAAGTTTTCATGTTGTTTTACCTTTACCTCAATTCTTGTGGTGGTTAGTGTTATTTCCCCCCACAAAAAGCATTCCTAAATTGATAAAATGGTGCGCTCTAGCTCATGTTCACCAAATTGCTCCTGCAGATCTAGAGATGATTAATTTGAAATGCGTGCTTGGGCTTGGTTAACTGCTAAAGTTGGATCATGTAGCTGGTGAGGTTGGATCGTGTTAAGATAATTTTTATTGGTTTTCCTCAGGTTTCCAATAGGCTGTTATCTTTTGATATCGTACATTAATCTGTTAAGAATTAGTGATAGGAACCATTACAATTGTTCTCTAAGATCGATAAATTAGTTGGGTTGGTTTCCTGACTGTACATGGTATTGAAGTCTAATCAGCTATTACGAATGTTTTGCTTTCAGATTCTACAATCGTTGGGGTGTTTTGGTTACGAATGTTTCGCTGCGTCCAAACCGGCTGCACGCAGCGTAGCGCGTGAAATCTACCTAGTTAAGCAGATACTTCTAAAAATTGCCACACCGGTATCGGATACCGACCTGTTACGTATCGGAGAAAGTCGTGTTTTAAAATAAATAAAAATAATTCTGATACTTGGCCGATACTTCCTGGTCAATACCCCTCCTTTTGAAGCCCATGAACAGCACAGTACGAAGCCACCCACTGCCACCCACCGATCAACATCTGGGCAACCCTAAATCCCCAATCTGGATGCGTCCTCCCTCATCACTGCACTCCAGCTGCCTCACCCTCTTTCTCAATTTCATCTCAGATCTCACCGCCTCAAGTTCATCCTGACGTTGCTCCCTTCCTCCGCCCTCCCCTTCCCAACACTGCTGCCCCTCCTTGTTGCATCTACATTTCTTTGTTTTGGTCGGACAAGGAGTGAGACAAAGAGAGAAGTCAGTGACTGTGTGGCTGGAAAATATCCAGTAGGGTTGGAGACTTGAGTTAAGAGCAGATGTGCAGCCCACTGTGTAGATGTGCGGCCCACTGTGTAAAAAAATCTATTGACTTCTTCACTCCTCAAGTAGCCAGATACAAGCTTCGTGATGCAATGGGTGCTTGCAGCGTGTGGACGACAGCATGAAGGACAGTGGATGGAAGCAACGTAATGTTTTTTACCTGGCAATCCCATAAGCAATCAGTAATTTCTATAATTCTATATATACACGTATAACCGTATCGGTGCTTTTGGAAAATGACATAGCACTATATCGACGTATCGTGTATCGGTGTCGGATTGGTGTATCTGGGCAACCTAGTTATAAACTGTGATGCTGCTTTTGCATTAGTCAAATTAGCCTGTACAGTGCTGATAGGACCATCAGTGTTCTTGTTGTTTGCTGGATCATTCTAAATTTCCAAATATTCATTAAATCAGTTTTACGTGATTAATAAGTACAATGGTATGTTTGTATATTCTTTTTTGGTCATGTATTATGTGCACAAATTAGAATTCTTGAGATCATCATTCTCCATTACCGTTGACTTTTATCTTACATTGGTTCTCAGCCTTTACTGGTTCCTTTCCTCATTCTGAACACTTGCTAGTGGAATAATCAATAGTATAGTTTGTTTAGCCTTTTTTCTTCGGATTACTTCTTATAATAGTTGTTCAGTACTGCTACTTCTTCTGTTATAACTTGCTTAATTAGTTAATTTCTTTTCCTTTTGGTTCAGAAAATGTTTTTTCTTCCATTATAACTTGCTTAATTAGTTAATTTATTTTCCTTTTGGCTCAGAAAATGTATTTTCATCATTGATGGGATTACAGTTTTTGTGGCAGCTTACCCTCAGGTTGCTTGATAACAGCAGCCATCATCTTGTTAATATTCCATTGAAAGAAACACCTTTTGAGTGACTGTGGTGGTTTTTGTGGTGATATGAGTATACGGTTTGATAGCTTGAAGACAGGGCATGAGTATATATTAACATATATGATCTTATTTTCATATTTACTTTACCAACATTTACACAAAAATGCATGTTCTGAACTCTGTTGTAGTACTTTTTGCAGAATCTTGGTTCAGATTTCTTTGTGGCGAAGGATATTGAGATTGGCCAAGAGGTGGTTAGTGCTCAGTTATTCGAACCACAGTTTGAGCATGTGATTGACACGATCTGACTGTTGCTGAAACTATGTCGCCAGAGCCCCTTCACCAGTCCTTGTGACTGTTGGTGTTTTGGTAAAGTTCAAACTCCAGGTTTTTCAACAAGAAGTTACCAAAGGTACTTTCTCAAACAGATTGAATTGTCATCATTAGACATACGATTCTCTAAATATAGAAAGTAAACCTTTAACCAGTTTCATTTAAATCATAAAAGTGAACTATGGTGTCATGTCATATATTAAAACAGACCAGAAGACAACCATCATTAACAAGTAATGTGACACTTTACAGAGAAACGATTTATATTAATCACCTGGAGTTCTTATTCAGGAACAAAAAAGCAGAAAATGGTTCAGACCTTATTAAAATCTCCAGTTTTAGATAAACTTTGGTTTAGTGGCACGCATTGTATGATCTCATTGTTGTAATTTTTCTCCCCACACGTCCTTTGTTGCATGTCTGCTGCTGAAAGCTTACAGATCTCCCTTCTACTTTTACACTAGTGGTTAATTTACCATCACAATCTCATCATTGGCATGTGACGTTCTTCTGTGGCCCAAGTGGATTGTTCCTGGGGTATGCTTTGAGTCTGGGATTACTGATGTTGTTGTTGCAAACACAAGGGTTTGTGGTCATGAACAAGTATCGTCTCTATATGTTGTTATTCCGCGGACCCTCTTCCTTTATCTAGTTCCTATTGTGGATGATTCTGCTCATTTTCATGTGATTACAAATATTACATCCTCAGAAGTTTGGTTAGTTTTTCCTGGCTTAAAATACATAGTTCTTGCGAAAGCTTTTGCAGAGGGATTTGATGCTCACGGTAGAGATATTTATTACTGAGGTACTATTCATCCGATGGATTGATACTCACAGTAGAGAGATATTTATTACTGAGGTACTATTCATCTGATGGATTTGATTCCTTGCTGTCTTTATTTATTACTTAGTACTATTGGATACAAGGATAATGCACAGATGATGATTAGATCTACATGAACATTCTTGCAAATTCTTTCAATGGTTAATATATAAATGACCTGTAGAACTGTATTTACATGCTTCTAATATTTTTTGAAGCATTATGTGGCATGTGATGTCGGGAAAAGATCTTTGTTGAAACTGGTGGTAGCCCAACACGAGGAGGATGATCACACAAAGAACAAAAACACACAAGAGACACGAGGTTCGTTTATGAGCTTTGGCAGTGCCTACGTTCCGGAAGCCGAATTGCGGCGGCTTTGTCTTTATGTGGAGTTTTTTTCTTCACGATTAGGTTTACAAGAGGTCGGCGGTATAATTTATGCCCCTGGTTTCACGCCTCCGCTTCCACTTTGGTTTTTGGGACACAGCCCTTTCCTTTTACCTTGCCATATATGAGCCATACTGTTAGAACCCCAAACAAATCCGAGTGGATGTGGCGACCCGCATAATTAACCCCTGATAACAACTGTCACCTAGAATTAACCACACGGATCTCAGCACAGTAACTAGCAAAATATCGGGCATTTCGATGCTTTATTAGTTACTACACTGTATACAGAGTATTGCAGTAGAACAATAATTAGAGACAGACAATGGAACTCTTTATTACATTCCATTAGCCATGTAGGGCTATTGATCAGTACATTACCTTAATTTACATAGGTTCCAATTTATAGTAAAATGTACAATTATCTATTACAACCTCCTACTCCCTGAAGGCTTGCTAGAGCTGGGATAAAGTCTACTAGCCGATGTACTACTGATAGTAGTAGTAGTCACCCTCCGATATATCTTGGTCCTGCGCACAATCCTTACCCCAGTCCTCGAAAGGTTGTCCATGGGACTCACCTTTTAAGCAAGGGGAGGATTAAACAAGGGTGAGTACAGAATACTCAGCAAGCAATACTATATGAATGCAATAAATGATTTTTCCCTTCCCAATTTGACCAACACCTCATCTAACTCCATCCAAGGACCACTTTTCCCCAAAATACTTTTTCTACAGAAATTACGTTTTAGTTTAAAGGTTGTTAATTTTATTTTTAGAAAATTCTACTAACACTGTATATGAGATAGCCAAAGCTTTCCATAGTCTTCAATCTAAGAGATTGGCTTGAATTCAAGATTTAACCTGCGTAGGCTTGTATCACTTTACCTATAGTGACACCCACAAGAGATGCTCCAGAACGCTCATCGCTACTCTAGTATTAGTTCTCTACCCTGTACTTCGAGCTTGTGACACCTATCCCATGCTGTCATACAACTCCAAGACAGTTGTACTCCCTCTCAATCAGGAGTATATCTCTGGGCTTCAAAATATTCCATCCCTAATGGCATCACCTTCTGGGCCTACCGGCCTTGCCCAAAAGCACTATGCTATCCTTACCCGTTGTGGAGAGATCTAATACTTTCGTAGGACAACCTTTTCTGACCAATTTTACACAGCATAGTTGATACTGATTTTATAACTCATTGCCCAAGTGTTAGTTTGTTTGAAACTTATGTTATAGCCCATGTAGAGGACCCCGCCGGCCTACATCCTTCTCATCGGCATCCTCTACCATCCGTATTATACATACATCCACCCATTAGCTAGACTTATAAACCCAACACTTCTTCTATTTTCCAACCACCAAAACAATTCCAACCCAATGACCCATCTTTCCCAAACCATCTCCCAGAACACATTCATTTTAATAATTCCATTAAAATTAAACTTTCCCATGCAGTGAGAGTAATGATAAATAGATAAAAGCAATTAAAATATTTTAATAAAGCATGATCAAGAGGTTTTGCTTGCTTAGAATACACTCTGAAGGTTCGACCTTGCTCAAAAATTGGTTATGACTGTCAGGCGGGTTCTATTTTTGTCTTGAAAATTATAATCTATTAAATTACAGCAAATTTATTAAGTATGAGTTACGGTGCCCAACCAGTCCAATATCTATATGCTCATTTTAAGGATCTGATGCTTTCTATTTAGATGCCATGCATGCTCCATTTTTATATTTAACTAATTAGTCACTTAATACCACTAATGCTGTTATTTCCTAATTTTTATGCACATGCATATGTCCAATTTTATAATTAACCAACTGATCACCTAATGCAATAGATGCTATTCTTGACAGATCTATATGCAAATAATCTACTCATTTTCCAACTTTCCTCATTTTTCTCCTTTCCTTTTTCTTTTCTTTCTTTCTTCTTTTTCCTTTTTCTCTCCTTTCCTCTTTTCTTCTCTACCTTTTCTTTCTTTTCTTCCTGATCTCAGCCGAAGCCACTTCTCCTCTCCTTATTCGGCCAAAACCCACTCCTAGCAGCTCCTCCCTCGAGCTCCTCTCTAATGCCGCTCAGCTGCGCCTCCCATGACCGCCGGCTCCATCTCCCGCTAAGCTCTCTCCTTCAAGCTCTCCTCCCTACTACTGTTGAAGCTCTCTCTCTACTCCTCTACTATAGAGCTCTCTTCTCCCCCAGCCTTGCGGCTGCTACAAGCTCTCCCTAGCAGGTTCTATGGTTTTGCTAGGCTTGCTGATTTTGAAGGTAAGTTGAGGTCCTAGATGATGACAGAGGTGGTGATTCCAGGTTTGTTCTACTGGTACCACTTCTATGGTCGTTGATCTATGGCTATTCCACCTGATCTACTCTAATCCACATGTTGGTCTCTAAATCTGTTTCTATTCCACTATATCTAAGCATTTGCAACTAAGGTTGTGTTTGGTACAGCTCCAGCTTCACTAGATCCGTGGATCTGATGGAGTTAGGTATTTCTAGCTCAACCAGATTCGTGAAGCTGCAGCTGTGGGTATATTAAGAGTGTTTAGGTGAGTCATCTTGTTTACATTTTAGACTAAAAATATAAACTTAATTCACTTTATTTTAGCCTACAAGTTTCAGATCTGAGATAGAGCTAGGATCTGGAGCTCTACCAAATAAGGTCTAAACTAGACTATTACTTGCTTTTCCTGGTGATTTGGTTCTGAAATGCGGTGGTTGCTAGGGTTGGGGTTGAGGCAGTGTAGAGGTGGCCGACTCCTAGCTCCTCTCCTTGCTCTGCTTGGTCCTGGCCGGCCTCCTCCTTGCTACTGGATGGTCTTCTTGGCTGTCTCCTTTTCTTCTTGGTTGGAAGGTGAGTAAAGGAAGCAGTAGGTTTGATTGATGATGTCTCTTGGTTGGATGAGAATGGCTAGCTCTTGCTTTTGATTCTTGGTTGCTATGCGAAGGGGAATGGCTGTGGGGGAAATGAATCTAGCGATGGCTTGTTGCTCTTCCTGGCTTTCGGCTGTGGAGAGGTGAGAAAAGGGGAATGCACTTGCTGGTCTTGGTTCTGGAGAATGAGCTAAGGGAATGCACCTCTCACTAGCTGGCAACCTTCTCTCTTCACTGCACCCTGCATTTACCCTTCTGCCCTTACTATTTTACTTTCTTACTACCCTCATTTACCCATTTACTGCCAACAGATATGCATGCATGCAGACATGATGCTTTTGCTTATACCTTTGGCTAATTAGCAATGCTCCTACTTAAGACTAATGATTACAGCTGATGCTTAATATGGTGATCACTGTTTATTCATTAGCTTGACTAATGTATATGCTCATTATAATGATTATGCTTAGAATGATGATGATGATGATTATGCCATATTTATGCTTAATGAGGGAAGGGTTGAGGGGAGGGTCCTCACAGTGGAATCCGACTGAAATCACAGACATGTTAGATAATTTGAGGATAAATTGAAGATAAAAACAAAGCTAGGATTCTATTCTACTTTACTCTAGAAACTAAGTTTGCAGACTTTCAGAATTCAATTTCTTAAATGTCACTAATCTGATCTCATCATAATCAAATTGGGATAAGATCAAAAATAATTTCAAATAATTCTTCTGTTCACGCATTTACGGTTTTCATCATCTTCTCTAACTCAATATTAGATTGATCCTCTACCGAGGTTGATTGAGTTCCATCTAATATTGAGTTAGATGAAGTTGAAGAAAACCATCGTCTTGAGAATTATTTTTCCCAATTATTTTCATCTCGTGATCCTTATCATAATTGTCATGTACCTTATACTTTTAATTTATCTCGCTTATAGGAAAGTCGATTAAGAGTTTTTGATGACACAAACAACAAATCATCGAACATGGGTATACATTTAGTTTGTTGGCTTACAGCTTATACAGCTTTTCATTCGATTGTTAACTAATATGCTTGCATTTTTTCAATATTACAGATTATCTTGTTTGCTTGAGGAAATTGATGAAGGAAGTCTTGTTATTTTGTATAAAAAAAAGCTGCTTATGTTATGATTAAGGTATGATATCTATCCCCTTATAATATTGATGAAGAAAGTGTTGTCATCCATAAGTTCGTTGTTTCGCTTTTGTTCATACTTATTGTGCAAAGACCATGGTACCTTGTACACGCCGGTAACGGATCAAGGTCTTCGCATCACCATCCTCGTGCCTTTGTGAAAACTCTAAATAAGGCATGTGACACCCCATTCAAGAACTCGTCTGTGGTTTGAGATGGTGGTACTTATTGATTTATTTCGCTTCCAATCAACAATTGTTAGGTTGATGGGGATGAGATCTTTATGACGAGTGGATTCTACCAATCGAGAAGAAAGTCGATGTGACAAAAGTGAGTTTCGCCGCTTTAACTTTCCTTCAATTTTATTATCTAAGTGTAAATGTAAAACAAAGTTCGTGCATGGTCCAAGGAAAAGGAGGTACAAAGCGAGAGAAACATGAAGGAGCTTTTGGATGAAGTTGAAATAGAACGCAATGTCGAGTAAGGCGATATGAAAAAACTAAAGAAGAAAGGAAAAGAAAGAAAAGCTCAAGTGGACTTATCTATCCTTGAAACTCCAAAGAGTCTCTCGCCGAAATCAAAGTAGTGATTTAGATGTCATGCTCTTATGTGGACTCAATTGCTTACAGATTTATAAAGTTTCTCAGTGGGTAATTTCATTCCATCCAACAGCTTTTAGGCCCAGCTTTATGGTTGGTGTGTCAGGTTGTGCAAAGGCTTATTTTAGGCTTATGTGAAACCAAGTTATTAAAATATTAATATGTTTAGTAAATTAGATTATAAAGTTAGATATGTTTTGTTATCTAAAGGTTAGATGATGTCATCATAATCCACCACAATGACTTCTTCTGAAATGAATTGTGTTTTGCTTGCAAATCCTCCAGGTTCAGAGATGGCAGCATGAGCAAAGTACCCTTCTTTGAAGGAGAAGTGGAAGCTCTGAGGAAACGTGGTGTCTTTAAAATGAACATCCAATACACACACATTGAGCAGGAGGATAGAGAACTTGCTTTAGCTATCCGCGATAACTACAATAGGTATTCTCCACCCCCACCACCCAATTAGTATGCTAACTCAATTTTCCGATTTTGAGCAAAAAATATACTGCAGGGTTTATGAAGATTTAAGATATTCTCTTTGTCAGTACCTAGTGGAGAATAAATTTGGAGAAGAAATATTAGAGCAAGTCAGTCTAGAAATTCATAATTTGCCTGCACCCAAATGGTAAAAACGACAAGTTTGTTTTGTCTTCGAAGTAACAAGAAGTCTTACTGCATTTCTTTTCACATGTAGCACTCTATCTCTCATGGAATTTGCCCGCTGCTGCTTCCTCGTCTTCTCCATCGCCGGCATTGGCGGGCTGCGGGCCACAGCCCTAGCTCCGGTGGCGCCTTCTTCTCCTCGAGTCACAGCCCCTGCTCTGGATGTGCGCCTGGTCGACGTTCCAGTAGCGTTTGGGTCGACGTACCGTGTTGTCCCCGTTCCTCATTTTGGGACGAAGTTCCCAGGATGAGGAACTCTGCCACGTTACGCGTTTCCGGCTTCATTGATGTTGCCATCAATTCTAGTGCATTTCTTCCTAGCTGAATATGTTCAAGTTATTGTACTTTTTCGTTAGAAACTTCTGGTCTCACGTGGAAACATGATTGGGAAAGATAATCCTGTGCCTGCTGTAGCCAAATCGGAGGTCACAGTTGTTTGGACTTTCCATCAGCAATAACATTGATTGCGAATGAAAATGTTAAGATCCTGTCATTGTTATCGATAACCCAGTATGATTCACAAACTATAATATGTCCGTCATGAAATTTGTTTCCTGTTTCCATTCTGTAAAGCTTACTAAATGTGTTCTTTTTCCATTTTTGACACTTTGACAGAAAACTGACGATATTTTGGAAGCCAAAAGCAAAGCTGACCGTAGTCCTAATAGACTGCAAGCATCTCTTGCTGTATTCTCAAATGGAAGAAGCATACATGTAGCAGCTGCTGGTGTACATGGAAATTGAAGATTTTTCTTGCCAACTCGTCTTCTCTTTGAAATTGGAAGTCACTCAATTTGAAGGACTTGCTTACTTTGATCAAGCTAAAGATGCTGAAATGTTAGATCAGTCATCTTGGGAGAGGTTTCTTGTCCTATAGAATTCAACAGGACTCTTTAGTGCGGTTGACATGCCAAATTCTCCCTCAGGCCCCATTAATTATTTTGAACGTTTTTTTTCAACATCAACTACATGCTTGTCATTATCCTTAATTTGCAACAGCACTCATATTTTGTTCTTATTATATTGAGGCATAAGCAATCCACTTTTATATATATGAGCGATACTATGATTATATAAACCATACTATGGCTGCATACCAACACTCTAAATAATAAATAGTACATTGGTGTCAGAAACCTAAGAATCTAATTAAGAATTGTATGTCCTTTTGTGGCTTAAAACTGCACGACTCACTTTAACCTTTTTCAATATGCTTTTCTTCCAGAATTGCTGGCCAAACCCGTGAGGAAGAACACATGTTTCTTCAAAGCGCACATGATAATCTCACAGATGCTATTCAGTTGCAGGTAATCAGACTGGATTTCTTTTGGAGTCGTAATGATTTTCTCTGATTTTGCTATAGCTTTTATCTTATGATTGGTTGCAAACAGATTGTTTCTTCCTCAAGAGTTACTCCAAAGTATGTCTTGTTTGTTTTCCGTTCTGAAGGGTCAACTCTACATCTTTTATCGGGCGAATGATGGCTAATGGATACCTTCAACATATTTTAAGCAATCACAAGGAATGTCACTGTTGGGGTGGGGAGTGGAAGCTTTCAGATATGGAGGTTGAGGTCACAAATGGCGTGCTTCGATTCATCATCAAAAAAGAGGCATTGATGCCTTTTTGCAGTGACAATATGGTTGTGGATTTAAAATCATATTATAAGTTCCTATTTCCATGTTTTGAAAGTAAAGATAAAGATATTGAGGGCTATCCAACATATTTCGATGAGTTTCATGAAGACATAATGAAAATGCCTGATCTCTTCTCTGAGCCAAAAAAACTGAAGTCATTCCAAAAGTATATGAGTTCCCATATGGCCTTTAAGTCACCTTTGGGGCGATCTGATCTTCTCTCATCTTTTTAGAGTCTGTGATTCATTGTGCCCTAAAGATGATGTGTTTATGCCATTGCAAAGTAATAAGGATTTGTTTGACTGGAGGAAGAAAGCCAGGAAGGGAAAACCCTTTTTAGATGTTTACAAGTACAGACGATATCCTAGTGGTGAGCCTATCACATATGAGATAACATATTGGCACCTGCTAAAGTATTTACGCCACTGCATTGAACATATGTTGAACCATACAAAGGTGTGATCTATTTCTTGAATTAATCTTTTCTTTTATCTCCTTATCTCTGTCTTAAGATAAATGTTCTAGCCTTGCAACATTCTTAATATATATGTGTTTTTACCAATTGTCTATAGCTGATATAAGAATAACACATTTCCCCATATTTTTGAAACTATTTCATAACATCAAGAAAACCTCAAACATCCAGCCATCAACCTCTATGGAAACAGATTTTGGAATATTCATAAACTCTTATGAAATAGACAAAATGACATTTAGATATCGTTATTGTTGAGCTGATGATTGCACATCATCTTGGAGAACACACGACAAAATTAATTCTATTTATTATGTATTATTGTAACATGGATGGCCTGTGAGTTTTTTTGTGTCATTTATTCTCTTATAATATGTTGTCTTGCATTTTAAAATTTTAATGAAAGTCATTCTCTCTTTTGTAGCTTTTCCAGCACGTGGAGATCTTTTGAGGCATCCGAGTGAGTTTTAATTGATACTCATTTCTGAATGAAAATATGAGCAAATTCCTTATTTGCCACTTCTCTCTCTCTCTCTCACCCACTGTTTTGGCCCTTAACCGAAGAGCTGGAGCTCAGAGCTCTTTTGAATTATGTTTTGAATTATGACACCACCAGCAAGACCAGCTCGATTAGCCTATTCTTTTCCTAACTGTAGGTCCTGTCCATTGTCATGCAAAAGCTAAAATGTCTCTTCGATGCATGTATACCATCAATTTTCTCGAGTACCCAAGGGAGTCTGCTTTGCCATAGACCTCACGTGAGCACAGTCCTTTGACACAACAATAGGTCGGAGGGGGAGGCTCTAGGTGGTGGTGGTGGTAGTGGCGTGGTGCCGTGCTCCACCACAGGACGGTAGATTGGGGGTGGAGGCTCTAGGCTCTGTGGTCAGTGGCAGTGGTGCCTCGCCGGTGAGCCATGGTGGTACGACACAGGGTGCCAACATCAGCATGTGGAGCCTTAGGAGAGGTGAACCCCTGTAGAGCTGCCGAATTGCCTTATCCCTAGTGGGATTGGTAGGAGGGAGAACATGAGGGGTGTGGACTGTGAAGAACAAGTGAGGGTTTGGAAGAAAAGGCACATTTTAGTCTTTTTGCAGACCACTTCACAGAAGGATGATAGTAGATGGACGGTAGTGGTAAATAGGGGTAAATATTTGAAGAGAATCACACTGAAGAGATCGAATAATTCTCGGTTGCATTTCAGGGACTAGGCCAACATTTGGTAGAAAATAAGGAATTTTCTCATGAAAAAAGTCAGTATTGGTCCCTTGATCTATTGTAATAATAAACCCACTTTTTACCCTTAACTATGAATTGTTCAACTAACATGCTAAACTACCAAAAACGGATCACTTAGATCCTTTTTCCTTTATGGATTTGAAATATCAACTACATTAGAGCATATTTATTTTCTAAACAATTTGTGTATGTCATGTGCTTATAGATGCAGAGATGAGCCGAAAAAAGCTGATGAAGAAAGGCAGGGGGCGGAAATTGTATAGTTGCCATGTAACATACTTCAGCAACGAAATGTCATCTACCTCTTTTTTAAATGTATGTCATCTGTCTCAACCCTGATTTTTTTTGTTATATATGAGCCAATACAGACTCCAAAATTGCCTATTTGATAATTTTTTTGGCCTTCTCGCTACATGGCTTACAATACTTAAGTGTAAGAAATTATATATTGTCTGAACCTGCCAAGATTTCCTTTACTTATTGTAACCTGTGGTGTAACATCATTTTCTTCTGTTTGGTAAATAATTTAGTTTAGCCATCCCAGATAGACTGATTAGTGGTTGTACTGATTTTTTGCCGTAGCTCTTTTTACATTAGCTGCTTCATCGCATGTTATGATTCACATCTTATTTACTGGTTATTCCTAATATTTCTGAAATTTAAGTTTACTGAAATACATTTTTTTATGTATTATTGGACTGGAGCGTGCTGACGCCACATTCTGGATTATATCTTATTTTAAAATTCCAAATGCTCTACGAGCTTTCTGAATTCCTTCCTTACTGTTCAAATCCTCAATTGTTGGAGTTGCATTTTTCAGCTTATTGCTTCGTGTTATTTAATGAAAATATTTTTATATTATTGCAGCTGATTTCCTGTAAAATTAGTCAAATGAGCATGCAGTTGAAGAATTATTTCATCTTTGGTACGACATTTAGCTGAATTGAAACTCCGTATCATAATTTGGACCTGTGACGCGAGACTTTGTGCTATGTGCCTTCGTCGCAGCATTTATTATGGCTTTAGATGCTTCGGAGCTTCTGTTTTGTCTTAGTTCTAGTGGTCTGCTGATGCCTAGTTCTAGCGCAGTCTGTTATTCGAATGTTGTGCCTCCTTAGTTTGTCTCAAAAACCTTCAGTTTGAGAATTATGCTGATTTGGAATGAGAAGTCAATTGTTATTTTTGAACAATGGTGCAGTGCAGTCCGCAGTGATGTAGCCATTCGCAACTGTGGGTGTGTGCATCTCACCTTTTAATTAAAAAAAGAGAAGTTTGTGTATACCACTCTGACATGTCCATTTATATCATGTTCCATCCCAGAAACCATAATTTTGCGAGTTCCATTGATATCATGTTCCATCCCTGCAACCGTAATTTTGAAAATTCCATCGAAAATACCGAGGCTGCTACTCCATTCCATTTTTAACCCGCTGAGGTATTTTTTTTAGAGGTTACCTGGGGTGTTTCAAGTTCAGATGACCTTTGGGCAAATTAGCAAATTATACTTTGCAACTCTAGAAGCAGTGGCTCCATGAAACAATACCAGAAACACAGTGATCAATTATGTAACATCCCTAAATTTGGTCGAATTTTAAATTCTGGAGTTATTTAAATTTTTATGAATTTACCAACCTTTATTTGCATTTAATTACATTTTATTGAATTTATCTAGTTTTTATGGGATTTATTGGATTTAATTAACATTTATTTAAACTATCCTTCTCTTGATTAATTAATATCAGAAAAGTATTTATCAAAAATAAATGAAAATATTTTATCTAGGCTCAAAATGCTCTGAAATATTTTCTAGAATTTTTCTAGAATTTTTAGTGCCCCAAATAATTACTTTGAATTACTGGAATTATTTTATTGCTAAAATGCGAGAAAATGGCTAGCTACGTTGTTTACCAACATCGGCTCGCCGGAAACCCTAATCGCCTCGCTCTCCACCGTCAGATCTCGACCGGACGGACGCGATTAAATACCGCTTACCGAAGCGAGGATTAATCTCCGCCGTTGATCGCGACGGACGGCCGATGTGACCGGACGACTTCGAGCGCATAAGATGCAGGCACCGCCGCCCGCTGGTGCCGGAGATGATGTCGAGATTTTGTGCGTAGTTCCAAGACGTGTCCAAGCGTAATGATATACTCCGGCCGACGATAGCTTCCTCCCACTCCATTTGCCACTTCTCTCAAGCTCGCTGCCCTCCGTAGCTCTTCCACTCGCCGTAGTTCACACTCTCCCCGCCGCGGTTTCTTCGTGAGCCGCTGCCGTCTCGCCGCCTCCGCCGCAGACAAGACCTCTCCGAACTCCCGAGTCACGCCAGCATCCATTGGTCCACTTTTCACGCCGAGAAGTCTCGTAGCGCCCGAAGCTAGTCATCTTCTCGCTCCGCTTTCGAATCTGGCCGGCCACCGCTGCCGCGCCGAAGCTTCCTTCACCGCTCGATCTTCATCGCACGATCGAGGTATCGCCACGCCCACCTCTCAGCGCCAATCAAATAGCCTCGATAGATCTTGTCCGAGGATCTTGATCGTAAGGTTCGTAGTAGCCACACAGCTTAGGAATAGTAAACCGCTTTGTGATAGCGTAGCCGCCGGATTCTCATCCAATGGGCGACGCGGCGCCACGCCTCCCCGTGAGAGTTGAGTTGAGTTTGCTCCAGAGATCTCCATCGTTGATTTCCATCCGATCGCTCAAAGGCCCACGAGGCTAATGAATAGTAGATCGCTTGCTAATCTGTGAGCCGAGATCTCCAATCTAACTGTCGCTATTGCGCCGCTGCGTGGCTTGATGCTTTTCCGCCGCGGTCACCGATGATTGACCAAGCACTGCTCGGGGCCCACATGTCGCCGCGATGACTCGGCCAGGCCGACGCCAAGATGACGTCATCCCGCCCACTTGTCAAGGACCGAGGGCGACGTGGAGGTCCCCGGTGCCGTTACATGCGTCGCGGTGGAATTAATCCGATTTTCAAGAGGAAAATAAATGAAGTAATCTTGCTATTGTTTATTTGAATTTCAAAGAAACTTAAAAATACTATAACTTTTGCATTTTAACTCTGATTTGGGTGATTCCAGTGCCTAAAAAATTTGTAAAAATATGAACTATTTATTGGTGATTTTATTTTATTTTTAAAATTTATCTTCATTGTCAGATAGTGTATTTATTGTGTGCTTGCTTGTACCGATTAGACCTCGAGTTGTTCAAGTCGCCGAGGAGCATTCAAGACCCGCCGCAGACTTCGGACCGTAATCAACTCTTCTTTGAAGGCAAGTCATGCTTTGACCATGTTGCCCCTAGATTTTCGAATATAATTTGATTCAACTATTGCATGCTATATTAATTAAAATGATATTGCTCATGGGAAATGTAGTTAAAATACCTATCTTGTTTATGCCACCTTGAATATAATGTTTATATATGCCCCAAATCCTTGTCCACCTTAAGATGTTTAATATGTTGGATATTAATATGATGTCAACACGGAGGCTAGACCGTGACTAGTAGCTTATCCTGCTTTTGTGCGATGAATGAATTTCAAATAGCAAATGAATATTGCCTAACCAATTATGGAACACATTTTGTAAAAGTGCGATGATGTCATACGATGGAGTTGGAATAGTGACTGTGGTGCTATTCGCAAATGGATGTGAACAATGGCATGTGTTGCTTAAATATAACATGGGGTGGGAAAATGTTTTGGACTGCAAGTGGCAAGAAGGCTTCGTGCAGTGGGCCTGTGGCAAAGGGTCAGATGAATGATTGAGAAGGTCTGTGTCGAGATGTATAAGATGGATGTCTTGCCCGACAATTAAGGACTTAACCTTGCAAGCCTTTGAACTGAAGTTCCGGTACAACCACTTGTCCTAATGGGACGGACCTAGTTGAGTAGGTTTCTAACCTCTTTCCTTTGAAACTTTGGGTGACAAAGGCACATTGTGCAATCAGAGGGAAGCGCACTGCATACTGCTTGGTACTATTCAATCTGCTTGCCCCTTGCCTAAGCTTCGCCCGAGCGAGGAAGTGTTAGAAGGAAGCATCGAGAGGATCAATCTGCTAAATGTTAGTCTCTAAAAGACTTTGTTGCAATCAATCGCTCAGGTGGTGAACGATCGATCTTGTGGGTAAAGTGTACAAATCGCCGCAGAGTGTGTGAATCTATTCGAATAGCCGTGTCCGCAGATCGACATTGCTCTTTGATTACAAATAAGGGTTAGATTTTAAAATAAAAGATGCGATTGGGTGGTCAGTGACAAAGAATGACTTAATGAAATTAGGGTCAGGTGCCAAAACTCGAAAAGAATTGAGAAATTAACTACTAATAATATCTGATTTTATCGCTTTTAATCTAATAAGGATTACTTGTTAAAAGAAATGTCTTTATGCAAAATAACCATTAAGCCTTTCCTTGGAATAAGCCATGTATGTAGTAATAGAACCAGACAGCATGACTTGTTGAGTATGTTGTATACTCACCCTTGCATCGACAAAAACCTCGAAGATGAAGTCGTGCTACTTGGGAGGAAGAGATCATTGAAGGCCAAGAAGACTAAGGGTTGAGCCAAGACTCAAGAGCCTCGTGGCTAAGAGTGGTTCCGCTTATCGTATTTTGCTTCCAACAATGAACTTGATATCGATGATATTTATCGCTCAATGTGCTTAATTGTTGTAAGGCTACCATAAGGTCATGTAACTCGACTATATTATGCTTGAAGTACTTTATTATTTATTTCATTGTATGATTGTGGTATTTCAACCTGCTTATCCCGTGTGTACTAGCGTGATCCCGACTAGTACGACATACACAGAGTGTCCGAATCCGTGAAAATTCGGGCACGACGGGATGGTATCGAGCCATACCGATCAGAGGACTTAACCCTAGTTAGATCGGGTTGTAGAGGAGTCCAAATTAATTTCTAAAGAATAAAATTTGGACAAGAATAATCAAAGAAATCCCGACTTATCCCCCTCTTCCTTACTTCATATCTCTCGTCAGATCCTTCTATTACTTTTATGCTCTCTTAAAATTTTAGTAATCGACGCTGCTGTTTTGGCAGATGCGATGCTTCACCCTTTGGAGAGCGCCACCGAGGCTACGCCGCAGAGCCCGAGGATGCTCCGTGTGTTGGGAGGCTTTGACCGCCCTTTCTACCGATCGCAAGACCGATAGTCAACGGATCGCCATGATGGGAGACGACTTTGACCTTTGTACGCCGGGAGCACGCTACAGTTAGTCGTCCCGCTACCGCAGTGAAGCGAGCCACTATGAGGCTGCATACAGAGTGTGCTTTCGTTGCGGCGACGGATCACCGACCACGGCTTCGAGTCAGGATACGGCTTCGGTGCACTCAAGACGCGATGGACCCCTCGCAGTTCGCTTGGAGCTAGAGGACGACGCTGCTGCAGGCTGGGCAAGCGTGTTCACACAGACAGAGGAGGTGATGGACGCCACGACTACAGAGTCACAGCTGCCCACTGCACCTTGAGGAGACCGAGGTGGTTTCTACGGAGACCCGGATGCATGCGACCAGAGGATCGCTGAGTTGGAGGAGGCTCTCACGGCCACGAGGAGCCGGACGCGCCATGGAGCTCGATTTACCATTTACGAGGAGGAGCCGGAGGAGCGCTAAAGGCCACCGAGGACCAAGAGCCTGGTGGTGCCTCAACTGACTAGCTGGGAGGGCATGGGACCGCTTGTTTCGATGCCACCACACCACGGCTTACGACGGATTTCGGCGAGCCGCAAAGATGGTTGGCTTGAGGAGTGATGTGTTGTCGAGATGCAAAGGATCGGCTTTTTGTGTTGAGACTCATTGTTTTGAGTCGCTATTTTTATTTTCTAACATTAGTATGCTATGTTGTAATAAACAATTTGATGTGCTATGGTGACTATTGTGTGGTGGCATAGTCTCTAGACTATGTAGTAAACCATACTTAATTATTATTTATACTTGAATGTCTAATGGTTCTATTTAAGTTACACTGCTTTCGTGATAAGTTCCATGCTTGCCTATTCTTTTCCCTTATCTCTAAACACCAAGCAATCAGCAGATAGTGAACACTGCAACCACGGGCAGAGGCAAGTGATCACGCCACGGAGGCGCCAGACCATACACCACCACCGCAGCAAGACCGCGTCGATATGCGTAACCTAGGGCATTTCTTGCAACAGTATCAGCTTGATGCATTTATGATGGCCACAAATTCAACAAATCAACACTCAAACTGCCGCAAACAATCAAGTTATGAACAATGGGCCGGTCCCTACTCACGATTATTCTAATTCATGAGGACACGATCGCCACTTTCGCAATGCCAAATTTCACTAGAGGCGCATTTATTGGTTAAGAACTATCGAAAGGAAATTGCACATAACGCAAGGTGAAGGAAACGAGAGGGTACTTATGCCTCTCACCACCAAGGAACCGCCACCGAATGGTGGGAGAACTATCACAAGATCGCAGAGAACCCGCAGGAGATTACTTGGGATGAGTTCACGACATCCTTTCACAATATCATGTGCCTGAGGGCATCATGGAGCCGAAAAAGGAAGAATTTAGAGCGCCAAGGTGGAGGCCGCATAAAGGCCGATTATTTGAATAAATTCACCCAATTAGCGCTTATGCACCGGATGACGAGCAACAGACAAGGCAAGGCAAAGCCCGATTCTCAAGGACTTAACACAGATCGCAGGGACTAATTACCCACACTTTCCCGATTTCAAGAATTGGTAAACAAGGCGCTATATCGAAGACAAGCGCAAAGAACTTGACGACAATCAGAACGCCGCATGGCTCAAGAGGAGGACGCCATGGCAGCAGAAAACGAGGATGATACCCCAGTTAGCTCACTGTGTTTCACTGGGGAACATTGCCAGACACCAACCCCAATGCTAAGACCAAATGGACAGCACTCCTCGCACCCCAAAGAAGGAATATCAATCGAATCTGAGCAAATCAACAGATGTCCGAAGACGCCGCTATAATTGTAACGAGACCGACATTTTGCTAACATGTGTCCAAAGAAAGGAGCTGTGACGCCAGTACGCTTCAATCTAGGGAACACCCTAGCTAAGACTCCTACCCAAGGAGGAAGCCGAGGACCTCGCACCGTGAGTCGCACCGCAAGCATTCACGCGAGGAAGGATCAATCATATCTCCGCATTTAAGTCCGTAATGCTACGGACGCCGTGTTTCGTAAGTTTGATTCAGAGCTTCAGATTCGCTCGCTTTTCGAGATTTTGCCGTGACAAATAACTCGACATTGTTAACCTTAAGAGTACACTCCTAGTTCAATCTCGGATCGTAACTCCGCTCTAAGGCCTGGATGTTCTCGGAGTTAAGTTATTAATAAAAGGAATAGAGTTCCTAGCGTAACCTTATTATATTAGATACCCAAACCCCGGATGTTATCCCGGGAATGGATTGTTGACTAAGCATAAGGTCAGATAGATTAAGTGCGAAGAGTTGTGTCTATCAAGAGCCCCGATGGTAGAAAAGTGGAATTTCAAGCAAAGGCGCCGAGGAGGTCAAATGCTAGTGAACAATTTGGAGACCGCCAAGATAAGAGATGTACCAAAGGGTCGTTGAATACCCAGATGTTTTTCCCGAGGAATTACCAGAATGCCACCAGATAGAAACATAGAGTTCAGAATTGACTTAGTGCCCGAACAAAGACCGATAGCAAAGAGACCATATCGGATGTCCACCAAGAATTGGAAGAGATGAAGAAACAGATTGAGGAGTTATTGAAAAGGATTCATCGACCGAGCTGCCACCTTGGGAGCACCTGCTCGCTCGCTAAGAAGGATGGGAGTTTTCGGATGTGTATAGACTATCGCAAGACTTAATGAAGTGACGATAAAGAATAAATAATTACATTCTCGATAGATGATCTTTTTCGATCAACTAAGAGGAGCGTAAGTATTTTCCAAGATCGACCTTAGGTCGATATCACCGCTTGAGAATCAAGACAGAGGACATACCCAAGACCGCATTTTCTTCAAGATATAGACATTATGAGTTCACAATTATGTCATTTGATTGACAAACTTCAAAGATACTTTTATGAACTTAATGAACAAAGTATTCATGGAGTACTTAGATAAATTTGTGGTCGGTTCATCGATGACATTTTGGTTTATTCAAGGATCGGATAAAGAGCACGCCTAACATTTGAGATTAGTGCCGAAAAGCTAAGGAGCAAAGGTTGTATGCAAAGTTTAGTAAATGCGATTTCGAAGAGTAAGGTAGATTTTTAGGGCATGTCATGTCTCGCCAAGGAATCGCAGAGACCCAAGCAAGGTCGAGACAAGATTGCATTGGGAGTCGCCAAAGACAGTAAGTTCGAGTTTTTAGGAATGGCCGTTATTACCACGATTTATAGAAGGATTTTCAAAGAATCGCTAGACTAATTACGCAATTGCTAAAGAAGGAAAAGAAGTTTGTTTGGACACCGGATTGTGAAAAGAGTTTTCAAGAGTTGAAGAAGCTACCGACATCGGCCAAAGATAGTTCAACCAGATGTGCACCGTAGTTTCGATATTTATCAGCGATGCATCACGCCAAGGACTTGGATGTGTGTTAATGCAGAATCGGAAAGGTAGTCGCTTATGCATCAAGGCAATTAGGCCACATGAAGGGAATTACCCACACATGATCCGAATTAGCGTACCAGAGTGCACGACCGAAGATATGGCGCCACTATCTTATTGGCAATGTGATGTGAGGTATATATGCACTATAAAAGCCTTAAATATATTTTCACCCAATCCGATCTAAACATGAGACAAAGGAGATGGTTAGAACTCCATCAAGGATTACAACATGGGTATCCATTATCATCCCCAAGGCTAATGTAGTGGTTGACGCCGAGCCTGAAAAGCCACGATATAAATTCAAAATGGAAGAAAGTCAGAAGAACGTGTAAGGATCTTCAGAGATTAAAACTAGAAATTGTTCCGGAAGGATTCAGAGAGTCGCATTAGAAGTGAAGCCTATCTTGGAAGACCAGATTAGAGAAGGTCAAGAATGATGAGAAGATCAAGAGAATCAAGGCCAAGGTGGAGGAAGGCCATGCAAAAGACTTTAAGCCGACAAACATGGAACGCTTCTTTTCCAACTCTTTCCTTTTCCCCCCTCTCACTTCCTCATCCTCCATGCCGTAGCTCCACTCCCTTTTTACCCCTCCCTCTCGTAAGCTCTCTCTAATCTCAGCTCCCTATTCCTCTTCTCCTTTCCAACTTCCCATTTTCTTCTCCCTTTTGGCTTCTTTCAGTTCTTCCTCGTTCTCTGTTTTCTATGGTCTTCTGTTTTTAAATTTGATCCTATATCAATGTGTTCATTTTTCTATTACCAACTCTTTCTTGATCTAGGCTTTCCCCTGATCCTCTCTAATTGCCACTGTCCCAATCTGTCATTCACTAAGTTTTAAGGCTTTCATCTTTTGGTTTGACTTCCCTATCACAATCGAGTCCTTTTAGTTAGGTTCACTACAATTCAAATTAATGATTGCTTGATTTATAAAGTTTAATGAGATAACTTGTTTCTAGTTAAAATTTGTCTATTTTTTTTGGGTTATTGGTCCACCCTGCTCTCCCTTTGTTTTCCTCTTTCTTCCTTTCGGTTTTGGGCCTTTTTTGGTTTGGGGGGTTGAAAATTGCGCACAAGACAGAAGAGTTATGCATAATCGCCGCAGGATCTCGAGCTTTGAACTCAAGATTATGTGTATCTCGAGTTACGCCTCAAAGGAGTCCAAAGGTTTCACAAAAGGGTAAACTTGCACCAAGATATGTAGGGCCGCTCAAGATCGTAGTCGAGGGCTAAGTCGCTTATCAATCGAGCTACCACGTACTAGCAGGAGTGCACAATGTCTTTCATGTATCACAACTCAAGAAATGTCTCCGAAGTGCTCAAGAGCAAACATCGCTAGAAGAAGTCGAACTACAGAAGACTTGACCTACAAGGAGCAACCGATAAAAATTCGATACTGGATTCGGAGAACCGTAAACAAGACAACCTGCTTCGCAGAGTTCAAGGAGCAATCACACTGGAAAGCGAGGCCACCGGGAACGAGAGGAAGATCTCAAAAGGAATTCCCAAACCTATTCTATAGTTAAGCCTCAATCTCTGGGACGAGATTCTCTATGGGTAGGTTTGTAACATCCCTAAATTTGCTAATTTTAAATTTGGAGTTATTTAAATTTTTATGAATTTACCAACCTTTATTTGCATTTAATTGCATTTTATTGAATTTATCTAGTTTTTTCCGGATTTATTGGATTTAATTAACATTTATTTAAACTATCCTTCTTGATTAATTAATATCAAAAAAGTATTTATCAAAAATAAATGAAAATATTTTATCTAGGCTCAAAATGCTCAAATATTTTCTAGAATTTTTCTAGAATTTTTCAGTATTTTAGTTCCCCAAATAATTACTTTGAATTATCGAATTATTTTATTGCTAAAATGCGAGAAAATGGCTAGCTACAAAGTGTCGCCCCAACACCGGTTTCGCCGAAACCCTAATCGCCAGCTTTCCACCGCCGATCTCGACGACGGACGCGATTAAATACCGTACCAAGGAGGATTAATCCCGTTGATCGCGACGGACGGCCGATGACCGACGACCTTGAGTCGGCAGATCGTGCACCGCCGCCCCGCTGGTGCCGGAGATGATGTCGAGATTTTGTGCGAGTTCCAAGACGTGTCCAAGCTTAATGATATACTCCGCGACGCATAGCTTCCTCCCACCCATTTGCCACTTCTCTCAAGCTCGCTGCCCTCCGTAGCTCTTCCACTCGCCGCCAGTTCACACTCTCCCCGCCATGCTTTTCGTGCGCCGCCGCCCCCGTCAGCATAAGACCCTCTCCGAACTCCCCGAAGTCACGCCAGATCCATTGGTCCACTTTTCACGCCGAGAAGTCCCTGAGCCGCCGAAGCCGGTCATCTTCTCGCCTCCCGCCGGAACGCGCCACCGCCGCTCGCCCGAAGCTTCCTTCACTGCTCGACTTCATCGCACGACGAGGTATCGCCACGCCCACTCTAGAGCGCTCAATCAAATAGCCTCGATAGATCTTGTCCGTAGGATCTTGATCGAAGGTTCCGTAGCCACACAGCTTAGGAATAGTAAACCGCCTCAGATAGCGAGCCGCCGGATTTCATCCAATGGGCGACGGCTGCCACGCCTCCCCGTAGAGTTGAGTTTGCTTCTGAGATCTCCATCGTTGATTTCCATCCGACGCTCAAAAGGCCCATGTAGGCTAATGAATAGTAGATCGCTTGCTAATCGTAGCCGAGATCTCCAATCTAACGTCGCTATTGCGCCAGTGGCTTGATGCTTTTCCGCCAAGGGTCACCGATGATTGGACCAAGACTGCTCGGGGCCCACATGTCGCAAGGATGACTCGGCAGGCCGACACAAGATGACGTCATCCGCCCACTTGTCGGACGAGGGCGACGGAGGTTCCCGTGCCGACACGGTCGCCGTGGAATTAATCCGGATTTTCGTGAGGAAAATAAATGAAGTAATTCGGTTATTGTTTATTTGAATTTCAAGAAACTTAAAAATACTATAACTTTTGCATTTTAACTCGGATTTGGGTGATTCCGGCTCAAAAATTTGTAAAAATATGAACTATTTATTGGTGATTTTTATTTTATTTTTAAAATTTATCTTGTCGTCTCAGATAGTGTATTTATTGTGTGCTTGTTGTACCGATTAGACCCGAGTTGCTCGGAAGTCGCCGAGGAGCATTCAAGACCCGCCGCACTTGACAGAATCAACTCTTCTTTGAAGGCAAGTCATGCTTTGACCATGTTGCCCCTAGATTTTCGAATATAATTTGATTCAACTATTGCATGCTATATTAATTAAAATGATATTGCTCATGTGGGAAATGTAGTTAAAATACCTATCTTGTTTATGCCACCTTGAATATAATGTTTATATATGCCCAAATCCTTGTCCACCTTAAGATGTTTAATATGTTGGATATTAATATGATGCCAACACGGGAGGCTAGACCGTGAGTAGTAGCTTATCCGCTTTTGTGCGATGAATGAATTTCAAATAGCAAATGAATATTGCCTAACCAATTATGGAACACATTTTGTAAAAGTGCGATGATGTCATACGATGGAGTTGGTATAGTGACCTGTGTGGTGCTATTCGCAAATGGATGTGAACAATGGCATGTGTTGCTTAAATATAACATGGGGTGGGGAAAATATTTTGGATCAGGGCAAGTGGCAAGAAGGCTTCGTGCTAGGTGGGCTGTGTGGCAAAGGAATGTATGAATGATTGAGAAGTGTGTTGCGAGATGTATAAGATGGATGTCTTGCCGGGACAATTAAGGACTTAACCTTGCGAGCCTTTGAGCGAGTTATGTACAACCACTTGTCAGAATGGGGCGGACCTAGTTGAGTGGGTTTCTAACCTCTTTCCTTTGAAACCTCGGGGTGACAGGCACATCGGTGCAAGCTGAGAAAGCGATCATGCTCTGACTTGGTACCCATTCAGCAGTGCTTACCTGCTCTAAGCTTCGCTCGAGTGAGGAAGTGTTAGAAGGAAGCATCGGAGAGGATCAGCGGTTAAATGTTAGTCTCTGAAAGACTTTGTTGCAATCAATACGCTGTGTGGTGAGCAGTGTATCTTGTGGGTAAAGTGTACTGACCTCTGCGAGTGTGTGTGTGAATCTATTGAATAGCCTCTGCGGATGCGGATGGTTCACTCCTTTGGAGGCGTCCACGAGGCTACTGTGCGAGTAGCTGGAGGATGCTCCGGTGTTGGGAGGCTTGACCGTCCTCTCTACGTCGCGACCTGGATAGTCAGCGGGATCGCTGCATGGATGGGAGGCGACTTTGACCTTATGCGCTCGGGAGCAGCGTGTGCTAGTCGTCCGCCTGCCTCGCGTGAAGCGAGCGAGCTCAGAGGTGGGCATACTGAGGTGTGCTCGGGTTGCGCTGCGATGGATCGGTCGGGACCACGGCTGGTGTGGGATCTGCTTCCGTGTGCACTGCACGCGGATGGACCCTGCAGTCCGTTTGGAGCTGAGAGGGCGCGGCCGTCGTGCACTGGGCGGGTTCGCACTGCGCAGGGAGGAGGTGATGGGCGCCACGACTACAGAGTCGGCCGCTACCGCACCTTGGAGGAGACCAGAGGTGGCTCTACGGGAACCCGGATGCCGCGATCGGAGGATCGGCCGAGTTGGAGGAGGCTCTCTGCCCGACGGGCCGGGCACGTCATGGAGCTCGGCGGCATGACGAGGAGGGCCGGGAGCGCGCCTTGGCCGAGACCAGCGGCATGGTGCCCCACGCACCAGATGGGAGGTATAGGGACGGTTGTTCCCGATGCGCTCACGCGGTTACGTGATCGGCGAGAACATGGTTGGCTGAGAGTGATGTGTTGTCGAGATCAGGGATCGGCTTTGTGTTGAGACTCAGTTGTTTTGAGTCGCGTCTTTTATTTTCGAACATTAGTATGCGATGTTGTAATGAACAATTTGAGGTGCTGTGGTGACTATTGTGTGGTGGCATAGTCTCTAGATTATGTAGTAAACCATACTTAATTATTATTTATTCGCGAACGTAGCTAGCGAAACCCTAACACTGCTAGACCGCAACCGTTCGATCAACACCAGACGACTAGGATTTACCCGTGCCCTTTCGTCGCCGCGCCCATCAGATCTTCGCCGCGTGTGCGCACGAGATGCGTCCACATTGTCTCGTCTTCGTCTTGAATCTGCCGCCGCCGTGCGTTCTGATTAGGAACGCTTCGCCATTACTCACCGCCGTGCATCCTTCGCTTCATTAAGCAAGCTGACGTTATAAAGCACGTTCTTCGCACATGTTGAGCTCTTTCCGCATCCGAGAACCACAGTAGCGCTCATTTTTGCTCGCCATAATCACAGAAGCCTTCGTAGTGCTTGCGCCCCCGGTGAGTCTCACTTGTTGTCAAGTCACCGGAGTATTCCCGCACAACTGCGTCGAAAAACCGTTCGTGTCCCGGAGAAGCCCGGCGCCATCGGAACCGTCGTCTTCTTCCTCTCCGCCACCTCTACTCAGCGCCTTGCCGATCGTGAGCTTTGACCGCCGTTCGATCATCGCGAATGACCACGATTCGCCACGTATTCTCAAGCGATGAGTTCCATCTTTATTCTAGGCGGTAGATCGAGTAGATGTTGGGCTAGGATAGCGCCACGTGCCTGTAGCGGGATCGCCCATGTGTGCTCAAAACTGTGCTAGATTGTAGCCGTCGGATTCGTGTTGGATGGTTTGGATTCAACCACGTAGTCATGGTAACAGTGAACCTCATCTTCAATTGCTAGCCATTAGATCAAGATTGTGTGGTTGTTGTTTACGCCACGTAGATTATTTAATTATGACCGATTAGATTAAGCGATTAGCGTTGGATTGATGCTGGACGTCAAATCTTGGATGTGTGGTGCAGATGCATCCAGCGCGTCGTGCAGGGTAACGCGCCGATCACGCCGCGTATGTTAGATCCAATCCGAGCCGTCGGTTTTTGAATTTACGGTGTGGATTGCGCAGCGTCTTGGGACCGATTCCGTCTTAAGCGTGTCGCTGAAAGCAGGCGTCGGTCTTTGCCGTTGCTATCGGCGTCGCTCGATTCACTTTAGCCACCACGATTTAGATCCAGAGATTGATATTGTAACACGTCCTACGGATGGATAGAGCTAAACCGTCGGTGCAATCTCGGCCATTGATTTCATCGCACGGTTTAGATTGAGACGCATGAGCGCCGAATCTTGGCGCGAGTTGGTGGGTCAATAGAGTCGAATCATCGCATGAATTGGGGCCGTCCATTTTTAATCGGACGGTTGGGATTAGATCAACCTCTTGGTTGATAATTCGTCGCCACGTGTCACGGCCAGATCGTGCCACGTGTCATCTTGCTTATCAGCGATGGCGTCATCGATGGGGCCCACTTATGCGATCATCGCGATAGATGATGGCGTCGATGGTGACGTCATGCTAACGTCATTAATAGTGATCTTTGGCGTCACAAATAATTTTGAATAATAAATAAATAAATAAATATAATCGGTTGAAAATGTTTTTCGATCTTGGCGTCATTATTAGCCATCTTGGCGTCATAATTTCGGATTTTCCGTATAAAAATAAATAGAAATTCGGTTTATTCTTTTTAAACTATTTTCAAACTTCAAATGGTTATAACTTTTGCGTTTTAACTCCGATTTGAGTGATTTCAGTTTCTAAAAATTTGTAAAATCAAGAACTATTTATTGGTAAATTTTGTGGAATTTTTTGCTCTCTGTAAATTATATTTCTTGTGTGTATGTTGATTGAGTAGGCGTTGATCTAGGGAGGGTTTCGAGGAGGATTTTAGAGCAAGACCAAGTGCGGATCGGGACCAACACCTATTTGAAGGCAAGTTATGCTTTGACCATGTTGCTCCTAAATTTTAGAAATGTATTTTGTTGCAAACTATGCATGCTAATTCAACTAAAAATGGATTTAATTATTTTGGGTGAATTAGCTAATCAACCGAATTGTTTATGCCACCTTATTATTATTCATATACCATGATCCCTTTGATAAACTTAAGTGGACAATATTAGTTGGTTGATAATATTGTGCCAACACGGAGGCTAGGCCAGTGAATAGTTGTTAGCCATGCTTATAACGTGGACAATTCTTTGGATTACAAAAGTAACAATGACTAAAGAATGGTGAATGCATTTTGATAAAAGTGGAATGATCTTTGATTGATTCGGAATGTAGAGACATGGTGGTTCTCGGGAAGGGTGATTACGGGCATGTCTTTGCCTGATTAAATAACTTGAGGTGGAATTGATTTAGGCCAGGGGCAAGTGGACGAGGCTCGTGCAGTGGGCTGTGTGGCATTTGGGGGTTTGAATGTTGTGAGAAGGTGTGCCAAATTTTGAAGAATGATGTCTTGCCTTGGTGGAGTTAAGGACTTCACCTTGCAAGCCTTTGACTGAGTCTCTCGTACAACCACATATCTGAATGGGAAGACCTAGTTTAGTAGGATTTTGATGTCTTACCTTTGATACCTCGGGGTGGTTACAGGGATAGCTGTATGGGGGAGCGTGCGGTCTCGCTTGGTACCGAATCACGGTGTTTGTCGGTCCTATACTTGACTCTGAGTGAGGAAGTGATAGCGAAAGCAACCGGAGAGGTTCCTAGGTGGAGCAAGTCTCTGAAAAGGCTTTATTACGGTCAATTGCCTTTGTGGCGTCTTTGTATCTTGTGGTTAAAGTGTACAACCTCTGCGAGTGTCAAAAGCTTGAATAGCGAGTCCACGGTACAGGACAATGCTCGGGAATTACAGTCAAGGGGTAGTGTTTGAAAATAAAATGGGGTGGAAGGCTGTGTGCCAAAGTTATTGATGAATGTTGATTAGGGACTGTGTGTCCAGAATATTGTGGAAAACAACTTGAGACATATAATGGTTATATGGTTTTGATGCTTTCAATCTAGATAAATAATAGTTAAAAATGTTGATGCAAAAGCAAAATAACAAGTAAAGCCATTCCTTTGTAACAAGCCATGCATGTAGTAATAGAACTGCATTCTGTGCATGACTTGTTGAGTACGTTGTGTACTCACCCTTGCGGACAAACTTACCAGAAGAAGAGACTACGCTTGCCTATGAAGAGGAGTTCGTTGAAGAGCCGGAGAACTAGGGAATCAAGCCTCAGTCAGGGCGCCTGTGATGCAGATGGATCACTATGATGCCATTTATTATTCCGCTGTTGAGCTATATTACTCTGATTATTGTAAGCCTTGTGTGGCGATTATTGTAAGGACCATAAGGTCACATAACTCGTTTATATACATGTTTGCGATACTTATTTAATATTCATGTGTATGATATGATATTATACCTGTTTAGCTTGTGTGCACTAAGCGCGATCTGGACTAGTGCGGAATACACGAGTGTCGGTTCGGATTCGGGCACGACAATTGTTGAGATCGAGATAGTGGCGGCAAGGATGCTGGATTTAACACCAAGGTGCGGAATAAGCGTGGGTTGGTGAGGAGTGGCACCGAGGAGAAAGCAGGGTCACTACAAAGACGAGGAAAAATTCGTGGGCCAAAAACCCACGAATTTAAGCCAAAACCACAATTTAAGTTAAATTAAGTGGGCAAACCGTCAATTTAGTTCACAATTTAACAGCGAAATTAATCAATTAAATTAAGTGGGTTACTAGAAAAACCCGCAATTTAACGAGTTAAATTAGTGGAAATGGTAAAAACCCACGAATTTAATTAAATTAGTGGGCTTGTAAAACCCACAATTTAGTTAAATTAATGAAATTTGGTAAAACCACAATTTAGTTACATTAGTAAATTTGAATAAAACCCACGAATTTAACGTGGTTTTATATATTACAATTTATTAGCCATTATACAATATATATATATATATATATATATATATATATATATATCCGTGTACCACCCATCTAGCTTGTATTTCATTGATGTCATTTCGATCATTATTTTGGTAATTTGACCTAGGTCAAAAATAACAACGATCTGGCGTCCCTCCTAGCCTTCTTCGAATTTGGATCATAATTCAATAAAAACTAAGTCACCGAAATATACAAAAATTTTGGCATGACCTCTCTAGTAAATAGGACATCCACTCAGCAGACAAAAAAACATTTGCAGTTATAATATATATATATATATATATATATATATATATATCAATCTCTTCAACCAAAAGAATTCCATTTCTTCATTGGCAAATAGGCCCTTCCTTAAAATCATTATTTAAGGTACAATGATCTATTTGCAAAATTAACAAAGACAATAATAAGGAATTTCCATTAATTTATTCCCGGATATTTCTTGGCTATCATGTGTGTGTTGCTTTCATGTTACGTACTAAGTAGATTTCACGTGCTATGCCACGTCGGCAGTTTAAATGCTCTGAAATATTTGTAAAGCACAACACATTAGTGATTGTAGAATCTAAAAAATATCCATACGATGATCCATTCTACATTAGATATACAGACTAATAGATATCATAGACAAATTAATAGCTGAATAGGCAGTATAACAAATCAGAAATGTCTAGCCTACACATGCTAACTATGTGATGTATAGACTCAAGCACAATAACAGCATGTTATGTAGCCCAATAATAAAAACTACTTGCATCATGAACATAACATGAAGTCAATGGCAAGTATGGATTGTCCAACAAAGCCTACTGAATGTTGTTGTGTCAAGTGTAGCCGGCATGACATTGAATCATCTGCTTTTCAAAGTAAGTAGCATAAAAGTAACAAAATATTCTGTTCATTTAATTTTTCCAAATGTTGTCTATGTAGAGGTGTAGACCCACAATGGCATCCCTTAATGAAAATAGAGAAGCGAAGCGAAAGAAGAAACTCAGAATCGTAAGAGTAACAACTGAGCTTGGGTTACTTCTACCATTCCATTGAACAAGATGTATTCAACTCTAATTTTGTTTCTAAAGCTTATACTGATAGCAGTGCAAGTACTAATACCACACAGGTCCTTCCACAAATATATTGATTATTCCAAATATTTCACCTTGATTCCTTAAGTAAACATAAAGGCACCAGAATGTACAAAATTTCGGCATGACCTCTCTTGTAAATAGGACATCCACTCGCGAGACAAAAAGAATATTTGCAGTTATAATATATATATCAATCTCTCAAACCACTTGTTTTAAATCAGATAATGCTCGAGTTGTTCACCACATTGATTACATAGGAAAAGATAAATGAACTAATTCAATACATTCAAAGGTACTCCGTTGACTTCCATATCCACATATAGCATAACCTGAAATCGAATCTTGATTGATGATTAACAAGTACTACAAAACATAGCACATAAATAGGAGCATACTCGGGTACAACATACCACTCGAGCAAATGCTTGAGATTATGCTCTAAGGCACCTCCGTTTAAGTCAATGCTTTTACGAATATGACGTTAACAAGTAATCGAATATCGGATATCTAATTGAACAAATTCTAAAGAGGTGAACAGGAAAGAGTGTATAAATCACAGTTAAGCCAGAAAAAAACTTTTGACAGGCTCAAAACATTAAATTAAAAAAATATATCATGTTAACAACTCAATATTATCCAACCATGACAGCTAGCACAAGTAATATGCACAAAAATAGAAATTCCCCTTTTGGGCTCACCATCCTGCTCCTTCATTGTGTTAGCTAATTTGTTTATTTTTATTTTTGTAATACACATTCTTTAGGTCTCCTTAATCACTAGTTGGCCATGTGATGATGTTCACGATATTTCACATTTGATATAGTGATATATGAAAAGAAACATTGTTATAAACAGTCAAGAAGTGTTATCCTGACAAAATTGATGCATACCTGCCGAATTGCAGCTTCAATTTTCTTCTGACCTTCAACATCGAAAGGATCAGCATACATTAAAGCCTGCAAAAAATCATGTTATTATGAAACAATTAATTACTTGTAAAAGATGCATGATCTGGTCTTGGATGAGTGAAACCAGGAGGAGATACTACTAATGTTATGCCCTCGTCAATAAGAGCGAGGAAGTCGCAAATTAATATGATTATGAGCGTTAATGCGGAATTGAGGAAATAAAATCATGTAGATGGAGTTAGCGATCAATCTGAATAAATCACTATGTTGAAATTTCCTACAATAACATTGATTATCTCACAACTAGCACCGATAAAACTCTTCTCAAGACTATCTTCCTTGTACATTGATGGATAAAAATTGTAGTACCGTTTGGCGGTAGTGCCATACATGTGAGCATTACAAAGAGAAGAAAAATACTTCATAAAAATCACCACTCAAGAGGCACTATACCAGCAACAGAATTTTCAAATAATTATATCATATCGAAGACTCGCTACCTTTTTCCTCAACTCTCCGATTCTAAATACAAGCTGAAGTGGCGAGGGAGTTAAACATTATGTAGCATTTCAAGGTGGTTGAGCAGTCAACAGGAAAATATAAGGTCATCTGGAGCATACGCAAAACATAGAATGCATAACACACATGAATTCCAGAACACACCTACTGAGCAGTGACTTCACAGAAACCTCAGCCATGCATATAAGTATGCCTTCACAGATATACACGAATTCGGCAAATGCACAAGCCGCATCAAGGAAATGTGATGCACCATAAAATTTGTGATGCTAGTGCATACAGGATATACTAATATATATACAAGTCTGAACACTGGATCAACACATATAGTTTCAATACTGACACAAGAGATTAGAGTCAATAGGAATCCATATACATCAGTAAGTCAATAACCCCAACACACAAAATTCACAATACGTTGATTCTTATTCTCACAAACTCATACATATGCATATTTACCTGGTGAACACAAAGCACAGAGGACCAAGTGATTGGATCATATACATACTTTATACACCGGAAAGAAGTACACCAAATTTTAAGCATACAATTTCAGCAACAATCGACTAGAACCAAAATGATCGATACATCCAAGTAGTAGAATGAGAGGAGGCCACTTAGCTTAAGGGGAGAAGTGTCCATGGCGAACCCGATCGGTGGCAGCGGAGAGCCGAGTGCTTACTAGGCTGGTCTCCCCTATCTAATTAATTCTGACTCAAGGCTGAACATCTAAGCCTGAAAAAGCAAACAAAAGCATGAGACATCACTCCGTACAAATATCTTTTGAATTCTTCCTCATGCTCCTATCCTTGAGCTCCTAATTTGGTCTTCCCAAGATCTCCTCGGCCAGACTTCTCTTCCGGTCCTATGGTTAACACGGTAAGAAATATCTACAAAGAACCAAAAGATGATGTCATGCACAAACAAAGTTCATATGAATGATTAGTAATTAACCAAAATAACTACAAGCTATTGAGCTGAACTTACACTAGATGTTACATCGGATATTAGTCAACATCAAAGAACAAGGCACCGGAATATGAGCCACCGGGAACAAGATTCTGGTTTCTCATTAGCAGAATCCTAGCTTGCTCTCCTTTTCACAAGCTTGACCGATACAACTTGCAATTAGAACAACGATCGCATTTTACCCCATTCGTTGCTCAGTACAAAAGCAGTATCTTGCAAGAAAATCTAGCCAATCAATGAACAAATAAGATGATTTGGGTTGATTCCTTACACAATCATTCTCCTAGCCCTTCATGAAGATATTGACGATGCTTGGCGTGACATGTCTGCGATTGGTCTCCACTCACCGAGAAACACCAAGCGATCGGCAAGCACTAGCAGTTGAAACACAAAAGGTAATGCAGCAGGGTTGCCGTGAAAACCTACCCACCATGCTGGCGGCGCCTGTGACTGCTCCACCACCACAACGCTACCTTGTTACTGTGGTTTGGAAGTCGTCGATTGAGCAGAACACGAGCACGCAGCCACCGCAAGAACCACCATGGCACTAGCGAGCACGACCAACACAGGCGCCACCCCACCGCACCTCAGGCTCGTCCTTGAACCCTAGTCGCGTGGCGCCCAAATTGGTCTTGGGATCGACTAGAGCGTATGGCGTGAAAGGAAGAATCGGATCTGATGAGTCGAGAAAGCGTCATGAGGTCGAGGCGAGGTGGCGCCGGGGACGGCGATGGCAGTGCGTGGAGTCGTGAAGGCGGCGGGAGTGGCGAAGGAGGAGAAGCGAGGCGGTGATAACTGTGGTAGTGTGTGGCAGTGAGTCGAAAGGCTTGCGGCAGTGGTGCGTGAGAAGCAGCGCGGCGAGTCTTGTGACAGAGAGCGGAGAGAGACGCCTTGCCCAGCCCTAAGTTCACGTATAAATTGTAGGTGGTTTTTCCCAACAAATTTAATTAAATTAGTGAGTATTTTTATAAACCGGAATTTAAATATATAATTAAATGGGTATTATTTATTACAATTTAATTAAATACGATGGGTTTTTATATGTAAGCAATTTAAATATATAAATTAAATGGGTTTTTTTTATTACAATTTAAAAAAACCCACAATTTTCTTTTGTTTCTTGTAGTGGGTGGAGGAGGGTGAGAGGAGAGAGAGGCAGCAGAATGCCGGCAGGGACACAACAACTCGCCAGTATGTTTAAGTGGTAGGAAGCAAATGGTAGAGATAGTATTTGATGATGGGTTGGGCTGCTGGGGTGAGATAGTTGATGATGGGTTTGGCTATAGATAGGATGCTCTTTTATGAAAGGGCCGCTTTCGTGCCAGGCTAGTCCAGGCACGACCCAATTAGTCGTGTTGGGCCGAGCCATCCATCGTGCCAAGTTTTCAAGCCCAACATAGCACATCATTCATGCTGCATCATTAGCGTGAAACATCCGTATCATCTTGTGTTTAGGCTTGTCGTGCCAAAAGCTAGCCCAAAAAGGCACGGCCCACTGCCCAGGTCTATGTGTACATCATTTTCTTGTATATAGGGATCAATATGAATGATGGGCTACTGCCCAAGTCTCTGTGTACCTCATTTTCTTGTATATAGGGATCAACATGATAAAAGACATTCTTAGTATAGTGAAGTGAACTAGGTAGAATAGCGTGTTACTCTGCGCCAGACTAACTGTGATGTGCTTGAATGCCCAAGAGGCTAAGATGTGTTTAATGATCTAAAAGCATGACGCCATATTTTAATAAACCTCATGATAGAGAGCAGAAGATGAATAGATAGAACAAGGAAACAAATATGTAGTGTCTATGTATGATAGAAGGATTTATGTACCAGAGAGGGTATACACACCAGCTAAACGATTTATAGATGCAAGGATAGTAGGGGGGCATAATGTAATCATCTGTAGCATGTTAGCACATGCTGACAAACAGAATGAGACTTAAGGAAATACAAAATCCATAACCATAGATATACGGATACGAGCAGAATAGAAAGGCTCCAGTCTGTGAGCTGATCCAGGAGATGCATCTCTGTGCAATTTGGGTACTCACGGGGCCTTTTCACAAAAAAAAAAAAAATTGGGCACCAGAGGGGGCAACAATCCTTGGCGTATTAGAGATAAGATATATAGCAGTCCCCAAGTTAAAAACAAGAACATTGATTTTCATAGACCCTTTCCAGATCAATCAGCGATTAGCAGTACAAGATTAGCTCTTGGTAAACTTCTGGTTTATGTGTCTAATGGCATATTTAGCAAATATGCAAAGAGGCTGTCTGTATGACACACAGAAATATTGTAAATTCCTTATTCATAAGTTTCTTTTGGTGTAGTTATGTATGTGCCGAAAGGCTAAGAAACATGGTATATTCTATCACGAGAAAGGAACATAAAAGGTATCAGAAGCAGGTGCGACCAAAGTAGTCTATGCATAAAGCACTAAAATTAAGGAAGGCCTTTACCCCATAATTGCAGTTACCATGGTGATTTGAAGAAAATGACTATCTAGCATTCTAGATTGTCATACTAATACCTGAACATGAAAGCAAAGCAAAAAGTGGCATTTAAATCTCAATTTAGTTCTTTATTTCAATTATCGGTTGCTAAAATTTGAAACTCTAGAAAGAAGAACCAGGATAAGCTTTCACAAGATGGAAGGAAGCATGAAATTTACCTAACAAAGATGACAGAATCACCATCAAATAGCCTCTTGCCACTCACGAAAAGGCTCCAACCAGTACTAAGTAAATGTCATTTTGGCTGACCTGACTGTAACAAAGCATAACAATAATTAACAGTCTTCAAACTTGCATATACCTCCGAGGACATCCAATAGTGTTAAGCAACAGTAGCAGAACTTCAAAACATCATCAGAACACAAAAGAACTTCGAAGTGTGAAGAGTTTTATTTATCGTGCCATTTTGCAGCACAAGAAAGTTGTACTCAATGCTACATTTTGCTCACCTTGATATACATGCCGAAATGTCCGCACATTGTCATGTATATCCTGGCTTACAATTCTTGAGATGGAGGCTGCATAGAGAAGCCCTACAGGTCAGAGTAACAAAATTACAATGGTACTATGATATTGATAAACAACAGGCATTTTATTGCAGAAAAGTTGAAATTTGATGCCTGCATACCAGGGAGGGATTACCTTCTCTGCAGAACACCGAGGCACAGAAGAAGCCTCCATGTGTACTTGTGTCGCTTGCAGTGGGTGTCTTACAGAAGAACTCCATCTGTGGTGTTGCTTATTTTAGTGCAAGCTCTGACAGCTGCAATGCCTGTTTTCCATACTGATAAGAAGCATAATGAAAAGCAAAGCCATGGGTTAGGGCGTTGGAGCATGCAAATAATTTTTTGGAAAACCGCAGACTCTAGATGCTCATTGTAATCACTGTTTGAAGAGTCGTTCGTGCATACACATCGTCAGAGCTTGGGTCTGCCTGAGAAATAAAGATAAATGCTTTTAAAATTGGTGATCGCAAGTGTGCCATGTCAAAAAGAACAGGGAAGGAGCTGTAGATTACAAACTACCTTGGGCAAAGGAACATCCCATTTGCCAGCTTTTTCCTTCCTCTTTTGCTTTATTGTGTAGCTGAGAACTTAGATTTCATAATACAACAATGCTCAACACAACAAGTAGTTTCGTGTTATCACAAATGCACGATCAGCTGGCAGGAACAAGCATTTACCTTGGCATGCTGCGTCTGGTCATGATCAAGCAGATACGGAGGAAGATCACCCTCTTGAACATCATTGTCGACCTTCTGCGGAGGAGTTGACTCATCGCACATTTTCAGGCAGACCCAACGGTTTGTGATAAGTCATTTGGCTAAGTCTTTGGCATTTAAGGACCGACGTCTTGGGCAAAGAAAATAACTTCAGATCCCGCTCAACCACAAGTTGGGCCGGCCAATCTCATTGACTTGGTCCAACATAGCTCGGTACATTGTACTTCCATACCTATAGGAATGGCTCCTGATTTTGGGGAGCGGAAGGGCCGCTAAGCGACCGGGGTGGAACGGGATGGTGCGCCCATCCAGTTCTTACAACAGTAGGTGTCCACTGTGACGAGCGACGCTCTCTGGCGGCAAGTGGGACCACTGAAGTCTGTGGGCACAACAACCTACTGGGTAGGAGCTAAAGAAGGGAAGTTCAACGAAATGCTATGTTAATCTCGGTCCGGCCGCATGCATAAAAGTTGCGTGTTGATCTATAGTGGCACTAACGACCGTAGATGTCTTGTGGGTAAAGCTGAGCACCTCTGCAGAGTGATATCAATGGTATTCGAATACGTCGTGCTTCCGGTTAATAAAGCTGAGTTAATTTAGGGTGATTCCTGTAACTGCGCCCCTATAGCTTTTTAGTTAAAACTTGTCGTGAAAGTGAATTTTGCAAGATAACACCCCCCCATGATATATTGCTATTTTCATGCTACACTGAGGAAAACTTAATTTTCATGCTTAGTTGCTCACATGTCCTACTCAAAAGTATCAATACATAGACTAAAGAAGCAAATAGACATTAGCTCACATCCCCTACTTTAATATCAACACATCAACCGAAGAGTAAACAAACAAGCACTTACGTCTTCTTCATTATTGCCTTCTCGGCATACCGCTTCTTGGCAAACCTCCTATCCTTTGCACCAAGCAACTGCCATAGACCAAACATGCGTGCATCAACAACGGAAACATAAACAAATTAAAAGAAAACAATGAATTCAAGAGCTCAAATCCCTACTTTGTAAATTAAGGCTACAAATTAAATTGAATTCCCTAATAAAACAAAAGGCACTATGCATTGAACTATGAGAGGATAACGTTGGGGCTGATCCTAAATTCATATAAAAATTTCAGAAGGTAATTTCCTACTGAAAAAGAAATAATTTCTAGTTACATACACAATCAAGAAAGAAATGCATGCACAGTGCAAGGAACGAAATGGAAGTTCTGATGGTAGTATGTATCACCAAGGTTCCAAATTTCATTTTCGGTTCACATCTCGTCACCCTGCGAAATCCGAAATTTCGGCAAAATCCCGTTATTTTAGAGAAAATCTGAATAAAATTGGAAAAGCAAAATTTAAAACCGGAATTTTTTGGACCGTGATTTCTGAAATTTGGCCAAAAATCCAAATTTCTTCGAAATTAGCAAAATCTCGGTAAATTTCAATTGAACTAAAAATGGTTCAAATGGCGTTAAAATTTTTTAAATTTTCTGGATGGTCCTATACATTACTAATGTTCCCATAAAAATTTTAGATGATTATCAAGCCTAAGGAATTTTTAAAAATTCTGACAGTGCTTCTGTCCTGATAAAAGGCTGACCGACAAATTTCAACCGAATGGAAAATGGTGCAAACTAAGTAAGAAACTTTTGAAAATTTTTGTGGATGGTCTTGACACATCCATAATATTCCCATAAAATTTTAAAATGATTATCAAGCTTGAGGAATTTTCAAAAATTCGAACAATGCTACTGAAGGTTGAGCGATAAATTTCAACTGATTGAAAAGTAGTTGAAACCATGTTACAAAATTTTAAAAAAAATTTGGATGGTCCTGATGCATCACTAATATTCCAATAAAATTTTCAGGTGATTATCAAGCTTGAGGAATTTTCAAAAATTGTGGCGGTGGTACTGTCACGATAAACAACCACGGTAACTAGATCTTGCCCACCTGGCGATGAAATAAACAACCCTGGTAACTAGAGCCAAGGTTGCAGAGACATTTTCAACATCACTTGTGATGTTGCACAGTCTATGAGGTTTTGTGAGTTCCGAACAATGATTTTTAGGGCAATGACCAGCAACATCTTCATCCTGTGTCATTTTAGGCTTGCAGGAACTATTTGTACAAGTGATTGCACCTGTAAAGGCTTTCTCTATGTCGATGGGACTGGATGGTGCTTCTCAAAATCTCTCCTTTTCAGTGGGAGGTCTTACCCACCGAGACCTGATTTATGCACACTGTATATCAATCTCCCAGCGAGTGTTGACATTTCAAATATGTCTATTCTACAATCCAATTTGCTTGATTCTCAAAATCCCAGCGAATTTGAAAGATGAGCTTGGAACTTTGGAAAGGGAAGCCCAGGGGTTGACTACAAGGGAATCTTGAATGATGAATGAGCAATAGCTGTGAAGAGGCTGGAAAATTTATGCAGGGCAAAGAAGAGTTTCAATCTGAGATGTGTCATTGGGAGAATCGACCGTACGATTCTTGTGAGAACATGGGTTTTGCTCATAAGGCTCTCAATAGGATGTTGGTGTATGAGTATATTGAGAATGGTAAAATATCCTGTGCTATTAAAGTTCTGGTGAAACTCTGGTACAACCCTACTAAAAAAATTCAAAAAATTCTAAAAAAAATCAAGGATGTACATCTCAACTTACCTCATCTACATATAAAATTTCATGATCAAATTCGTCTTATGCTAGAAGTTACAAAAAAAGACAAATTCAGCATGAATAGTGATTTTTTACTGTTTGCCACTATTCATTTTTGCTTTGTTTTTTTCATATCTTTCAAATGCGATTGAGTTTGATCTTCAAATTTTGCACGATTGTAGAAGCTCACCTACCCTACAGATGATAATATTTAGTCCGATCAAAATAAGTTCAAATCCGATTAAAAAAACTGGAAATTTCGCTAAAATTTTAAGTTACTGTAGTACTTTGATTTTTTCCCTAATTTTTTTTATCCGGCCGAGATTTCAGAAATTTCATCGGGATTTTGAACCTTGTGTATCACCCTACAAGCATCATGGTGGCCGAGGACAGTAAGCCCCCATATTGCATCTTGCTTAATATACTAGTTTCCAGATTCAATGACTCTAATCACAAATATAAAAGTCTCAATCTTTTTTCAAAAACAAAAACTATTTTAATTGGCAGCAGCAACGAAGTAAAGATGGATGAAAGCATGTAGCTTAGCTTACCTCGCACTTGCAGGGTACTTGCAGGTGCCGGAGCTGGGATCTGTGGTTGTGAGGGTGGCGACACAATCGGGCTGTTTTTCTGGTAGCAGCTGTTGGCGGCATAGGAGCAGTGGTTAACGACGAAGTTAGGGTTGTAGCACGACCTATTCTGCATGATCTATGAAATAACCCAAAAATTTCAAAATTAGTTTTGTTGAATTTCTTGAATTTATTTGAATTTTGCGAATTTATTTGAATTTATCCGGTTTAATTCAAAAACTTTCCTTTTGGAAAGCCAACCCATTTCGCTTACCTTTTGATAGGACCGCTTTCCTCGCGTTAGCGCTTTTCCCCGTTCCGTCTCCTTCGCCTCGGCCCAAAACCGCGCGACCCATCTTCTCCATGTAGCGCGGTAATACCCAGCGCCCGTCCGTTCGCTGCGCCAATCCGTGCTTGAATTGCAGCGTCTTCCCCATGTCGCTGTCTCCTCGGCCGCGCCTTGCCCAATCCCTCTTCGCCGCGCCATGTCGGCCACCCGACAACACTGCAGCGCCCTTGTCGTCCACGACCAACCCGTCACCATCACCATCGTTCCATCCCCCCGCCACCGCCCTTTGATTGCCACTCATCTCACCTCGCCGCGTCACGCTCTGCTACGCGCGCCCAGGCATAACCAGTGGGCTGCGCCCCTCTTCTACCCGCACAGCAGCCCGACACCATCGCCGCCTCCTCCTCGATCGATTGTCTCTTCGCCACTCGAGTGCTATCTTCACCTCATCTCTCTCCTCCTTGCTTGCGCCGCGGTTTTGCAGCGTAGTCGGCACCCAACCAATGGAGCTCGAGTCTATCTGCTGTGCCGCACTGAAAGTCGATTTCCCTCCGCCTTTACTCCTCTGCTCCGTTGCGTCAAATCGCCACTCGAGTGCCCGCCATAGCCGCTCATCTCTCTCCTCCACGCCGGGCTCTCTCTCCCCCCCAGCAGTATAAAAGCCACACTTCCCTCCATTTTCGCGCGCCCGAGCATGCCATCTCCTCTCCATTTCCCACTATTTCTTCCAAGCTCTTGCTGTAGCCGTTTACCGCCCCACACTCATCTTCTCCGACTCAGGTGCTTCTCAGATTGCCCCACTTCGCTTCCTCTCTCGGCAGTTTTTCACCACCGTTGAGTTCGCTGTAATCCCCTCTAGCCTCCCCGCCAACTCATTCCCCCTCCCGAGCTCCCCTTGGCGCGTCGCGCCTCGTCTTCCACGTCTCCGCGGTCCCTCGCCTCGCCAGTTTCCATCTGTCGTTGACAGTAGTCCCCAAGTCGGCGCCCATTCCCATTCTCTCTGCAGCGTGCTCCCCACACGTCGGCCTCGAATCCTTTGTCAAACCAGAGCCCGCATGCCCAGCCTCACCCTCCCCTCACTACCGAGGCGGGCCACGCCACTCGACCACGGCTCACCCTGGCGCTGGGTCGCTCGACAGTCACCCCTCCCGTCTTGCTGGGCCCATTCAGCGCTAGCATGCGCTTGCGCATCCAGCGCCTGTGGGCGATTTCTGATTCTTGTATCGCGGCCGGTGTCACAGTACTCCCTCTATTTTCATTTGGGATATTGATTTATTTAAAATCCGAAAATCCGTTTTAAAATCCCAGAAATTCCCCAAAAATTCCCAAAAATCCAAAAATGCCAAAAATACATTTTCTTGTCCGTCTCAAGCCACTGAATCCAAAAAAATGATCTCCGATTCGCCATACCAAGTCCAGAAAATTCCCAGAATACCCCTGAGCTCCGATCCGGCCATTGCTCTCTCGATTTTCCTTTCCATTGCTTTTTCTTTGTTTTGATTTATTCGTTTATTTATTGTTTTGCGTTTTTTCGCGCTAGATCAAGCGTCGGCATAACCGTTAGCACGAATCTCGGAGTAGGAGAGCGATCGAGAAGTATCATGCGAACAAGAGCCAGATTCGAGGGCAGACCGACACATATTTGTCTCTCGTTAAGCGAACCCTTAACCTCGCAAGGCAAGCCACACTCCTTGAACATGTTGAACCAGTTCCCTCTGATGTTTATGTATATTTCTTGTATTGCATTATTTTGCTATTTTAGAAAATTAGAAAATGTGGTAATTTGAATGACATAAATTAGATAAATCCCAATGTTAACCTGTTGTTATGCCTTAATTCCTTTTTAACCCTAAGATATAAAATAATGAACCCTACGTAGATGTAGCAATTTATACATTTATTACTTTTAGACAAATGCTTAAAATCTCAGAGAGAAACTGGATGATGTTGGTTTTTATAAAATTGCTACGGTGCGAGGAAGCTGCATTAGGCGGACCACGGAAGATGGATCTGGCCCAATCCCCAACGATAGCCGAGGCCAAGGGTTGAGGCATGGTGGTGGTCGATTGGTACCTATGATTTGTGGTATGTCATTTGGCTAAGTCTTTGGCATTTAAGGACCGAGGAGTCTCGAACAGCGTAAATAACCGGATCCGCTCAACGCAAGTTGGGATAGTCAACCCCGTTGACTCATTCCAACGTAGCCTAATACATTGTCGTCCTTTGAATACCTATAGGTAGTAGCTGCCGTACGGAAGAGAATGGATTCCCGATGTCGGAGGCGGAGCAGGAATTGGAAGGACCATTGGCGGTTCACGCATAGCGATGGGTGTCCACGATATTCGAATCTTATCACGCGTGGACTGACGATTGGGTCTGAATATTGCGGACCTTGGATATGCTTGGGTAGGAGCTAAAAGGAAGTTCAACAAGCATTCGATCATCTTGGTCGGCATGCATAAAAGTTGCGTGTTAATCTATTGCCACTAACGATAGTAGATATCTTGTGGGTAAAGCTGAGCACCTCTGCGAGTGAAATCAATGGTATTGAATCGTTGAGTGCTTAGGTTAATGAAAATGAGTTAATTTAGGGTGATACCTATAAGCTGCGCCCTATGGCTTTTATGATTAAAACTTGTTGTGAAGGTGAACTTTGCAAGATAAACCCCACGATATATATTTATATTGCTATTTATGATTTGTGTTTCAAATGTAAATAAAAAGCAGATGTTTACAACTTGCATCCACAATATTTAAACACATGCCTACCTTTGTTTATTCTGCGCATGTAATATTCAGAATTTCCGTGTGGTTTGTTGAGTGCGGTTGTGTACTCACCCTTGCTCCCAATCCCCCTCATAGATTTCCTTTGAAGATGGCGAGCTCGGACGGCCAGTAGATGAGCGATGTTATTTTGTTTTGGAGGCCTTGATCTATCTGCTCAAGCGTTTCTGTGGGTGGATACTATAATGTGATTACTTGAGCCGCACCTTTTGTAAAACCTTGGCGTTAGGCCCCTTATTTCATCTATAAAATATTCACATTTGCTCTCTTATCAAGCAATGTACACACAGATTACCTATTGACTAAAATCTCAGGTATAGCGCAAAAAGGTATTTATCATCGCACCGAAAAGGCGGTCCATGACAAGTGGTATCGAGCTTGACTTGACCCGATAGATCAAGACCTTAAGGTGGTTTAGGAATTGTTTTTCAAAAAAAAAAGCTATTTAAACTTAAGCAAAAATCGATTACAAAAACTATCTAGGCATATTTGCTATCTCCCTCTCACTTCCTTCTGCCTTATCTCAATTTCTGTTTCTAAAAATCGCTTTACAAATTTTTCCCTCTCAACTAAACTTCAAATTCTCGTGTCAGCAGATGGTGCGCAAGGTTCATTCCGACCCAGCCGCTCTCGACAGTTAGGCGGCTTAATTTGTAGAGAGATCTATGAGTTCTCAGCCGCGAGAAAAGCTGCACATACTGTCTTCCACAGAGAGAACACTTCCTCGGAGATGTTATTTGTCAATGGAAGGCGTGGGTAACCTGGAGCCCTGCCTCTTCATCGAGACTACGCGAGAAGGTTTGAAGGCCAAAGGATACATGAGGAAGAGCATACTCTGGATCTTGCATAAGCGATAAAATGCCAGAGCTCACGCTACCATAGCGAAGTTCAACGACAGTCCATTTCAAGCGATCCCACTGCAAAGATTTTCCAAGCATGGAGCGAGATCGTGGCCTCACGGCAACCATCGAGACCAGCGAAATGAGAAGCCTCTCCTATTTGGTTCGCAAGAAGCTGCTTCGTTCGAACCATCCAAGGCGCGACTACTTCCTAAGCGGCTTCACCAAGCTTGGGAAGAAATTCAAGAGCTTGTGGATAAAGCTGGACCCATCTCGGCTTGAGCCTCTGGAGGAGGTTACTTGAAGAAATCGGCGGTGAAGGACCCCACAATTGGACCCATCTTTCGGCAATGAAGGCGAAAATCCGCCCACGATGAATCGTTATCCTTAGATTACACCCTCTATATCAGTCTTTTGGTAGTGTAATATGGGTCGTCTGGGACCTTAAACGGTATGGTGTACGATTCCATGCTATGAATAAAAGGCTATGTTCCCTATCTCTATTAATTTGTGTTGTCCTAAAATATCTGTATAACTCCACCAAACTCAAAAAGCTCCTTCCCTTAAATGCGAGCCTCTTACCTATTCATTCGCTCTTACCCTTATTCTAAACCTTACTTATCTTACCTTGCCCAAAACTGCTTTGCGACACGAAAAAAAAGTCGAGATCGACCAAATGGAGAATCGGATTGCACCTGACATCTCGGTGAGAAGCGAGAATCGATGAAAAACGGCCAGAGCACGGACGGTGCTAGCCATGATGGAAAACAGGCACAGGCGAAGATGCACGGGCCTGCGGATGGAAAAATTCTTGGAACAACTAGCAGCGGACCACGAGAATATCCCCAGGACATTTTGTGCGAGCAGGATGGAAACATCGAAGGATCAAGATGGTCGATTTTAGAAGAACAAGACCGAGTCTTTTCAAATACTGATGAAACCACTTGCTGACAAATGATTGGATTCGGGACATTGGCGATGGCTTGACATAGCTCGGTGCTCGAATGGAAAGAGAGTGTTATACTCATCGCGGCTGCTGACTAAGGACAAGCAGCCCGTGGTGGATAAACTTTGAACCTTTGAAAGCGAGATGAAAACAACATGGTCAGAATTGAGGAAGCATTGAGCCACCCACATCCACCAAGATTAATGTCAACTAAAAAGAAGATTTTTAACTCTCCACCAAGGTGAGAGTCGAGTCTTGGAATACTTTCATCAATTCAACCAGCTATACGATATGCCTGAAGTAGTAATGCGAAGCCAAGAAGATGGAAAGATTTTCTGGTCTGCGGAAAATTTGAAATTCCATGTTGCGGTAACTTGACTTTGAGGACGACAACGATGGTAGACAAATTAGTAAATCTTGAGGAGATCGAGGAGCGACTTAGAAGATGTCGAAGAAGGAAGGCACATAGCGGAGGATCTGAGAACCCAATACGCGAGAGGATACAAATGCGGATCTTATCTCCAATTTTTCGGCCAAAGGAGCGTGTGTAGAAGAACTAAGGCCGATACCTACTATGCCTCAACCCAAGAAAGGAAGGTGCTTCAATTGCAAAAGAAACCATTACGCTAATGATTGCCCCAAAGCTGCATTCTTTGTTATCCTTTGTGAATGAGACAGGACATTCAGATATTCTTTGCCAAAAAAGCATTTACCATCCCATGTGGCCAAGGCTCAAGTTTCCAACTCTAATCCAACTTGCTCGACAAGGTGCGTTAAATCGACCCGGCAAAAGAAACAACGGCGAGGAACTTTGAAAATACCTATCAAGACCCAAGCAAACCCCAGCATACGAACAACGGGATAAGTCGGCAAATCCACCGAAGAGGCTGTGGAGAACCCGCGACAGCGACAGGCGGCTCAAGCTCGATCGCGGACCGGTGTAATTTTAGTCGAGTGCCCTTGCTTTTGTTTTGTTGGATTCAGAAAGAATGGTTAGATACCACTGCTATTAGCGCCTCTTTTGCGTCTCGAAATCTCTGAAGACTTTGTTAGCAACTTCGATGCGAGTGCACGAATCATGTCGACCCTTAGAATTAAGATCAAAACCGGTTTATTGATGAAAAAAATGAAAAGTTGGATGTTGTCCTAAGAAAAGATTAAGCTATGCCAACATAAGGCAATATTGAGCTGTCAAAAGAATAAGCCGCTTGTGAGTGACTAAGGATAAGAAATGGCTAATGCGAGGCAGGACTAGAGTGAGTGAAAAGCATATCTGAGACACTCTCACCTCGAGAAATAGCCCAAAATACCGATCATTCAAGAATACTGGGACAAATTGGCTTGAAGAATGATTCAACTTACCATAAGGAACAGAAGCGAAATAAAATGATCTCGGAAGAATCCATAATTCCATTGGAATCCAGCAAATCTTGGAACCGAGGTCAAGCCGATCAAATCAGTAAAATAGAAATTCAAACAATGACAAAAGAGATGCCGAGAATATCAACCCTCTTGGAAGGTGAACGAGAATATACTACTGTTCATGTAGCGTATATATGTAATGATAAGGATATAAGAGGATTGATTTTGATAAAGAAAGTGGCGAGGATGTTACATGCGGTATGATATGCGGAAGAGTTAAGAGTGACCATTAAAAGATGCTTGGGTCTCTTGCAACTTCTTAGATCCGCAGACGAGAATAGGATAAGACGGAATGAACTTCATCACGGGAATGCCTAAAAATTAAACCAAAGATTTGATGATGATTAAGTGACCGTTGTGAGTTGACCAGGTAACCCACCCATTGCAATTAGACAAACTTCTGGCGAAATGAAGTTCGGGAAGATATTTATGATAAGATTGGAGAGAAATTCGAAGGAAGTAGTGTCGAGAACCAAAGAGACCCATGTCACCGCAAAAAATTTTGGAAAGATTTTCCCGAGCCAAGGGACAAAATTTACATTTGATAAAGGCCTACCACCCATGGTGATGAGACAGAAGAGATCAATAGGATACTAAAAGGCATATTAAAGGCATAAAACTTTGACCTACCTTACCACAAGAAATACCCCCGGATCATTAAGACAACCGATAGACCAAAAGTAGTTAAGAAAAATTAACTGGCAGAATAAGTTACCCCATTCTGAAGAGCACATCCAGAATCATCAAGTCAACTCGGAAGGCGACTTAGAGACCGGGAATGACAGTATCTGGGGATTGTGGAAGAATTCTACTATTAAAGAACCCATCGGAAAAAGGAATCGAGATTGCAGCAGTTTTTCCCAACCTATTTCCCTGAGGAGTAAATCTCGGGGATGAGATTTATTTTAAGGGGGGTATATTGAAATAACCCAAAAATTTCAAAATTAGTTTTGTCCGAATTTCTTGAATTTATTTGAATTTTTGCCGAATTTATTTCGAATTTATCCGGTTTAATTCAAAAACTTTCCTTTTCGGGAAAGCCAACCCATTTTCCGCTTACCTTTTCGGGCGGACCCGCTTTCCTCTCGCGTTAGCGCCTTTCCCCGTTTCCGTCTCCTTCGCCTCGGCCCAAAAACCGCGTAGCCCATCTTCTCCTAGCAGGCAAAATTAGCCCACCCGTGGACGTCCCGTTCCTTGCGCCAATCCGTCGCGTTGCAGCGTCTTCCTTCTCTGGCGTTCTCCTCAGCCGCGCCACTGCCCAATCCCTCTTCGCCGCCGCTTCGCCCAATCGGCGCCACGGGCAACCACCTGCGGCGCGCCCGTAGCGTCGTCGACCAACCCGTCACCATCACCATCGTTCCATCCCGCCGCCATACTGTATTTACGATTGCCACTCATCTCACCTCACCTCTACGTCTGCTGCCACCGCCTGTAGCAGTGACGGTGGAAGTGCGCCCTCTTCTACCCCGCCCAGAATCGACACCATGCCGCCTCCACTCCTCGCTCTCAGGTTGTCTCTTCGCCACTCGAGTGCTATCATCACCTCACATCTCTCTCCTCACTTGCCCCTTGCGCCGGTTTTGCTAATCGCAGTCACCCAACCAATGGAGCTCGAGTCTCTCACATTGCCCACCTTGAAAGTCGATTTCCCTCGCCGCCTCCTCTGCTCAGATTCGTCCAATCGCCACTCGAGTGCCCTTCACGCTCATCTCTCTCCTCCGCCGAGCTCTCTCTCCCGCCCAGGCGTATAAAAACCACACTTCCCTCCATTTTTCGCCGTGCGAGGCAGCTGCCATCTCCTCTCCATTTCCACTATTTCTTCCAAGCTCTTGCCTTGCCGGTTTACGCCCCACACTCATCTTCTCCGGCTCAGTCTTTGCTCAGGTTGCCCGCCCTTCCTTTCTCTCGGCCGTTTTTCAACCACCGTTGAGTTCGTTGTAATCCTCTCTAGCCTCCCGCCAACTCATTCCCCTCCCGAGCTCCCCTTGGCGCATTCACCCCTCGTCTTCCATCTCCGTGGTCCCTCGCCTCGCCGTTTCCAGCCATCGTGACAGGTAGCCCCCAGTGGTCGGCGCCCATTCCCCTCTCTCTCTGCGTGGTCCCCACGTCGGCCTCGCCCGAATCCACAGTCAAGCAGGGGCGCATGCGGCGCACCCTCCTCACTCACTGCGGCGGGCCCATACTGTCATTACAGCTCACCCCTAGCGCTGGGCCTGGCTTGCCAGTCGCCCTCCCGTCTTGCTGGCTGACCCAGGCAAGCCGCGCATCCAGCGCCCGTGGGCCATTCTGATCTTGTCGCGGCCCGTTGTCCAGATGCTCCCCTCTATTTTTCATTGCGGATATTGATTTATTTAAAATCCGAAAATCCGTTTTAAAATCGAGAAATTCCCCAAAAATTCCCAAAATCCAAAAATGCCAAAAATCGTTTTCTTGTCGAGTCTCGAGCCCTTTGAATCCAAAAAATGATCTCCGATTCACCATACCAAGTCGAAAAATTCCCGAGTACCCCACGAGCTCCGATCAAGCCATTGCTCTCTCGATTTTCCTTTCCATTGCTTTTCTTTGTTTTGATTTATTCGTTTATTTATTGTTTGCGTTTTCTCGCGCTAGATCAAGCGTCAAACATAACCATTAGCACGAATCTCGGAGTAGGGCACGATCTGGCTTCTCAGCGAGAACAAGAGCCATTCGGGGCGGAACCACGACTTATCGGCATCTCTCGTTAAGCGAACCCTTAACCTCGCAAGGCAAGCCACACTCCTTGAACATGTTGAACCGGTTCCACTCGATATTTATGTATATTTCTTGTATTGCATTATTTTGCTATTTTAGAAAATTAGAAAATGTGGTAATTTGAATGACATAAATTAGATAAATCCCAATGTTAACCACATGTTTATGCCTTAATTCCTTTTT